>JANAVB010020597.1:7417446-7997463 GCA_029216955.1 Iris pallida | reverse complement strand
AAGAAAGCATACATCTGATGCACCACAACGGTCACCTATCATGTTAAGCAAAGAAGGAAGACATAAATCATGAGTGCCCCACCACGGGTCACTATCATATACAATCATAGACGTAAGAAGCTTGTAGATAGATCTTGATAAAAGGTGCATCATAACAGATAGAGGAATAAATGAGGTAACTACTTGGCCTAAACACCAATTGAATCTGTGCTAGTGTTAAGGGTATGAGAAGGGTACAATCATTCTCTAACTGTACAATTATCAAATCATGTTAAGAAATTCATTTATTAAAGAAATATCAAGCTATTAAGCAGGGTCGTTGTAATTTAGGCCAAGATAGAAAACATGCAATGCAATCATAAGCTCCATATCAAGAATGAAAGGAACTTGCATAAAATAGTTGATAACATATTCATGAAGCCAAGAAAAAGATCTACAACTTTTATGTTGGGAGTTGGAAGAAATTCTGGCCACAATTCAACTAAATAGGACATAAAACATACAAAAACAGCCAAAATAGGCACTATGCGGCCAAGGGTGGATGGGTACCCATCTTCCATGCGGCCAGAGTGGATAGGTACCCATCTTCTCATGCGGCCAGAGTCGATGGGTGCCCATGCGGTAAGAGTCGATGGCGTGCCATCTTCTCATGCGGCCAGAGTCGATGGGTGCCCATGCGGCAAGGGTCGATGGGGTGCCATGCGGCAAGAGTCGATGGGTGCCCATGCGGCAAGGGTCGATGGGGGGTCATGCGGCAAGAGTCGATGGGTGCCCATCTTGTCATGCGGCCAGAGTCGATGGGTGCCCAGCGGCAAGGGTCGATGGGGGTCATGCGGCAAGAGTCGATGGGGTGCCATGCGGCAAGAGTCGATGGGTGCCCCTTCTTCTGCATGCGGCCAGAGTCCCATGCGGCAAGTCGATGGGGTGCCATACGGCAAGAGTCGATGGGTGCCCATCTTCTCAGAAAAATCCGAGAAAGATTGCCATGGAACCCATAGCTTCCAAGCTCCATAAAACCTTCACTGTAAGTCCAAATTTGGACTTCCATAGGTTAAAATGGGTAGAACGAAATTCTCTACAACATAGAATAACTAGATTTTGAAAACAAAGAAGTTTGATAGATCAAAACCAAGAAAAATCGAAAATATTATAAACTTAGATCTACAAGAATCCACCCATGAAAATCAAAACTCTAAGTTCTAAAGAGGCTTATAATCATGTAAGAAAGAGTTTAGAACAAACGAAATAACATTTGTGCAATATTTGGCAAGATGTACTTGCCTTAGGTTGGAGGAGAAATGAAAAGGAAGAAGATGAAGAGAATGAAAATAATGGAGGAGAGAGAGAGGAGTTGGGTTTTATAGAAACCTTCTTATCTCAAACCCACCTAAACCAAACCAAGCCCAATACCAAGTTGAACCGAACCAAATTAAACCAACAAGTTTAACCTATACTTTGGAAAAAATTTAAAATATTCGAAAACCAAGAAATACGAAATACGGCTCAAAATACGTACCCGTACATAAATACTGATACAGTGAGACGAGTCTCACAACTCTCCCATCCTTAGAAAAATTTCGTCCTCGGAATTTTCTAAAGCCAGTCGAGTAAAATAACTAAAACAAAGCTCAGGAAAACACAATCATCTCTATAAAATAGCATGGCATATAAGTAAATAGAGGCAACTGTAATGTAAAAAATGCGTAAGCAATAACACAATCACAATCAAGAAGGGCTGGAGGCATATGAATAAATATGTCTCCTGAGATAGTTGAGTCGGGACCAACGTCCTCGCTGTCCTACGCTGACTCCAAAATAGATAAAGGTCAAGTCCCAAGGTAAGTCAGTACCAATGACTTAGTCCAAGACATGACTCTACCCAGGACGTATCGTCGTAGTCGATACCAATGAAGTTATCACATGCCTCGACTACGAAGACAGAAGAGTTGGGGACGAGAAACTCGCCTTCACTCACCGAATAAATCAAGCCGGCCATTGTACTCCATACGTGGATAGAATACAAGGTCGCCTGCAAGAACCCAAGATATATCGCCACTACCTGGCCTGCCACTGAAACACAAATCCCAAGAGAAGAACTGATGGAAGACCATGAAGATGGTACCTGAGACTCCCAAGGTATTACCCTCGTGCTGATACTAGAGCTGCTCCTGGTACTGTGCATGCAACTGTGCTCTGAGCTGTCTGATCCTCTGAGCTCGCGATGGTGGTGGGTACTGCCAATGGTTGAACATCTAGTATTGGCCCTAGCTTTTCGTCCACTACTAGAGGCGATGACGGAGGTGATTGAAAGGATCGGCGGTATATCTGGTGTAGATGGTCATCTTCGAGATGTCGGATATGGGCAAGTGCTAATTGAATGGTCCTCTGCTCCACAGCGGAAGCATCGCCTATTGGCCGTCCGACAAACTGATCTAGAATGCCCTAACTTTTCACAATAGGTACAAGCTCCTTGTTCTGGTCGATACTGCTGCTGGTTTCTCTGCCTCTGAGCTTGTTGCTGCTGTACCGGTGCTGGTGCCTGCTGGTTGGAAGGATGTAAGGATGACAATCCAGCTGGACTCCACCAGGGACAAACTCCTACCAGGTGGTCTGGTGATGTCACGCCCTAGTACCGGAATACTGAGACGGACTAGGCCAGCTACTCCATATGAGGTATATAAACGTCATACGACGATCGTGGCTGTCAAGAGACAAGGGGGTGCATGCTACAATCAAGTCTCCTATGGTTCCACAGAGCATCTATGTCTTAATCAATCAAAACAAGAAGAAGTAAATAATGCATATAAGACAAAGCAGTAAGGCATCCCCGACGCTTCATCAAAATGATTCATGAGAATAGCTATACAAAATGATAAGCTAGTACCGAGAGTTAATAGTACATAACCGTAGTCAGCTACAGTCTGATTTAATTACAATTATGTAAGGAACTAATGTCCAGAACTGTCGACTAAACAGGTGCCGGTGGCTAAACTCCAAGTACAAAATAGAAGATCAGAGCAGTGAAGAAGAAATCCACTCATGGTCCCTGGCGCCCATACTCCTGGTGTGCACCATTGTTCGGGTAGAAGGCTGGATCCTCTGGCGCTGCTATGAGATCTGGTCAAACAAAACCAGCGGGGTCAGGCCCCGAATAGCAAGTACCACAAGGGAGCACAAAAGAGTGAGATAAAATCCAATGAGTAAAATATGACCTGATTCACGAGTTATAGGCTTATACCATATCATCGAGACAATACGACACCCTTACAACCAAACAAGGACAAACGGTGCCAATATCATGCCGAGATAAGATATATCCTATAACCATGGGCAGGTGAAGGGCTTCTGATCGCTACTTCGGTCCATAGCCTATCGCAGCACAATAGCCCAACCCAACAACCAAACAAGGACATGGGTTGGACCACGCACCGCGATAGTCCATGTTCCTCAGTTGCTAACAGAAGAAAATATATCACAAACAAGTCGGATTACAAGCGACCAATCAATCCTACGGCTTTCTATGATTTGCCTGGGTTACCCCAGTAATGCAATATATATAGGAATCCTCAGATCGTATCGCATTCCAGCAGGGCTAGCCAAACCATTATATATACACATACGAAATGCACCGGTCCCTCGAAAGGCCACCGCGCTAGAACAAGCAGTAACGGTTCCAGCTCTTCTATAGGAAGAGCTGGCTCGGCATTCACAAATCAGATACTGCACTCCATTAGTGCGGATGACTATACAGTATCCGAGGCGGCCAACCCGACGCGCCAGGTCGGGACCCAGGGCGGCTGGTGACGTACGATCTCGAGATTCTGTTCCCTCCCAATGCTTCTACACGATTTAAGTTGCTTAGATTAACCCTATCTCGATATTGGAATTACATGTCGTGGTCACATAGTCATCCTCTTATATGTCGTACCATAGTACGTGTACCCTAAGTATGAATCCACATCGGCTCAATCTAGATCTATGCTTAGTGTAATGCATCAAACAATAATCATTTTACCACGACACTATTACTGACCAATTACCTTAACTGTGCTGGAAGGTACACTCGTAATGACTATAATACGAATGATCACTTAGCACGTAGAGTCACACCTCAGTGCACTCATTAAATAGCACCGCAGTGCATACTAATATTGTATCTCAATACACACTTAGAATAGGTACCAGCACGTATACAGGTAATCAAATCAGGAATACGGTCAAGTCAGGAAGTCACACGGACCCCTCGTGACATAAAAGTTATATATGAATTCTAGTTAAAGTGAGACATGAAGATTCTTGAAGCCAAGACAAATATCTACAACTTTCATGTTGGGAGTTGGGAAAAATTCTGGCCACAAATAAGTCAATAGGACATAAAACAGTCAAAAACACCAAAATAGGCACTATGCGGCACTATTCATTCATGCGGCACTATTCATTCCATGCGACACTATGCAAGCTATGCGGCACTATTCATTCCTGCGGTACTATTCATTCCATGCGACACTATGCAAGCCTACGGCACTATTCAAGCCTGCAGCACTATTCATCTATGCGGCACTATTCATTCCTGCGACACTATTCATCGTCCCTGCCAAAAGCAGGACAGATGAACTAGAAAATGTCCAAATATTGTTTTGGCCATAACTTTCTCAAAACAAGTCGAAATCTAACTTTTCAAAGGTCAAAATTGGGTAGAATCAAATTCCTCAACATAGGACCATTAGTTTTCGAAAACAACCAAGTTTGATTGATCAAAACCATAGAAATTCATAGAACCCTAGTTTTAGAAACTTAGATCTACACAAAATTAGCCATTAAAATCAAAAACTCAAAGAACTGAACTTGTAGAGAATGAAGAGAAGAACAATATAGACAAATAATATCAAAGAAAATTAAGAATGAAAAATACAAGAATCTCTCCATTTGGTGCAAGATGTACTTGCCTAAATGTTGGTTGGAGGAAATGAAATGAAAAGTGAATGAGGAGAGAGAGAAGGGAAGAATATATAGGGGTTGGGTTGACTCAAGGAAACCCTAACCTTAAGCATGCTCTTAACCATATGACTAATGACATGTTAAATGCTTCATGCAACAATTAATCAAATTAATTAAATAAATAAACCCTAATAGTGAACCACGCCTACAACCAAACAAGGACAAGGGGTGGCACACTATTCCGCGATGAGATACTGTTCCATGCCATGGCCCGATGCAAATACATGATACATGCAATAAAGATACAGGTGCCAGATACTATATACAGAAGAAATTAAAATTTTACGTATTCCGGGAACGGGGAGTGACATCTCTACCCTCCTTAGAAAAATTTCGTCCTCGGAATTTCGATAAGGCTAGTCGAGCGCGCTCTCAGATCACGAAATACACTCATGACATATAGCAAGCACAATTATCAAACAACACATGGCACATGAACAGATTACGAAAGAAAGAACAATTAAGTAAAAGCACAAACAATAATCATACCCTAGAAGGAAAGTGATCGAAGACATACGAATAAAATATGCCTCCCAAGTCAGTTAGGTAGGAATTCGTCCTCGAGGTCCTACACTGACTCCCAAAGTGGACAAGGGTCAACGCTTGAGATAAGTCGATACCATTGACTTAATCAAGAACGAGACTCTGCCTAGGACGTACTCTTGTAATAAAGACACATGATGAATATCACGTATCACATGATACGAGAGCTGATGAGTGAGACGAGAAAGTCGCCTTCACTCTTCGAATATAGAACTCAAGGAATTATAATGAACAATACTCATAACTTACCCACAATCTGACCACCTTCGGCCAACCTCTGCTATAATACTCCAAATTCTATTTGCCTCTGCCCCTGTTGGACTCTCTGCTGTGCCTTCCCTGGCCCTGCTGCTGCGGCCTCTGCTGTTCAACCTGATGTGGTCCTACCTGATGTTGCGCTTGTTGGTACATCTGAGCTTGCGTCAGTAATGGGCGTTGGGCTAGTGGCCTCACTGCTAGTGCTGGCCCTTGATACGGTGCTACCTCTGGAGCTGGCAACGCCGAAAACTATTGAGCTGGCCCTCATGGTCCTCTGTATCTGTGGGCACGTAGCTATACGATGGTCTGAACCTCCACACCTCAAACACTGCCCATTCGCTAACCGACACACTTCCCGAGTGTGTCCTTCCTTACCACAATAAGTGCAACCAACTGGTGCCTCCTGACATTGCTGGTGCCTCTGTTACTGCTGTCGAACTGGTGCCATCACAACTGTCGTGACCGGTGCTGTATCACGAATACGGACGCCAGGCACTGGTGCTGACGTCCGAGGTACTGCTCCTCCTCCTTTCGTACTCTGCGTATGAGACCTCTTCTGGCCTCCAGTCCTTGCTGATAGCCTTTGAATAGTAACTTCGTGCCTCCGAGCCGCCATCAATACTGCATCGAATGTCTGGTAGTCGTACCCCTCAACCAGCTGCATAATCTCTAAGTGAAGTTCCTGTTGGAACCTCATAGCCTTCTCTGGCTTCGTCGCCACCATCGTCTGAGCAAACCTACTTAACCTGCAGAACTTCGCTGCATAACCATCCACCGTCCTAACAGCTTGCTTGAGGCTGATAAATCTCTGCTGAAGCTCATACCTAGCTACCACGCCAAAGTACTTCGCCTTGAATCTGGTACTGAAGCTATCCCAAGGAACAGGATACCTCATTCCAACCTCTTTCGATGCCCACCAGTCGTGGACGAGATCCTGAAGTAACAGTCTAACCTGGTCAACCTTCTCTTCTGCTGGAACCTTCGCTGCGGTCAATATGGCCTCAATATCCTGAAGCCAAGCATCCGCAGTGATGGCATCCTCCGTGCCGTCAAAGTATCTCGGGTTAAGTCGACAAAACCTCCCCGACGATCCTGAATCATTCCTGACACTTCTCTTAAGGACTAATTGTAACCCCTGATTCAGTAGCACATTCTGTTCTTGCTGATGGATCTGTTGTTGCTGTTGGGCTGCCATATGGTGTTTATGGGTCTCCAATACCCTCTGATAATCTACAACAGTGCCGGTGCGTCTAGTGCTACCGGTACTACCGGCATCACTGGAGGTACAGGAAGCTCTGGCCTCTGCGGCTCAACTGGCTCATGCTCGGTAATGTTCTCGATGTGAATCTGTCTAGGTAGAGGGGCTACCCCTTGCTGATCTCCAACTGGTCCCTGCTCTACTGGATTCTCTCCCATGTCGGCTCCTCCAATAGCCGAGAATGATGTGCCCCTAAAGGAAAGGATACAAGGTATCAAAAGATAGGACGGGAAGGAATTGAGGATGATAATCATGTTAGCAATCAAGGTGGAAGAAAGAGAAGACGAATCTGGAGATCAAGGGGAACATATTTTGATTGAGACTCCTATAATCGCAACACCCCACAAGTCTGAAAAACAAACCTGCATGGGCCACCAATAAAACCTTGTCACGTCCCAGTACCGGAATACTGAGACGGACTAGGCCAGCTACTCCATATGAGGTATATAAACGTCATACGGCGATCGTGGCTGTCAAGAGACAAGGAGGTGCATGCTACAATCAAGTCTCCTATGGTCCTACAGAGCATCTATGTCTCAATCAATCAAAACAAGAAGCAGTAAATAATGATCATATAAGACAAAGCAGTAAGGCGTCCCCGACGCTTCATCAAATGATTCATGAGCCTAGCTATACAAAATGATAAGCTAGTACCGAGAGTTAATAGTACATAACCGTATTCAGCTATAGTCTGATTTAATTACAATTATGTAAGGAACTAATGTCCAGAACTGCCGGCTAAACAGGTGCCGGTGGCTAAACGCCAAGTACAAAATAGAAGATATCAGAGCAGTGAAGAAGAAACCCACTCATGGTCCCTGGCGCCCACACTCCTGGTGTGCACCATTGTTCGGGTAGAAGGCTGGATCCTCTGGCGCTGCTACGAGATCTGGCCAAATAAAACCAGCGGGGTCAGGCCCCGAATAGCAAGTACCATAAGGGAGCATAAAATAGTGAGATAAAATTCAATGAGTAAAATATGACCTGATTCACGAGTTAGGCTTATACCATATCATCGAGATAATACGACACCCTTAAAACCAAATAAGAACAAACGGTGCCAATATCATGCCGAGATAAGATATATCCTATAACCATGGGCAGGTGAAGGGCTTCTGATCGCTACTTCGGTCCATAGCCTATCGCAGTACAATAGTCCAACCCAACAACCGAACAAGGACATGGGTTGGACCACGCACCGCGATAGTCCATGTTCCTCAGTTGCTAACAGAAGAAAACATATCACAAACAAGTCGGATTACAAGCGGCCAATCAATCCTACGACTTTCTATGATTTGCTTGGGTTACCCCAGTAATGCAATATATATAGGAATCCTCAGATCGTATCGCATTCCAGCAGGGATAGCCAAACCATTATATATACGCATGCACGAAATGCACCGGTACCTCGAAAGGCCACCGTGCTAGAACAAGAAGTAACGGTTCCAGCTCTCCTATAGGAAGAGCTGGCTCGGCATTCACAAATCAGATACTGCACTCCACTAGTGCGGATGACTATACAGTATCCGAGGTGGCCAACCCGACGTGCCAGGACGGGACCCAGGGTGGCTGGTGACGTACGATCTCGAGATTCTGTTCCCTCCCAATGCTTCTACCAATTTAAGTTGCTTAGATTAACCCTATCTCGATATTGGAATTACATGTCGTGGTCACATGGTCATCCTCTTATATGTCATACCATAGTACGTGTACCCTAAGTATGAATCCACATCGGCTCAATCTAGATCCATGCTTAGTGTAATGCATCAAACAACAATCATTTTACTACGACACTATTACTGACCAGTAATCTTGACTGTGTTGGAAGGTACACTTATAATGACATATAACACGAATGATCACTTAGCACGTAGAGTCACACTTCAGTGCACTCATTAAATAGCACCACAGTGCATACTAATGTTGTATCTCAATACACACTTAGAATAGGTACCAACACGTATACAGGTAATCAAATTAGGAATACGGTCAAGTCAGGAAGTCACACGGACCGCTCGTGACATAAAAGTCACATATGAATTCTAGTTAAAGTGAGACATGAAGATTCTTGAAGCCAAGCCAAATATCTACAACTTTCATGTTGGGAGTTGGGAGAAATTCTGGCCACAAATAAGTCAAATAGGATATAAAACAGTCAAAAATAGCCAAAATATGCACTATGCGGCACTATTCATTCCTGCGGCACTATTCATTCCATGCAGCACTATGCAAGCCATGCGGCACTATTCATTCCTGCGACACTATTCATTCTATGCGACACTATGCAAGCCTGCGGCACTATTCAAGCCTCGGTACTATTCATCTATGCGGCGCTATTCATTCCTGCGGCACTTTTCCTGCAACACTATTTATCGTCCCTGTCAAAACCAGGACAGATGAACTAGAAAATGTCCAAATATTATTTGGCCATAACTTCCTCAAAACAAGTCGAAATCTAACTTTTCAAAGGTCAAAATTGGGTAGAATCAAATTTTCTACAACATAGGACCATTAGTTTTTAAAAACAACCAAGTTTGATAGATCAAAACCATGGAAATCCATATAACCCTAGTTTTAGAAACTTAGATCTACACAAAACTAGCAATTAAAATCAAAAACTCCAAGAACTAAACTTGTAGAGAATGAAGAGAAGAACAATATAGACAAATAATATCAAAGAAAAATCAAGAATGAAAAATGCAAGAATCTCTCCATTTGGTGCAAGATGTACTTGCCTAAATGTTGGTTGGAGGAAATGAAATGAAAAGTGAATGAGGAGAGAGAGAAGGGAAAAGAATATATATATGGGTTGGGTTGACTCAAGGAAACCCTAACCTTAAGCATGCTCTTAACCATATGACTAATGACATGTTAATGTTTCATGCAAAAATTAATCAAATTAATTAAATAAATAAAACTCTAACCACAACACGGTCCAGAAATCCTATCATCGAAATAGTGAACCACGCCTACAACCAAACAAGGACAATGTGTGGCACACTATTCCGCGACGAGATACTGTTCCATGCCATGGTCCGGTGCAAATACAGGATACATGCAATAAAGATACAGGTGCCGGATACTTTATACAAAAAAATTCAAAAATTTACGTATTCCGGGAACGGTGAGTGACAGGTGATCCGCACGCTAAACATAGATGGTTAGCCCTCCGACATGTAAGATGAGTATGCCCTTCCCTTCCGTAGAAGGAACATACGACTGGTAACTCCTGGTGCTGGGGTGTATAGTTGTATGATGGTACTGGAGATGGACATCGGGGTGAAAGGCCTGATACATATGGATGGTTCCTCTTACGACCCTCAGTTCTGGATGCGGTCCTTCTAGCTCCATGCCCTTGCTCTCGTACTGCCTCTACAGTAGGTCGGGCTCGATATGCTGACTGGCTGGATGACTGGCACTGTCTGCCTCTAACCTACACTTCCTCTGGTTGCAAGTCCTCGGCTTGAAGTTCCTTAGGTATTCCTTGCCCACTACGGTCTATCAATATCTGGATACTCTGCTGGAGAGCGAGATCTCGTCGTTGCTGTGTCTCCATCATTTCTTTGATAATCCCTATGAGTGCAGGTACATTGGGCTGACCTGGTACTACCTCTGCTCGGAATGCTGATTGTACGGGCTGGGCTGGCTGATCGGGATGGACTGGCACCTCTGCCCTCGAGTCAACTCTCGACTCTGCACCTGAATGCTGAGACTGATCATCCACAACTGGGCTAACAGAAGATTGCTGACCTGCCATTGGTAGAACCTAAACAAGATAACTGGAAGAATTAGGAACAGTGCCCCTAAAAGTTAAAGGGCACAAGGATCAAATCGAGAGGACAAGAAGGATCAACGATCAAGGCAGATATCAGGTCAAAGGATCAGAGATATAGAACAATACGAAGGATATCAATAAAGGATAATCGTGATTGAGATATCTAAACATCAGTAACCCCCATATATCTGAAAAATTAGACCCTGCATGGGCCACCACTAAAACCTATGTCACGCCCCAGAACCAGAATACTGGCAAGTGGGGACGGACCTCCTGTATAATACTGTATGTTAAACCCTGTTACAAAATTGTGCCATACTGGATTGCGCCAACCTCCTGTTGTGCCAACTTTCATTCAGTTGTCAATCGTGTACTAACTGTTATTTAGACGCGTGGCATCATATGATTGAGATGCGCGTGGTCGTGTACAGGATAGTAGACACGTCTGGAGAGATTAGTGGCATGTGCGCCACGTCATCCTGCTTTAGAATGTAAGTTATCTCAACTTTATCAGGTTGCGCGAGCTTCAGTCAACAAGTCAATCTGCGCTTGATTTGAGCTGCGCCTACACACGTGGCAGCTTCTGAGCAAAAGTCGTTTAGGTTGCGCCCAGGCGCAACTAAGGATTTTGTTTAGATTGCGCCTAGGCGCAACTCACGAAGTATATAGGACAGCTGTCCACCAACTTCTCTAGAGCGGCACAATTCACGGAATTCGAAGAGATTTTCCTCGTTCACTGTTGTATCAGCCGTCAGTATTGTCAGGTAATGATGACCATTAAGTGTCAGATGCCACGTAGGTTTTGGCGCAAAAAGACTGGGCGCAGTCTAATATCGTGCGCAACCTGATCAGTGGCGCAGTCTGTTCTCTGAGCTTCATATCAGTGGCGCAACTTGATTTTTGGGGCGCAACTTGATCACTAATCAGTATATTGAAGGTGCAACTTGATTTTTAGGCTCTACAAGACCCCTTCAAAGTTTTCAAAACTTAAAAACATTGTAAAGTGTTGGAATACTTTGAATTTATAAAAGTTTTGACTGAATCAGGTTGCGCCTGTCAATGCTCGATCATCATGATTAAATATCTTTCTCGAAAATACCATTACAGAAGATCAAGATGCTTCTACGTCAACCAGCCAAGAGCAACGAATTGTTGCATTAGAAGACAAATTGAAAACCATGGCAGAAATGGTTGCAAGCATGCACACCATAATGGTGGCTCAACATACAGTACCTCCGATTGTAAACCCTGTTACAAATTCTGAGATTATAGCATCTTCTGTACCTGTTAATATGGGGGTACCAGCCCCTCAGGTTGCTTCTGTGCCAATTCAAGCTGATCCAAGTCAGTCTGGTGCTGGGGGTGGTAATTACCATGCTGTTCCTCCTCCTAACACTTCTAACCAGCCCACCAATTCTCAAACATCAGGGGATGCAAATGAGGCTGTAAAACTTCTGCGCACTCAGTTTGAGGCTTTCAAGCAGAAGGATGACCTACAAAGATTGGGCATAAAGCAACCATATCCTACAGAGTGGAAGGAAGTTCCATTTCCTCCTAAGTATAAACTTCCAACCATTATACTGTTTGATGATAGCACTTCTCCAAGTCAGTACATCAATTATTTCGAGGTGATGACTGATCAATTACAGCCAAATGATGCTCTCCTTACCAGAGTGTTCGTCGGTTGTTTAGCCGGTGCAGCGCAACTTGATTTTTAGGCTCTACAAGACCCCCTTCAAAGTTTTCAAAACTTAAAAATATTGCAACGTTTTGGAATACTTTGAATTTATAAAAGTTTTGACTGAGTCAGGTTGCGCCGGTCAATGCTCGGTCATCATGATTAAATACCTTTCTCGAAAATACTTAATCTTCTCTTCGTCTTCCGTAGTTTTATTGATTTCTTTCAGTTTCCCATGAGGAATACGAAGAGTCAATTTGTTGATATATATATGTAGTTGATCTCTGTACTTTGGTCTTCACTTCTATTCTTCAATGGCCCCCAAGAAGAAAGAGATGGAGACCAATGCTGACACCACAACCAAGTCTCCTGAAGCGAGACAGGATGTTGCGCCTACAACCTTTTTGTTGGAGGCTGACCCAGCTTTGAGGGCAATGAACTTTCTGAACTGTTTCGGTTTAACCCCGTCAGTCTTCAATCGCTCGAGTGGCAGATCATCCTCTGAGGTGTAAAGGACGTGAATTCAAATTATTTAACAAGAGACAATAAATGTCCAATGAATGATAAGTCAAAGAAAGTGAATGAACTGATGGTCAGTTTAATTTTCAAAGGAAAGATGCCGGCTTAAATCTTGAATGTGATCTTCTTTGAGACGACTTTTGACAGCAATATCGTCAACATAGCATTCGACAGTCTTTCGTAAATGATCTCGAAAGATAGTACTCATAGCCCGCTGGTAAGTTGCACCTGCGTTCTTAAGACCAAACGGCATGACCGTATAACAGTACACATCCCGAGGAGTACAAAACGAAGTATGTTTTTCATCTTCAGGATCCATCCGAATTTGATTATATCCAGAAAATCCATCCATGAAAGAAATTCGTTCGAATCCACATGTATTGTCGATCATAACATCAGTAATTGTGAGTGGGAATTCGTCTTTGGGGCAAGCATCATTGAGATCCTGAAAGTCTATGCACACTCGAACCTTTCCGGTCTTCTTCAGAACATGGACGACATTGGCCACCCAGTCAGGATGTTGTTCTTCTGTGATAAAGCCACAAGCTATAAGCTTTTTGACTTCATCATCAATTGCATCCATTATTTCAGGCTTGAATCGCCGTTGTTGTTGTTTGACCGGTTTGATATTTGGCAAAATATTAAGCTTGTGAGTTGCAATATGAGGATCTAATCCCGGCATATCTTCGTAACTCCAGGCGAAGACATCAATGTATTCACAAATAAGGTGAATTAATTCTTGTTTATCATCTTCTGGGAGAGTCTTGCTAATGAAGATTGGTCATGATACACCTTTCTCTCCAATATCGATTTGGACCAGTTGATCTTCAGTAGGTGGTTCTCGTTGTTCAAAATGAAGTTCCCACTGATTGTCCATCCTTTGTGCCTAAGGATCCATTTCAGTAGCTTCTTCAATGTCACTTTCGTCATCTTCTGAGAATTCGGCGGAGACCATGTTAGAAGATACTATCACCTTATGAACATGACCGATGCTGGTATCAGAGTCCCATGAGATAGAATCAGAAGAGTTTGAACGTTCTTCTTCATCAGATTCAGAAGGTTCCGGAGTTGGAAGTGGTGACATATAACCTAGTCCTCGTTTCGTTTTACTGTGGTATTGTTGTGATTTTTCTTTTGGAACAACAATACGAAGAGGGGTTCGCCTTCCTTTACCATTGTTGAGACCTGTTCTGAAATCATAGCCCATTTTACGGATGATGGCTTTAGATTGTGGACTATAGCGTCATAATTGTAGCCTTCCTGTATCATCTCTATTATCATTATAGAGCATGATTTTTGGTTCTTCTCTTTTGTTGAAGAATATAGACTTTTCATCTTTCTTTCGAGACGGTACTAAGAAGTACGACTTTTGTATTGAATCCAGTGATACCATGTTTCGTCGAGATGATACAACTTCTATTGTAAGTGGCTTAAAGCTGTCTAGCATATCCAGATAATACTGAACATAGTAAAAGACATCAGTATACTGCAAAGGAGATGCTTTATTGATTTTTACACCATCATTTACAATAGAACTTTAGCCTTAGCAGGCTTAGTCAGATTGATGACAAGAGGGGGAGAAGAAGAACGAGAAGGAGGAAGGAGCTTCTTGTGACGAAGATCGATTATAAGCGGTTCAGAAGAGGTGAGCTATCTGTGTTCCTGACTATCACCTTTAGGTCGCTTCTCATGGAAAGGTAGATAGATAGTCAGTGGTTGGGAAGACTAAGGGCAGGAGGTACGTCCTTTGACTGGAATCACCAGAGTATCATTAGGTATACTCTTCTGTTCTTCATCTGTGTCCATTACTAGTACCACCTTCATGAATTCCTCTTTGTACATACGAGAATCGTTGCAATACGCTTCAACTCCTTTGAAAGGATTCAGATCTGCAACCTCTTTTTGGACTTCTCCATTACCATCCACATATTTGAAACATTGGTGGAGTGTAGAGGATACAATGTTGTGTTCATGGAGGAATGGTCTTCCCAACAAAGCATTGTATGAGCCATGATTGTCAATAACATAGAAAGTTACTTTTGTACGAAGATTGCCAATTTGAAGTTTTAGGCGTATCTTCCCCAAAGGTTCACTTCTTCCTTGATTGAATCCCAGGATGGTAGTGATAGTTGTAGAAAGATTATGTACTAGGATTTTCAAAGTGTCCAATAAGGACTTTGGCATGATGCTAAGTGCAGACCCGGGATCAATCAGAATACGGTCGACTTTCATGGTGTCCACATATCCCGTGAAATAGAGAGGACGATCATGACGATTGTCTTCTAATAACATGTCATCTTGTGTAAAAGTGATATTGGGCATCAATTCAAATACACTATGACAATGTGCACAGTTGACTGGCTCCTTTTCAGGCTTCTTGAGAAGAGTCAAACAAGTGTCAGCCTGCATCAAGGCTTTACTTAACGTCTCGCGAGTTTCCTTTGAGAGACGTAAAAGTTCAAAGATTGACAATCTTGCTGGAGTATTGGCCAATTGAGCCAATATGTCAAAATTATAAGGCTTTTCAAGTCTAAGAGATGATGACTTCTTCAACGCTTTATCAAAGCGAACATGTTGCTTTCCCTTGTCTGCTGATGTTGGTTTAGGAGGAGATGGTTCAACCACTGGCAAGGATGTAGACAGTGTATCTTCAGCAGAAGAAGATGATGGAGGAAGAGCATCCGGGGATGGAGCAGGATTCTCTTGATTTTCGGAATACTCCCGAAGATAGGGTTTCCCAGATCTAGTGCCCATTAGGATTTCTTCTTCTATTAATGGTTCAAAGGATACCATATTACAGTTCTTGGATTTAGACTTGGAATGCTTCTTTTGCTTAGAAAAGGAAGGCGTTTCAAATTCTGCAACTAGATCTGGATGAACCAACATAATCTCTCCTCTGTCAGTTGACATTGGAACAAGACCTTCATTTTGAGGAGGCGGGATATTCACAATTTCTAGAGTAGTCCTTGGAATGGGGACAGCTCCATCTTGTACGAGTTGTGGTGGAAAATCACCAAATTGGAGAGAAACCACATTAGCAGTCACTGTTTTCTCGTCCTGCTGTAGAGTAATTGCTCCAGAGTTGATCAACTCCTGGATTTTGCCCTTGAGCACATAACATGCTCTGGTTGGATGTCCTATGAATCTGTGATAAATACAGTATTTAGGGTGATCAGTTTTACCGACTTCTTCTGGTCGCTTTGCCTCTGGAAGCTGAAGCTTATTGCTTTTGATCAAGCATTCGAAGATGCTTAAAGTATCATCTTCGTCGAAAGAATACTCTTCTTTTGGACGAGTTGACTTTTGCAGTGGTGTTGATGAGGTGGATGCTGTCTGAGTGACATTGACAGCCAAAGACTCTTTGCCATTAAGATTGATGGCCAATGTTTCTTTATTCTTGCGGTTATTCTGGCGATTACTACCCCCAGGTGTAGAATGTTCATCTTGGTTAGGGTGAATCATCTGGACTCCTAACTGCTTGAACTTTTCGGCACTCACTTCTGCCGCCTTGCATTAACAATGAAAGAAGGCCAATCCTGGAATTGTGTAGATCCCGTCCACATACTGATAATAGGCAACAAGTTTGATTTGCATGTGTCTATTGTTACAGCCGATGGAGTACCTAAAGGCATTTTGAGTGCCTCTCGGCAGAATCTTTTAATGAAACTCTTTGTGGATTCATTGTGCCTCTGTTTAATTTTAATGAGGGCAGACATTGTCATCTCATTGACTCCCTCATAAAATCGTTCCAAGAACATTTGCTTGAAACCAGCAAAAGAAGTGATACAGCCATCAGATAGGCTACGATACCAGTCATATGCTGCACCGGCTAAACAACCGACGAACACTCTGGTAAAGAGAGCATCATTTGGCTGTAATTGATCAGTCATCACCTCGAAATGATTGATGTACTGACTTGGAGAAGTGCTACCATCAAACAGCATAATGGTTGGAAGTTTATACTTAAGAAGAAATGTGTCACCCCCAGTTTCAGAAACATGGGTATTTTTATCATTTTATATTTTTGAAATTTATTTTATTATTTATGATATTGTTTTGGGGTTATTTGAGTTGGGTTCGAATTTCAACTCAATCCGACTTGAAACGGGGACCCGGGGGTAGTTTGACTCTAGTGGGACCCACACACTAGTTAGGCATGGCCCACATGATATTAATTTTAGTCCACATGATATTAATTTTAGTTAGTAGTTAGACTAATTATTTATGGATCGGTTTAGTTTAATTAGAGACTCAAAACTAGACTAAATTGACCTCAACCTTTAACCCATTCCTAATTTAACTCAAATAGATTAGTGGAGGGCATTTTGAACATTCAAATAGGGGACACCTCACCCTTTTTGGGCAGCCAACTATGGGGGGATAAGGAGTGAGTCACTCCTTCATTCATTTGTTTTCATCCACTTTCTCTCTCTTGTTCTTCCCCAAATTAATTTAGAGATGAACCTCCATTGATTTCATCTCCAAATCAACCCTTTCTTCCACCAAATCTTCTTCATTTCTCCTCTACTCCATGGTTAGAGGGTGCTAGCCAAGTTTGGGAGGATTCGGAGCTCGTTCGTGTCCTTTTAGAATCTCTACGTGTCGGTGTCGTGTCGGAAGCATTTTTCTTTGAATCTCTCTCCCGGAAGGTATAATCTCTCCTCTAATCCATCCCTACATGCATATAGAAATATTTTGAACCCATAGGAATGACCCCCATGGTTGTATCACCATTTGTGTCCATTTCGTGTCCATTTGGAGGTCATAGGAGTGTCCTTTGTGTTATGGTTGTGTCCATGTGGAAAAACCCCAAATTTGGATACACTATGTGTTGTTGTTATGTATGAATGGATTATTACATGTTTAATCTCATATTTTTGTATTGGAGATGTGTTCTATAGTGTCTCATATATATATATATATATATATATTAGTGTAGAGAGTGAGTTCTTGATATATTATGTTATATACTTGTGTTTCTTTTGTCTCAAACTACCTAAATTCGTCATAATATTTATCCACGTTTTTAGTAGCAATAGCAACTTAGAAATGTCATAACTTTTAGATTAAAACTCCGATTTATCTCCCGTTTTTTTTAAAAGAACCGTATCGAAGTTAGCTTTCCAAATATATATTTTAATAAGCCAAATTCGTTCTAAAACTTTCTGTAAAATTATTTGAGTGTCAGCTGTACGAAAGACGAACGCGTTTCGGTGTTTTTGCGATTCCGGGAGCTTCCGGACACGAAAATGCGATCCGTTTAAAGTTTCGGAAAGCTAACACAAAGATCTATAACATACTTTAATCCTAGAATTTAATGAATGCTTAATTTGTACAGTATTGATTTTAAGTAGAAGATTACTATACGACATATACATTTTGTGTATCCTTATATATATATATATATATATATATATATATATATATATATATATATATATATATATATATATATATATATATAATAAAATATATATATATATATATGTGTGTGTGTGTGTGTGTGTGTGTGTATGTGTGTGTGTGTGTGTTAAGAGAATGTAATATAATATAGAGTATGCATAAATGATATAATGTATGAAAGTATATAATGTATTCAAATATGTATGTATAGGTGCATGAATGAATGGATGAAATGCAAGCATGTGGCTAATGCAAGGTATTGAAACATGTATGCAAGTATCCATATGTAAGTAAGTAACGTAATCAAGTATGAATGTATGCTATATATGAATGCCAACATGATAGGAATGTATGATGCCATATTAGCACTTAGCACCATGTTCATATGTTAAAACCCCTTCTACATGTTGACAGTAACCCCAAGCATGAATACACATAAAACATACTTACTGTTATGAGTAAACCCTTTGATGTATAAATAAACCCTTTTGTTATGATTAACCCACACACACACATGCTAAATCTATGCTTTACATGTTATTTCTTCTATGTGACACAATGAACCCTTGCTGAATGTTATCCTTCTAACATAATACCCTCACACTTGAACACATTGTACTGCTATGTACACATTGTCATATCCATATTCATGTATCACTCACTCCTTGTCTTTATGCACCTTGCTTGTAATAAAAATATATATGAATATATATGTAATGTGTGTTTGATAACTTGTGTAGCTTTGTGATTTTGTGTGAGTGTTAGTCTAGGCTTGGTTAGGCCTAATGAGACTTGTTAGTCTAGGTTTAGACCTAGTACTACCTAGTTAACCTAATTTGACTAGTACGGTTGCCCAGAGTTGACCAAGAGTTGACTTTGACCTAGAATGACCTAGAATCATGTAGAATGCATAGTAGAGCTTTATTTTACCATTTTGGACTTGTTGTAACTTGTGCTGTTCTAAATAGGAGCCAGACACCTCTCCTCGGACAATATATTTTCTTTGGACATTCAGATAGCAGGCGAGTACATCTCTGATAGTTCTCTCATTTATTTGTCAATTACTGTACTTCAGTTCTAGTTAGCTGTATGTGATTCTCTGTTACAAACACGTATTTTTATTTCTGAATCCATGTATGCGACACACATACTTACTCGTCTTACCTCTATTATTCGAATCACCATACGAATCACCATACGAATCACTATTCGAATCACCCTATTCGTATCTTCATATGTTGGTTGGACTTGTATTCGTCTTATGTGTTGGATTACGGATTCATTTGTATTAGAATGGGTGAAAAAATACTGATTAGACATGTAGACATATCCCCCTATTCGAATCACCCCTCTGTGACTGATATTCGAACGATAGCCATCCCACACTTCGCGAGTGTGTGGTGTGCCGTATTACCTACAGCCGTTTACATGTCGAACTCGGTATTTTAAAACACACTTGGAGAATTTATTCGAATCATTGTTTGACTACTATTCGAATCACTATTCGTATCACCTTATTCGAATCACTATTTGCATCACCTTATTCGAATCACCTTATTAGAACAATGATTAGAATCACATTCGACTCATCTTGTATTAGACTCACTTTGGGATTACACTCGACTTATATTGTACCATCTGAACTCATTATGTTACTCTAGTTCAGCTAGATCTTATTTTACAGTCTTCTTTGCTATGTTTCTCTTTTTGTTTAGTTACCTTACTTTTATTGTACCTTAACTGCTTCTCTACATCACTACCTGTATAAAATTGCCATATTCATCAATATAACTGTCTATAACTGCTTTATAGTTCTCTGTCATTTACTTGGGATTTCTTGATGAATTGTACTCGTTTCCGTCCTGACTGGACCTGTTGATAAATTTTACAGATAGCTTGGAGGTTATTGCTAGCCTAGAGGAGACACAGTAGAGGTCGGAGTAGATAGCTAGAGTTTTCCCTTTATTTTCAGTTGTCTTGAGTTGTATTATGGATTACTGTATTTGAACCTTGAGATGTATTTCTGGGTTGTGTATCTTAGACACTTAGACTTCTATCTGATGTATCTCTCTGTGGATTTCATGTTTTGTCTATTTTCCATTATGCTCTACCTTAGATGTGATTGAGTTTACATTCTGCTATGTTACCCCCATTCGGGGAGTATAAACTGTTTAGCCTTATACTGTTAGATGCATGAGACATAGGACAGCGTTCTACCGCCGATACTACGGCGTGAAGAACAGTTTGGCAACTCTAGAGGGGGGGTGAATAGAGTATATATATATATAATGACCAATTGAAAATTAACTCTTTCACTAACAATGAATAATCAGAGTAAAATGCGGAATGTAAATGAAAGATAAGAGAGCATACGCAAACACAGCAATTTTAACCTGGTTTCCCTCGTGGAGGACTAGTCCAGGCCTGAGAACTCTAGCTCAGGATTAAATCCACTATTTGTGAAATAGTAGCTTACAACCCGTGCCTTTACTTCAGAAGAGCACGTCAACTTCTTACAGAGAATCGCAGTGGCGATTGCTTGGAATTGTCCAAGCGATTTCTTCACTCTTGCACAAGAATCCTAACTGAGAGATGCTGAGCACTCGAGACTTAGGAGGCTTGTGGCTAGTAGATGGGAAGGGTATGGCTTATTGAGCTTGTAGGAGAGAAGAGAAGAGAAGATTGAGTGAGTTAAAATGAGAGAATTCATGCCCTATTTATACTGATTTTTGAGGCAGAATTCGGCCAGAATTCGGGTAGGAGAATTCAAAAATTTGGCCGTTGGACAGCTAGCAACCAGCTAACCCTAAAATTAGGGTTCCTGATTTCTAGGGGACAGAGTTCGGCCCGAACTCTGTGTGGAGGCAGAGTTCGGCCCGAACTCTGTCTCCAGAGCACAGAATGGTTCTAAGTGGGACTTGTGGGCAATTTTTGTTTTGGTGGAGCTTGGGATTTTGGGTAGGCTTGTAGACTAAGTTCCAAGAGCTCAGCATAACTCAGAGTACATACTTCTAGACTCAATAAAATGTAAAAGTACAGACTCGAAAATATACTGATAGTCAGAAGCTGAGCTGTTGTCTGTCCCGAACTGAAAGCAGACGTCGTGTGTCGTATTGAATTTATACAGATATTATTTAGTCAATGTAGTCAATATTTGGTTGACTGTGACTTTGTGTCAACAATCTCCCCCATATTGATAATTGACAAAATAATATATGTATATTTCAATATCCATACCTTGACACAGTTGTTTATAACATAGTTCCCCCATAACTGATGCAGAGCCAGAATCGGATAGCTCCCCCGTAATCAGTGAACGGTTCCGAGCTAGAAGTAGTAGCTCTCCCCCGTAAACAGTGCATATAACCTGTAACCTGATAGATAACATTTTCCCAGAGCAAGAACGAGCACAGATATACACAGATATAGAACTTGCGTAGAACCTGTAATAGTTTCCCAAAACAAGCCAGCACAAAAATATACATATGTTTCTCCCCCTTTTGGCAGTTAGCAATATAAGAAGCAATGAACAGTAATGCAACCACACTAAGAGAAGAAACAGAATAATATTTGATAGGAAAATGCATTGGCATAAGAGAAACGAGAAATAGCATAAAATGATAATAACCAGAATGTCAAAGACATCATCAGTGTTTTAAAAAAAAACAGTACATAAATCCATAACTAAATAACTAAAAGCATAAAGCAACTAAGACCATCAGCAGTGGCAGCAGCATAACAAGCCAGTCTCCATCACGGAGCACCAGAAGGTCCTGGAACATCTGAAGGACCAGGGAAAGAACCAACGAAAAGATCCTGGAACATCTGAAGATCCACAAAAGTATCATCTGGATCCATATACTGCATGACCCACGGATCGTCTAGACGATGACCCGAGCGATGTGGATCCCGCTCAATAGGCACATGCAAATCAGGATGACGAGCAAGCGAATACCGCATATCATGCAGAGAGTTCCCAAGGGCACTAATCTGCAGAGTGGTACGGTAATCCTGCTGCGTCCAGCGATCATCCTCAATAGCAAAACGATCGCGAAGCATAGTCTGAAGTGAATCCAGATTGGCAGGAGGTGCAGTCTGACCGAGCGGAGGGGCGTCAGGCTCCTCATCAGCAGACAACTCAGTAGTAGCGATAGGCTGAAGGCGTCGTGCCGTAGATAGAAATGTAGGAGCCGGCAGGAACGGACAAGCATCAAGTGGTATACGAAAAGCACGAAAAATCATAGGAAGATACAGAGGATAAACCAAAGCTCGTGGTTTCCTCCTACAGCGAATCATCCAGTCCATCATAGTACGTGGAAGATTGAAATGAATTCCAAAGTGAAGATGATAAAGAGCGGAAATTTCAAGATAAGTGATTTCATTAGGGGAACCGATCTGGGGTAGAATGGTGTTAGATATGATCCAATGAAGATCAGAAAAATATGAGTTGAGATATTTCGTCATGAGCTTTCGAGGACGTGTGTATGGAGTGCACAAATCGTCCTTGAAGCTTTCAAGAGAAAGTCCGTTGGGAAAACGGAACGAGCGAGCATCAACAAGCCTTTCCCAAGAACTTGGCTCAAGAAGATCAAGATATTCGGCTAATTCAAAGTCATCAAACGAGATATCGATACCAGCCACTCGTGAATAAATACGAAGGTCATCAAAGGTTAAGTTGCAGTAGAACATTTGAACGGCATGAAGATAAATAGCAGAAGATGTAGTGACTAGTTCATCAATATAGAGGTCATGGAATAAAGAATCATATTGAGAGAATATGAAAAATTGATAGGATGTCCTGTGAATACCTGACGATTCCGAAAGTCACTAAACCAGTTGTTTGATGCATCAAGTGAGACAAAAAGTCTATTGTCATAAGTGGAAGGATGTTGAGGACGAGGTGGATTGAACAAAGGGTGAGGTGGTTGAAGTTGTTCAATGATTTGTTCAATTGATGGAGGAGAATCTGAAGAGGAAATACTCTCAACTCGAATCCTCTTCCCGCGATTGAACAAGCAAGGAGCCATTAAAAGATTTTAACTAGAAGATAGAAAATATGAATGGTACCTCAAACAGGTAAAGAACAATGGAGGAGAATGGAGAGGAGACACCTTTTTCTTGATTTGAGAAGCAATGGGGTATTCTGGATCAAAAACTAGGGTTAGGGTTTCAAGGAAAGAGTGTGTATAGGTGAGAAAAGGTGGTAATAGTGAAGGAGAGAGGTAGAAACCCGACATAAAGTAGGGTTTTGTCTTTGGTCGGGTGAAATATTGACCATTGGATTAGAATAGATCCAACGGCAGAGCCAGATCCCGACCCTGGAACCAAGAGACCGAACTCGGCCCGAACTCGGATAGGAGCAGAGTTCGGCCCGAGTTCTGTATCAATGGTCCAGAACAGAACAAAGGCTAAAAAAGAAAAAGTTGAAGAAAAAAACAAGAAATAAGAATCAAGAACAACAAGAAGTGTAAGGGCTAAACAAAAGAAAGTTAAGGACAACAAAGAGAGTAGAATAGATAGAGATGGAGAGGAACACAGATATCATAATGAACTTTTTAGAAAATATCAATTAGGCAATATTAAATCAAAACGAGCCATATAATAAATAAGGATATATATTGTGGTTCAATAGTCCAAATTTGCCATGGGTTAGCTGCAGGGGCCGGATCCCAGCTAGCGGTAGTCCTGAGGACTAGTGCACCGTGTCGCTTAGGCTTTTACGCCTTGTTGTCAGAAGGACCCTTTCGGCTTGTACCCATACCAAATTCTTTGTAAAGGAATCACAATATACTCGATATTTACGCAGGTGAGTTTCAATTTATGACTGCTTCATCTAAGATTCCAAGTTCACGACAAAGAAAATTGAAGCGCTCTTCGGATAGTGGCTTAGTAAAGAACTCTGCCAGCTGATGATCAGTGTCAATAAATTCTAAGTTAATCGTGCCATTTTGCTGATGATCACGCAAAAAGTGGTGTCTGATCTCAATGTGTTTAGTGCGTGAGTGGCAGACAGGGTTCTTAGTCAAATTGATGGCACTAGTATTGTCACAGAATATAGGAATATGCATGAAGGATAACTTATAGTCTTCAAGGGTTTGCTTCATCCACAGAATCTGTGCACAACAACGCCCAGCTGCTATATATTCAGCTTCTGTTGTGGATAGTGCGACAGAGTTCTGCTTCTTGCTAAACCATGAGACTAAAGCCTTTCCTAACAAATGACACGTGCCGCTCGTACTTTTACGGTCGACCTTGCATCCAGCAAAGTCAGCATCAGAGTAACCGATGAGGTCAAATGATGTTGACTTGGGATACCATAGGCCCACTGTAACCGTACCCTTAAGGTATCGAAAGATACGCTTAACCGCGGTCATGTGAGATTCCTTAGGATTAGCTTGATATCTAGCACATAGGCAAACACTAAACATGATATCGGGGCGACTGGCAGTTAAATAAAGTAAGCTGCCTATCATACCTCGATACTTACGTTGATCAACGGGTTTGCCGCTCTCATCTGGTTCGAGTTTGGTTGAAGTAGCCATTGGCGTGCTAATTGGTTTGACGTTGTCAAGGTCGAACTTCTTCAGCATGTCCTTGATATACTTCGATTGACAGATGAAAGTTCCATTTGCCAGTTGCTTTACTTGCAGGCCAAGAAAGTAGTTGAGCTCTCCCATCATGCTCATCTCAAATTCTGTCTGCATACACTTGGCAAATTCTTGACAAAGAGTTTCATCAGTAGACCCAAAAATAATATCATTAACATAAATTTGAATCAACAGAATAGTGTCTTTAAAAGATTTTATAAACAGTGTAGTGTCAATTTTCCCTTTTGAAAAACCTTTCTCAAGTAAGAAGCTACTTAGCCTTTCATACCAAGCTCTGGGGGCTTGTTTGAGGCCATAAAGTGCTTTCTTTAGCTTGAACACGTGGTCGGGAAATTTGTGATTTTCAAAGCCAGGAGGTTGTTTCACATAAACTTCCTCCTTAATAAAACCATTCAGAAAAGCACTTTTCACATCCATTTGAAATAATTTAAAGTTTTGAAAATTAGCAAAGGCACAAAGCATCCGAATGGATTCTAGTCTAGCAACAGGAGCATACGTCTCATCGTAGTCGATACCTTCCTCTTGGTTGTATCCTTGAGCTACTAGACGAGCTTTGTTACGTGTGACTGAACCATCTTCATTTACTTTGTTTCTAAAAACCCATTTAGTACCAATTATAGAGTGATCAACCGGTCTAGGAACGAGTTCCCATACTTGGCTTCTCTCGAATTGGTTGAGTTCTTCTTGCATAGCAGAAATCCAGAATTCATCATTAAAAGCTTCAGAAATATTTTTAGGCTCAACTTGTAAAATGAAGGCAGTGCTAGCAACAGAGTCTCTTAATGATGATCTAGTAGTAACTCCACGTGAAACTTCACCTATGACTAAATTTTCTGGATGAGACGGTTTGAATGAAAATTTCTTAGGCAAACCTTCCAGAGAATTAGTTTCAGTTGAAGTATTCATTTGAGTAGAAGAAGTTGATGGCACAACATCATCATCAAGAGTACTTGCTGCACTGTTGTCTTCATCAAAAGTCACATTAGTTGACTCTTCCACAATAAGTGAGCGTTTATTGAAAACTCTATATCCCTTACTCTTGGCGGCATAACCAAGAAAGATACCATCGTCAGCTTTGGCATCAAATTTGCCTAAGTTGCTTTTGGTGTTAAGGATAAAACATCTACAACCAAAAACTTTAAAATAAGAAACATTGGGGGTTCTCCCAAACCAAAGCTCATAGGGTGTTTTCTTCGTAATGGGACGAATCAGCACCCTATTCAAAATGTGGCATGCTGTACTTACAGCCTCTGCCCAAAAATATTTCGAAAGAGAAAATTTATTCAGCATGACTCTAGCCATATCGCCAAGAGTCCTATTCTTCCGCTCCACAACACCATTTTGTTGAGGAGTTCTAGGACAAGAAAATTCATGATCAAAACCATTTGTATTACAAAAGCTTTCAAAATCTGAATTTACGAATTCGCCTCCATGATCACTTCGGATTCGAGTAATCATGTAGCCTTTTTCGTTTTGAACTTTATTTACAAAAACTTTGAAAACAGAGATAGCATCGCTCTTATTAGCGAGAAAGAAAACCCAAGTGAATCTCGAAAAATCATCAACAATAACAAAAGCATAAAGTTTGCCACCAAGGCTAGCTATTCTACTAGGACCAAATAAATCCATATGAAGTAATTGTAAGGGTCTAGTAGTACTTACAGAGTTGATGGAATGAAATGAAGATTTAGTTGCCTTGTTTAGTTCACATTCGGCACATACCGTGTCCTTTTTGAATGTGATGTCAGGCAATCCTCTCACTAGCTTCTTGGTAGAAAGCCTGGATATAGAATCCATGTTGGCATGACCGAGACGCTGGTGCCAAAGTAGTCGTTCGTCTTTGTGGGCATATAAACATCTACCTGCATGGTTAGTATTTATAGAGAGATAGAAAATATAGATATTGTCCTCTCTTTTTCCTTCAAAAGCAATGTCTCCTGTTGACCTATCGTAGATATAGCAACAGTTTTGTCCAAAGTTAATATCATATCCATGATCAGCAAGATGGCTAATGCTGAGCAGGTTATGCTTTAACTCGGTCACTAGGCAGACATCCTTTATAACAGGAGAAGGAGGATGACCAATGATACCGTTACCTATTATGTGCCCTTTGAGATTGTTACCGAAGGATACGTATCCTTCTCTTTTCATCGATAGTGATGCAAAAAGATTTGCGTCTCCCGTCATATGTCGCGAGCATCCACTATCGAGAATCCACTTACTCTCAGTTGAGGAGGGAAGGTCCACCTACATCAAGAGTAGATGTGACCTTTGGTACCCATTTTCTTGAGGGTCCTGAAAAGTTAGTTTTTGGGAACCAAGCATATATTTTCTTGTCTACCAGTCTTCTAACTCTACACTGTGGTGAGATGTGTCCATGTTTTCCACAGTAAGTACAGATAGCATTTTTATTTATACTGGGAGCATGAGAATGATATCTATGAGCAACAGGAAGAGGATGATATGGAGAGTTAGCATGGTAATGATGATTATGCATAGAGTGAGTGGCATGATGATGATGTCTGTGTGTCATAGCATGATGATATTGACTGTGAGGAGTGGCATGCTGAAATTGTCTATATGGCATAGTGTGATGTTGTGGCATGACATGATGATTTTGCTTATGTGGCATAGCATGATGATTTTGTCTACGTGGCATGGCATGTTGATGTGGTATGGTATGATGAATTTGTCTATGTGTAGAGTGATATTGGTTGTGTCTTTGTGCAATATGATGAGTATGAGGAGTATTCTTACGTGCACGTGGTTTGTGAAAGTTTGTGTATATAAAAGCATGGTTATGTGCTGTATGAGAGTGACGTGGTTGACTAGCATGAGTGGTGTTGTGCTCATGTGATTGGGTTTGAGGTTTAGCAACCTGTTTTCCCAATTTGATTTCTAATCTTTTAGAAACAGCTTGCAATTCATCAACCTTAATATTTAAGCCATAAATCTTAGTCATGGAAATCTTGTGTCTACTCTTTTCTTCAGCAAGCAACGTGTTGAGATTAGTGATTTCTTGAGTTTGTTGCTCAATGCGTGCTTCAGCATCATGTAAGCTTAATTTAAGCTTGGATACTTCATCAGTGTCATTTGTGGGTGATGTGTTTCTAATATTATTATGAAGTAAAGAAATTCTTTGTATCTCATCTTCTAGACTTTTGATTTTGTCCTTGGCATGCTTGTATTTACCGATAACCTTTTTGTGATCATCAAGTAAATCGGTGAAAGCATCGCCAAGTTCATCAAAAGAGAAGTCATCTAAAGTTTCGTTTGATACCTTGGTGGAGTTTGCCATGAGGCACACATTTGCTTTGTCTTGAGGAGAGTTCTTTTCTTCCTCGGAGTCACTTGCTTCGCTTTCATGCCAAATGCTTGTGTTGGCATATCTTTTTGATGAGTTCTTCTTGTAGGGCTTTTCATATCGGTTGCTCTTCTTTAAAAGCGGACAGTCTCTTCTGACGTGTCCAGTCTTTTTGCAACTATAGCAGGTTGGCTCTTCTTCATCGTCTTCTTGTGGTTCCTTCTTTCTTTGATTGAAGCGAAGGAATTTCTTGAAGTTACGTACCATGAGAGCTTGGTCTTCATCATCTGAGATATCGTCTTCAGTCTCATCGTGATCAACCTTTCGTCGATGAACTTTGAGTGCGATCTCCCTGGTCTTCGGAGCAGGCTCTTCAAAGTCCTTGAGGTCAAGCTCGTGAGTCATGAGCTTGCCCATCAAGGTCTCCATAGACATACTTGTGAGATCATTTCCTTCTATGATGGCTGTCACCTTAGGGTTCCAAATCTTTGGTAACCCTCTGAGTAGCTTGCGGATCTTCTCATGGTTTGAGTACTGCTTACCAAGCGAGGATAACGGGTTGATGATGTCGAGGAATCTTGTAAACATTTGAGTGATCGTCTCACTTGGCTTCATCTTGAAGGCTTCGTACTCTTGAGTGAGACGGCTTATCTTTGATTCTTTGACTTGAGTGGTTCCTTCATGCGTCACTTCCAGAAGTCTCCATACTTCATGAGCAGTGGTGCATGTAGAGACCCTGTTAAACTCGTTCCTGTCTATAGCACAGAATAAAGCATTAATAGCCCTAGCATCTAGACTTGCCTGTTTCTTCTCCTCGACAGAATATTTGTCGTGTGGTTTCTCAGTGAGGTCACCATCGACAACTATTCTGGCGGGCTTTTTGTAACCGTCAGTTACGACAGTCCACAGGTCAAAGTCTAGAGACTTCAGATAAAAACTCATCCTTGTTTTCCAATATGTGTAGTTAGTCCCATCAAATAGGGGAGGCCTATGAGTGGACTGACCTTCACCATGATTGGAGATCAAGGATTGTGTGGTTGCCATGGATCAGCTCTTAGGATGTTAGTCCTTATAAAGAGAACAGAGCTCTGATACCAATTGAAGAACAGTTTGGCAACTCTAGAGGGGGGGTGAATAGAGTATATATATATATAATGACCAATTGAAAATTAACTCTTTCACTAACAATGAATAATCAGAGTAAAATGCGGAATGTAAATGAAAGATAAGAGAGCATACGCAAACACAGCAATTTTAACCTGGTTTCCCTCGTGGAGGACTAGTCCAGGCCTGAGAACTCTAGCTCAGGATTAAATCCACTATTTGTGAAATAGTAGCTTACAACCCGTGCTTTTACTTCAGAAGAGCACGTCAACTTCTTACAGAGAATCGCAGTGGCGATTGCTTGGAATTGTCCAAGCGATTTCTTCACTCTTGCACAAGAATCCTAACTGAGAGATGCTGAGCACTCGAGACTTAGGAGGCTTGTGGCTAGTAGATGGGAAGGGTATGGCTTATTGAGCTTGTAGGAGAGAAGAGAAGAGAAGATTGAGTGAGTTAAAATGAGAGAATTCATGCCCTATTTATACTGATTTTTGAGGCAGAATTCGGCCAGAATTCGGGTAGGAGAATTCAAAAATTTGGCCGTTGGACAGCTAGCAACCAGCTAACCCTAAAATTAGGGTTCCTGATTTCTAGGGGACAGAGTTCGGCCCGAACTCTGTGTGGAGGCAGAGTTCGGCCCGAACTCTGTCTCCAGAGCACAGAATGGTTCTAAGTGGGACTTGTGGGCAATTTTTGTTTTGGTGGAGCTTGGGATTTTGGGTAGGCTTGTAGACTAAGTTCCAAGAGCTCAGCATAACTCAGAGTACATACTTCTAGACTCAATAAAATGTAAAAGTACAGACTCGAAAATATACTGATAGTCAGAAGCTGAGCTGTTGTCTGTCCCGAACTGAAAGCAGACGTCGTGTGTCGTATTGAATTTATACAGATATTATTTAGTCAATGTAGTCAATATTTGGTTGACTGTGACTTTGTGTCAACACGGCGTAGGCTGGACGTACCCACTTCTCGTGCCCTTATTCTAGGGTGCGGGTCATGACACGTTTTTAGTGGTGGCCCATGCAGGTCGAGTTTATGTAGTGGTATTCAAACTAGAGTACCACTACAGTCTGCATTAGAATTAGGATATATTTTTGAAGGTACTCAATCACAGTTAGGATTTCTTGAGAGATTCCTGGGACGACCCTTGAGAATCTTATTTTAACTTCGATTTGAAAAACTCTTCTTCCCTTGATTTGATTTATCTTTACTTTCTGTTGTTAAACTTGATTTTGATGATGATTGTGGAGTTTTGAATCTTGATGTTAGCTGTTGCATCCGAGTTTGTATTTATATGATTTGATGGATTATTGTTCAGTTTTGAATCTTGATGTTCGTTGATAAATTTGATTTTTGGGTATTCATTGTTGATTTAATTTAATTTTTGTCAAGATAAAATTATATGGGCTAGGTCATCTAAGTTATGGAATCTAGTATTCTATAGTCACATTAGCCAGCATGTGAGGACATATAGTCTGATTTTGGATATATTTCTCGGGTGTGGGAATTTAAGGTTTTCGCAGCCAAGCTAGCGGTATCGCGAAAATGTTAAATACCATGATTCTAGAGGTATGTGCCTAAGTCGAGGACTCTGTGATTATCGTAGCCTTGCTTACTAGTATGACGAGGATTTAGAGTGCCATGATTGTGGATAGACGCATATGATTATCATATTGTACCTTAAATATTTTCGAACATGTTTTCTCTACTTTTGTTTCAGTCCTTCAAAAAAGTTATTATTTGTTTTGTTTTGATTCTCATTATTTAACTTAGGAGTAGCTTTAGCTATTTTTATGAACATTGTACAACTTCTTACTATGAATTTCTTCTTAATACAATGAATCGACGATTTTGCTAGACCTTATCTTGGATTTGATATTATAGTTATGGTTTTAAAATGGTTCTTCCTTTAAACAGATAAGCAGAATAGATTTCATTGTTATTTCTTCTTGCTATTATTATTGTATTAAATAATGATAATAATAATAAAACTGTCTTGATTTTACCAATCACCTACTTTGCAATCTTGATAGGAATCTAAATGTTGGTCTTGATGTAGAATTTAATTTTTATATTGGGACATGAGAATATATATATATAGTGGACACAGACTCTTTGCCTGACACGTATCCATGCTACACTTTGATTTTCAACCTATTTAAATACATATTAATATGTTGTTGATGTTTAAATTTTTAAAATCTCAATATTTCTGATACAGTACAGTAACAGAGACTGGTTCTCTGCATTTCCAGTTAAAATTTGTAATTCAAATATAAATTTCATGTTATTAGTTATATTTACATCACTGCACATGTATGTTATACATAGGGTTTCAATTCAAAAAAAATTGGTTGAGTTTTGTGTTTGAATTTGTCAAATCTAAGACTGTGTGCATATTAACCCTTAATACTGGATTCCAAATGTTTAGTTCAATTGCTGTTTTATTTTTTTAAAAAAATATAATATTTTGGAGCTATGTACATTGTTGTATGTAGGGATATGATGTTAGGTTTATACTCTTACGTGTTAGGTTGTGATAAACATTGGGTTGGTTAATATTATACTGGTTTAAATGTTAGCTCATTTTCAGATTTTGTATGTAAATGCTGAACTAAAACTGGAGTTAACCTTTCAATACTAAGCTATAACCCTGTACAAGGACACACACACCCTAACTTAGTATACACTGTCATGTAAACATAATCCTTCCTCTCTATGTTATGTTCATATATCTATATAAATATATATATAGAGAGTTTCTGCATACATGTTTTAATGTTTATAGATACATAACTAAATCTCTACCTCTTTATATATATATATATATATATATATATATATATATATATATATATATATATATATATATATATATATATATATATATGGTTAGCCATGCATGTTATGAGTAAATAGATTGTGTATTGTATATTGTTTAACCAATACGCCATGAGTAGTGTAACTTGATAGATATTGTTTTGAAACCCAAATCCTCCTATACACTTTCATGTATATTTCACATACACACATGCCTACTATCTAACCATATGAACATGTCCACATACACCCATACACACACAAACCACATAACCTTTAGAACTTACAATTTAGTCTTAACAGGATTAAGAGAATACTATATATTGTGATTGGATTTCAATGCAATTGACTTTCATTCTTTAACTTTTGATTTTGATTTTTTTTTCTGTACCCCTTTATAGATAATTGGTAGTTATCTTTATTTATTTTTTGATAAGTACCAGTTTCATATAGGACGGTAGACTGTCTTACAGTTTTAATGATTGTTATTTCTGTATCTTTTCTAGTTTAGCACCCTAGATTGCTTGTGTGTTTTGATATCCTATGACCGTTTTGGTTAGTATGACTAGTATACCTAGATAAGACTTCACTACCACCGTATGCCATGATCCTGTATGTCATCCTTTTAAATCATATGATTTGTTTAAGTTATGGGACTTCGATTGTGGGGGTTTGACCTAGAGGGAGTATGAACATTTTAATTTCGAGGACGAATTTTTTTTAAGGTGGATAGATTTGTCACCCCCAGTTTCAGAAACATGGGTATTTTTGTCATTTTACATTTTTGAATATTTTTGAAATTTATTTTATTATTTATGATATTGTTTTGGGATTATTTGAGTCGGGTTCGAATTTCAACTCAATCCGACTTGAAACGGGGACCCGGGGGTAGTTTGACTCTAGTGGGACCCACACACTAGTTAGGCATGGCCCACATGATATTAATTTTAGTCCACATGATATTAATTTTAGTTAGTAGTTAGACTAATTATTTATGGATAGGTTTAGTTTAATTAGAGACTCAAAACTAGACTAAATTGACCTCAACCTTTAACCCATTCCTAATTTAACTCAAATAGATTAGTGGAGGGCATTTTGGACATACAAATAGGGGACACCTCACCCTTTTTGGGCAGCCAACTATGGGGGGATAAGGAGTGAGTCACTCCTTCATTCATTTGTTTTCATCAACTTTCTCTCTCTTGTTCTTCCCCAAATTAATTTAGAGATGAACCTCCATTGATTTCATCTCCAAATCAAACCTTTCTTCCACCAAATCTTCTTCATTTCTCCTCTACTCCATGGTTAGAGGGTGCTAGCCAAGTTTGGGAGGATTCGGAGTTCGTTCGTGTCCTTTTAGAATCTCTACGTGTCGGTGTCGTGTCAGAAGCATTTTCCTTTGAATCTCTCTCCCGGAAGATATAATCTCTCCTCCAATCCATCCCTACATGCATATAGAAATATTTTGAACCCATAGGAATGACCCCCATGGTTGTATCTCCATTTGTGTCCATTTCGTGTCCATTTGGAGGTCATAGGAGTGTCCTTTGTGTTATGGTTGTGTCCATGTGGGAAAACCCCAAATTTGGATACACTATGTGTCGTTGTTATGTATGAATGAATTATTACATGTTTAATCTCATATTTTTGTATTGGAGATGTGTTCTATAGTGTCTCATATATATATTAGTGTAGAGAGTGAGTTCTTGATATATTATGTTATATACTTGTGTTTCTTTTGTCTCAAACTACCTAAATTCGTCATAATATTTATCCACGTTTTTAGTAGCAATAGCAACTTAGAAATGTCATAACTTTTAGATTAAAAGTCCGATTTATCTTCCGTTTTTTTAAAAGAACCGTATCGAAGTTAGCTTTCCAAATATATATTTTAATAAGCCAAATTCGTTCTAAAACTTTCTGTAAAATTATTTGAGTGTCAGCTGTACGAAAGACGAACGCGTTTCGGTGTTTTTTGCGATTCCGGGAGCTTCCGGACACGAAAATACGATCCGTTTAAAGTTTCAGAAAGCTAACACAAAGATCTATAACATACTTTAATCCTAGAATTTAATGAATGCTTAATTTGTACAGTATTGATTTTAAGTAGAAGATTACTATACGACATATGCATTTTGTGTATCCTTGTATGTACAAATATGTATGTATGCATGTGTATATATATATATATATATATATATATATATATATATATATATATATATATATATATATATGTGTGAAAATATATATATATATATATATATATATATATATATATATATATATATATATATATATATATATATATATGTGTGTGTGTGTGTGTGTGTGTGTGTGTGTTAAGAGAATGTAATATAGTATAGAGTATGCATAAATGATATAATGTATGAAAGTATATAATGTATTCAAATATGTATGTATAGGTGCATGAATGAATGGATGAAATGCAAGCATGTGGGTAATGCAAGGTATTGAAACATGTATGCAAGTATCCATATGTAAGTAAGTAACGTAATCAAGTATGAATGTAAGCTATACATGATTGCCAACATGATTGGAATGTATGATGCCATATTAGCACTTAGCACCATGTTTATATGTTAAAACCCCCTTCTACATGTTGACAGTAACCCCAAGCATGAATACACATAAAACCTACTTACTGTTATGAGTAAACCCTTTGATGTATAAATAAACCCTTTTGTTATGATTAACACCCACACACACATGCTAAATCTATGCTTTACATGTTATTTCTTCTATGTGACACAATGAACCCTTGCTAAATGTTATCCTTCTAACATAATACCCTCACACTTGAACACATTGTACTGCTATGTACACATTGCCATATCCATATTCATGTATCACTCACTCCTTGTCTTTATGCACCTTGCTTGTAATAAAAATATACATGAATATATATGTAATGTGTGTTTGATAACTTGTGTAGCTTTGTGATTTTGTGTGAGTGTTAGTCTAGGCTTGGTTAGTCCTAATGAGACTTGTTAGTCTAGGTTTAGACCTAGTACTGCCTAGTTAACCTAATTTGACTAGTACGGTTGACCAGAGTTGACCAAGAGTTGACTTTGACCTAGAATGACCTAGAATCATGTAGAATGTATAGTAGAGCTTTATTTTACCATTTTGGACTTGTTGTGACGTGTGCTGTTCTAAATAGGAGCCAGACACCTCGCCTCGGACAGTACATTTCCTTTGGACATTCAGATAGCAGGCGAGTACATTCTCTGATAGTTCTCTCATTTATTTGTCAATTACTGTACTTCAGTTCTAGTTAGCTGTATGTGATTCTCTGTTACAAACACGTATTTTTATTTCTGAATCCATGTATACGACACACATACTTACTCGTCTTACCTCTCTTATTCGAATCACCATACGAATCACCATACGAATCACTATTCGAATCACCCTATTCGTATCTTCATATGTTGGTTGGACTTGTATTCGTCTTATGTGTTGGATTACGGATTCATTTGTATTAGACTGGGCGGGAAAATACTGATTAGACATGTAGACATATCCTCCTATTCGAATCACCCCTCTGTGAATGATATTCAAACGATAGCCATCCCACACTTCGCGAGTGTGTGGTGTGCCGTATTACCTACAGCCGTTTACATGTCGAACTCGGTATTTTAAAACACATTTGGAGAATTTATTCGAATCATTGTTTGACTACTATTCGAATCACTATTCGTATCACCTTATTCGAATCACTATTCGCATCACCTTATTCGAATCACCTTATTAGAACAATGATTAGAATCACATTCGACTCATCTTGTATTAGACTCACTTTGGGATTACACTCGACTTATATTGTACCATCTGAACTCATTATGTTACTCTAGTTCAGCTAGATCTTATTTTACAGTCTTCTTTGCTATGTTTCTCTTTTTATTTAGTTACCTTACTTTCATTGTACCTTAACTGCTTCTCTACATCACTACCTGTATAAAACTGCCATATTCATCAATATAACTGTCTATAACTGCTTTATAGTTCTCTGTCATTTACTTGGAATTTCTTGATGAATTGTACTCGTTTCCGTCCTGACTGGACCTGTTGATAAATTTTACAGATAGCTTGGAGGTTATTGCTAGCCTAGAGGAGACACAGTAGAGGTCGGAGTAGATAGCTAGAGTTTCTCCTTTATTTTCAGTTGTCTTGAGTTGTATTATGGATTGCTGTATTTGAACTTTGAGATGTATTTCTGGGTTGTGTATCTTAGACACTTAGACTTCTATCTGATGTATCTCTCTGTGGATTTCATGTTTTGTCTATTTTCTATTATGCTCTACCTTAGATGTGATTGAGTTTATATTCTGCTATGTTACCCCCATTCGGGGAGTATAAACTGTTTAGCCTTATACTGTTAGATGCATGAGACATATGACAGCGTTCTACCGCCGACACTGCGGCGTAGGCTGGACGTACCCACTTCTCGTGCCCTTATTCTAGGGTGCGGGTCGTGACACGTTTTTAGTGGTGGCCCATGCAGGTCGAGTTTATGTAGTGGTATTCGAACTAGAGTACCACTACAGCCTGCAGTAGAATTAGGATATTTTTTGAAGGTACTCAATCACAGTTAGGATTTTTTGAGAGATTCCTGGGACGACCCTTGAGAATCTTATTTTAACTTCGATTTGAAAAACTCTTCTTCCTTTGATTTGATTTATCTTTACTTTCTGTTGTTGAACTTGATTTTGATGATGATTGTGGAGTTTTGAATCTTGATGTTAGCTGTTGCATCCGAGTTTGTATTTATATGATTTGATGGATTATTGTTCAGTTTTGAATCTTGATGTTCGTTGATAAATTTGATTTTTGGGTATTCATTGTTGATTTAATTTAATTTTTGTCAAGATGAAATTATATGGGCTAGGTCATCTAAGTTATGGAATCTAGTCTTCTATAGTCATATTAGCCAGCATGGTGAGGACATATAGTCTGATTTTGGATATATTTCTCGGGTGTGGGAATTTAAGGTTTTCGCAGCCAAGCTAGCGGCATCGCAAAAATGTTAAATACCATGATTCTAGAGGTATGTGCCTAAGTCGAGGACTCTGTGATTATCGTAGTCTTGCTTACTAGTATGACGAGGATTTAGAGTACCATGATTGTGGATAGACGCATATGATTATCAGATTGTACCTTAAATATTTTCGAACATGTTTTCTCTACTTTTGTTTCAGTCCTTCAAAAAAGTTATTATTTGTTTTGTTTTGCTTCTCATTATTTAACTTAGGAGTAGCTTTAGCTATTTTTATTAACATTGTGCAACTTCTTACTATGAATTTCTTCTTAATATAATGAATCGACGATTTTGCTAGACCTTATCTTGGATTTGATAAAGCATCTCCTTTGCAGTATACTGATGTCTTTTACTATGTTCAGTATTATCTGGATATGCTAGATAGCTTTAAGCCACCTACAATAGAAGTCGTATCATCTCGACGAAACATGGTATCACTGGATTCAATACAAAAGTCGTACTTCTTAGTACCGTCTCGAAAGAAAGATGAAAAGCCTATATTCTTCAACAAAAGAGAAGAACCAAAAATCATGCTCTATAATGATAATAGAGATGATACAGGAAGGCTACAATTATGACGCTATAGTCCACAATCTAAAGCCATCATCCGTAAAATGGGCTATGATTTCAGAACAGATCTCAACAATGGTAAAGGAAGGCGAACCCCTCTTCGTATTGCTGTTCCAAAAGGAAAATCACAACAATACCACAGTAAAACGAAACGAGGACTAGGTTATATGTCACCACTTCCAACTCCGGAACCTTCTGAATCTGATGAAGAAGAACGTTCAAACTCTTCTGATTCTATCTCATGGGACTCTGATACCAGCATCGGTCATGTTCATAAGGTGATAGTATCTTCTAACATGGTCTCCGCCGAATTCTCAGAAGATGACGAAAGTGACATTGAAGAAGCTACTGAAATGGATCCTTAGGCACAAAGGATGGACAATCAGTGGGAACTTCGTTTTGAACAACGAGAACCACCTACTGAAGATCAACTGGTCCAAATCGATATTGGAGAGAAAGGTGTATCATGACCAATCTTCATTAGCAAGACTCTCCCAGAAGATGATAAACAAGAATTAATTCACCTTATTTGTGAATACATTGATGTCTTCGCCTGGAGTTACGAAGATATGCCGGGATTAGATCCTCAAATTGCAACTCACAAGCTTCATATTTTGCCAAATGTCAAACCGGTCAAACAACAACAACGGCGATTCAAGCCTGAAATGATGGATGCAATTGATGATGAAGTCTAAAAGCTTATAGCTTGTGGCTTTATCACAGAAGAACAACATCCTGACTGGGTGGCCAATGTCGTCCATGTTCTGAAGAAGACCGGAAAGGTTCGAGTGTGCATAGACTTTCAGGATCTCAATGATGCTTGTCCCAAAGACGAATTCCCACTCCCAATTACTGATGTTATGATCGACAATACATGTGGATTCGAACGAATTTCTTTTATGGATGGGTTTTCTGGATATAATCAAATTCGGATGGATCCTGAAGATGAAAAACATACTTCATTTTGTACTCCTCGGGATGTGTACTGTTATACGGTCATGCCGTTTGGTCTTAAGAACGCAGGTGCAACTTACCAGCGGGCTATGAGTACTATCTTTCGAGATCATTTACGAAAGACTATCGAATGCTATGTTGACGATATTGCTGTCAAAAGTCGTCTCAAAGAAGATCACATTCAAGATTTAAGCCGACATCTTTCCTTTGAAAATTAAACTGACCATCAGTTCATTCACTTTCTTTGACTTATCATTCATTGGACATTTATTGTCTCTTGTTAAATAATTTGAATTCACGTCCTTTACACCTCAGAGGATGATCCGCCACTCGAGCGATTGAAGACTGACGGGGTTAAACCGAAACAGTTCAGAAAGTTCATTGCCCTCAAAGCTGGGTCAGCCTCCAACAAAAAGGTTGTAGGCGCAACATCCTGTCTCGCTTCAGGAGACTTGGTTGTGGTGTCAGCATTGGTCTCCATCTCTTTCTTCTTGGGGGCCATTGAAGAACAGAAGTGAAGACCAAAGTACAGAGATCAACTACATATATATATCAACAAATTGACTCTTCGTATTCCTCATGGGAAACTGAAAGAAATCAATAAAACTCCGGAAGACGAAGAGAAGATTAATTATTTTCGAGAAAGGTATTTAATCATGATGACCGAGCATTGACCGGTGCAACCTGACTCAGTCAAAAATTTTATAAATTCAAAGTATTCCAAAACTTTGCAATATTTTTAAGTTTTGAAAACTTTGAAGGGGGTCTTGTAGAGCCTAAAAATCAAGTTGCGCTGCACCGGCTAAACAACCGACGAACACTCTGGTAAGGAGAGCATCATTTGGTTGTAATTGATCAGTCATCACCTCGAAATAATTGATGTACTGACTTGGAGAAGTGCTACCATCAAACAGTATAATGGTTGGAAGTTTATACTTAAGAGGAAATGGAACTTTCTTCCACTCTGTAGGATATGGTTGCTTTATGCCCAATCTTTGTAGGCCATCCTTCTGCTTGAAAGCCTCAAACTGAGTGCGCAGAAGTTTCACAGCCTCATTTGCATCCCCTGATGTTTGAGAATTGGTGGGCTGGTTAGAAGTGTTAGGAGGAGGAACAACATGGTAATTACCACCCCCAGTACCAGACTGTCTTGGATCAGCTTGAATTGGCACAGAAGCAACCTGAGGGGCTGGTACCCCCATATTAACAGGTACAGAAGATGCTATAAGCTCAGGATTTGTAACAGGGTTTACAATCGGAGGTACTGTATGTTTAGCCACCATTATGGTGTGCATGCTTGCAACCATTTCTGCCATGGTTTTCAATTTGTCTTCTAATGCACCAATTCGTTTTGATTGTATTATCAGTATGTTAAACCCTGTTACAAAATTGCCAGTATTCTGGTTCGTCCATCAATTAACAGATAAAGTCTTCTCTAATGGAGCCTATCAATTAACAAATATGGATGGCAGAGTTGCTATGATGCCCATCAATGGCAAATTTCTCAAGAAATATTATGTATAAAGACAAAACGTACTTTATTTTCAGAGACATGATGTAAATAAAAGTTTATTTTTATTCAAAAGCAGAATAGAATTACATAATATTATGGACGGGAAGGAAGCCCTGACCCTTCCTGATTAAATACAAAGTTCGCCAACCGTTCAAACATTTCATTGTCTGAACACACCAGGAACTCACAAACAGCCGTCCTCAATGCCTCTTCTTCGGCAGTTTTTTCAGGCTCCACTAACTTGGAGATCAAATCCTGTCCCGGCGCAGGAGGAATAGTTGAGCCTTCGTCTCTTTCTTTTCGAGAAGGCACGGGAGGCTCAGTAGGGAGTATCTCGGTTTCTTCTTCGATCTTCGGAGCATGTAAATCTTTGGAAGACATTCTCGTACAGGAGGGAAAGCGATTGACAATATCTACAAAAGTTTTGTTCCTTTTATAGGCAAAACAAATAGGTAATCAGCCTCGAGAACGGATGCAACTGTTGGAAAGAGGCACAACTGTTCGTTCATTTATAACTGTTCATTCACTTATAATTGACCATTCATTGTCCCTTCTCCGAAACTGACATGACTATTCACTCATTTATTCTTTTCTTCGAGAGTTTGAACGACCATTCATTCATTCAATGTCTCTCCCTTAAATCGAAGTGACCGATTACTCATTCATTTATCAAAATGAGAATCCATGTCTCTGAATTTCCAATAGCCACATCAAACAACTTGCCACATTCGCATTCTATTCGCATTCTGTTATCTATGTCAGCATATCAAAATTAAATTATGAAAAGGAGAATAATGAGACGATCATTTCTTTATTCCTTCTTTAAAAAGCATAGATACATCTTGATGAAAATCTATTACATCTCTGATTTTCATTCTAATGAAGGTCTATTACATCTTTGGATCTTCTTATCGATAATGAAGGTCTATTACATCTTTGGATCTTCTTATTTGTTGGTGGCAATTCCTTGTCGTCTCGACCTAAAGCAACGAGCTCGACAATGGAATTAACTCTGGTCTTCTCTCTGAGAAAGACTAGAGGAGAACCACAGAGTGCAGCAGCCCAAAGATGAGCTGCTGTCAATACAACTGGTGGAGAGAAGACAGTCCATCTCTTTCTTCTTGGGGGCCATTGAAGAACAGAAGTGAAGACCAAAGTACAGAGATTAACTACATATATATATATCAACAAATTGACTCTTCGTATTCCTCATGGGAAACTGAAAGAAATCAATAAAACTTCGGAAGACGAAGAGAAGATTAAGTATTTTTGAGAAAGATATTTAATCATGATGACCGAGCATTGGCCAGCGCAACCTGACTCAGTCAAAACTTTTATAAATTCAAAGCATTCCAAAACTTTGCAATATTTTTAAGTTTTGAAAACTTTGAAGGGGGTCTTGTAGAGCCTAAAAATCAAGTTGCGCCTTCAATATACTGATCAGTGATCAAGTTGCGCCCCAAAAATTAAGTTGCGCTACTGATATGAAGCTCAGAGAACAGACTGCGCCACTGATCAGGTTGCGCACGATATTAGACTTCGCCCAGTCTTTTTGCGCCAAAACCTACGTGGCATCTGACACGTAATGGTCATCATTACCTGACAATACTGACGGCTGACACAACAGTGAACGAGGAAAATATCTTCGAATCCCGTGAATTGTGCCGCTCTAGAGAAGTTGGTAGACAGCTGTCCTATACACTTCGTGAGTTGCGCCCAGGCACAATCTAAAAAAAATCCTTAGTTGCGCTTGGGCGCAACCTGAACGACTTTTGCTCAGAAGCTGCCACGTGTGTAGGCGCAGCTCAAATCAAGCGCAGTTTGACTTGTTGACTGAAGCTCGCGCAACCTGATAAAGTTGAGACAACTTACATTCTAAAGCAGGATGACGTGGCGCACATGCCACTAATCTCTCAAGACGTGTCTACTATCCTGTACACGACAACGCACATCTCAATCATATGATGCCACGCGTCTAAATACAGTTAGTACACGATTGACAACTGAATGAAAGTTGGCGCAACAGGAGGTTGGCGCAATCCAGTATGGCGCAATCCAGCCTCACGCACATCAGAATAACTGTAAAATAGTTATTTCCTGAACTCTATAAATAGAGTTTCCAATCATCATCAACCAGAGATCAAGAACTCTTGCAAAATTGCTGCTGCGTTCTCTAGAGGCTACCGTCTTTAAGTTCACATAGTCCAAGAGATAAAGTTATCGTCTCCTGATCAGATTCCTAAAGTTGTACTTCCCCATAATTCATTATACTTTAGGAATCTGATCAGAGATATAGAACAATACGAAGGATATCAATAAAGGATAATCGTGATTGAGATATCTAAACATCAGTAACCCCCACATATCTGAAAAATCAGACCCTGCATGGGCCACCACTAAAACCTATGTCACGCCCTAGAACCAGAATACTGGCAAGTGGGGACGGACATGGCCAGCTACGCAATACCAAAGTACACCAATACTCTGAAATCATGTATAAGCTGTCAAGACATGGGGGTTACTTCTACAAGCTAACAGTCGATCCTAGGTTAAAACAGTCCTAGGTATCTCAATCACAGGTAATAATACAAGGTACAAGAAGTATGATCATCAGACATACAATAGTAAAGCATCCCAAACCATATATACATGGATGATCATGAATCTAGTAATACAAAATGGAGAGACTAGCAAGAGTATTAGTCATACATAATAGCTCTAGCTGCAGTCTAGAATACGCACATCATGTTTATGCCCGTAGGCTAAATGTCAAGGACCAAAATACGAGCTAAACACGTGCTCGGAGGCTAAATGCCACAAAAGAATAATGTACATAACCAGTGGCAAAATAAAATGAGAAACCCACTTGGGTAGTCTGGCGCTCTGGATGGTCACCGTCGAGTAGATAGTGCGGAAGATCCTCTGGGCTTCTCTATCAGATCTGGCTAAACAAAACCAGTGGGGTCAAACCCCCAATAGCAAGTACCACAAAGGAAGTCAAACTTATGAACTAAAACCAGCAATAACTAACATAACAACGGTTAGAGATATAATTAAGTAAATGCAGATCGGGACTCGTGTACTACAAATGCACTTATCGCGAACATAGAAAGACAATAAGTAAAGCATCTTGGAGCATAAAGTAATTAACATGTGACATAATGTAAACTGTGGACTTGTGAATTAAACAGAGAACTTGTGACATAGCTAAACCATGTGAGAGAAATGGTACATGCGAACATGTACGGTAAGTGGAACATGTGAGCATGTTAGATAACTGAGACTTGTGAGCATGTAAGAATTATAGAAAGACAATGATGAGTGGACTTAGGAACTAATTCGGAAGTCAAGTTACAACCCTTAAATCAAATAAGGACCAGGGTTGTAATCCTTCTCCTGAACAGAACTTAGTCTCTGATCATTGTATAGCATAAAGATCATGTATAGAATGTGAGTACTGAATAGGACAACAAATGATAAGATGACTTGGGAACTATTCTGGAAGCCAAGTTACAACCCTTAAACCAAACAAGGACCGGGATTGTAATCCTTCTCCTGAACAGAACTTAGCCTCCGATCAGTTATCGACAAAGTAAAGAATAAACCATAGTGTACTGAAATAAACATACGGACACTGCCTAGACTAAAACTGGACTGGACTGACTCCATTCATCAATCACGTCCAAGCAATGAGTACGGCTTGATACTTTAACTAACTAGGGTTATCACAAGCCTAGTTACTAATAAGATACAAAGAGATTTCCAAGTCCAGTTACTCGCCTGCTGCTATCGGAGTGACCCCAGCAAAAGAAAACAAGTATAGCAGACACACTGCAGTAAGATACATGTGTCCTAAGGAGGTGCCCCACTCGACGGTAAGCTGGAAATGTGCTCATCATGACAGATAGCTCCAAATCCCATGTATATATATATAAGGCTGGGATCAAACGGGCAACAGGTAACTGGAAAAGTATCTTTATGAACTACTTGATCAATCTAGTCATTAATCCTAGCCAGATTCAGTATGAATCCCTGACCGTGGTCATCAGGAATCTATACGTTAGACATGATGCAATACAAAACATGTAGCTTGTACAAACACACTCAAGAGAAACACCCACGGTGTCCAAATCATTCATTACTTGTAAGCTAATAAAGCCGTCGCAACAGCATTCATGGTTCATGTCTTGTCATGTCATGTTACTTGTCTAGAGTGCACCACGATGGGTCACTATCATGTTAAGAGTACTTGTTAGGGGTGCGCCACGACGGGCCACAATCATGTTAAGCAAAGAAGTAACACGTGACTTGAGTGCACCGCAACGGGTCAGTATCGTGTTAAGCAAAGAAGAAAGACATATATTATGAGTGTACGACAACGGGTCACTATCATGTTAAGCAAAGAAGAAAGACATACATCATGAGTGCACCACAACGGGTCACTATCATGTTAAGCAAAAGAAGGAAGACATAAATCATGAGTGTCCCACCACGGGTCACTATCATGTTAAGCAATCTTAGACGTAAAAAAGCTTGTAGATAGATCTTGATAAAAGGTGCATCATAACATATGAGAAGAAATAAATGAGGTAACTACTTGGCCTAAAACACCATTTGAATCTGTGCTAGTGTTAAGGGTATGAGAGGGGTACAATCATTCTCTAATTGTACAATATTATCAAATCATGTTAAGAAATTCATTTATTAAAGAAATATCAAGCTATTAAGTCGGGTCGTCGCAATTTAGGCCAAGATAGAAAATATGCAATGAATCATAAGCTCCATATCAAGAATGAAAGGAACTTGCATAAAATAGTTGGTAACATATTCTTGAAGCCAAGGAAAAGATCTACAACTTTTATGTTGGGAGTTGGAAGAAATTCTGGCCATAATTCAACTAAATAGGACATAAAACATACAAAACAGCCAAAATAGGCACTATGCGGCCAAGGGTGGATGGGTACCCATCTTCCCATACGGCCAGAGTGGATAGGTACCCACCTTCTCATGCGGCCAGAGTCGATGGGTGCCCATGCGGCAAGAGTCGATGGGGTGCCATCTTCTCATGCGGCCAAAGTCGATGGGTGCCCATGCGGCAAGGGTCGATGGGGTGCCATGCGGCAAGGGTCGGTGGGTTACCATGCGGCAAGAGTCGATGGGTGCCCATCTTCTCATGTGGCCATAGTCGATGTGTGCCCATGCGGCAAGAGTCGGTGGGTGCCATGCGACAAGAGTCGATGGGGTGCCATGCGGCAAGAGTCGATGGGTGCCCATGCGGCAAGAGTCGATGGGTGCTCATCTTCTCATGCGGCCAGAGTCCCATGCAGCCAGAGTCAATGGGGTGCCATGCGGCAAGAGTCGATGGGTGCCCATATTCTCATAAAAATCCGAGAAAGATGGCCATGGAACCTATAGCTTCCAAGCTCCATAAAACTTTCACTGTAAGTCCAAATTTGGACTTCCATCGGTCAAAATAGGGTAGAACGAAATTTTCTACAACATAGAACAACTAGATTTTGAAAACAAAGAAGTTTGATAGATCAAAACCAAGAAAAACCAAAAATGTTATAAACTTAGATCTACAAGAATCCACCCATGAAAATTAAAAACTCCAAGTTCTAAAGAGGCTTATAATCATGTAAGAAAGAGTTTAGAACAAACGAAATAACATTTGTCCCACATTTGGCAAGATGTACTTGCCTTAGGTTGGAGGAGAAAATGAAGAGGAAGAAGATGAAGAGAATGAAAATAATGGAGGAGAGAGAGAGGAGTTGGATTTTATACAAACATTCTCATCTCAAACCCACCTAAACCAAACCAAGCCCAATACCAAGTTGAACCGAACCAAATTAAACCAAGTCAAGTTTAACCTATACTTTGGAAAAATTTTAAAATATTCGAAAACCAAGAAATACGAAATACGGCTTAAAATACGTACCCGTACATAAATACTGATACAGTGAGACGAGTCTCACACTGTATGAACTACTTGATCAATCTAGTCGTTAACCTAGTCAGATTCAGTACGAATTCCTGACCGTGGTAACCAGTAATCCATGTCCTAGACATGATGCAAGATGGAACATGTAGCTTATTCAGGCACAATCAACCACGGAGTCTGTTCGACATGACAAAAGGTTGAACAAACTTTTTGTATATTGAACGTAAAAAAGAGTACAATTAATTATTTTGCGAAGAAATCTAAGTACAAAAGTTTCTGGAAAAGTATGACGGTAGAGATCGAGCACTGCAACGGCTCCTTTGCTCCGTTGACGATTCGATGATGATATGAGACTTGCTCTGACTTTCTGGTGCCTTCGATGGAACTCTAGGGTTGCCGATCATGAGGACGCTGAAGTTGAAGATTTTGATAATTCTGTGGATCTTCTTCTCTTTGTCTCTCATGTTGTTGGGGGGGGAACCTCTCCTATTTGTAAGGGAGAGGGGCACATATGTGATGTGCATTAGGGTTTCGAGATATGAAGAAATTTGTCATCCTTGCACGGTGCGGACTTCTGTGGCGCTGACACGTGACGGGTGTTGAGATTTTCCTCAAACGAGATCTCTGGTGGTTATCAAAATAACCGAAGGAGGTGACACGTGGCATATGCCGATTTGCTTGTTCGGATGTAGCTGAGCCAATCTTGGGATTTTATCTCAGATTTGGATTTTGTGTAATCTTCGTCCGAAATTTAACTCAATCTGATAAGATATTCTCATTTATCAACTTGATCAATTTCAATCCTATCTTTGAGAGAGACGGTTTAAGCAAATCGATTGGATGGGATCATGTCGTCTGTGCTTCAAGCAAGGCTGGCTGCGCTTCTGGGGCGACGAGTAGACTGTGCTTCTGGAGACGACGGAGCCTCTGTGCTTTATGGCGACAAGTGGACTATCTTTCGAAGACAACGGGGCCTCTGTGCTTTTAGGGGCAATGAGTAGGCTGTGTTTTAGGTAAAGTCACTGTACTTTAGGACGACGAGTAGGCTGTGCCTTCAGATAGACCATTTTACTGTGCTTTAGAGTAGTAGTCGGGCATGTGCTGGAGGCAAACGGTGTCTCCTAAGTCTTTGCTGAGAAAAAGGGACCGTTGAACGGGTCGGGTACTTGGATCGAAGCAGCTGTCTGCGCTTCTGAGAGGGGGATGTACTGTTTGCGCCTTGGAAGCAAAGGAACACTGTGGGGGTGCCTGCGCCTCCGGTTGGAGACAGCTTGGCTTTTAAGTCTTCTTTTCAGGAGAAGTAAATGACTATCCTTTAATGCAGACTCCTTCTTAATTGCCACCATTAATTGGGAAATTCTAAGGAGCATTTGAATAGTTTGGAGACTCACTTGAATGGCCTATTAATTGTAACACCCAATTTTCCAGATGAGGGTAATTTTAAAATTTTGTAATTATAATTATTATTTATTGATAATTATTTTATATTATGATTTTTAGTGATTTTTAAATTATTTTAATCTATTTAAATTTATGACTTGTGGTTTTGACGTTTTGCTAGTGAAACCCTAGAGACTGTTTGACCTAGAGCCTAACCATGTGATTATGATATTTTAATGTCATTTTTGGCCTAAGAATATTTTTGCATTTGACCTCTTTGAATTATTTTGATATCATTTTATTATTTATGATATTGTTTTGGGGTTATTTGAGTCGGGTTCGAATTTTAACTCAATCCGACTTGAAACGGGGACCCGGGGGTAGTTTGACTCTAGTGGGACCCACACACTAGTTAGGCATGGCCCACATGATATTAAATTTAGTCCACATGATAGAAATATTTTAGTTAGAGGTTAGACTAATTATTATGGATAAGGTTAGTGTGATTAGAGACTTTAGAATGACTAATTTAGCCCCAACCAATTAGCCCTTTCCTAATACTCATAGAATAGGTTAGTGGGGACATTTTGGACCTTACCATAATAGGACAAATAGCCCATATGGCCAGCCACTTTAGGAGAGGATAGGCTCAAGTTCATTTCATTATTCTCATCCACACTCTCTCTTGTTCTTCCCCAAATTCCTAGAGAGCAATCCCTAGCAATTTCTCCACCAAATCCTTCTATTTCGCCACCAAATCTTCTTCTTTCCTTCTCCATTCTAGCCAAGGAGGAAGCTACCTAAGTTTGGAAGGATTCGGAGCTCGTTCGTGTCCTTTTGGAATCTCTACGTGTCGGTGTCGCTCCGGGAAGGCTTTTCTTCGATTCGATCTACCGGGATGTATAAATGCCTTCTCCTTTTCATTTTCTCATGCATATAGGTCTATTTTGAACCCATAGGAATGACCTCCATGGTTGTATCTCCATTTGTGTCCATTTCATGTCTATTTGGAGGTCATAGGAGTGTCCTTTGTGTTGTGGTTGTGTCCATGTGGGAAAATCCCAAATTTGGACACACTATGTGTTGTTGTTATGTATGAATGAATTATTACATGTTTAATCTCATATTTTTGTATTGGAGATGTGTTCTATAGTGTCTCATATATATATATATTAGTGTAGAGAGTGAGTTCTTGATATATTATGTTATATACTTGTGTTCTTTTGTCTCAAACTACCCAAATCCGTCATGATTTTTATCCACGTTTTTAATTTCAGCCTTAACTTAGAAATGCCATAACTTCTAACTCAAAGTTCGGTTTAATCTCCCATTTTTTTTTAAAAGAAGCGTATTGAAGTTAGCTTTCCAAAAACATGTATTAATAGGCCTAATTCCTTCTGTAACTTTCTGGAGAATTATTTGAGTGTCAGCTGTACGAAAGACAAACGCGTTCTCGGTGTTTTCGCGATTCCGGGAGTTTCCGGAAACGAAAATGCGATCCGTTTGAAGTTTCGAAAAGCTAACACATAGATCTATAACATACTTTAATCCTAGATTTTAATTCATGCTGAGATGGTACAGTATTGATTATTAGTAGGAGTTACTATTCGGCATATGCATTTTGTGCACCCTTGTGTGTAATATAATGTTCTATTTGATTTTAACCCATGTTAATGTATATACATTATGTAATTAAATAGAGAATGTAATCATGAGTAAATGTTTAAATAAATGATGTATGAGATGTAAGTATCCTATCTAATATAAGCATGTATAAGTATGGCTTGTAATGAATATGTAGGTTCCATAGTATGTAATGTATGGTGCATATAGTGGTGCAAGAGAATAAATGAATGATGAATGAATGCAAGCATGAATGTAATGTAATAATAGATGTAATATATGTAGCCTTGTTAGGAATAAAACTGGAATTTAGTTTTGTTTCACTAAATAAGAGATACATGAGAACTCATATATGTGAATGTTAACTTCCTATTGACACTTTGCTACACAACTGTCATGCCTCACTATCACTCCATACACAATGCACACTACACTATATAACCCTCACACCCTCACTCATTGACACTCTCACTCACACATTGCCTAACACTCATTCCATGATAACACACACATGTTCTTGTGCACTTTCATGACACACACACACACCCATGAACACATACACATGCTCTTCTCTCTCTCTCTCTATATATATATATATACTATACATGGCTAAATGTGTTAATGTGGTAAATAGAGTTTTCCTATAGTTATATATACATATATGTGATATAGGGCCTAGTGTTGAATTCTCTTTTCATGTACACCTCCATGTTCACACACACACATAGCTTTACATGTTAGCTTCCTTTTTTTTATGTATAATATTGAATGTGATGGCTTGTGTTTGGCTTGTATAGACTTGTGATTGGTGTGTGATTGCTAGACTAGGCTTGGTTAGGCCAAGTGAGACTTATTAGACTTGTTGGGCTAGGATTTGACCTAGTTGACCTAGTTTGACTAGTCTAGTTGACTGGAGTTGACCAAGTGTTGACTTTAGTCTAGTTTGACCTAGACAGCATGCAGATGCATTGTAGATTATATTTATCATTTCCTGTGTACATCTTGACTTGTGTTGCTCTAACTAGGAGTCAGGTACCTCATCTCGGACAGTACATTTACTTCAGACATTCAGATACGAGGCGAGTACATTCTCTGACCGTTTTATACTTGTCTGGATTTACATTCTTGCTCTAGATTACTGTACTTGATGCTGACACGTTATCACGGATTGGTACTATACGGATCTTCTTCTGAGATGTTATCTCCTTGTATTCACTAAATACATATTGTGATGTGCGTTTCACTTACAATTTGTATTTATTGAATACCCTTATCATTGTACACTCATTGTGCATATTGTACTCTCATTATCACATTGAGCCATTGTACAAGCCATTGTACAAGCTATTGTACAAGCCATTGTATAAGGTAACGTAACTGAATTGGATCCTTGTGTATTGATTGGGGAGGGAGAGTAAAAATGGTTATGTGATCAATCCTATTGTATAAGAAATTGTATATGTCCATTGTACACCCACGTACAAAGGAGTCCCATTTTATTGTATAACCTAACCCGTTTACATAATCATATTGTGCTCTAAATCACATGTTGCTTACAGTTCTTACTTATCATATATAGATATTTTCCATTATCAAATCTTTGCTGTTTTTATATACATTCTTCTTTCAGCGTTTCATGTACCTTACTCTATTGCATGCTTTATATTTCCTAACATGATATGAACTGCGTGAGATGTTTTGTGCTCGCTCCCGTCCTGACTGGACCTGTTAAAAATTTTACAGAGGATGATGAGGAACCCTGCACCCTTACTTGGAGTTTGCCTAGTTGACACTCGCGACCTGGACCCCTGGGGAGGTTCAGGCAGCTGCTCAGGATGATACCTTGTATAGTGTAGATAGCTTAGACTGTCCTTTCTTTTCATGTTTAACTGCTGTCTTTATTTTCAGAGTTGTATATTTTATAGATATTGAGACTTTATTAGTTCTTTCTGCTGTACCTCAGTTGAGGATTTCTTATCTATTTCTATCATGCTACATTCTACCTTAGATTATGATTGAGTTGTACCTCTGTGTTGGCCTCCTTATGGAGAGTATTCATATTATGTAGTTATAGTTCATGACCTAGAACAGCGTTCTACCGCCGACACTGCGGCGTAGGCTGGGCGTTGTTACGTTCTCGTACCCTCACGGTGGGTGCGGGTCGTGACATTAATGGAGATCGATTGTGCCGAGTCCTAGGCTCATCCCCTTAATGGGGGAATTTTGATCGTCGGCCAAGTGGTCTATAGTTTTGACCGCTTTCGGTCCTATAAAAGGGGAAGTGTTCCTCTGAAGAGTCACTATCTTCTTTCTGGCACCCTTCACCACCATGTCTGATCCATATTAGCTTCTGACGGCCGTTGGCCTTGCATAAGTCGGCTGTTGGCTGGGGCTCCTCTCGTTCAAAGGGGCCATGTTCTTGTAGCAGAACTCTTTGTTGAAGGAGACGTCACCGCTCTTGAGAAGTATCCAAGTATTCTCCCTAAGGAGTTTGACTCTGGGCGACGTCTTTGAGGTCTTGGAGGCCCTGACGACCGAGTTTGGTCCGGTTGTCAGCCTGAAGCGCTACAGGTTATACTTTGCTCTGCTCGTTCTAGGCTTTGCGACCTACTGCGCCTTCAGGGAGCTCGGGCCAATAGCTGCTTCAAGAAGTTGCTTGCTTTGGCCGAGTAATTGTCGCGCGTTTGGAGGGTTGTGCGTACAAGAAAGTCAGAATGCGTCTTGATGGAGATCAATCCTCTAGTATGTGTACTAAGAAGAAAGACGCCTGCACTTTGATGAAAAGTCTATTATAGACTCCTATAGGGTCTGCTGAACCTGTGATCGATCCTTTGTAGAAGAAGTAGGATTAGTCCTTTACGTATAGCCTTAATGAATCTATACTAGATCTTTGTAGGCATAATAATAAGAGAACTTCTTTCCGTATCTTCTATTGTCTTTTTAATACTCGGTCTGTGCCTTTGTATCATCTGCGCTGTTGTGAGACTCGTCTCACTGTATCGAAATTTATATATGGATACGTATTTTGTACTGTGTTTTTATTTTCTTGATTTTCGGAACGCTTTGAAAATTTTCCAACTTATAGATTTTCTCCATGACCGGCATATCGCCAGTGTACCATTGTATGCCGACGGCATGCCTGTCACTCCCGTTTTCTGTTATACGTATTTTCAGTGTACGTATACAGAATTCTGGCCTTTGTCAGGTGACCCGTATTTTGACTTGTCTTCTTAGTCTTGCTTTGGTTTAATTTTGATTTGGTTTAATTTTGTTTGGTTCAACTTGGAATGACTTGGTTTGGGTTGGCTTTAGATGAGAAGGGTTTTATATAAAAACCAACTTCTCTCTCTTCCCTACATTATTTTCATTCTCTTCATCTTCTTCCTCTTCATTTTCTCCTCCAACCTAAGGCAAGTACATCTTGCCAAATGTTAGACAAATATTATTTTATTTGTTCTAAACTCTTTCTTACATTATTCTAAGCATCTTTAGAACTTGTCATTTTTTTATTTTGGTGGATAAATTCTTGTAGATCTAAGTTTACTTTATTTTTGGTTTTCTTGGGTTTTGATCTATCAAACTTACTTGTTTTCAAAAACCAATTGTTCTATGTGGTAGAGAATTTGATTCTACACAATTTTGACATTTGAAAAGTTAGATTTCGACTTGTTTTGAGAAAGTTATGGCCAAAACAAGATTTGGACATCTTCTATGTTCATCTGTCCTGGTTCTGGCAGGGATGATGAATAGTGCCGTAGGCTTGAATAGTGCCGTATGGATTGCATAGTACTGCAGGCTTGTATAGTGGTACATAGATGAATAGTGCTGTATGGCTTGCATAGTGTCGCAGGCTTGCATAGTGTCACAGGCTTGTATAGTGCCGCATGGATGAATAGTACCGCAGGCTTGCATAGTACCGCATGGATGCATAGTACCGCATGGCTTGTATAGTGCCACAGGCGTGCATAGTGCCGCTTGGATGAATAGTGTCGCATGGCTTACATAGTGCCACAGGCTTGTATTGTGCCGCAGGCTTGAATAGTGCCACATAGATGAATAGTGCCATAGGCTTGCATAGTGCCGCATGGATGAATAGTGCCGTAGGCTTGCATAGTGTGAAACCCATTTCTTGTGTATCAATTAATATCGGTATTTCTATTATTATTATTATTATTATTATTATTATTATTATTATTATATTATTTGAGTGTTAAAATTATTTTAAAAATTAATAAACATGGATTTTTGAGTTCAGACCCAGACCCAAGTCCGAACCCAGACCCAGGCCTGAGCCCGAACCCTTTCCTATTTAATTCTGATCTAACTTGGTTTTTATTAAAAAAAAAATATATATTTTTGGAGAGATGGTCCCGAAGGACCAGCACACTCCCCCAACTTCCCACGTTCCATAACCCCCTTATTCCTCTCCACAAACTCTTCCACTTCCCCTCTTATAACTCCCCACAGCATTAAACCCACCTCTCCTTATAACTCTTCCTCCTTTATTTCCCACTCTCCCACGTTCTCCAAACAGAGAGAAACTTTCTCAACAACTCCCACACACAAATACACTTCTCTCATTCTCTGAGAACCCATACTCACCTAATCCCTCTTCTCTCTCTCTCTCGTCTTTCCTTACTTTTCTTCCTAGAGAACCCATTTTCCCCGACCGAGCTCACCCCCTAGCCCTAACCCGAGCTCCTCCCGAGCCCCCTTCTCCGGTGAGCTTCTCCCGCGCCGTCGTCCTCCGCGTTCACCCGCGCCGCGACCCCCGCGTCCAGCAGCCGCCATCCCCGCCGGGATCCGCGCCGCCCCGCGCCTCCGGCGACCCCCGCTGCGCCATCCCGCGCAGCACTCGAGCCCCCGCGGCCCCGACCTCCGCGGCCGTCCGCGGCTCCGTCCGCCACCCTCCGCGCGATCCGCGTGCGCCCAGCCCCGGCACGCTCCCAGGCAGCGCCGCCTCCTCCAGCGCGCGGCTCCCCCGCCGCTGGCGGCTCCTCTCCCGGCCACCCGCGCGCTGTCACGACGGTCTTCCGCCAACCCCGACTCCGGTGGCCGTGCCCTAGCCCCGATCCAGCCCCGTTCCGACGCAATCCGCGGCCGATCCTGTCTCCGCGAGCCGCTGACCAGCGCTGCGGCGACCCTCCGCCGCTGTTCCGCGCACCCCACGTGTCCGGAGCCCCCTGTCTGGCCAGATCTAGGCCATCCGCCCGCTGCCAGCAGCAAACTCCCGCCGCTGTCAGCAATCCCGCGGCCGAACCTGCTGTCCAGCGCTGTTCTGAGGATTTCTTGCTGTCCCCGTGGATTTTTCCCGCGGGATTGGACTTCTACCTGCTGCCGACTTTGTTCGGATTCTTTCCCGAGTTTTTTTCCCGCGGCTCCCCGCCAACGGAAATAGGTAACTTCTGATAATCAGAGTAGTTCGTCCCTCCCCGTAGAGTCGATGATGAAATCGGTCCCCCGGTTCCCTCCTGGGAATCCGGATAGCTGTGCTTTACTTTTCGATTAGCCGCGTTATTTTAATTACCTGTGTTTTACTTGCTGGGTTGGCATGGTTTGGATAGATTTTTTCCGGACTTTTCGGGAACTATTCTGTGGGTTGGAAATTATGGTTGTGGTGTTGGAATTATTTGGTGGTTATTTTCGGTGGATTATTTGGGTTGGAATTATTTGCAGGTATTTATCGGCGCTCTTTCCCAGTTTTGGGTTTATCCCGGAATAGAGGAAGTGCTGCCCAAATTTTTACGAAAATTATATTTTTATTTGATTTCAAACCGGCTTTCGAAAATGATTTCTAAAATCGATTTTTGGGCGACGACCGTACCGGTCTGTGGGCCCCGGCGAAATGCAAACGCACCGGTCCGACCGGACGTTGAGGCATAAACCGAATTTGAGAAAATGGACCGAGTCTGAGACTCCTAGTTTCCTTTATTTTAATTATTTTATTTTTAGGCTAATTATTATAGTCTTCTAATTTCCCACATTTTAATTATTTAATTCTGTCATTTTCTTATTTAATGTAAAAAGAAAAATGTATCGGGCATAAGCCCATCCTAGGACCAGTAGCTGTGCCCATGTATTTGAGTAGCGTAGTTATTTTCTTTTCTTTTCTGGTGGATGTGATTTGGGTGGATTTTGGGTTGATTGCATATTCGTAGTTTAGGACGTAATTTACGGTTTAATTCGAAGTTAGCTAAAATGAATAAAATAATGTTAACTCACAGATTATCACTAAAAAGAAATTGTATTTTAATATTACAAACACAAAGTTTTCCAAATCATAATTGATTCTCGCGATTTTTTAAATTGTACTTGATTTTCGGGATTTTCCAAATAAACCAATTAACCGACTTAATCAACGCACGTAGTTGCGACGTAACCGTTAGCTGTAGATTAAAACAACTTAAAACTTGACTAGGACATGACTACTAGAGATTGCAACTAGCACACTTAGTCTGGTTTTCAGGATTCTAAATCGAGTTCTCAACTGTAGGAACTCGAAGTCGGACCTGACGTCCTCCTCGGTACCGAACTGTTCTTCCAGTCAATCTAATACAAGGCAAGTTACGATTTGTGTATTCCTGTATTTTATTTAGTAAAGTTAAGATGCATGTTAAACCACACTGCTGGCACGGAACTCTACCGACTGTTACTGTTACTGTTACTGAATCTGGGACTGGGGGAAATAGTGTAAACGTTTATGACCAAAGCCCCTACTGAACTGACTGTGTTAGCTTACCCCTCTCACACACGGGGATAAGCCATATCGTATCGCTAGGATACTACTGATCAACCCAAGCCGGTCATAGACGTTTGCATATTCAAACACACTGAACTGTTTTAAACTGCTGAAAATCATTATTTCAAACTGTTTATCCTGCACTTTCCAATTACTATTTAAGATATGAGATGCATATTTCGTTCTTGCTCCCTCCTGACTGGAGACCCAACATTTTAGGTATCAATGATGAGGCTTTGTTACGCGATCCCAAGACGAGGAATTCGAGATTGCTGAGCTGTTTGCCTAGGGTTTTCTTTTATTCATGATGTATAAAAAAAAATGGTTCAAGTTGTATCTTTTATTTCATGTAAAAGTTTAATAAAGTTTTAAACTATTCGAATTATTAAAGTTGTGACAAATAGACTGTGTTGTTTTATTTACCTGCATGAGTGATACAGCTTACTGCCGCCGTCTCAACAACGGTGCAGGCTGGGCATGATCCGATTCGACCCAAGAAATTGGGACCGGGTCGTGACATGTTTTCAGTGGTGGCCCATGCAGGTCTGAACAACAACTTAGGAAAACATACCTAGAAACAATTAGAACACTAGAACATCAATTTGTCACAACATAGGACCGAAATATATTATAAATAAATATTTTTGTTTGATTATAGACTGGTAGGATACCTTGCTTATGTGTGCGTCCTAAACCTTCCAAAGAATGACCGTTGACCAAATCCTGCTGGCGATGAGGTGTTATCTCCGGATCATACCCCATCCCCTCAACCAAGCCCAGGGTCCTTCCCCTCGCGGCTGTTTGACCGTCCTCATAATGCACCCAGTGAAGTTTTTCCTACACTGGCAATTCCTACCTCATCTCAAACTGAATTGCATTTCCCTGGTGGATTATTCATTTTGTTGCTCCACCAGTACCAGCAATCATTTTCCAATGGTTGTTCTATTCCAAGAAATCCTGGAGTTCCAGAAAGCTCAAGATGAAGCCCAGCAGGAACAGATGAATACCACGAGAGAAGACATGAAGAACGTCATGATGTAACCTTAGTTATCTCCAACCAAGTTAGAGCAGAACTTTTGTCCTAGGAAGGATACCCTTGAATCTAGAAGATATTTGGGGTCCCATCAAGTACTCTACTTTTCGGCAGCCTTGTCGCAAGAAGCTTTGGGCTTGTAACTATTGCAAGAGGCCTGATCATCAGGCCGTTAGTTGCCGCAAAAGATTGGGACAATGTTTGGCATGTGGATCTGCTAAACATCGGGTAAAGGACTGCCCTTATCTGTTTATCAAGCCAGAGCTCATAGGCCAGCAACACCTGTTAGGCCACAATCTAAGGACCCTCTTCCTATCCAGCAGACCCTGCCCCTTACAATAAGGCATGATTCAGACTCGAAGATCATAGAAGATGAAGGACCAGATCGATGAACTGAAGGCTTTAGGATTTATTCAGAGTGGAACTTTATCTTAGGAGCATCTATCTTGTATATGCCCCAGAAGGATGGAACAATGGATGTGCATCAAATTATCAGAACAAGTACCCTCTGCCCGGATCGAGGATCTGTTTGATCTGTTTGTGTGAAGTTAGGGTGTTTCGAAGTTTGACTTAAGATTTGACTACCATCAAACCAAAGTCAGGAAAGAGGACATTTTCAAAGGCGGCGTTCAAATACCAAGTAAGGATAGTTTTCTGTGGTCAGGACGTTAGACTGACAAATGCTTCTGCTGTGTTCATGAATCTCATGAACAGAGATTTTCATGAGTATTTGAATCAGTTTATCTTCCCCATAGATAACCTTCTGATATATTCGAAGACTGAAGAAGAGCATGAAGAACATCTGATGAAAGTTCTGGAAACTTTGAAGAAAAAGAAGTTTTATGGTAAGCTATCTGAACGTAGATTTTTGACAAGGTGGATTTTTGGCCATGTTGTCAAGAGAAGAAATTTCGATGGAAGATAGCTGTTGTCGAAGAGTGATGTACCCCAAGTTCAATTCGGAAGATTCTTGAACTTGGCCGGCTACTATCAGAAGTTCGTGAAGGATTTCGTCAAGATTGCCGAACCAATGACGAAGCTCACTTGGAAGAATGAAGAGTTCATCTGAACGAAAAGTTTGCCAGTCGGCATTGAGGAGCTGAAGAAGAGACTTACCACTACACCAATCCTTGCGCTACCCGCAGGAACCGGTGGGTTCTCAATTTACAGTAATTCCTCTGGAAAAGGACTGGGTTGCGTTCTTCAATAATATGGGAAAGTAATTGCTTACACGTGTAGGCAACTACAGACTCATGAGAGGAATCATCCAACGCCTAATTTGAATTGCTGCAATTATCTTTACTTTGAAGCTTTGAAGCTTTGAAGCATGAATTTTTATGGAAAGGGAGTGAAATATATACGGACTACAGGAGTCTGAAATATGTCTTCACTCAGAAAGAGCTGAATGTTAGACTAAGAAGATGGCTGAAGCAGAGGAAGGATTATGACATCAACCTGCAGTACCATTCAGGTAAGGCTAATGTGGTTGTTGATGCACGTGGTCGATACTGATGGCGAAGTTCTTAACCAAGGACTAGCACCTGCTAGAAGACATCGAGAAGTTTGGACTGGAGGTTACACTACCTGGAGATAGAAGGACGGAGCTGGATACTGATTCAGTATTTATGAAGTTCGAGGCTGATGGACAAAATCAAGAGGACGTAGTTTCAAAACGAGGTACTTTGCAGACTTAGAGATCAAGTGTTGGCTGGAACACTTGAGGGTTCTAACTCTGAAGAATGGTACGAGACTTTGCGTATCGGCTGACAAATGGAGGAACAAGTTGAAGGAAGAAATGCACCAGTCGCAGTATTCCATAAATTCAGGAGACGATAAGATGTATCGGAATATGCCTCCATTGATTGGTGCTATGAAATGAAGAAGGACAATTCCAGGTATAGGATTAGATGTGAATTTGTCAACATGAGGAATTAGCAACAAGCTTGTTGGAGCCGCTGGACCATTCAGAATGGAAGTAGAAGCATATAACAATGAACTTTGAGTAAGGATTGCCTTGTTTCCAAGGAGGGAAGGGCACCAATTGGATTATAGTGGACCGACTGACTAAGTCAGCACACTTTCAAAGTTGGTTTATCCACTAAGAAGTGGGCAGCATTGTACGGGAAGCACATCTACCGGATTCATCGAGTACCGTGGGACGAGCAATTAGAGAGGTCAATCCAGACGCTTGAAGATGTATTGAGATTTTGCGTCTCGAAATTTGGTATGTCTTGGGAAGACCAAATTGCTTTTGGTGAAGTTTTCTCCTACCAGAGGAACAATCAGTTTTGACGGAGCTGGAAATTGAGGCCAGGAACATCAGGCCATTTGAAGTTAAGACAAGTTGGAAGTAGCATACCAGTTAGATCTACCAGCTAATCTTGGGAGTGTGCAACGTTTTCTACGTCACAGCTCAGACGTTACATTTCGGATCCGAGTTACATTTTGGATAATTCAGAACTGAAGATTGGAATCAACCTTTCAGTGCCAGAGAAATCAGTTGCAAGCCTAGTCAGAAATGAGAAGAAATCAGAATTTGAGCCATCACTTAAACTCCTATTCCTTATCTTTTCTTTTTCCGTTCTAAAATTTGACTAATGCTGCTAAATTAGCCTAGTTTTGCAAGCTATCTTTTTGTCAAGCTTGATCATGACGGTATTTTATTGGGTGCACTCACTAATATATTGTCTAATCAGGACCGGTGCGTGATGGTCTGATCAACCTCATGTACTTTGGTTCGCTTTTTGTATTCTTTCTGCATGGATGTCACCATAAATGAAACTTGTCCCTAAACCGTCTCATCCATGACTGCCTTGGAAATTCGTATTGTTGGACCTGAGTTACGGTTGTAGTACCCGTAATTGTTTGTTTCTCCTACCCTGCCTTTAATTTCGAGGACGAAATTTTCTAAGGAGGGAAGATTGTGAAACCCATTTCTTGTGTATCAATTAATATCGGTATTTCTATTATTATTATTATTATTATTATTATTATTATTATTATTATTATTATATTATTTGAGTGTTAAAATTATTTTAAAAATTAATAAACATGGATTTTTGAGTTCAGACCCAGACCCAAGTCCGAACCCAGACCCAGGCCTGAGCCCGAACCCTTTCCTATTTAATTCTGATCTAACTTGGTTTTTATTAAAAAAAAAATATATATTTTTGGAGAGATGGTCCCGAAGGACCAGCACACTCCCCCAACTTCCCACGTTCCATAACCCCCTTATTCCTCTCCACAAACTCTTCCACTTCCCCTCTTATAACTCCCCACAGCATTAAACCCACCTCTCCTTATAACTCTTCCTCCTTTATTTCCCACTCTCCCACGTTCTCCAAACAGAGAGAAACTTTCTCAACAACTCCCACACACAAATACACTTCTCTCATTCTCTGAGAACCCATACTCACCTAATCCCTCTTCTCTCTCTCTCTCGTCTTTCCTTACTTTTCTTCCTAGAGAACCCATTTTCCCCGACCGAGCTCACCCCCTAGCCCTAACCCGAGCTCCTCCCGAGCCCCCTTCTCCGGCGAGCTTCTCCCGCGCCGTCGTCCTCCGCGTTCACCCGCGCCGCGACCCCCGCGTCCAGCAGCCGCCATCCCCGCCGGGATCCGCGCCGCCCCGCGCCTCCGGCGACCCCCGCTGCGCCATCCCGCGCAGCACTCGAGCCCCCGCGGCCCCGACCTCCGCGGCCGTCCGCGGCTCCGTCCGCCACCCTCCGCGCGATCCGCGTGCGCCCAGCCCCGGCACGCTCCCAGGCAGCGCCGCCTCCTCCAGCGCGCGGCTCCCCCGCCGCTGGCGGCTCCTCTCCCGGCCACCCGCGCGCTGTCACGACGGTCTTCCGCCAACCCCGACTCCGGTGGCCGTGCCCTAGCCCCGATCCAGCCCCGTTCCGACGCAATCCGCGGCCGATCCTGTCTCCGCGAGCCGCTGACCAGCGCTGCGGCGACCCTCCGCCGCTGTTCCGCGCACCCCACGTGTCCGGAGCCCCCTGTCTGGCCAGATCTAGGCCATCCGCCCGCTGCCAGCAGCAAACTCCCGCCGCTGTCAGCAATCCCGCGGCCGAACCTGCTGTCCAGCGCTGTTCTGAGGATTTCTTGCTGTCCCCGTGGATTTTTCCCGCGGGATTGGACTTCTACCTGCTGCCGACTTTGTTCGGATTCTTTCCCGAGTTTTTTTCCCGCGGCTCCCCGCCAACGGAAATAGGTAACTTCTGATAATCAGAGTAGTTCGTCCCTCCCCGTAGAGTCGATGATGAAATCGGTCCCCCGGTTCCCTCCTGGGAATCCGGATAGCTGTGCTTTACTTTTCGATTAGCCGCGTTATTTTAATTACCTGTGTTTTACTTGCTGGGTTGGCATGGTTTGGATAGATTTTTCCCGGACTTTTCGGGAACTATTCTGTGGGTTGGAAATTATGGTTGTGGTGTTGGAATTATTTGGTGGTTATTTTCGGTGGATTATTTGGGTTGGAATTATTTGCAGGTATTTATCGGCGCTCTTTCCCAGTTTTGGGTTTATCCCGGAATAGAGGAAGTGCTGCCCAAATTTTTACGAAAATTATATTTTTATTTGATTTCAAACCGGCTTTCGAAAATGATTTCTAAAATCGATTTTTGGGCGACGACCGTACCGGTCTGTGGGCCCCGGCGAAATGCAAACGCACCGGTCCGACCGGACGTTGAGGCATAAACCGAATTTGAGAAAATGGACCGAGTCTGAGACTCCTAGTTTCCTTTATTTTAATTATTTTATTTTTAGGCTAATTATTATAGTCTTCTAATTTCCCGCATTTTAATTATTTAATTCTGTCATTTTCTTATTTAATGTAAAAAGAAAAATGTATCGGGCATAAGCCCATCCTAGGACCAGTAGCTGTGCCCATGTATTTGAGTAGCGTAGTTATTTTCTTTTCTTTTCTGTTGGATGTGATTTGGGTGGATTTTGGGTTGATTGCATATTCGTAGTTTAGGACGTAATTTACGGTTTAATTCGAAGTTAGCTAAAATGAATAAAATAATGTTAACTCACAGATTATCACTAAAAAGAAATTGTATTTTAATATTACAAACACAAAGTTTTCCAAATCATAATTGATTCTCGCGATTTTTTAAATTGTACTTGATTTTCGGGATTTTCCAAATAAACCAATTAACCGACTTAATCAACGCACGTAGTTGCGACGTAACCGTTAGCTGTAGATTAAAACAACTTAAAACTTGACTAGGACATGACTACTAGAGATTGCAACTAGCACACTTAGTCTGGTTTTCAGGATTCTAAATCGAGTTCTCAACTGTAGGAACTCGAAGTCGGACCTGACGTCCTCCTCGGTACCGAACTGTTCTTCCAGTCAATCTAATACAAGGCAAGTTACGATTTGTGTATTCCTGTATTTTATTTAGTAAAGTTAAGATGCATGTTAAACCACACTGCTGGCACGGAACTCTACCGACTGTTACTGTTACTGTTACTGAATCTGGGACTGGGGGAATAGTGTAAACGTTTATGACCAAAGCCCCTACTGAACTGACTGTGTTAGCTTACCCCTCTCACACACGGGGATAAGCCATATCGTATCGCTAGGATACTACTGATCAACCCAAGCCGGTCATAGACGTTTGCATATTCAAACACACTGAACTGTTTTAAACTGCTGAAAATCATTATTTCAAACTGTTTATCCTGCACTTTCCAATTACTATTTAAGATATGAGATGCATATTTCGTTCTTGCTCCCTCCTGACTGGAGACCCAACATTTTAGGTATCAATGATGAGGCTTTGTTACGCGATCCCAAGACGAGGAATTCGAGATTGCTGAGCTGTTTGCCTAGGGTTTTCTTTTATTCATGATGTATAAAAAAAAAATGGTTCAAGTTGTATCTTTTATTTCATGTAAAAGTTTAATAAAGTTTTAAACTATTCGAATTATTAAAGTTGTGACAAATAGACTGTGTTGTTTTATTTACCTGCATGAGTGATACAGCTTACTGCCGCCGTCTCAACAACGGTGCAGGCTGGGCATGATCCGATTCGACCCAAGAAATTGGGACCGGGTCGTGACACATAGTGCCGCATGGCTTGCATAGTGCTGTATAGTGCCTATTTTGGATATTTTTGGCTGTTTTATGTCCTATTTGGCTGATTTGTGGCCAGAATTTCTGCCAACTCCCAACATGAAAGTTGTAGATCTTTGTCTTGGTTTCAAGAATCTTCTTATTTTACTTTAACTGGAGTTCATATGCGATTGATAACTTCAATCATAATTTTGATCTTTTGGCATGATTTTTGTACTTGACGTTTTGAGGTTTCTTCGACCGCAATAATTTTTTTTAACATGATTTGATGATCTTATACAGTTAGAAAGTGATCGTACACCCTTTGTACACCTAACAGTAGCACAGATTCAATTATTGTTTTTATGCCAATTAGTTACTTTTACTTATCCCTTCTCACATGTCAGGATATGTCTTTCCTTTCGAATATTTCTTATGTGATATGATATGTGTTTTTATGCTTTTCTGGATTTATTGTACTTTACAATTTATGCCACGTTTAGAATTTCTTTATAGTGACCCGTTGTGGTGCACTCATGATTTATGTCGTTTCTTTGCTTTACATGATAGTGATCCGTTGTGGTGCACTCTTGAACATGTCTTTCTTTACTTTATATGATAATGACCCGTTGTGGTGCACTCTTGAACATGTCTTTCTTTGCTTTATATGATAGTAACCTATTGTGGTACACTCTTGAACATGTCTTTCTTTGCTTTATATGATAGTGACCCGTTGTGGTGCACTCTTGAACATGTCTTTCTTTGCTTACATGATAGTGGCCCGTCGAGGCGCACTCTTGACAAGTACTCTTTACATGACAAGTAAACCTAACATGACATGCTTAATCTAGATGCTGTTGCGACGACTATTCTCCTTGCTAATACAACTCTTTTGGACACCGTGGTTGAATGTATTGTGTATGCGTGAACAAGCTACATGTCTCGTCTGCATCATGTCTAGGACATGGATTCCTGATTACCACGGTCAGGGATTCATACTGAATCTAACTAGGTTAACGACTAGATTGATCAAGTAGTTCATATAGAGAGATTTTCCAATTACAGGCGATCCCGTTATCTGGACGCCTCAAGTGGACTTGTAGCCTGCCGACGAGTAGGGCGTATTTTCAGCACACTGTCATGTGTTGTACCAATCAAGCTACCTGATAACTCTCTTAGGGTACATTTGTCTCCTGGGCGATGTACCCACTATTATATGTACATGGGATACATTTGTCTCCTGGGCGATGTATCCACTATAATTCTTGTAACTTGCGTCTGGATAACCTGGATAGCTGCAGGGCTTATGACTATAGGAATATCTCGTTGCATCTTGTTAGTAACTAGGCTTGTGATAACCCTAGATAGCTAATGTATCAAGCCGTACTCATTGTTTGGCCGTGTTTGATGGATGGAGTCAGTCCAGTCCAGTCTAGTTTTGTCTAGGCAGTGTCCGCATGTTTATTTCAGTACATTATTGTTTACGCCTTACTTTTGTCGGTAAATTATCGGAGGTTGAGTTCTGTTCAGGAGAAGGGTTACAACCCCGGTCCTTGTTTCATTTACGGGTTGTAACTTGGCTTCCGGAATAGCTCCCAAGTCATCTTATCATTGTCGTTCTATAATTATCACAGGCTCTCATGCCCTAGTTACATAACATGCTCAAAAGTCTCAGGTATCTAACATGCTCACATGTTCCACTTATCGTACATGTTTGCATGTACCATTTATCTTACATGTTTTAGCTATGTTATAAGTTCTCTGTTTAATTCACAAGTCCACAGTTTATATTATGTCACATGTTAATTACTTATGCTCCAAGTGGCTTACTTATTGTCTTTTCTATTTTTCGGGATGAGTGCATTGGTAGTGAACGAGTCTTGATCTGCATTTACTTATTGTTTTCTCTAACCATTGCTATGTTAGCTATTACTGGTTTTAGTTCATAGTTTGGCTTCATTTGTAGTACTTGCTATTTGGGGTCTGACCCCACTAGTTTTATTTGGCCAGATCTGATAGAGAAGCCCAGAGGATCTTCCGTACCATCTACTCAACGGTGACTATCCGGAGTACCAGAGTACCTGAGTGGGTTTCTTATTTCATTCTCCTACTTGATATGTACATTAGTCTTTTGTGGCGTTTAGCCTCCGAGAACGTGTTTAGCTCGTGTTTTCGTTCTTGATATTTAGCCTACGGGCCCAAACATGATGTGCGTATTCTAGACTATAGCTAGAGCTTATCATGTATGACTATCACTCTTGCTAGTTCTCTATTTTTGTATGACTAGCTTCATGATCATCCATGTATAAATGGTTTGGGACGCTTTACTACTGTATGTCTGATAATCATACTACTTGCTCCTTATATAATTGCTTGTGATTGAGATACCTAGGATTGCTTGACCTAGGATCGACTGTTGGCTTGTAGAAGTAACCCCCATATCTTGACAGCTTATACGTGATTTCAAAGTACTGGCGTACTTTGGTATTACGTAGCTGGCCTTGTCCGTCCCCACTTGCCAGTATTCTGGTTCTGGGGCGTGACACAGGTTTTAGTGGTGGCCCATACAAGGTCTGATTTATCAGATATGTGGGGGTTACTGATGTTTAGTTATCTCAATCACGATTATACTTTATTGATATCCTTCGTATTATTCTCTATCTCTGATCCTTTGACCTGATATCTGCCTTGATCGTTGATCTCTCCTGTTCCCTCGATTTGATCCTTGTGTCCTTTAACTTTCAGGGACATTGTTCCTAATCCTTTCGATTACCTTGTTTGGGTCCTGTCGATGGCAGGTCAGCAATATTCTGTCAGACTAGTTGTGGAGGATCAGTCTCAGCATTCTGATACCGAGTTGAAAGTTGACTCGAGGACAGAGATGTCAGTCAATCCCGATCATCCCGTCGTGTCTGTACAACCAGCAGTCCGAACGGAGGTAGTTCCAGATCAGCTCGATGTACCTGCACTCATAGGGATTATCAAGAAAATGATGGAGTCACAACAACGACGAGATCTTGTTCTCCAGCAGAGTATCCAGATGTTGATAGAACGAAGTGAGCAAGGAATACCCGAGGAATTTTAAGTCGAAGACTAGCAGACAGAGGAAGTACGGATTCGAGCTAGACATTACCAGTCATCCAGTCAGTTAGCATATCGAGCCCGACCTACTGTGGAGGCAGTATGAGAGCGAGAGCATACTCTTCTGTCTTTGTATTTCGAGATACATGATATCTATCACGTGTCTCGACTACGATGATACGTCCTGGGTAGTGTCATATCTTAGACTAAGTCATTGGTACCGACTTACTTTGAGACTTGACCTCTATCCATTTTGGAGTCAGCGTAGGCCAGCGAGGACGTTGGTCCCTACTCTACTGTCTCAGGAGAAATATTTATTAATATGCCTCCAGTCCTTCTTGATTGTGGTCGTGTTATTGCTGACGCATTTATTTATATTACTGTTGCCTTCAATTACTTATATGCCATGCTTCATTTTATGGAGATAGTTGTATTTTCTTGAGCTTTTGTTTTGGTTATCTTGCTCGACTAGCTTTAGGAAATTTCGAGGACAAAATTTTTCTAAGGATGGGAGAGTTGTGAGACTCATCTCACAGTATCGGTATTTATATACGGATACGTATTTTGTACTGTGTTTTGTATTTTCTTGATTTTCGGAATGCTTTGAAAATTTCTCAACTTATAGATTTTATCCTTGACCGGCATATCGCCAGTGTACCATTGTATGCCGACGGCATGCCTGTCACTCCCGTTTTCTGTTATACGAATTTTCAGTATACGTATACGAAATTCTGGCCCTTGTCAGGTGACCCGTATTTTGACTTGTCTTCTTAATCTTGCTTTGGTTTAATTTTGACTTGGTTTAATTTGGTTTGGTTCAACTTGGCATGACTTGGTTTGGGTTGGTTTTAGATGAGAAGGGTTTTATATAAAAACCAACTTCTCTCTCTTCCCTACATTATTTTCATTCTCTTCATATTCTTCCTCTTCATTTTCTCCTCCAACCTAAGGCAAGTACATCTTGCCAAATGTTGGACAAATGTTATTTTGTTTGTTCTAAACTCTTTCTTACATGATTCTAAGCATCTTTAGAACTTGGCATTTTTTATTTTGGTGGATAAATTCTTGTAGATCTAAGTTTACTTTATTTTTGGTTTTTTGGGTTTTTGATCTATCAAACTTACTTTTTTTTGAAAACTAATTGTTTCTTGTGGTAGAGAATTTGATTCTACACAATTTTGACCTTTGAAAAGTTAGATTTTGACTTGTTTTGAGGAAGTTATGGCCAAAACAAGATTTAGACATCTTCTATGTTCATCTGTCCTGGTTCTGGCAGGGACGATGAATAGTGCCTCAGGCTTGAATAGTGCCGCATGGATGAATAGTGCCACATGGCTTGTATTATGTCGCAGGCTTGCATAGTGCCGTATGGATGAATAGTGCCACATGGCTTGCATAGTGCCGCAGGCTTGAATAGTACCGCATGGATGAATAGTGCCCAGGCTTGCATAGTGCTGCATGGATGCATAGTGCCGCATCGCTTGCATAGTGCCACAGGCTTGCATAGTGCCGTATGGATGAATAGTGCCACATGGCTTACTTAGTGCCGCAGGCTTGATTAGTGCCGCATGGATAAATAGTGCCGCAGGCTTGTATAGTGCCGCATGGCTTGCATAGTACCGTATTGTAGTGCCTCGTCCCTACATCGTGTCCCGTTTCTCGTCCACAGGGTGCGCGAGAAAGGAACACTGTTGCTATCAATTCGGTCGGGACCGATAGGTCAGGATCGATCGAATCGGTCGAACGAGAACGGTTAAATTAAGATCCATTCCCCGTTATGGAGTGGCTTCTTCGGAACCAAGTCCCATATTCAGCGGGTTGCGCCTCGAGGATAGACTCTGCGGCTGAGTCAGGAGAGACCTCCCGTTGCTCTGCTTTTCATGCCGCAATTGCTTCTTTGGCTTTGGTTTTTTGAATGCGTTTTCGTGAATGTTTTCGATGGTTTTCATGGCTTGCGTTTCAAAATTCGCATTTGTATCAAATTTCCTTGAATAACACAATGTTCTAATCAGTTGCTTGTGCTATTTCAGGTGATCGCGTAGGCAACGTCTAGCGTGGCTAACCAGTTTCTCGCCTCAAGTAAATACTAAGGTGTGTGGCTGACCCTTCTTCCCTCAACCCTCTTCTCCAATACATTATCAATACTAGATATGTGTTATGCTAGATGTAATGCAATGACATGAATGATTTCCAATAAAACGGTTACACGACGTCTCACGTACACGCACAATAAAACTGCTTGTCATATAACTTTATCGTGCTTGCAATTACCATATTATATAGAACCATGCTAAGAAAAAGACGAATCGGTTAAATGAATGTCGAAACAATACCATAAAGATGTGCCTTAAAATAACGATTAACTTAGCACGGTCATGGACAAATTGTCGACAAGGGCGATTGTTTCTTCGGACGGTATCCCGAGGCCACGGGACCGTTCCGGCCTAGGAAGAAACACGGATAGCTATACCGGATGCATGCCACGATAGGCAGTGGCTTTCAACGGGGCTCGCTATCTGCGCTGAAGGATCTCTTTCTACCAAGCTATATGTCCATGATGGCTTGTCGTGCCAGTGACCTTCACAAATGCACTCTGTTATATTTCTTATTATCAACATGACAGGAAAGAACATGGTAAGTTTACGCTGCAACGATACGCTCTGCCGGGGGTGAGGCCTATCGTCGTTAAACTGTTGTGCCTTCAAATATAGGTTTGAATTGACTAGGATGGCTAGAAAGTTCACCAAATATATGCATGCATGTTCACTTAATTTTTTTCAACAAATGAGAGCATGGGATTTTAAATTGCCATACACCAGTACAAAGTGTAATGTACTGACCCTCGCTCTCAATAGGTACCCGGAACCAGGATAGCGTGCCAAGAGACTGAAGGCGACGCCCATTTCTTTTGAAGCCTTGCTAGAGCGAAGGCTAACTCTGCAACATTTTGAAGACTCCAATTCAACTGCATCATGCAGCGCCAACTCTCACCGATCCCAGGTCTTAGAGAGTCATTTTGATGTTTTGTAAAGAGGGATGTAAATGTATGGAATGACTATCTCATTGATGTCGGTTGTAAGCCCGAAAGGCCTATTTTGTAATCGAGTCTGTAACCTAACTTATTATCAATGAAAATACAAGTTTCCTTCTCTATATAAATGTGTTCAGTTTCTCTGCGTACTCTCGTAAATGCTGTTGTTTCGGATAACCTTATGAACCGCCTTGTGCGAGCGCAACTTAGGCTTGCACGGCATCACGCCCGGGGGACGACTATCGATTCTACCGAATCGGGGCGTGACATAATGGTATCAGAGCACGGCTTTACGTCCTTTAACCTTCCGTTCTAAGACTCGAACTCTTGATTCCGTATAGATGAGATATGTCGTTCAATACGAGTGAGTCCGTAATAAGTTTTGTGACTAATGTATTTTGCCTTCAAAAATCCCAGAAGGCACGACGGTGAACGTGGCGGCGAACGAAGAAAGCGCTTCGAGCGGCTCAAGTAGCTTGAGGCCCGGACCCTCTAACGATGCCATGGAACGGATGTTGCGTATGCTGGAAACACAACAACGACAAGCTGAGGAGAATCAACGCCAGAATGAGCACCATCGACGGCAGACGGAGGCACGCCATACTCAGTTCGAGCCCGATTCGATGCACAATTCAAGTTGCAGCTGTAATCCCGCTCTCCCAGAATTATTAAATTTTGGAATTTTTCTAATATTTTAAGAAATTTAGGAAAATAATTTTCACAATTTTTTTAGAGAATATTAATTTTTCTGATTATTTTTTTAGCATTAACTTGATTATGAGTTATGGGAAAGTGAGTTTTAGTTTATTATTTATTGAAGGAATAGTGAAGAGGAAGACTCTAGAGATTTTGGACACATGATCAATTAATCATGGCTAGAAATTAATTTATAATATTCTCCTGATAATTTTCACTTTTCCTAACAACTTCACTAATACCCATAACCATATTCCTAACAAACTTTTGGACAAATTTGCAAATGCCATAATTGAAGAATACCTAATTGCAAATTTCCCCTTCTTTCCATTTTTCTGTATATAAGAATGAGGAGAGAGAATTTCCTTCTCACTCAATTCTTAACAGAGCTCAAGCCGAGCTCTCCACAAAAATTCCATCTCCACTCCCTTCTTCTCTCGAAACCCCATTTCCCTCCAATGTCCACGAAACCCTAACCCTAATTTTCATGGTGATGATCATGTTCCTACTCCGACATCACGCCTCTCGGTGACGTGCGACTTCTCCGGCACATAGTCAACAGTCTTCCTCAACGATTTCCCGACGGTTGCTCTTCCCAGGCGGCGGTAATTCGTCTTTCCGACGGAGAAACGAGCAACTCTCGGCGTTCACAACAAACTATCAGGTCTTTATCTTCCTCGACAACTCTTCTTTCCCGACACCGCGAGCTCGCCATCGACGATTGATGAGACCTGGATCGAAGCCATTTGCCACTCTCCTTTCGATGATCTGATCTTCTCGGACGATTCAACGATCGGATCTGCCAGATTTATTCTGATCCCTCCGGCACAACATTCTTTCAACGAATCGACGAAGACCTCGAGGAATGAGTAAATTTTGGGGAACAATTGATCGTTTGATTGTTGGAGATCAATCAAGATCAGGTTAGGAGTGGACGGTGCGATACTCTTTGAATTTCTTTCAATTGTGTTTATTTCAAATCGAGATAGTAGAATCAGTATAAATCTATCCTGCTTTAGTTTAAATCTGCACTCCTAGTGTTTGAAGTAATGCTCGAATCATAAGTATTATATCGATCTGGACACGCAGGATTCGTATCAGACACGAAGGATAACAGAGTTGCGGTTGAATCAGAGGCTTCTCTTCTAGGTTTGTAATCTCCACCATGCAAATTATTGTTTGACATATTTGTGTCGAGTTCATGTCAGCTGTAACACTTTCCAGCCTGTGTACGTATGGTATCCAAGCCGATGCTGGAGAGAGGACTCAGGCGTTGCATAGTAATGGTGGGAACCTATATTTGAATGGATTTAGTAGCTAGTGATGATGAACTTAACAGCTATACTAGACTGAAGCCACAGGGAGCCTTGGAGTAGTGGAGACTTGGTGGTGTCCAAACGATAAATGTGTCCGGAGTAGTTCGTGTCCAGACCTGGTGGTGTCTAGTTCAAGTGTCTGGTCCAGGAGAACGTTGGGGTTGGAGTGTAGCATGGGCACGTTAAGGAGTTTAAATTGTTGGTAGTCTATTATAGTAAGTTTTGGTTCTGTAAAATTGGTTGGGTGTTGTATAATTTTGCTAAAGTTTTTATATTGTTGGTTTCCTGCTGAGTCTTGAGCTAGTATATTTTGTTACTATTCAATGGGGTGCATCGGAGTAAGGTTTGATAACAGTAACATACCAAGCTTATTGAATTACTTAAACTGGTAAATTTAGTAGTATGGCTGAGATTTTTGTATAAAGCTGCTGGATTCTAATTTTAACTCTAGATTGGGTTGTGGTTGGCGGTATCGTTGGGCATGAGGTTGGTTTATTTAACAGGTTGTGTAGGAGTTTAGGCCGAGTTTATTTTGGTTAGGCTTGGTATTTATTTTAACTTCATAAGATTTTGGACTGTTGTGAGCTGAGTATACTATTAGGCTAAGCTTGTGGCAATATGGGCCATGAGAGAATTTAGGAGTAGAGTTGTGCTTGGTTATTTTGACTACTATTAATGATATTATTAATTGTGATTAATATTTCTTATCAAGTCGATTTTACTAACTACTTTATTAAAGGAAATATTTTAATTTTGGTTACTTTAATTGTTTAAATAGAGTATAAGTTTTTTATTAGTATTATATTGCCACTAAGAAATTTCCAAATAATAATTGTAAATTGATTTAATATTTAATATTAATTTTCTCTTCTTATCTAGTATTTATTATTTAGCTATTTTGTATAGTTGCTAGCCATTCTAGATAAATTCTTTTAGTATTTGTATATATAGTTAGAGTATGTATTATCAATAGCTAGTTATGGTCAGCGAATAATTTAGTTAGCTAATTAATAATTGTTTAGAAAATAACCAACTTATATCATTATTCAGGAGGACTTCAAGCTCCATTGATTACCCGTACTTTCCCGGAGCAAGGCAAGTATACTCCTCGGATTTGTTTATTTCTCATGTCTTTCATTCTTGTATCTCCTTGATGACACGATATATCACGATATTGCCTGGTTTCATGTTCCATGTATCATTTGCATCTGGGAGGGAAAATACTATAGATATGTGATCAAACCCTGTTACTACTCATGTGAATAGCTTGGGTCCTGCACCGTGCACGCGGGGCCAAAGCCGTACCATTTCAGGTTCATTGCATCTACCCAAGCCGATCACAATCTAGATGTATTTCAAATATTGCACATGTCAGGATTCAGTTTGTATTTCAGGATTTCATGGTTGTATTTCACGTTCAGGCTGTATTTCATGTTCAGGTTATACTTCATGTTCAGGTTGTATTTCATGTTCAGGACTCATACCATGTTCCCTGTTTTACTTTCAGTATTTCCTGTACAGTTCATGTCTTGTTCTCATTTTATGTACTTTACCTTTATTCCTGTTTTCTTGATTCATACCATGATGTACATGTTCATTTCTCTGGATATACTAGCTCTGCTCCTGAATAGGATATGTTGCAGGTATGCTTGCAGGACATTGATCTACTCTATGGGCCAGAGCCCAGGATTTAGCTGAGCAGGATGATGCTTAGCTTGAGGCTTCAGGTTTAGATTACTTAGCTTTACTTTTAGATATTGACTCTAGAGTTCATAGCACTTTTCATTCCTGTTGATTCTGGTACATTATGATATCTAGATTTGTGGATTATGGTGATAATTCTGGGATACGTTTTTAGTTGCTGTGATTCTATACTTTCATGTTTATCTGGTTAGTTTTCCCTAGCTTGGTACAGCTTACTTTATTGTGTCTAACAATGAAGGCTGAGCGTGTCCGACTCGTGTCCGATTATTCGGGAGCGGGTCGTGACATGTTTTTAGTGGTGGCCCATGCAGGTCATCCTAATGGTACCTAGGTCTTAGCGTACTATTGGGGGACTTGATTATACTAGGAAAACTTGATCACAGCATAGGAAAATCGAGAAATAATGGTATATCAGGTATTTTAATATTTTATAAACACTTGTAGTATTTAGGTCTAGGTTATTTTAACAGTTTTTTGTTTTTCAGATAGTTCAAAAGTACGTGACATCGGAACAGTCAATCCACCTACACTTGAGAATTTTGAGCTTCCACTACCTTCTATCACTCTACTATCCCCATGGGTAGTACGCAGTTGACGGAGATGTTTCAAGAGTTTCTCGACACCAGCAGACCGTCCTTTCCCACTCTCAGATCTTTGGACTTCCCCGACATCGAGCGCATATCTTGTACCGAGGAGCAGATCGAGAACCTGGAGCCGCCACTGAAGATCATACAAGTCCTTGAGGAACCGACTCCTTTGAAGATTGGAGCCACCAGCCAGGAGATCCAGAATATGGCACAGACAATAGGACACAATGGGAAACTGAAACTCAGAAGAGACATGAAGACTTATGGCCGAGATAGCAGCTATTATGGATCCGCGAAGCGTCGCCGCACTCAGACATTGCTTCTTCAGCCCAACGGGAGATTCAAATTCAGATTCAGTCGAAGATCATTTGCAGTTCTGCCATCTCTCAGGACACCACTATGAGGAGTGCTGCAAAAGACGGAGGTTATGTTTGTTCTACGGATCGTCTGCTCATCAAGTCAAGGATTGCACGAAGACCGTTGATTACACTGCCTAGGGACAAGCACGAGGAGCATCAGTACCACAGAAGGACCCGCCTCTCCAAAATCAGCAACCACATGGAGCACTACCGCAAGGACCAGCCTACGACAGGACAATTGAAGAAATTGAAATAATTTCGGAGGAATACTGAAGACAGATTGAAGACAAGATTTCTTTTGCATGGTTGGGAAATCATGTATCTTGATTCGCAATCCAACCTTCTCTTAAATTTCTCTTAGCACCTGGATCCTATTTTGAAATTTCTTGTTTCTTATTTTGAAAACCTTGGTTGATGTCGAAACTTACTTCGAGATATTGTTTCATATTTCGGTAAACTTGTTTCAGATCCACAATTTGATAATTATTTGAAATCCACTATTCGATACCGTTTGCTTATTTCATGATTTTGCATCCTAGTGTTGGCTCATGATTGGAAGTTTTGTTCCCTCATCAAACTTCGTGTTATTTGAGATTTTAATCGCTTCTCGAGATTTCATTTCAAAACCATGATCCTCATTCGAAACCTTGTTAAGCTTCGTCTTATTTAGGACATTGTTCAGGATTCCTTTGAAAGTTTGAAGATTTCTTTTCCTATTTTGGGATTATGACTCATTCTCTATATGAGACTTGTTTTCCATTCATGACTTTGATTTGAGAGTTGTTGTCCACTACTTTGTTTCGATCTTGCTTCCTACTCATTTCAGTTTTCTATTCGAGGCTTTATTGAAATTTGGTTTTCTAATCGTGATTTTGAGATCCTGTTTCCTATTCGGGACCTTGCTTTCGTTCGAGATTTTGCCTCTTATTCAAGAATTTGTTTGTTCAACGACCTTATTTGACCTCGTTTCCTATTTGAGATTTCGTTTGTTTCATACTCACCATTCAATGCTTGTTTCCTATTTTCTATTTGATACCCTATTTCTCCTCACTAGTCATGATCTTGCTTCTTGTTCGAGAATTATTTTTTTTATCTGCAATTTTATTGATATTTTAGTTCTAATGAGACTTTGTATACTATTGGAGATTTCATTTCCCATTCGGGATCTGTTCGAGATTTTGTCGTTACTTGAGATTTTGTTGAACTTCGTTTCCAATGTGCGATTTATTTCTTATTTTACGACATTGTCTTATATTTTATGCCTTGTTTCTGTTCATCCTTCGAGACTCTGTTATCCCTTCGGGATAATGTCCCATATATGGAATCTTGTTACCATTCCAGATATCAGTTGAAATTCTGTTATAATTTGAAACTTCGCTTCCTGTCTGAAATTTTAAATCTTCCTGGTTGCCCTTTTTGTACTTGATACTCTTTGATTAAATCCCTTGTTGCTTCGTAGTATCTAATAAATCCTTGTATTCTAACAGACAGGTAACCTCACCATTTTCGTGACTTGGACTATTGAAACTTATTTGGATTCCTTGAATTTCTCCTATGGATAAAGTCGAAAGAATATTCGATGACCTACTAGGGCGTGACAGTTGCGCGCTGCAGCCATTATCTGGATTGCGGAGACCGAAAGTTCACTGCAGCCAGCAGCGCACTGGCGGGACAGGAACTATAAGTTGAAGTAATTTCAGACATTCATAGGTTTCGGGTATTATGGAGACTTGTCCTAAATTCTTCATATCATGATCTCTTGGGTTGCTTCGTTGATGATTGTTGGAAAATGGATAAAGTTGACAGAATATTCGGTGGCATATTGCTATTTGAGTCACGGAGCCGAAAGTCCACTGCAGTCAGATATGTACTGGCGGGGTAGAAATTCTAAGTAAAGTGATTTCAAACGTCTATATGTTTTCGGATACCATAGAAACTATGTCCCTTTTCTATAATTATTGATTTTTCGTGAATCACAAATCCTTACACTTTCACCAATACCTCCTGGGTGTTTCCATGCGCTTTCTTACATCAACCTTTGCAATTCCCTCCTTGCTTTTTATCGTTGGGTCATTGATTTTCACAATAAATATATCTTGCAATATTTTGACTCCGTTCACTCGATATTTTTTTCTCTCATCGTACATATATTTCGATCGTGTTTATCTAAATTTTACTTCAATCACGCATATCCAACCGTTACTTGTTCTAGCTAATTGTGCAAACTTTCGAGTCTGACTGTGCTTCGAAGACCGAGCCTCCATGGTTTTATGCTTCAAGGTAGTAATTAAAATCTTCATCCCATATCATATTTATTTAATTATTAATCATTGTTAGATCACGTTATTTTCGTACTTGGCCTTGACTAAAGTTCGTCTCACCTTGTATCCGACAAATTTTTGATCATCATCAATCGTGCCCGTTGATCTATTTATTTTGTCATGATAAATCATTTGAATTGTTGTGATCTTCGTACCTAATTATTAAGCGTATTTACGCACATGTCTAATCAATTTTGAACCTTGTGTCATTCCTGTATCGTAGCGTACTCCTTTAATTTCGAGGACGAAATTTTTCTAAGGTGGGTAGATTTGTAATCCCGCTCTCCCAGAATTATTAAATTTTGGAATTTTTCTAATATTTTAAGAAATTTAGGAAAATAATTTTCACAATTTTTTTAGAGAATATTAATTTTTCTGATTATTTTTTTAGCATTAACTTGATTATGAGTTATGGGAAAGTGAGTTTTAGTTTATTATTTATTGAAGGAATAGTGAAGAGGAAGACTCTAGAGATTTTGGACACATGATCAATTAATCATGGCTAGAAATTAATTTATAATATTCTCCTGATAATTTTCACTTTTCCTAACAACTTCACTAATACCCATAACCATATTCCTAACAAACTTTTGGACAAATTTGCAAATGCCATAATTGAAGAATACCTAATTGCAAATTTCCCCTTCTTTCCATTTTTCTGTATATAAGAATGAGGAGAGAGAATTTCCTTCTCACTCAATTCTTAACAGAGCTCAAGCCGAGCTCTCCACAAAAATTCCATCTCCACTCCCTTCTTCTCTCGAAACCCCATTTCCCTCCAATGTCCACGAAACCCTAACCCTAATTTTCATGGTGATGATCATGTTCCTACTCCGACATCACGCCTCTCGGTGACGTGCGACTTCTCCGGCACATAGTCAACAGTCTTCCTCAACGATTTCCCGACGGTTGCTCTTCCCAGGCGGCGGTAATTCGTCTTTCCGACGGAGAAACGAGCAACTCTCGGCGTTCACAACAAACTATCAGGTCTTTATCTTCCTCGACAACTCTTCTTTCCCGACACCGCGAGCTCGCCATCGACGATTGATGAGACCTGGATCGAAGCCATTTGCCACTCTCCTTTCGATGATCTGATCTTCTCGGACGATTCAACGATCGGATCTGCCAGATTTATTCTGATCCCTCCGGCACAACATTCTTTCAACGAATCGACGAAGACCTCGAGGAATGAGTAAATTTTGGGGAACAATTGATCGTTTGATTGTTGGAGATCAATCAAGATCAGGTTAGGAGTGGACGGTGCGATACTCTTTGAATTTCTTTCAATTGTGTTTATTTCAAATCGAGATAGTAGAATCAGTATAAATCTATCCTGCTTTAGTTTAAATCTGCACTCCTAGTGTTTGAAGTAATGCTCGAATCATAAGTATTATATCGATCTGGACACGCAGGATTCGTATCAGACACGAAGGATAACAGAGTTGCGGTTGAATCAGAGGCTTCTCTTCTAGGTTTGTAATCTCCACCATGCAAATTATTGTTTGACATATTTGTGTCGAGTTCATGTCAGCTGTAACACTTTCCAGCCTGTGTTCGTATGGTATCCAAGCCGATGCTGGAGAGAGGACTCAGGCGTTGCATAGTAATGGTGGGAACCTATATTTGAATGGATTTAGTAGCTAGTGATGATGAACTTAACAGCTATACTAGACTGAAGCCACAGGGAGCCTTGGAGTAGTGGAGACTTGGTGGTGTCCAAACGATAAATGTGTCCGGAGTAGTTCGTGTCCAGACCTGGTGGTGTCTAGTTCAAGTGTCTGGTCCAGGAGAACGTTGGGGTTGGAGTGTAGCATGGGCACGTTAAGGAGTTTAAATTGTTGGTAGTCTATTATAGTAAGTTTTGGTTCTGTAAAATTGGTTGGGTGTTGTATAATTTTGCTAAAGTTTTTATATTGTTGGTTTCCTGCTGAGTCTTGAGCTAGTATATTTTGTTACTATTCAATGGGGTGCATCGGAGTAAGGTTTGATAACAGTAACATACCAAGCTTATTGAATTACTTAAACTGGTAAATTTAGTAGTATGGCTGAGATTTTTGTATAAAGCTGCTGGATTCTAATTTTAACTCTAGATTGGGTTGTGGTTGGCGGTATCGTTGGGCATGAGGTTGGTTTATTTAACAGGTTGTGTAGGAGTTTAGGCCGAGTTTATTTTGGTTAGGCTTGGTATTTATTTTAACTTCATAAGATTTTGGACTGTTGTGAGCTGAGTATACTATTAGGCTAAGCTTGTGGCAATATGGGCCATGAGAGAATTTAGGAGTAGAGTTGTGCTTGGTTATTTTGACTACTATTAATGATATTATTAATTGTGATTAATATTTCTTATCAAGTCGATTTTACTAACTACTTTATTAAAGGAAATATTTTAATTTTGGTTACTTTAATTGTTTAAATAGAGTATAAGTTTTTTATTAGTATTATATTGCCACTAAGAAATTTCCAAATAATAATTGTAAATTGATTTAATATTTAATATTAATTTTCTCTTCTTATCTAGTATTTATTATTTAGCTATTTTGTATAGTTGCTAGCCATTCTAGATAAATTCTTTTAGTATTTGTATATATAGTTAGAGTATGTATTATCAATAGCTAGTTATGGTCAGCGAATAATTTAGTTAGCTAATTAATAATTGTTTAGAAAATAACCAACTTATATCATTATTCAGGAGGACTTCAAGCTCCATTGATTACCCGTACTTTCCCGGAGCAAGGCAAGTATACTCCTCGGATTTGTTTATTTCTCATGTCTTTCATTCTTGTATCTCCTTGATGACACGATATATCACGATATTGCCTGGTTTCATGTTCCATGTATCATTTGCATCTGGGAGGGGAAATACTATAGATATGTGATCAAACCCTGTTACTACTCATGTGAATAGCTTGGGTCCTGCACCGTGCACGCGGGGCCAAAGCCGTACCATTTCAGGTTCATTGCATCTACCCAAGCCGATCACAATCTAGATGTATTTCAAATATTGCACATGTCAGGATTCAGTTTGTATTTCAGGATTTCATGGTTGTATTTCACGTTCAGGCTGTATTTCATGTTCAGGTTATACTTCATGTTCAGGTTGTATTTCATGTTCAGGACTCATACCATGTTCCCTGTTTTACTTTCAGTATTTCCTGTACAGTTCATGTCTTGTTCTCATTTTATGTACTTTACCTTTATTCCTGTTTTCTTGATTCATACCATGATGTACATGTTCATTTCTCTGGATATACTAGCTCTGCTCCTGAATAGGATATGTTGCAGGTATGCTTGCAGGACATTGATCTACTCTATGGGCCAGAGCCCAGGATTTAGCTGAGCAGGATGATGCTTAGCTTGAGGCTTCAGGTTTAGATTACTTAGCTTTACTTTTAGATATTGACTCTAGAGTTCATAGCACTTTTCATTCCTGTTGATTCTGGTACATTATGATATCTAGATTTGTGGATTATGGTGATAATTCTGGGATACGTTTTTAGTTGCTGTGATTATATACTTTCATGTTTATCTGGTTAGTTTTCCCTAGCTTGGTACAGCTTACTTTATTGTGTCTAACAATGAAGGCTGAGCGTGTCCGACTCGTGTCCGATTATTCGGGAGCGGGTCGTGACATGTTTTTAGTGGTGGCCCATGCAGGTCATCCTAATGGTACCTAGGTCTTAGCGTACTATTGGGGGACTTGATTATACTAGGAAAACTTGATCACAGCATAGGAAAATCGAGAAATAATGGTATATCAGGTATTTTAATATTTTATAAACACTTGTAGTATTTAGGTCTAGGTTATTTTAACAGTTTTTTGTTTTTCAGATAGTTCAAAAGTACGTGACATCGGAACAGTCAATCCACCTACACTTGAGAATTTTGAGCTTCCACTACCTTCTATCACTCTACTATCCCCATGGGTAGTACGCAGTTGACGGAGATGTTTCAAGAGTTTCTCGACACCAGCAGACCGTCCTTTCCCACTCTCAGATCTTTGGACTTCCCCGACATCGAGCGCATATCTTGTACCGAGGAGCAGATCGAGAACCTGGAGCCGCCACTGAAGATCATACAAGTCCTTGAGGAACCGACTCCTTTGAAGATTGGAGCCACCAGCCAGGAGATCCAGAATATGGCACAGACAATAGGACACAATGGGAAACTGAAACTCAGAAGAGACATGAAGACTTATGGCCGAGATAGCAGCTATTATGGATCCGCGAAGCGTCGCCGCACTCAGACATTGCTTCTTCAGCCCAACGGGAGATTCAAATTCAGATTCAGTCGAAGATCATTTGCAGTTCTGCCATCTCTCAGGACACCACTATGAGGAGTGCTGCAAAAGACGGAGGTTATGTTTGTTCTACGGATCGTCTGCTCATCAAGTCAAGGATTGCACGAAGACCGTTGATTACACTGCCTAGGGACAAGCACGAGGAGCATCAGTACCACAGAAGGACCCGCCTCTCCAAAATCAGCAACCACATGGAGCACTACCGCAAGGACCAGCCTACGACAGGACAATTGAAGAAATTGAAATAATTTCGGAGGAATACTGAAGACAGATTGAAGACAAGATTTCTTTTGCATGGTTGGGAAATCATGTATCTTGATTCGCAATCCAACCTTCTCTTAAATTTCTCTTAGCACCTGGATCCTATTTTGAAATTTCTTGTTTCTTATTTTGAAAACCTTGGTTGATGTCGAAACTTACTTCGAGATATTGTTTCATATTTCGGTAAACTTGTTTCAGATCCACAATTTGATAATTATTTGAAATCCACTATTCGATACCGTTTGCTTATTTCATGATTTTGCATCCTAGTGTTGGCTCATGATTGGAAGTTTTGTTCCCTCATCAAACTTCGTGTTATTTGAGATTTTAATCGCTTCTCGAGATTTCATTTCAAAACCATGATCCTCATTCGAAACCTTGTTAAGCTTCGTCTTATTTAGGACATTGTTCAGGATTCCTTTGAAAGTTTGAAGATTTCTTTTCCTATTTTGGGATTATGACTCATTCTCTATATGAGACTTGTTTTCCATTCATGACTTTGATTTGAGAGTTGTTGTCCACTACTTTGTTTCGATCTTGCTTCCTACTCATTTCAGTTTTCTATTCGAGGCTTTATTGAAATTTGGTTTTCTAATCGTGATTTTGAGATCCTGTTTCCTATTCGGGACCTTGCTTTCGTTCGAGATTTTGCCTCTTATTCAAGAATTTGTTTGTTCAACGACCTTATTTGACCTCGTTTCCTATTTGAGATTTCGTTTGTTTCATACTCACCATTCAATGCTTGTTTCCTATTTTCTATTTGATACCCTATTTCTCCTCACTAGTCATGATCTTGCTTCTTGTTCGAGAATTATTTTTTTTATCTGCAATTTTATTGATATTTTAGTTCTAATGAGACTTTGTATACTATTGGAGATTTCATTTCCCATTCGGGATCTGTTCGAGATTTTGTCGTTACTTGAGATTTTGTTGAACTTCGTTTCCAATGTGCGATTTATTTCTTATTTTACGACATTGTCTTATATTTTATGCCTTGTTTCTGTTCATCCTTCGAGACTCTGTTATCCCTTCGGGATAATGTCCCATATATGGAATCTTGTTACCATTCCAGATATCAGTTGAAATTCTGTTATAATTTGAAACTTCGCTTCCTGTCTGAAATTTTAAATCTTCCTGGTTGCCCTTTTTGTACTTGATACTCTTTGATTAAATCCCTTGTTGCTTCGTAGTATCTAATAAATCCTTGTATTCTAACAGACAGGTAACCTCACCATTTTCGTGACTTGGACTATTGAAACTTATTTGGATTCCTTGAATTTCTCCTATGGATAAAGTCGAAAGAATATTCGATGACCTACTAGGGCGTGACAGTTGCGCGCTGCAGCCATTATCTGGATTGCGGAGACCGAAAGTTCACTGCAGCCAGCAGCGCACTGGCGGGACAGGAACTATAAGTTGAAGTAATTTCAGACATTCATAGGTTTCGGGTATTATGGAGACTTGTCCTAAATTCTTCATATCATGATCTCTTGGGTTGCTTCGTTGATGATTGTTGGAAAATGGATAAAGTTGACAGAATATTCGGTGGCATATTGCTATTTGAGTCACGGAGCCGAAAGTCCACTGCAGTCAGATATGTACTGGCGGGGTAGAAATTCTAAGTAAAGTGATTTCAAACGTCTATATGTTTTCGGATACCATAGAAACTATGTCCCTTTTCTATAATTATTGATTTTTCGTGAATCACAAATCCTTACACTTTCACCAATACCTCCTGGGTGTTTCCATGCGCTTTCTTACATCAACCTTTGCAATTCCCTCCTTGCTTTTTATCGTTGGGTCATTGATTTTCACAATAAATATATCTTGCAATATTTTGACTCCGTTCACTCGATATTTTTTTCTCTCATCGTACATATATTTCGATCGTGTTTATCTAAATTTTACTTCAATCACGCATATCCAACCGTTACTTGTTCTAGCTAATTGTGCAAACTTTCGAGTCTGACTGTGCTTCGAAGACCGAGCCTCCATGGTTTTATGCTTCAAGGTAGTAATTAAAATCTTCATCCCATATCATATTTATTTAATTATTAATCATTGTTAGATCACGTTATTTTCGTACTTGGCCTTGACTAAAGTTCGTCTCACCTTGTATCCGACAAATTTTTGATCATCATCAATCGTGCCCGTTGATCTATTTATTTTGTCATGATAAATCATTTGAATTGTTGTGATCTTCGTACCTAATTATTAAGCGTATTTACGCACATGTCTAATCAATTTTGAACCTTGTGTCATTCCTGTATCGTAGCGTACTCCTTTAATTTCGAGGACGAAATTTTTCTAAGGTGGGTAGATTTGTAATCCCGCTCTCCCAGAATTATTAAATTTTGGAATTTTTCTAATATTTTAAGAAATTTAGGAAAATAATTTTCATAATTTTTTTTAGAGAATATTAATTTTTCTGATTATTTTTTTAGCATTAACTTGATTATGAGTTATGGGAAAGTGAGTTTTAGTTTATTATTTATTGAAGGAATAGTGAAGAGGAAGACTCTAGAGATTTTGGACACATGATCAATTAATCATGGCTAGAAATTAATTTATAATATTCTCCTAATAATTTTCACTTTTCCTAACAACTTCACTAATACCCATAACCATATTCCTAACAAACTTTTGGACAAATTTGCAAATGCCATAATTGAAGAATACCTAATTGCAAATTTCCCCTTCTTTCCATTTTTCTGTATATAAGAATGAGGAGAGAGAATTTCCTTCTCACTCAATTCTTAACAGAGCTCAAGCCGAGCTCTCCACAAAAATTCCATCTCCACTCCCTTCTTCTCTCGAAACCCCATTTCCCTCCAATGTCCACGAAACCCTAACCCTAATTTTCATGGTGATGATCATGTTCCTACTCCGACATCACGCCTCTCGGTGACGTGCGACTTCTCCGGCACATAGTCAACAGTCTTCCTCAACGATTTCCCGACGGTTGCTCTTCCCAGGCGGCGGTAATTCGTCTTTCCGACGGAGAAACGAGCAACTCTCGGCGTTCACAACAAACTATCAGGTCTTTATCTTCCTCGACAACTCTTCTTTCCCGACACCGCGAGCTCGCCATCGACGATTGATGAGACCTGGATCGAAGCCATTTGCCACTCTCCTTTCGATGATCTGATCTTCTCGGACGATTCAACGATCGGATCTGCCAGATTTATTCTGATCCCTCCGGCACAACATTCTTTCAACGAATCGACGAAGACCTCGAGGAATGAGTAAATTTTGGGGAACAATTGATCGTTTGATTGTTGGAGATCAATCAAGATCAGGTTAGGAGTGGACGGTGCGATACTCTTTGAATTTCTTTCAATTGTGTTTATTTCAAATCGAGATAGTAGAATCAGTATAAATCTATCCTGCTTTAGTTTAAATCTGCACTCCTAGTGTTTGAAGTAATGCTCGAATCATAAGTATTATATCGATCTGGACACGCAGGATTCGTATCAGACACGAAGGATAACAGAGTTGCGGTTGAATCAGAGGCTTCTCTTCTAGGTTTGTAATCTCCACCATGCAAATTATTGTTTGACATATTTGTGTCGAGTTCATGTCAGCTGTAACACTTTCCAGCCTGTGTTCGTATGGTATCCAAGCCGATGCTGGAGAGAGGACTCAGGCGTTGCATAGTAATGGTGGGAACCTATATTTGAATGGATTTAGTAGCTAGTGATGATGAACTTAACAGCTATACTAGACTGAAGCCACAGGGAGCCTTGGAGTAGTGGAGACTTGGTGGTGTCCAAACGATAAATGTGTCCGGAGTAGTTCGTGTCCAGACCTGGTGGTGTCTAGTTCAAGTGTCTGGTCCAGGAGAACGTTGGGGTTGGAGTGTAGCATGGGCACGTTAAGGAGTTTAAATTGTTGGTAGTCTATTATAGTAAGTTTTGGTTCTGTAAAATTGGTTGGGTGTTGTATAATTTTGCTAAAGTTTTTATATTGTTGGTTTCCTGCTGAGTCTTGAGCTAGTATATTTTGTTACTATTCAATGGGGTGCATCGGAGTAAGGTTTGATAACAGTAACATACCAAGCTTATTGAATTACTTAAACTGGTAAATTTAGTAGTATGGCTGAGATTTTTGTATAAAGCTGCTGGATTCTAATTTTAACTCTAGATTGGGTTGTGGTTGGCGGTATCGTTGGGCATGAGGTTGGTTTATTTAACAGGTTGTGTAGGAGTTTAGGCCGAGTTTATTTTGGTTAGGCTTGGTATTTATTTTAACTTCATAAGATTTTGGACTGTTGTGAGCTGAGTATACTATTAGGCTAAGCTTGTGGCAATATGGGCCATGAGAGAATTTAGGAGTAGAGTTGTGCTTGGTTATTTTGACTACTATTAATGATATTATTAATTGTGATTAATATTTCTTATCAAGTCGATTTTACTAACTACTTTATTAAAGGAAATATTTTAATTTTGGTTACTTTAATTGTTTAAATAGAGTATAAGTTTTTTATTAGTATTATATTGCCACTAAGAAATTTCCAAATAATAATTGTAAATTGATTTAATATTTAATATTAATTTTCTCTTCTTATCTAGTATTTATTATTTAGCTATTTTGTATAGTTGCTAGCCATTCTAGATAAATTCTTTTAGTATTTGTATATATAGTTAGAGTATGTATTATCAATAGCTAGTTATGGTCAGCGAATAATTTAGTTAGCTAATTAATAATTGTTTAGAAAATAACCAACTTATATCATTATTCAGGAGGACTTCAAGCTCCATTGATTACCCGTACTTTCCCGGAGCAAGGCAAGTATACTCCTCGGATTTGTTTATTTCTCATGTCTTTCATTCTTGTATCTCCTTGATGACACGATATATCACGATATTGCCTGGTTTCATGTTCCATGTATCATTTGCATCTGGGAGGGGAAATACTATAGATATGTGATCAAACCCTGTTACTACTCATGTGAATAGCTTGGGTCCCGCACCGTGCACGCGGGGCCAAAGCCGTACCATTTCAGGTTCATTGCATCTACCCAAGCCGATCACAATCTAGATGTATTTCAAATATTGCACATGTCAGGATTCAGTTTGTATTTCAGGATTTCATGGTTGTATTTCATGTTCAGGCTGTATTTCATGTTCAGGTTATACTTCATGTTCAGGTTATATTTCATGTTCAGGACTCATACCATGTTCCCTGTTTTACTTTCAGTATTTTTTGTACAGTTTATGTCTTGTTCTCATTTCCTGTACTTTACCTTTATTCCTGTTTTCTTGATTCATACCATGATGTACATGTTCATTTCTCTGGATATACTAGCTCCGCTTCTGAATAGGATATGTTGCAGGTATGCTTGCAGGATATTGATCTACTCTATGGGCCAGAGCCCAGGATTTAGCTGAGCAGGATGAGGCTTAGCTTGAGGCTTCAGGTTTAGATTACTTAGCTTTACTTTTAGATATTGACTCTAGAGTTCATAGCACTTTTCATTCCTGTTGATTCTGGTACATTATGATATCTAGATTTGTGGATTATGGTGATCATTCTGGGATACGTTTTTAGATGCTGTGATTCTATACTTTCATGTTTATCTGGTTAGTTTTCCCTAGCTTGGTACAGCTTACTTCATTGTGTCTAACAATGAAGGCTGGGCTTGTCCGACCCGTGTCTGATTATTCGGGAGCGGGTCGTGACAGCAGCAGAAGCGGCTTGATACTCTTCAGCAGATCGTTCAGACAGTTGTGGCCAACAACAACTCTGCGACAACCCATGCCATAACTGAGCCTGCGGCCAGACAAAGTGAAGTCGAACCGGAGGTACCCGAGCGTCTACCTGCAGCACCGAGAAGTTCCAACTTTGAGGTGTCAAAATTCAGCAAAAGTTTCTGCACTTCCTTCTGCGGTACTGAAGAGCCTTCTGTGGCAATCGATTGGTTGGAGGAGTTGGAAGACCGGTTCGAGCTTCTGGGCATCAACGAGTCCAAGAAAGTCGCATGCGCTCAACTTCTACTCCGATTGAACGCGCATGACTGGTGGGCCGTGCAAAAGCGAGTGATCAGACGTGATGACGAGACAACGACAATCTCTTGGGCCACCTTCCGATAGGCGTTCGAGATCGAGTACCTTCCTGCAGCCGTTCGACAAGAGAAGAAAAATTAATTTATGCAGCTAAAGCAAAGGAATATGACGGTGCGGCAGTTTGCAGCAGAGTTCAACAAGCTAGCCAAATTTGCTGTAGAATTCCTGCCCTCCACGGAGAGTCGTACACGACGGTTCGAAGTGGGTCTACGACCATCTATTTCTGCTCACGTATCTGTTCCAGAATACAAAACCACGAAGAAGTCTTTAAACCACGCCCTCCGCCTTGAACGCCAATACCCTCCAGTTGCTGTCGGCGCTGTGCATACCTACCATCACAAGCGTCCTAGCCATGCGGGAGGTAACAACATGAACAAACGTTCAAACAACGGACACCAGGGCGGATATCAGGTACAGAATCAGGGACCTCACTGTACCAAATACAACCGGAATGGACATCTTGCCGTCGATTGTGAAGTTCATAATGGCGGGTGTTTTATCTGCAAAAAAAGGGGTCACTATCATGGAGATTGCCCGAACCGAAGAAGAAACTTGAACACGCCTCAGCATCAACAGCACCGTCCAGGGAACCAAGGTCCAGCACCTCGAGCACCTCATCTTGCACCACAAAATAGCCTAGATCGTCGCCCCAATGCCCAAGGGCGCGTCTACGCTATGACTCGAGATGAGGCGTTTGCCTCTGATACGGTCGTAACAGGTACTTTGCTTTTCAATAATAAGCCTGCTCGTGTACTGTTCGATTCAGGTGCCACACACAGTTTTATATCGGCGGACTTCATCGTCGAACACAAATTTTCGTTGATACCACTAGGTCTCGATCTTAGTGTTAATGTACCGTCGGGCGCGCCACTACTTGCAAACTTGGCCTGCGGAGACAGAATCATCTGTATAGGTGGTCAAAAAGTCAGTCTTGATACTATAGTTCTAGACATTAAGGACTATGATATCATTCTGGGAATGGATTGGCTTGGGCCGTGCAATGCAACCATCGACCGCGCCAGAAAGACGGTCACCTTCCGTATACCAGGAGTGCCTCAATTCTGCTTTTCGTGTGGTGAGGCGTCGTCGACCTGCATGCTGATCTCGACAATTTCTACTCGGAGGATGCTGCATTCTGGGTGCGAAGGCTATTTGGCGTCCGTTCGAGATATGCGACAGGATGGTGCAAACGCGGGTCAGACCGACATTGTGGTAGAATTCCCCGATGTATTCCCGGACGAGCTACCGACATGCCCCTGTAGAAGCATAGAATTTCAGGCGCATCCACAGGCCAGAATTCCTATGCGCTTAACATTACATGCGCCAGGGAGCTCTAACGAAGTACTTGGGACAACAAAGCACAACAAAAGTATAGACATCAAAAGAATTTTTATTTCATATAAAAGTCTATTACATGTCTAAAAAAGGCTTTACAAAGGAGAATTTCTACAAAAAGAAGGATCCTAAGACTACAGCTAGGCACAACAAACTGCCATGCGCCTCCTGTCAGACGCATTATCAGTCAGGCGCATCTATTCAGCGTCTCAGTCAGGCGCATCACTTCTGCGTCTCAGTCAGGTGTGTCTCTTCAGCATCATCAGTCAGGCGTGTCTCTTCAGCGTCTCAGTCAGGCGTATCTATTTCAGCGTCTCAGTTATGCGCATCATAAAGTCTCAGCATATGCGCTCTAATTCGACCCAATCAAGTGCTGCGACTAATGAAGTATTTATTGAGCAGAACAAGAGTGGGCAACACCCCACTCTAGCTGGAGGAAGAGCTCTCCAAAGCCCAAGAAAGAGGAGAGCACCGCAATTCTGATCTGCGGCTAAAGGAGCAGCTTTCAACACAACCAGAGTAGGCAATACCCCACTCTAGCAGGTGGAAGAGCTCTCCAAATCCCAAGGAAGACGGGAGCACCACAATTCCGATATGCGGCTCTTCCAGCATAACAGAGACAGGGCTCGAACATCCGATCTTTGGATGCAACATGCACCTTCCGCCTGCCTCAGCAGGCCGCGATTCCGACTTTTGGATGTAACAGTCACCTTCAAGTGCATGAATGAAGACAATTCGTCGCATCTTCACCCTCGGGAGCATCTTGTCAACAGAATGTGCTCGAGCAAATAAGTTCATTCGGAAAGACGTGAGAGAACGAGAAGCAAACTCTCTCCTTGCTGCTATTTATAGGCCGGGCAAATCAAACCCATACGCCAAGTGGCGGGCTCTCCAAATCCCGTGCAATGAATTTGCATTTATGGTGATGAACCTGACGTTTCGAATTCGGCCAAGTCAAAACGGCTATTTAAAGCACTCGAGGAACGCAACAGTCGGAACAATAAAGATGCGTCATGCAAATGGATGAGCCGGTCAGATACCGCACATCGTACAGACGCGCCCGTCGGTACCAAGCGCCCTGTATGGATGCGCCCAACAATGCACAGATCCATTCGTCCTAATCAACATGGACACATGCGCCTAGTGGAACGCAGATCAATGTGCCTACTCAACAGTCTATCACCCATCAAAGAATATTAAATGCTGAAGTCTTGACACGACAACAACCATGCCTCGATGACAGAGCAGCAACAGCTTTTACAGAAAATGAAGCACCGTTGACGTCAGCGTCATCGTTACTCTCTTTCGGCGGTTACAAGCAACGGGGTCGCCCAACCATTCGCATGCGCCTCCACAGCCATGCGCCCAAACCTCTGCATGCGCTTCAAGAGCCATGCGCCTCAGACCCTCCTCTGATCTCTAAATACAGAGGTCAAGTTGCTACTGAAGTTTCGCATGCGCCTCAAAAGCCGTGCGCCCAGACTGATTCGTGAATCCTGAAGGTTGCGAGCCAAAGTCTTTTCATGCGCCTAATCCCAGGCGCATCCTATCAGATTACCCTCCACCAAATCCGAGATCTTTGAGCTACGGACACGCGCCACGTGTCCTTTGACTCAATTCATCTTTTGAAGGGGTGCTAATCACCCAAGATCTCAGCAACTAAAAGATTCTCTCCTCTGCTACGTGCCATCCCACAAAAGCAGCATGAAGGATTCAACCCACAAATGATGGTACATCATCCATGTGCCTCCCACAGCTTTAACTACGTGGCATCCCCACGTATAGGCGCATCCTACATATGCGCGCATGAGCAACCAACCTGCAAGATATAAATAGAGGGATCATCTCCTTCTTCCACATGGACAGACAAATCTACATACACACACAGGGAGAGAGACGGATACAGACACTCAACGTCTTCTTCCTCTCCACAAGCTCCAGCACCCAGAGCAACTCAGACCTTCAGAGAACCGAGAACCGTCGTCAGATCGTCAACGGAGTCAACATATTACCACTCGCTCCATCGACACAAGGACCCAGATAAACAAAAGTGTACTCCTAGGACTACATCTAAGTCCTACATTATAACACTGTTCTGTTTGTAATTGAAATTGCAATCAAAAGATTTTAATGGCAAACAAGCTGGCGACTCTGCTGGGGACCTCTTTCTCCTCCGCTGAGAAAGCTGTGTCGCAATCTGACGACGTGAAGGTCGGCTCCTCCCATAAGACGCTGGTCGTACTCCTTAATCAACAGGCGTATGAGGAGTTCTTCTCCGAAAGCAGTACAAGTCCTTCGAAGCGGCTGCCGAAGCCGAAGAAGACTCGCCAAGCCTGAGTGCGCAAGGTCGACGCCCCTGGCACCACCACTGAAGGGGATGTGCCAATGCAGCCTACCCTTCCTACTGACGTCCTCAGCAGCCAGGATGCGCCCGCGGGTTCAGCACATCTCTCGAGGAAGCGTGGAGCCGACCATATTCCCCAACCTTCATCTTCTCAGACAAAGAAGATGCGCCGACGGAGCAAGGGCGCAGTTAATGCCCTGTGCATTAAATCTGATGCGCCACAGAAGGCGTCTGTCTTTGACAGACTCACTCGCTGTTGTGGCGAAGAGAATTTGGACTCTGAGTACTATGCGCCCCAGCGGGCTGGTACGAAGAAATCTAAGGCAGCACGGGCCATGCGCCTCGAACGTGCTATGCCAGCAGTGAGCCAGAGGCATGCGCTCACAATCATGCGCGCTGTCAATGGTAAACTGTACAAGGTTGACTCGGGTGCTTCTACGCCGCAAACGAGCCGACCTTCAAAGTCCTTGTCACACTTGGGTGCATCTGCTGCGTTCGCAACCAAGTCGTACAAGACAAACTCAGTGGTCTTGAACCCCCGTACCAACATTGTTTGTGCGTCTGAGGCTGGTTCTCGTCACTCTCAATGTTGCTCCCCCACTATTGATCTGGGCGCATCTTTTGCGTCGGATCAGGGGGTGCTGCATTCACTTGACCACCCCGACGCTTGGCCTTGCCATGCGCCTGATGGGGGTGTGAAGGTGGCACTCTCCTCCAACGATCTGCGTAACGTGATCACTCACAAACGTCGGTCAGGAGAGTCGACTGACAAGCATAATGCACCCCTCACAGGGCACACCTGTGCTGTAGTCACCATCAACTGTTGTTGCAAGACAGCAGTCCTACCAAGGCAGTCTGTGTTCCAGCGGCTGCAATCATCAACACCCCTTCAACGTCGCCTCGGGAAGAATATGTCAACTGAAGAGGAGCCAGAACTACAGGTTGCTTCTTGCAACGTAGTCTCTAACTCCCTATCAATTCGAAAGGCGACAGGCAACTCCTGGACCTCGTCATCCAAGAGCATCCCGAGGAAGACCAAGACGACCGCCCCGCCCTTAGGAGTTTTTGAGGGCACCCTGGGGAGAAAGAAGATCTCAGAAGAAGCTGGAGGTAGTCAAGCCCCTGTGGATCTTCATCCTGGAGACGAAGTCAGCCTCCCGGACATAGCTGGGGGTAGTCAAGCCCCTGTGGATCTTCATCCCGAAGACGAAGACATCCTCCAGAACAAAGCTGGGGGTAGTCAGGCCCTTGCTGATGCTCCTCCCGAAGACGAAGACGTCCTCCAGAACATAGCTGGGGATAGCCAAGACGAAACTCCGGGGGAAGTTCCTCTTCAAGAGAGCGAGGCTGAAAGCGAAGCTTCAACCGATCCCTCCACTTCCAGTCACGTCATGACAGTATACATGACATGAGCTGGTGATACGGAGTCAGATGCGCCTCCAACAGATCTCGTTCAGCGCATGGATACCCTGGAGGGAGGACTCAAAACCCTCTCTGCCTCCATGCAAATACTGACTCAAGCAGTGTTCGAGATACGGTCAGCCTTGGCCAGATCACCTTCCACTAATCCTGACCCAGGGGTCAACGGAGAGTCAAGTGTGCCCCTCCAACGGACATCCTTGAATACCGATTGCCGCAAAGCACCGCGTGTGTCGGAACCTTCGAATGTACAGCTCCAAATTGTACCACCTTCTCCAACCCCCAGCTCTACGGAAGACGTGTTGGAAATGATCAGGGACTTGCGTGAGCGCTTCGAGTCAAAGAACAGACATGAGGAGCACCAGAAGATGGGGATCCCGCAACCATACCCCCTCGAATGGAACAAAGTGGTTTATCCTCCCAAGTATAAACCACAAACATTGACGCCATACGACGGAAAGGACTCTCCATGCCGTTATCTGACGTACTTCCAGTCTCAAAAGGGACATCTCCCAAAGGAAAACGCGCTACTCACCAGCCTGTTTGTCGGGGCACTGAAAGGAGTGGCTTAAGACTGGTACTGCTGTCTCCCTGACAACTCCATATCTTCCTTCGACGACTTGACACGTGTCTTTATCAATCGTTTCTATGACGGAGGGAAAGACATGACAATGGCGTCCCTAATAGAGGTGCAGCAGAAGGAGAAGGAGACGGTTCGAGCATTCATCGAACGTTTCCGACAAGCCTGCTTCAGATTGCCCCCGGGTATGCCAGAACATGCACTCCTCTCTTCCTGCTGTAACACCTAATTTTCCAGACGAGGGTAATTTTGAAATTTTGTAATTATAATTATTAATTATTGATATTTGTTTCACATTATGATTTTTGATGATTTTTAATAATTTTTAAACTATTTAAAAACTGGTTTAAGTCATGACTTATGATTTTGATGTGCTGCCAATGAAACCCTAGAGACTGCATGACCTAGAGCCTAACCGTGTCATTAGGATGATTTAATTATCATTTTTAGCCTAGGAGTAATTTGGTCATTTTGACTTATTTGAATTATTTGATGATTTATTGAATTGGTGAATTCTAGTTGACCTTGACTTGTTGAGACCTAGTGGACTAGCCTAGAAGCTAACCCTAGCCATGGTGACCCTAGTCTAACTTAGGTTAACCTAATTTTAGTCATGAGAAACTAATTTTGGATTAGGAGGATTATTTTAAGTGAATTTAAGTCATGGCTTGTGGTTTCATGAAATGACTTATGGCTTAATGATTTGATTGATCATGACTTAAGCCCATGGACCATTTAGTAAACCCTAACCCTAATTATTGAGCTGATGACCAGCCATAGGGATCCCCACCCTATTTAAACACTTGTTCATTAGGGCTTGCCTTTTTTTTTTTTATCATTCCAACACTTGAAGAAAGAAAGGTATTTTTCTCCCTTCCAAAAATTCTCATTTTATTCATTTGATCTCCTTTTTCATCCTAGTCTTTTGCATTGGGTCCTAATTGAAGTTTATGGACTGTTGGTGGAGAGATATTTCAGTTTGGGATCAATTTGGAGCAATTGGCCATCAAGAGGAACACCCCCCATTTGGAGCTTTTTCTTGCAATTTGCACTCATAGGTAACCACCCTCAAATTGTGTTTTAGTCTCGATTTTATTGCATGATGGCCTAGGAATAGGTGTCCCCTAACTTCTGGAGGAATTTTGTGTCATTTGTATTAGGTTACGTGTCCGTATCGGACACGTATCGAACCTAATAGCTAGGTGTTCGACGAAATGCCCGAACCGACTCGATTTGCTGTTTTTGCAAATCCATTTGAATGGAATCCTAGATCTAGGGTTTGCTTATTGATTTCTATAATTTTTTCCTAATTTTAGCTTCGTGTCGTGTCCACACGGGGACACGAACATGCTGACCGTGCGGTGTGCACTGTGTCCTGCATCACGGGGTCAATAACTCCCGACACAGGACACGTGGACATGCCATTTTTGGCGAGGGGCTTGGGGCATCATCTGCCATCATCCTCCCAAAATATGGGAGCTTGCGGTGGCGTGTGCGAGGAGAAATCCTCTACGTACTGGCCACGCGGCCTGCCGTTGCGCGCGCAGGAACTCCCCTGATACGGGGTCGGACACGCTGACACACGTGTCTAGGACACGGTGCAGGCTGTCCTAGGGGTAGCCCTACCCCTGGTGCACGTGTATGCAAGGCCACATGTCACCACGTGGCCTGTGTTACGCGCGGGACATGCGTGCATGCGTGCACGACGCTGCGTGCAGTCCAGTGCACGTGTGCGTGTCTGTGAGTGATTGTGTGTTCTGGACACGCTCGTGTCCACTTGGTTGGACATGAATGCATTGTTTGACACGTGCACATGTGTGAAATGTATTACCAACCTGTAATTTAGCATATTAACATGTTTTAGTATTCAAAATTTGATTTTCCCATTATTGACTGATACGCAATTACTGTTCTTCGTTTTTGAGTTTAATTTCTGTTTCAATTGATGTTAATTTGCCAATTTAATCCATGTACAGGTGTATTAGATTACTACAATGATGGGTTACTGATTGGTGTGGGTTTTAGATTTCGAATTTGGAATTTCGATTATGAGTTGACTGATATACAGTTTCCGAAATGAATTACTGAACTTGTATTTCCTTTTAAAAACTGATTTCGTATGTTTATGGCCATGTTGATTCATATGCATTGTGTTTGTCACTATTAGGTTAATTCATGTTAGATTAGGATTTCACTTGAGAAATGGGGATTCGAATTTGGGCTTGGATTTTGGAATGTATCAACTGTCATATAGGAACTGTAAGTTAAATTCCCGAGAACCCAGTTTTGAACTGTCACTTCTAAATTTCCTGATATTCTTCACTGATTTTGGATGTTTGATCACCATGTTAATTCCTTATGCATGTGTTACCTTACTGTCAAGTGGGGTTGTGTTGAGTTGGGACTTTGAGTTCATTGTTTGAACTGTTGAATTAACATTGAATTCCCTGAGAACCTATGAGGTTCCCTACATTACACACATTGCACTAATCCTATTTTTTTTAACTAACTGTCATTGAGTTGGTTCCTGGGAACACACACCCTGACACATAACAGTTCATTCCATAAGGCACACACACACATTGGCATTTCACCACTGATTTTAGATTTCTAACACCATGCTCACACACTCACATCTCATATATTTCACCTTACCACAAACACATAGTCACACATTCACAAATTCAAATCCTGTCACATTGCCACTGATTTCCTATTCCCTTTTGTCTGTGCACAGCAGACCACCCCCTCTTGATATGTGTGTGGAATTTACATTCTCTGTTATGGTATATAGATAGTATTATATGTCGATTTGAGTGTGAATATCTGAGTTTGTGAGGTTAGATTGCACAGGAAATTGAAACACATGGGCAGTCAATATAAACTGTTTTGAATCCTAAATTTCTGATTTACTGTTGAACTGTTCAGCCCCTTTTACTTTATATATATATTAGTTCATACATATATATATATATATATATATATATATATATATATATATATATATATATATATATATATATATATATATATATGTATGTGTTACTTGTATAGGAGGATATGTATGTGTGAGTATCAATTGGGGTACTATGTGAAGGGGGTGGCCTGGTGCAGGGGGTCTACGAGTGTGTAAGTATTTGGGGGTCTGTGGTTGTCCTAGAGGAGGGATGACTCAAGCTTGCTGCAGCAATAGGCTATAGTTGAGTAGGCCATGCAGGTTAAGGTTTTGGGTCGTAGATTTGAGAGAGTTAGAGTGTGTGTCCTTGTGTCTTGTGAGAGTGTGTGTCTTTGATAGAGTGTGTGTGTTTGTTGTTATGTAATAGATAGGTTGAAGTCTATGTATAAGGGTTAGATGAAAGAAGAGGATTTAAATGCAAGTTTAGGAAGAGAAGGGGGATGCAGCAATTGAGTGTATTATGATCCTATGGGTGAGCCTTGTGTGTGAGGATAGGTAATTGAGGGCAAAATATTGTAGGATACATATATGTATAGGCATGGGATATCTATGAGTTTAGAGTGTGCCTAGGCAAGTAGCTAGGAGTATATAGGTACAACCTATAGCAATATATGGATAGATGTGTGCATGGGCACAGGGTAATGGGTATATTGGTATGAGCTTATATATATATATATATATATATATATATATATATATATATATATATATATATATATATATATATATATATATATATATATATATACATAATGTATTAGCTAGAGGTATCTAATATTATCTAGGATAACTTGGTATGACCTAGTATAGACTAGAATACCTTGGTAAGGCAAGGCATGGATCCAAAAACCTAGGAATGATCTAGAATTGACTCATTCGACCAGTTTGACCTAGCTTGATCTAGTTTGACCTAGACAATTGACCATGTTTGACTTAGTGTTGACTTTGACCTAGATTGGCCTAGAAATCATGTAGATGCATCATAAACTTTATCTGTCTTATTTTAAACAAATTATAACATGTACCGCTCTATTTAGGACATTGTGACTCCGGTGCAGACATCTGACATTATACTACTCTTTTCAGAGTATCAGGCGAGTACATTCTCTGATAGTTCTCTCATTTATTTGCCAGTTACTGTACTTCACTTCTATTTAGTTTTATGTGATTCTCTGATACCATACGTAAGGATATTTCTGGATTCATGTATGCGACACACCTACCTTACTTATCTGGCCTCTATTACTGGAATCACTGGAATCATTCCGAAATCTATTTCTGGAATCATCATATTTTGGCTGGACTCATCTCGATTCTCGTGTCGAATTCTGGATTCATTTGTATTGCGGGGCTGGGAAATATTGAGTAAGACATGTAGACATACCCCAAATCTGGAATCTACTGGAAGCATAGCCATCTCTCGCCTGATCAGTGAGAGATGTGCCTGATTACCTACAGCCGTTTACATGTCGATCTCGGTATTTTAAAATACACTGTTAGAATAGCTGGACTCACCTGGATTCTTGATCACTACCTAGAATCATCTTGTACTGGATTCATCTTGTATTAGATTCATCTCATACTGGATTTATAGTAGTTTTACACTTGTTTTACATTTACTGCCTGGACTTATTTTGTTACTTTAGTTCAGCTAGATTTATTTTACAGTCTTCATTGCCATCATTCTTCTCTTGTTTTAGTTACTTACTTTCCTTGTATCTTATCTGTTCTCCATACCATCACCTGTATATAAACTGCCATATTCATCAATAAAACTGCCTATAACTGTTTTATAGTTCCCTGTCATTTACTTGGATTTTCTTGATGAGTTGTACTCGTTCCTGTCCTGACTGGACCTGTTGTAAATTTTACAGATGATTGTCCTGAGGATACATGCCCTACATATTACTGACCAGGAGATAGCTTATCTACCTATGGCCCCGACACTCAGGAGTGATCGGAAGATTAGCTAGTTGTTTTGTTTAGCTTTCATGTTTTAGAACTAGAGTTGTATATAAGTTGAGCTATGTAGTTGAGATTTTCAGAGATTATATTATTTAGTTGTTGGTTTTATTTCTGTTATTTATTCTTAGTTATCATCTTTTGTGCTATCATATCGTTCTTAGACTGTGATTGAGATTACATTATATCTATACTTGTCCTCCGTTCGGAGTTGATATATTGACAAGTATATTATATAATTGTGTGATTGGTTGGTTAGATAGTGACCTAGAACAGCGTTCTACCGCCGATAGCGGCGTAGGCTGGGCGTTGTTACGTGCTCGTACCCTCACAGTGGGTGCGGGTCGTGACACGTTTTTAGTGGTGGCCCATGCAGGTCGAGAGTCGCATTAGTACGATATCGTGGTAGTACGGTGACTTAGTTGTACTGCCGCGAGCCTGCGATAGGATTGAGAGATAGGCTTTAACGGAGAGGCGCTCAATCACAGTTAGGAAAAAATTCTGTTTCAATTCATACCATCTGTACATCTTGCTGATTGTCTTCCTTGAAATTAACTGTCCTCCCTTGATTTATCGCTTCTATCTCAGTATTGATTTCTTATTTGATCTGTGTCTCCAGGATGGTTGAGACGAGATCACATCGCCCAGGACCGGGGGACGCTGCAGGGGGTCTGCAACCTCTCACCTTCCGCAGCCAGTTCCCGGTACCGCAGCCCCAGTCATGCCAGCTGGGGTGGGTGTTTCGGCAGCTTTCGGAGGAGCACCTCCACCATCTGGTAGGCAGAGCCCGGTGCTTCCTGAGATCCTTCTACCGCCGCAGCCTCCACCTGCGGGGATGGTAGATGCTGCTCATCTATTCTCTTTCGTGGAGAGGATTCTGGCGTCTCATCAGCAGCAGCAGCAGCAGCGACAGACTACCGATTTTCGTCAGGGGATTGACGAGGCCCACCAGCTGGTTCGTACTACTGTGGAGATGGTGACTGCTCAGGAGGAGCAGCAGCAGCCTCGTCGAAAGGAGAAGAATATACAGGACTTCCAGAAGATGCATCCCAGAGAGTTCCTGGGCACAGAAGGCATTCATTATGCAGACGACTGGATAGAGCATATCGAGGAGATATTCAGGCTGGCAGAGGTACCAGATCGACTCCATATCGAGGCGACGGGCAGTCAGATGCAGGACTTAGCCCGTGCGTGTTACCAGACAGTTCCCAGGGTGGGAGTTGAGGGCCAGACTTGGGCCCAATTCAAGGAACTATTCAAGGAGCAGTTCTTTCCTGATGTGGCCTTGGGAGGCATAGAGGCACAGTTTGAGGGTCTGGTTCAGGGAAACCAGACGGTAGCTGAGTACGCCGGGGAGTTTTGTCGTTTGGCCCGGTTCATAGATGACTTGACTGAGAAGACGAAGGCGAGAAAGTTCCGCCGAGGCTTGATTAGGGAGGTTCGGTCGCTGACTAAGAGCGATCGGAACGCTACCTTTGCAGAGATATTTTCTGGGGCTATGGCAGCGGAGGACGACCTGGGGTTGAAGCTGAAGAGGGGTCGTGACTTCCAGGGTGGTAGCAGCAGCGGAGGCCAGGCCAAGAGGCCTCGCATTCAGATTCAGCAGACCCGGGCACCAGTGATGGTTCAGCAGGTGCAGCATCAGTATCGGGGTCAGGACCCAAAGACGATCAGTTGTTCCTACTGCAAGAAGTTGTGACACACCTGAGAGCAGTGTAGGAAGGGGCTGAAGGTTTTCTATTCCTGTGGGTCTGAAGCCCACCAGAAGATAGATTGTCCCTTTGCACCTCCTTTTGAGGGAGCTAGGCCACCTGTAGCTTAGCACCAGAGGGGTAGAGCTTTTGCGATGGCTGTCGAGGAGACCGACACTGCAGGTGATGGGTTAGCAGGTTTGTCCTTCTCATTCTTCTTCCCCACTTTCCTGTGTGATTCCATTAGTACCTGCCAGGATATTGTTGTGATTGCTAGATAGTGTAGCTACCCCATTCGAGACTGTGAAATCACGACCAGTAGGACTGTGTTGCGTATTATCTTTGACTTTGATTGTTGGGGGATTGACCTAGTAGGTGTACGATCATCTTAATTTCGAGGACGAAATTTTTCTAAGGAGGGTAGGATTATAACACCCAGTTTTTCAGACGAGGGTAATTTTGAAATTTTGTAATTAAATTATTAATTATTGATATTTGTTTCACATTATGATTTTTGATGATTTTTAATAATTTTTAAACTATTTAAAAACTGGTTTAAGTCATGACTTGTGATTTTGATGTGCTGCCAGTGAAACCCTAGAGACTGCATGACCTAGAGCCTAACCGTGTCATTAGGATGATTTAATTATCATTTTTAGCCTAGGAGTAATTTGGTCATTTTGACTTATTTGAATTATTTGATGATTTATTAAATTGGTGAATTCTAGTTGACCTTGACTTGTTGAGACCTAGTGGACTAGCCTAGAAGCTAACCCTAGCCATGGTGACCCTAGTCTAACTTAGGTTAACCTACTTTTACTCATGAGAAATTAATTTTGGATTAGGAGGATTAGTTTAAGTGAATTTAAGTCATGGCTTGTGGTTTCATGAAATGACTTATGGCTTAATGATTTGATTGATCATGACTTAAGCCCATGGGCCATTTAGTAAACCCTAACCCTAATTATTGAGCTTATGACCAGCCATAGGGATCCCTACCCTATTTAAACACTTGTTCATTAGGGATTGCCTTTTTTTTTTATCATTCCAACACTTGGAGAAAGAAATGTAATTTTCCCCCTTCCAAAAATTCTTATTTTATTCATTTGATCTTCTTTTTCATCCTAGTCTTTTGCATTGGGTCCTAATTGAAGTTTATGGACTGTTGGTGGAGAGATATTTCAGTTTGGGATCAATTTGGAGCAATTGGCCATCAAGAGGAACACCCCCCATTTGGAGCTTTTTCTTGCAATTTGCACTCATAGGTAACCACCCTCAAATTGTGTTTTAATCTCGATTTTATTGCATGATGGCTTAGGAATAGGTGTCCCCTATCTTCTGGAGGAATTTTGTGTCATTTGCATTAGGTTACGTGTCCGTATCGGACACGTATCGAACCTAATAGGTAGGTGTTCGACGAAATGCCTGAACCGACTCGATTTGCTGTTTTTGCAAATCCATTTGAATGGAATCCTAGATCTAGGGTTTGCTTATTGATTTCTGTAATTTTTTCCTAATTTTAGCTTCGTGTCGTGTCCACACGGGGACACGAACACGCTGACCGCGCGGTGTGCACTGTGTCCTGCATCACGGGGTCAATAACTCCCAACACAGGACACGTGGACATGCCATTTTTGGCGAGGGGCTTGGGGCATCATCTGCCATCATCCTTCCAAAAGATGGGAGCTTGCGGTGGCGTGTGCGAGGAGAAATCCTCTCCGTACTGGCCACGCGGCCTGCCGTTGCGTGCGCAGGAACTCCCCTGATACGGGGTCGGACACGCTGACACACGTGTCTAGGACACGGTGCAGGCTGTCCTAGGGGTATCCCTACCCCTGGTGCATGTGTATGCAAGGCCACGTGTCACCACGTGGCCTGTGTCACGCGCGGGACACGCGTGCATGCGTGCACGACGCTGCGTGCAGTCCAGTGCACGTGTGCATGTCTGTGAGTGATTGTGTGTTCTGGACACGCTCGTGTCCACTTGGTTGGACACGAATGCATTGTTTGACACGTGCACATGTGTGAAATGTATTACCAACCTGTAGTTTAGCATATTAACATGTTTTAGTATTCGAAATTCGATTTTCCCATTATTGACTGATGCGCAATTACCGTTCTTCGTTTTTGAGTTTAATTCCTGTTTCAATTGATGTTAATTTGCCAATTTAATCCATGTACAGGTATATTAGATTACTACAATGATGGGTTACTGATTGGTGTGGGTTTTAGATTTCGAATTTGGAATTTCGATTATGAGTTTACTGATATACAGTTTCCGAAATGAATTACTGAACTTGCATTTCCTTTTAAAAACTGATTTCGTATGTTTATGGCCATGTTGATTCCATATGCATTATGTTTGTCACTATTAGGTTAATTCATGTTAGATTAGGATTTCACTTGAGAAATGGGGATTCGAATTTGGGCTTGGATTTTGGAATGTATCAACTGTCATATAGGAACTATAAATTAAATTCCTGAGAATTGAACTGTCACTTCTAAATTTCCTGATATTCTTCTCTGATTTTGGATGTTAGATCACCATGTTAATTCCTTATGCATGTGTTACCTTACTATCAAGTGGGGTTGTGTTGAGTTGGGACTTTGAGTTCATTGTTTGAACTGTTGAATTAACATTGAATTCCCTGAGAACCTATGAGGTTCCCTACATTACACACATTGCACTAATCCTATTTTTTTTAACTAACTGTCATTGAGTTGGTTCCTGGGAACACACACCCTGACACATAATAGTTCATTCCATAAGGCACACACACACATTGGCATTTCACCACTGATTTCAGATTTCTAACACCATGCTCACACACTCACATCTCACATATTTCACCTTACCACAAACGCATAGTCACACATTCACAAATTCAAATCCTGTCACATTGCCACTGATTTCCTATTCCCTTTTGTCTGTGCACAGCAGACCACCCCCTCTTGATATGTGTGTGGAATTTACATTCTCTGTTATGGTATATAGATAGTATTATATGTCGATTTGAGTGTGAATATCTGAGTTTGTGAGGTTAGGTTGCACAGGAAATTGAAACACATGGGATAGTCAATATAAACTGTTTTGAATCCGAAATTTCTGATTTACTGTTGAACTGTTCAGCCCCTTTTACTTTATATATATATTAGTTCATATATATATATATATATATATATATATATATATATATATATATATATATATATGTATGTGTTACTTGTATAGGAGGATATGTATGTGTGAGTATCAATTGGGGTACTATGTGAAGGGGGTGGCCTGGTGCAGGGGGTCTACGAGTGTGTAAGTATTTGGGGGTCTGTGGTTGTCCTAGAGGAGGGATGACTCAAGCTTGCTGCAGCAATAGGCTGTAGTTGAGTAGGCCATGTAGGTTAAGGTTTTGGGTCGTAGATTTGAGAGAGAGAGTTAGAGTGTGTCCTTGTGTCTTGTGAGAGTGTGTGTCTTTGATAGAGTGTGTGTGTGTTGTTATGTAATAGATAGGTTGAAGTCTATGTATAGGGGTTTGATGAAAGAAGAGGATTTAAATGAAAGTTTAGGAAGAGAAGGGGGATGCAGCAATTGAGTGTATTATGATCTTATGGGTGAGCCTTGTGTGTGAGGATAGGTAATTGAGGGCAAAATATTGTAGGATACATATATGTATAGGCATGGGATATCTATGAGTTTAGAGTGTGCCTAGGCAACTAGTTAGGAGTATATAGGTACAACCTATAGCAATATATGGATAGATGTGTGCATGGGCACAGGGTAATGGTTATATTGGTATGAGCTTATATATATATATATATATATATATATATATATATATATATATATATATATATATATATATATATATTATGGTGCATAGCATAATGTATTAGCTAGAGGTATCTAATATTATCTAGGATAACTTGGTATGACCTAGTATAGACTAGAATACCTTGGTAAGGCAAGGTATGGATCCAAAAACCTAGGAATGATCTAGAATTGACTCATTCGACCAGTTTGACCTAGCTTGACCTAGTTTGACCTAGACAATTGACCAGGTTTGACTTAGTGTTGACTTTGACCTAGATTGGCCTAGAAATCATGTAGATGCATTATAAACTTCATCTGTCTTATTTTAAACACATTATAACTTGTACTGCTATATTTAGGACATTGTGACTTCGGTGCAGACATCTGACATTACACTACTCTTTTCAGAGTATCAGGCGAGTACATTCTCTGATAGTTCTCTTATTTATTTGCCAGTTACTGTACTTTAGTTCTATTTAGTTTTATGTGATTCTCTGATACCACACGTATGGATATTTCTGGATTCATGTATGCGACACACCTCCCTTACTTATCTGGCCTCTATTACTGGAATCACTGGAATCATTCCGGAATCTATTTCTGGAATCATCATATTTTGGCTGGACTTATCTCGATTCTCGTATCGAATTCTGGATTCATTTGTATTGCGGGGCGAGGAAATATTGAGTAAGACATGTAGACATACCCCAAATCTGGAATCTCCAACTGGAATCTACTGGAAGCATAGCCATCTCTCGCCTGATCAGTGAGAGATGTGCCTGATTATCTACAGCCGTTTACATGTCGATCTCGGTATTTTAAAACACACTGTTAGAATAGCTGGACTCACCTGGATTCTTGATCACTACCTAGAATCATCTTGTACTGGATTCATCTTGTATTAGATTCATCTCGTACTGGATTTATAGTAGTTTTACACTTGTTTTACATTTACTGCCTGGACTTATTATGTTACTTTAGTTCAGCTAGATTTATTTTACAGTCTTCATTGCCATCATTCTTCTCTTGTTTTAGTTACTTACTTTCCTTGTATCTTATCTGTTCTCCATACCATCACCTGTATATAAACTGCCATATTCATCAATAAAACTTCCTATAACTGCTTTATAGTTCCCTGTCATTTACTTGGATTTTCTTGATGAGTTGTACTCATTCCTGTCCTGACTGGACCTGTTGTAAATTTTACAGATGATTGCCTTGAGGACACATGCCCTACATATTACTGACCAGGAGATGGCTTAGCTACCTATGGCCCCGACACTCAGGAGTGATCGGGAGATTAGCTAGTTGTTTTGTTTAGCTTTCATGTTTTAGAACTGGAGTTGTATATAAGTTGAGCTATGTAGTTGAGATTTTCAGAGATTATATTATTTATTTGTTGGTTTTATTTCTGTTATTTATTCTTAGTTATCATCTTTTGTGCTATCATATCGTTCTTAGACTGTGATTGAGATTACATTATATCTATACTTGTCCTCCGTTCGGAGTTGATATATTGACAAGTATATTATATAATTGCGTGATTGGTTGGTTAGATAGTGACCTAAAACAGCGTTCTATCGCCGACACTGCGGCGTAGGCTGGGCGTTGTTACGTGCTCGTACCCTCACAGTGGGTGCGGGTCGTGACACCTGCAGCATGAATATGCTTCCTGCAATCAAGATCTGGCTCAATTCCACTCCTCCTCCCGATTGGAGTTCATTGATTATTGAGGCTGAGGCAGCTGAAAAGAAGGCATCCAATGCTCACCTTCTGGGAGTCAGTTTCCCTGCTTTTGAAGACAAGGGAAAACGGCCTGCTGCCAACAACACTGGACGTGAGACGAAGGGGAAGCAGGCGCTGACTGTCAATGCCTCCAAAGGTGCACAAGCACCAACTCAGAAGCCTCCGATTGCGCCGAGGCCAAAGGAGGTCTATTCTTTCAACGACGAAGACACCTTGCAACTCTTCGAGATGCTGAAGCAGGGTGACAAGATCAAATTGTCGAACCCGAAGCGTCCCGACGAGGTTGGGAGAGTGGACAATCCGAGGTACTGTCTCTACCATCGGTTTGTCGGACATCCAACTCAGGACTGCTACGTCCTCAAGAACTACATCCAGCGCATGATCAATGCGAATGTTATCTCCGTCGACTATGAGGAGAAAACAGTCTCGACCAACCTGGTGTCACTCCAATTCGGCACCTTGCCCCCAACCACAACACAAGATGGCGTCGTCTCCATCCCAAAGGCGACAATGGAGGTGGTCAACCTACCACCTACTCGTGACAATGTGAGTGGACTCATCCCACTTACCAAATCTCGGGGAGAGATCTTATGGGTTCATCCCGATCTCGTCTTCGAGGTTACTCAATCGGGGGTACGCTCTACCTCCAAAGCTAAGGGCAAGAAGATCAAGTCTTGTCGCATGGTCTCTTCCTCAGCGGAAGAGGCTCTTCCTGTACAAACCCGTTCACAGCTGAACGCCCAACCCGACGAAGTTGCCATTGAGGTGGTGCCTTCCTGCACTGGCCCTGCTGTCGAAGAAGGAGGTCCATCCAAACCTCCAGCAGCCAATAAACAGAAGCATGTAGAGGCCCATTTCGACAAGCCTTTGCGAAGGGAGAATGCTTTGGGCTGGCTAAGCCCCACAACTTTGACATACTGGCACAATTTGCCGGTACTCCTGCCCGTTTATCTTTGTACGAGCTTCTTCGTCTTTCCAAAGACACCCGTGAAGCTCTCTGTGAAGCTTTGAAGGATGCTGAGTCCTTCATCAGTCAGGTCAAGCCGCCCGAGGATCTCCCGACCACATGTGCGCACTGCCATTGTGCGGATAAGGTCATTTCCAACATAACCTTCACCCAACAAGACATGCTACTCAAGCACAACCGGCACAACAGGCCACTGTACTACACAGGGTATGTCGGTTCCGTCAAGGTGAAGCAAATTTAGATTGATCCAGGGTCTTCCCTCAGCATCATCCCTAGGACTATGTTGTCAACACAGGGGATCCCGATGTACCGTCTGACATCCTCCAACACTACAATCAGCGATTTCAATGCTAGCAAAAGTGAACCGCTAGGCAAAATACGGCTGAAATGTCATATCGGTAACCTCCGAACCGAGGTGACTTGCTATGTCGTGGACGCCGACGTCAACTACAACCTCCTGCTGGGTCGCCTGTGGCTGCATGAGTACATGGTGGTGCCATCTACACTCCACCAATGTATGAAGTACGATTCCACCAACGACATCATCCGGACAGAGTTCGCGGAAATTGACCCTTTCAAGGGGGTCGAAGCCTACTTCACCGATGCTACCCTATACAAGTCGCTCGACGAAGGGGAAGCCAATGATGCTGACGATGAAGCAGAAACAGCGGCAGAGACGGACATGGAGCCAGAGATGATTCCCGATGCTCCTTTGAAGATTCGACTCAAAGGGAAACCGCCTCAGATGCTGCCTCCCATGACCATCAAGCTACCTGGAAAAGCACCAACTTCTCTAGGTAGAGTACCTACTGAAGCTCCCTTGAAGATACGGCTGAAGGGAAAACCTCCTCAAACGTCGGCTCCCCTTGTGGCAAAACTACAGGGGAAGGCACCTGTCATCGAAGGCGCAGTCGAGGCACCCCTGAAGGTGCGTCTCAAAGGCAAGCCTCCGCAATCATCCAAGCTGCAAGAGAAGGCCCACACAGCCCTCTCGGATCCCAAGGTCAAATCGGCGATGAACTCTTCCGAACCGGCCCCAGTGCTCACAGATGAAGAGTTAGGGGAGTACATATCTGCTGATATAGATGGACCTTCTCTGGATAATATAATCCCGTGGGACAATATCTCATGTTTTATCAATAATAGAGTGTCTTTCAATTATTCTAGTCTTCCACATTGGAATGCCGTGTATACACTAGATAATGCTCTACGGTCGTTACAAACACAAATAACGACCGTCAATCATATAAATCAAGTAGTCCCGTCCCAAAGAGTTTGTTTTATAGTCCCATCGCGGAATCGGAATGAAGAACCATCATCTTCGACAAAGTCGAGCGTCATCAAGACCTCCCGCCACTCGAGCCAGAACCAGATACCGACAGAATACAAGTCTATCGGTACACGGACAAGGCAAAGTACTTCATCAAAAAAATGGGTTACGATCTGAAAAGCAATAAGGGCCTGAACTACGGTAAGGGTCGACGTCTTCCTCTCTGGCTCCCAACGCCTAAAGGAAAGCCGCAGGACTACTATCATCGTACTCGACGGGGGGGTGGGCTATGTCACGCTGCCGGCAACTCCAGAGAGTTTGGAGGCAGAAGAAATGGAACACTCTCATTCGTCCGAAGCATCAACTTGGGATTCCGATACCAGTATCGGCTCAGTCCTCAGGAAGGTGCTATCAGTCAACATGGCATCTGCACAATCTCATGAGGATGAAGGCGATGACCAAACGCCGAAATTCTTTAAGGAAGAACCCTGGGATCAACGTCTAGGAGCACAGTCGGAGTCTCATTTTGAATTACGCGAACCCCCTACCGAAGACGAGGTCGAACAAGTTGACCTTGGAGATGGATCTCCTTCCAAACCCATCTTCATCAGCAAGAGTCTGAAGGGAGATGACCGGGAGTCTTTGGTCCAATTGGCCAAGGAATATATCGACGTCTTCGCCTGGAGCTACGAAGATATGCCGGGACTTGATCCCCAGATCGTAATGCACAGACTTAACATCTTGCCTGATGCTAAGCCTGTAAAGCAACAACAACGACGCTTTCGTCCCGACATCATGAACGCTATCGATCAGGAGGTGGACAAACTCCTGAGCAGCGGATTCATCCGTGAAGAGCAACATCCGGATTGGGTGGCCAATGTCGTCCCTGTCAAAGAATGGGAGTCTGCATCGACTTCAGGGATCTCAATACTGCTTGCCCGAAGGACGAATTTCCGCTTCCAATCACTGACGTGATGATCGACAATACATGTGGCTTCGAACGCATGTCTTTCATGGACGGGTATATACTCGGGCTACAACCAGATCAAGATGTTCTCCAATGATGCAAAACATACGTCATTCAGGACTCCGAAGGGGGTTTTCTGCTACACAGTGATGCCCTTTGGCTTGAAGAACGCTGGTGCTACATACCAAAGAGCTATGAGTACCATCTTTCGTCAACATTTGCGCAAAACAGTTGAATGCTATGTTGATGATATCGCCGTCAAGAGCCGTCTCAAAGGTGATCACCTACAAGGCCTAAAGGCAGTCTTCGATCTCATGTGAGCGCATCAACTCAAGATGAACCCCGCTAAATCCTTCCTTGGGGTTTCCAGCAAAAAGTTCTTGAGCTTTATTATCACGACGAAAGACATTCATGTCGATCCCGAGAAAACCAAAGCCATCCTTGACATGGACCCTCCGAAGAACCTCCGAGAACTTCGAGACCTGCAGGGGCATCTGGCATACATCCGAAGGTTTATAGCAAACCTTTTCGAAAAATACCAACCCTTTACCCAGCTCATGAAGAAGGGAGTCTCCTACGTCTGGACAGAAGAATGCTAGAAAGCTTTCAATGATATCAAAGCTTACCTGACGAGCCCGCCAGTCCTGGTGGCACCCATCGCAGGCAAACCATTTCTCCTCTACGTCCGTGCCATGGATCATTCCCTCGGCGCTTTGTTAGCTCAGAACAACGATGTGGGCTACGAGCAAGCTATCTACTACCTTAGTAGAATCATGATCGGGGCCGAACACCGGTACAACCCTATTGAAAAGGAGTGTTTGGCTTTGGTATTCGCCATCCAAAAGACTCGCCATTATGTTTCGGGCCATACAATTCATGTCATCTCCCGAGTCAATCCACTCAGGGTTCTCATGACGAAGCCGAGATCTTTGAACTCCCGACTAGCTACATGGGCAATCCTGTTGACGCCGTAGAACATGGTGTTCGTTCCACAAAAAGCCGTCAAGGGTCAAGCTCTAGCCGACTTTTTAGCCGCGTACCCTATCCCGGAGACCTCCAGACTCTATGAAGACATCCTGGATGAGGTCCAAGAATCAAATGTCACCGAAGAAAACTCCGTCTGGCGGGTGTTTTTCGATGGCGGTTCAAGAACAGGCCCCAAAGGCCAAATCATCGCAGGAGTGGGGGTAGTCTTAGTCTCCCCCGATCAGCTGGTCATCCAGCGTGCTTACTCCCTTTCGAAGCCGTGCTCCAACAATGTTGTCGAGTACAACGCTCTCATCATGGGACTCCAGCTGGCACAACAGCTGGGGGTGGATCATCTGGAAGCTTACGGCGACTCCAAACTCGTCGTTAATCAAATCTGAGGGCAGTACGAAGTCCGCCATGAAGATTTGGTTCCTTACCATGAAGCTGTATTGAATATTATTTCAACCTTCACCAAGTTCTTCATAGAACATGTACCTCGGTTACAAAACCTGGAGGCTGACGCTCTAGCCGGCCTCGCAGCTTCATTAGCAGCACCCCTCGGGACTCAACACTATGTCACGGTAGTTGGACGAGACCTGGTCTGTCCCAAAAACAACCTATGCACACAAATGGCCCATGCCATGACAGCAAGTGCTGGTGTTAATGTCCGAGACTGGAGGTTCCCATTCATCGACTTTGCTGTCTATGGAATTCTCCCTGAAGACCCGAAAGAAGCCGTCTCGGTCAGAAGACGTTCCCTTCGGTTTTATTATGATACAGCTACTAAAATGCTGTACCGACGTTCCTTCGATGGACTTCTCCTTCGATGTCTATCCAACGAAGAAGCAGCCGAAGTTCTTCAGGAAGCTCATGACGGGACTTGCGGGGCTCATCAACCTGGCCCTAAGTTGTAGGATCGACTGCGACGTATGGGTTACTACTGGCCAACCATGGCAGCCGACGCCGTCGACTATGCTAAAAAGTGCCATGTGTGCCAGCTTCACGCCGACTTCATCCATACACCGTCGGAACCACTACATCCTACGGTCGCCTCCTGGCCCTTCGAAGCTTGGGGCATGGACATTGTAGGACCGATCACCCCTCCATCATCGAGGGGGCACCGCTTCATCCTAGCCATCACCGACTACTTCTCCAAGTGGGCAGAAGCAGCTCCACTGACGGAAGTGAAAAGCTCCAGGGTGATCAGCTTTATCAAGCGCCATGTCATCTACCGTTTCGGGTACCTCGAAGGATTATCCACGATAACGGTCCACAGTTCATCAGCCATGTTTTCAGCAGATTTTGTGACAAAAACCGCATTCAGAACGTGGCATCAACCGCCTACAATCTGGCAGCAAACGGATTGGCCGAAACCTTAACAAGACTATCGTCAAGCTACTCAAAAAGGTCGTGTCATCCAACAAACGCGACTGGGACGAAAAGCTCGACGAATATCTTTGGGCCTACCGTACAACAGTACGGACTCCTACGGGCAACACCCCGTTCTCCTTAGTCTACGAGGGCAAAGCGGTACTGCCTCTCGAGATTCAGATACCCTCACTCCATGTAGCGATCACAAACCAATTGTCAGAAGAAGACAATCAGCATCGTCGTCTGCGAGAATTGGAGGCACTTGACGAAAAGCGTCTCCTAGCTCAGCAGAGCATTGAACTTTATCAAGCCCGTATATCACAGGATTTCAACAAAAAGGTCAAGCAGAGGACTTTCCAAGTTGGCGACTTGGTCCTGGCAGTCAGGAGGCCGATGGTGTTGACTCACAAAACACCAGGTAAGTTCGAGCCCAAGTGGGAGGGACCAAATGGGGACTTGTTCATGATGCCCATCAACGGCAAGTTCCTAAAGAAGTACTACTCTTGACATCTTTCAGATATGTACTTCCATCTCTACCCAGCAAGGGAATCAGTGGACCTGATCTTCAGAGCTCACATACATCTCCCCTTTACAAAATCCTATGCTTTCGGAACCCAGTTGTTCCGTGGCATTCAATCCTCAGTAGAAGAACAACCACGTCCACATTACCTCTGAGTTGCTCATCTACGTCCTGCAAAGCAAAATCTTTACCACGTTCACATTACCTCTGAGTAAACATCCCGTACGAACAACCCTCGTGTGGCCGTACATCGATCGCAGAACTTCTATGTCCATATTACCTCTGAGTAGTTCCGTGTATCCCTCCAGAGTCACTCCTACTACGTCCTTAACACCTCTGAGTAGGAAGATTCTGTCATTTGAACCCCGTATTTACCACGTCCACATTACCTCTGAGCAAACATGTCGGTTCTCTCAAACTTATTATATGTACCTAAAAACCAAGGTGTGCAAAAGATAATAGGTCCACACAAATCATCAGTTCATGACAGCAAAAATGAACACACCACAAAATTCTTTATTTTTATTTAAAAGTAAAGGATTACATCCCCAGCAGAAGTTGCAAACCACAAAAATAACAAAAAAGAGAGAGACTATAACCCCTAAGCATCACTGGGATTGGCAGAAAGCTCTTCAATCCGATGCCTCAAGTCTTCTGCCCGAGTCTCTGCGGTCGCCAAGACCCGGCGTTCGGCTTCTTGACACATCACCTCTACCGCTTCGGGGGCAGTATCAGTCTCATACTTCTCGTCTAGCTGTTGCCGCTGGTGGGTCAGGGAAAGAATCTGGCGGGTAAAAGCTGCTTCCTCCTCCTTAGATGCTACATGTTCATCCTGGACTCGCTCATCATCTAACAAGAGTTGGGCTCGCTGATCTTCAAGATGGCGAATCTTGGCAGTGACCTCCGCTATGCTAGCTTCCAATGAGGCCCGTAACTCCACCGTTTCCTGCGTGGATTGAGATAGCCTCTCCACCACAGTCTCAGCTTCGGCCACCTCACGATCCTAGACAGCCACCGTGGCCTGATACGATGACTCACTTCAGCTATTAATTTCTTCTTTTCTGTTTCTATTAGAGCAGAAAAGTTATTTCGTCGGATACTCTGAAGCTCGGAAAGAAGCTGGTCAAGCTCGGCCACTGATGCCTCCAGAATCTCGGCCATATGATCGTGGCCCTGGTGAGAACGTATCAGACCAATGTGAGGGAGCGCCATGGCTTTTGCCGTCGCGAAACTCCCATTTGCATTCATCACGGTCGATACACCTCTCTACAGCATCTTGTACACTGCCTCAACAACAAACTTCACGTACTCATCCGCGTCTGCCAACACCTGAGACGTCATAGCAGGAGTTGGAGGAGCTGCTCTGGACGACGGACCTGAAGAAGACCCACCGATCTCAATCTGTGAGGCTGCAATCTCAACCTCAGCGGACCCTCTCTCGTCATAGACTTGCACTTCGTCACTAGCCTGAGGTGCCAATAGGATGAAAGGGGCCGGATAGGGTGTCGATACTGTCCCCCAAGTGGAAAGAGCAGGAGGTGTGTCCTCCACCACTGGGCCCTTGCCCTTATCGGAGCCAATGATGGACGGTCCTCCGACATCCAGGTTGACGATATTATCCCCGGTCGTGTCACGCCCCAAAACCAGAATACTGGAGAGCGGGGGCAGACATAGCCATCTACGTATAATGAAATGGGATCCACTCCACTATACGGTCACGGCTGTCTAGATATATGAGGGTTTATCTACAAGCCATCAGTCTCCTATGGTCAATAACAAGCCTAGTGTCTCAATCACAAGCAAATAAGTGAATATTACAAGATGTAAGATCACCAAATATACAATAGTAAGGCGTCCCAAACACATACATATTCAGCTGATCATGAAGCTAGTCGTTACAAAATGTGAGAACTAGCAAGAGTTTAGTCATACATGATCAACCCTAGGTTGCCAATCATGTTACAGCTCGTAGGCAGACAATAAGTAAAAATGTACACGAGCTTACAATTGCTCGGCGGCTAAACGCCTCAAAAGAATAATTTTACAATAGAGTGGAAGAGCCAAAATAAACCCACTCGTTGCCAGGATTCCCTCTAGAGGTCACCATGTGGCTGGAAGTTCGGTAGATCCTCTGGTGCTGCTCCGGTATCTGGCCATACAAAACCAGCTGGGTCAGACCCCAGAAAGAGCAAGTGCCACAAAGGAGGCTTCACTCAGGAACTAAAACCAGCAAAAAGCACAAATGAATAGCAAGGGTAATTAAAAGATACTGATAATAACTGAGATAACAATAATATATTGAGCACGAAGAAACCATTCAAGCAGCCAGACCGCAACCCTTAAACCAAATAAGGACCGGAGTTACAATCCTTCGCCTGAATAGAAACCCGCCTCAATTGCTTATTGATAAGGTAAAACGTATCAAGCATGACAGGTGATATACGATGAGATAACCATGGGACTATTCAGATAACCAGATTACAACCCGTAAACCAAACAAGGACCGGGGTTGTAACCCTTCGTCTGAACAGAACTTGGTTTCTTCCACCATTTATCGGCAAGATAAAATATAAGAAATCAGGTCAAGTAACAATCTTGTACATGATCAAGACAAGACTAGACTGATTGAATTCCATCCAACAATCACGGCCAAGCAATGAGTACGGCTTGATACTTTAACTAACTAGGGTTATCACAGGCCTAATTACTAGCAAGATGCAAAGAGATTCCCAAGTCCAGTTACCCGCCTGCTGCTACCTGAGTGATCCCAGCAAAGAAAAGAAAAAGATAGCATGATATAGCAGACACAATGTAGTAAGATACATGTGTCCTAAGGTACCACACTCGACGGCGGGCTGGAAGTGCGCTCATCTCGACGGATAGCAACAAATCCCATGTATATATATATATATATATATATATATATATATATATATATATATATATATATATATAAGGCCGGGATCAAAGGTGCAACAGGTAACTGGAAAAGTCTCTTCATGAACTACTGTATTATTCTAGTTATTAGCCTTAGCCATTTACAGTAGGTACCCCTGACCGTGGTACTCAGGGGTCTCCATCCTAGACATGATACAAGACAAGACGGGTTCATTTGTACAAGCACAATCGTCCACGGTGTCCAGGTTATTCAATCTTGTCAAGTCGTGTTAGTCGTCGCAACAGCATTCTAGAAATATATCATGTCAGGTTTATCATGTTAAGAGTGCGCCACGGCGGGCCACTATCAAGAATTATCATGTCAAGTTATCATGTCAAATTGTCAGGTCAAGTTATCTTGTCAGGAGTGCACCACGGCGGGTCACTATTAGGTCATGTCATTTATCAAGGAGGGGAGAAACTTGCACAATTAAATAATAATATATTAATAATATATATATTCTAGAAGCCAAGGAGAAACTCTACAACTTTCATGTTGGGAGTGGGAAGAGATTCAGACCCCAATTTAGGCAATTAAAACATTTAAACAATCAAAGTGGACCCCATGCGGCCCAAAAGTGGGAGAACATACATGCGACCAAAGAGAGTGGGAGGCCACCCATGCGGCCAGCCAAAGCTTATGCGGCCAGAAAATAACTGAAGGGGGCCATGCGGCCATCAAGAAATATTCATGCAACCAAAAAAGACAAGGAGAGAGGTACCCGCAATAAATGCAAGCTTCCACTCAAGTAAAGAAAAGGACACGTGGCCACTCAAGTACTGGGGCTATGGGACCTAAAATTACATGGATGCAAACCTAGTGGGACCCCCCTACAATTAATGCTTCATACTAATGAGGCCAGCACACCATGGTGTATGCGACAAAATATGGCACGTGGCCACTCAAACAATGCATGCGGCCAAGTGAGCAGGTGATTAACCGTATACATTAAATATAGGCTAAAGCATATATAATATATATCTAATATATATTAGCGAGCCATATGCGGCTCAATGGCCAATTTGAGCTGCATATACCAATGCATCTATTGTAAGCTAATGATATAATATATAATATTTATGCAAGCTATCCTACGGCCAAGTAGTTGGGCCATGCGGACATTACTATAATACATAAGCATGTATGCTTGCTGTTGCATACCTTGATGCTAATGGTGGCTAGCAAATTAACTCCTAGATGCATGTGAATAATTACTAATGCATGCTTCCATTTAATGCAAGCTTCCATGCAAGAAGCTAAATGCAAAGTTTACGTATGCTGATGCATGCATGCTCCCATGCAAGCTTTAATGCAAACTTATGCATGCTAAAGAAAAGCCATGCGGCTAGAAATGGCCAATGGCCATATGCGGCTCAATTATAAGTGAGAAATTTAATTAATACATTAAATAAAAGCTTATGCTGCTAATGCATGCAAGCTTAAAGCATACATTAAATCTAAAAGCTCATGCGGCTACAACTGCTAAGGCCATATGCGGCTGGGAAAATACAAGGCAATTAATTAAATGGCCATACAATTAATGCATGCTAGCAAACGTTGAAAAAAATGGCCATGTGGCCAAGGCAATAAATTAATGCTCATACGGCTGGATTTGTCCATGCGGCAGGAAAGAACACTTGCCGCATGAAATAGTCATGCGGTCAAGTACTGTTCTTCTCCTCTACTTTTCGAGGAGAAGAACACCATGAAGTCATGCTTCCAAGCTCCATAATTCCTTCATCCAGAGTCCAAATCTGAACTTCCATAGGTCAAAATGGGGTAGAACAAAATTCTCTACAACATGGAACCATCAACTAGCAAAAATATGCAAGTTTGATAGATCAAAACTCATGGAAACCGAAATACCACAAACTAGATCTACAAGAAATTAACCACAGAAATGAAAAATGCTAAGTACTAAAGTGGGTTAGAAACACATGAGAAAGACAATGGAACAATAAAAATGGACTTCCTCCATGAAGCAAGATGCACTTGTCTAAGCTCTCCACTCTCTCTGGTTGGTGGAGAAGTAAAGATGGAGAAGAAATGAGTAATGAGTAATAATGGAAGAGAGAGAGTGGGATTAATATTTATGGTGGGAGTGGTGGTAGGTGGGAGTGGTTCTCCACATGATAAACCAAAACAAGCAAGGTCAAATAAACCGAACCAAACCAAGCCAATCAGTGAAATGCCAAAATAAATCAAGCAGAAAAACATACAATATGGGTCAAAATACGTACACATATTCCAAATACGTAATACGAGATATGGGCATTACAACTCTACCCACCTTAAAAGAATTCTGTCCTCAGAATTTAATCAAGTGGCTAGAGATGCAAGGACAAGCTATACTAAGCAATCAATCAATCAAACATTCAATCATGTAAGCAAGAAATTTGAAGGCAAGGAAGATGGAAGATATCCTGCAAGGAACCTCTCTGCCGGTTCTGAATCTGAGATGGGGTCAGGGCATACGGTTGGGGTCTCTGTTGGAATCCCCTCTGCCTATACAGAAATTGTGCCTGGGCATACTGCTGAGGCCTTTGCGGCTGAAAAGCTTGGGCCTGCGTCGGCAACGGCCTCGGGAATAGAAACTGCTGCTGGTCTGGTACTGGGGCTGGTCCTCTAACGGATGAACTGGTCATGGCTGGTGATGAGTCAGTCATGAATGGGCAGGACCCTGCCTTGTGGTCCGGCGCTCCACATAGCAAACACAATCCTCGAGCCTTGCGACATTCTGAAACAACATGTCCAGGCTTCCCATAATAAGAGCAGCCCATGGGGAACGACTGCTTCTTCTTCTGCTGCTGAGGACACGTCGAAAATGAATGTTGAACCGACATAACTGAAGCTATCCTTCTCGGAGCTCCAATGGTCAAAGCTCTAGCTGCTGAGACTGGGGTTGACGACTGATTCAGCTGGCCGTGAGATCGCTTTCGACCTCTGGTCCTATCACTGTTCGCTACACTGTTCCCATGATGTCCACCTCTGCCCAGAGCATCTGCCACTGCCTGACGCAAGGCGTCTCCTCGACGATCCTGCGATACAAGCAACTCCATGATAAGTCCCACCAAGGCTCCATCATAGGGCTCTGCAGGCTGGATGGGCTGAACTGGTGGCTCGGAATCTCCAAGAGGCATGACCCGGGAGGCTGCTCCTGAGTGCTGGGTCTGATCTTTTTGTTGCTGCTGGTCCACGGGAGGCACTCCGCCTTACTGATCGGCAGGTCCAGGAACAATGTCGCTGAAGAAGACGACATAGGGAACAATAAGGAAGGACCAGGACAGATCAACGATTACAAGCATGTGATCAGGATAAGAATTTCAGGGATTCAAAGAATACGAACAGAGATCAAGGGTGAGTACTGATTGAGACATCTATTCGATAAATCCTCACATATCTTGATTTACAAGACCTGCATGGGCCACCACTTAAACCATGACAAGCCCCAGAACCAGAATCCTGGAGAGCGGGGGCAGACATAGCCAGCTACGTATAATGAAATGGGATCCACTCCATTATACGGTCACGGCTGTCTAGATATATGAGGGTTTATCTACAAGCCATCAGTCTCCTATGGTCAATAACAAGCCTAGTGTCTCAATCACAAGCAAATAAGTGAATATTACAAGATGTAAGATCACCAAATATACAATAGTAAGGCGTCCCAAACACATACATATTCAGCTGATCATGAAGCTAGTCGTTACAAAATGTGAGAACTAGCAAGAGTTTAGTCATACATGATCAACCCTAGGTTGCCAATCATGTTACAGCCCGTAGGCAGACAGTAAGTAAAAACGTAGACGAGCTAACACTTGCTCGGCGGCTAAACGCCTTAAAAGAATAATTTTACAATAGAGTGGGAGAGCCAAAATAAACCCACTCGTTGCCAGGATTCCCTCTAGAGGTCACCATGTGGCTGGAAGTTCGGTAGATCCTCTGGTGCTGCTCCGGTATCTGGCCATACAAAACCAGCTGGGTCAGACCCCAGAAAGAGCAAGTGCCACAAAGGAGGCTTCACTTAGGAACTAAAACCAGCAAATAGCATAAATGAATAGCAAGGGTAATTAAAAGATACTGATAATAACTGAGATAACAATAATATATTGAGCACGAAGAAACCATTCAAGTAGCAAGACCGCAACCCTTAAACCAAACAAGGACCGGGGTTACAATCCTTCGCCTGAATAGAAACCCGCCTCAATTGCTTATTGATAAGGTAAAACGTATCAAGCATGACAGGTGATATACGATGAGATAACCATGGGACTATTCAGATAACCAGGTTACAACCCATAAACCAAACAAGGACCGGAGTTGTAACCCTTCGTCTGAACAGAACTTGGTTTCTTCCACCATTTATCGGTAAGATAAAATATAAGAAATCAGGTCAAGTAACAATCTTGTACATGATCAAGACAAGACTAGACTGATTGAACTCCATCCAACAATCACGGCCAAGCAATGAGTACGGCTTGATACTTTAACTAACTAGGGTTATCACAGGCCTAATTACTAGCAAGATGCGAAGAGATTCCTAAGTCCAGTTACCCGTCTGCTGCTACCTGAGTGATCCCAGCAAAGAAAAGAAAAAGATAGCATGATATAGCAGACACACTGTAGTAAGATACATGTGTCCTAAGGTATCACACTCGACGGCGGGCTGAAAGTGCGCTCATCTCGACGGATAGCAACAAATTCCATGTATATATACATATATATATATATATATATATATATATATATATATATATATATATATATATATATATATAAGGTCGGGATCAAAGGGGCAACAGGTAACTGGGAAAGTCTCTTCATGAACTACTGTATTATTCTAATTATTAGCCTTAGCCATTTAAAGTAGGTACCCCTGACCGTGGTACTCAGGGATCCCCATCCTAGACATGATGCAAGACAAGACGGGTTCATTTGTACAAGCACAATCGTCCACGGTGTCCAGGTTATTCAATCTTGTCAAGTCGTGTTAGCCGTCGCAACAGCATTCTAGAAATATATTATGTCAGGTTTATCATGTCAAGAGTGCGCCACGGCGGGCCACTATCAAGAATTATCATGTCAAGTTATCATGTCAAATTGTCAGGTCAAGTTATCTTGTCAGGAGTGCACCACGGCGGGTCACTATCAGGTCATGTCATTTATCAAAGAGGAGAGAAACTTGCACAATTAAATAATAATATATTAATAATATATATATTCTTGAAGCCAAGGAGAAACTCTACAACTTTCATGTTGGGAGTGGAAAGAGATTCTGACCCCAATTCAGGCAATTAAAATATTTAAACAATCAAAGTGGACCCCATGCGGCCCAAAAGTGGCAGAACATACATGCGGCCAAAGAGAGTGGGAGGTCACCCATGCGGCCAGCCAAAGCTTATGCGGCAAGAAAATAACTGAAGGGGGCCATGCGGCCATCAAGAAATATTCATGCAACCAAAAAAGACAAGGAGAGAGGAACTCGCAATAAATGCAAGCTTCCACTTAAGTAAAGAAAAGGACACGTGGCCACTCAAGTACTTGGGCCATGGGACCTAAAATTACATGGATGCAAACCTAGTGGGACCCCCCTACAATTAATGCTTCATACTAATGAGGCCAGCACACCATGGTGTATGCGACAAAATATGGCACGTGGCCACTCAAACAATGCATGCGGCCAAGTGAGCAGGTGATTAACCGTATACATTAAATATAGGCTAAAGCATATATAATATATATATATATATATATATATATATATATATATATATATATATATATATATATATATATATATATATTAGCAAGCCATATGCGGCTCAATGGCCAATTTGAGCCGCATATACCAATGCATCTATTGTAAGCTAATGATATAATATATAATATTTATGCAAGCTATCATGCGGCCAAGTAGTTGGGCCATGCGGCCATTACTATAATACATAAGCATGTATGCTTGCTGTTGCATACCTTGATGCTAATGGTGGCTAGCAAATTAATTACTATATGCATGTGAATAATTACTAATGCATGCTTCCATTTAATACAAGCTTCCATGCAAGAAACTAAATGTAAAGTTTACGTATGCTGATGCATGCATGCTCCCATGTAAGCTTTAATGCAAGCTTATGCATGCTAAAGAAAAGCCATGCGGCTAGAAATGGCCAATGGCCATATGCGGCTCAACTATAAGTGGAAAATTTAATTAATACATTAAATAAAAGCTTATGCTGCTAATACATGCAAGCTTAAAGAATGCATTAAATCTAAAAGCTCATACGGCTACAACTGCTAAGGCCATATGCGGCTGGGAAAATACAAGACAATTAATTAAATGGCCATGCAATTAATGCATGCTAGCAAACGTTGAAAAAAATGGCCATGTGGCCAAGGCAATAAATTAATGCTCATGCGGCTGGATTTGTCCATGCGGCAGGAAAGAACACTTGCCGCATAAAATAGTCATGCGGTCATGTACTGTTCTTCTCCTCCACTTTCCGAGAAGAAGAACACCATGAAGCCATGCTTCCAAGCTCCATAATTCCATCATCTAGAGTCCAAATCTGAACTTCCATAGGTCAAAATAGGGTAGAACAAAATTCTCTACAACATGGAACCATCAACTAGCAAAAATATGCAAGTTTGATATATCAAAACTCATAGAAACCGAAATACCACAAAACTAGATCTACAAGAAATTAACCACAGAAATGAAAAATGCTAAGTACTAAAGTGGGTTAGAAACACATGAGGAAGACAATGGAACAATAAAAATAGACTTCCTCCATGAAGCAAGATGCACTTGCCTAAGCTCTCCACTCTCTCTGGTTGGTGGAGAAGTAAAGATGGAGAAGAAATAAGTAATGAGTAATAATGGAAGAGAGAGAGTAGGATTAATATTTATGGTGGGAGTGGTGGTAGGTGGGAGTGGTTCTCCACATGATAAACCAAAACAAGCAAGGTCAAATAAACCGAACCGAACCAAGCCAATCAGTGAAATGCCAAAATAAATCAAGCAGGAAAACATGCAATATAGGTCAAAATACGTACACGTATTCCAAATACGTAATACGAGATATGGGCATTACAGGTCGGGGCAAGACGGCTATCCCTTTCATTCGAAGCTACAAGATTCGCCCCTGACAGTTCAACTTCCCACGGAGCCAGAGTCGGATCACCTGCATCAGCTTCCCCTACAGGGATAGGTGTAGGGATCGGCAGTGACGTCGACCCTACCACATCAACCTCCACTTTCGAGGCAGGAGTAGGGCTCGGCCACGAGGCCTCATGTGCGACCATCGCCTCAGTACCACAATCGAAAAGAAGCCCAGCCGGCAAATCCTTGTCAGAGACGTCTCCACTGGACGCGATCTCTCTGGCAGCTTGATCAACATCTTCTTGCAAGCCATCGTCAGAAGAAGACGAGCTCCATACTTCCTTATCGTATGGAAGGACTTTTTCCACAACTTCCCTTGAGGCCTCGATGCTTCCAGGCACCCTCTTAATGGATAGTTCTACTCCCGGTCGAGGCTCCACGCCACCCTCCTGAGGGATCGACCGAGAGACCTCAGCAACCTGAGGTGCAAGTACATCTTCAGATTCCCTTTCAACGTATTCTGGAGGTACCGAAACCTCTACAGAAGCGACGTCATCAGCGCTCCCTTTCCTGGGAGACGCTATAATCGGAGGGATGCGCTCGTCGGAAGAGCTCGCCACCACCTTCGGCCTACTAATACTCGGTTTCGAAACCCAAAATTTCTTCTTCGGTACCTTCTAAAAGAGAAATGAGGACATAAGTCGCAGAAATCAAAGAACAAAACAGATTATGTGGGACATCTTTACCTCAGCGGGAGCTGATTCCGTTGGTATCGCAGGTGGTGCTCCCGAAACTCCCACCTTCGGAGTCATCTCTTTCCTCGATCTCTTTGGCGTGGACGAACCGGCCTCTGCGTCAGCATGCCTCTTTCCAGCTGGGAGCTCTTCCTGAGTACCCCCCGTTGATGCTGCAGTAGCAGTCCGATAACCTGCGACCTCCGGTGGACAATATGACCGGGCCGCCGCCAACATGTTTTTTGTTGCCTCTAGCTGAGTGCCAACAATGAAACTGGTCTCCCGGTCATAATCTGGGAATACGGTGTTCATGGCACAATACAGCTTCACAGCCGAATACAAGATTTGCGGCCGAAGGTTGTGAACTGGAGTAGTGAAACGAACTCCAGTGCATCCGACGTTGTAATACTGCCAACCCCGGGCTCCATCTAGTAAACTCCCGACAAACCCTAGACTGTTACTGGGGTTCCTTAACATGAGCTGGGTGTAACCGAACTGGCGTACAAACCGGCTCGGCAAATATGACTCCAGATAGCACTTATTTTTGTTGCGGTAGACCAAATTGGACGGTCGAATACTCTGCAACCAGTGAAACCCCCATGTCGGCAGGACGATCGCATCTTCACCGGAGTCTTCCAGTTCTTGGTCAGCCTCAAAATCTGTGAAGACGGGACTGACCTTGGTGATCTCCCACCCTTGAAGATAAGACAAAACCTTCCTACAGACGGGGATACTAGTGTGTAACCACTTCCTCTTATAGAAGCGACGGATAAAGGCGTCACCTTCAATATGATCCTCTTCCGGGCCTGGGCTCATCACGTTTGGATGATGCAGAATCAACCATCCTATCAAATAATGGAATGGTAGCTCAGCTCAGGGAAAGTTGTCTTTCTTGCCCCTCTCGTGGACCACATCGTCGGCAAAATCTCTCAAACCCCGCAACATGTTACACACATCGCGGAAAGGAATGCCAGAGGACGACCAAAAACCAATTTTACTGCTGGCAAAATGAGGTTCCTGCTCACTCTCTCTACGGAACCAGATCCGCCCGAGAACACAGTCCCGGAGCCATATCATCAAGTATGCAGTCAACACTGCCTTGGAATACATTCGATGCACGCAATGCCAGAAACAACTATATACGTCGGCACCACTCTCGTTTGAACGATGAGTCTTCTCGCCCAGTCGGCTCATGTCGGAGGTCACCTCCGTGTGGCTCAGTCTTTACGGAGTCACAAACCGAATCTTAGAGGGGTCCGTTAAGTCCTGCTTGAAGACATAATCTCTCCAAGCAGTCATATGGGGCTGTGACCCGCCCCTCTCCCTTCGTTGCATCATATAATGGTGGCTTGCCACCTCCTTGAAAACAGCTACCATTTTTGGGTCCTTGTCTTCCAGAACCCGAATCTCTTCATTTGTCAGGAAATATTCCTCATATGGCTCCGAGCCCCAAAGAAGCTTGGACACCTCGTACATCTCATGGAGGGCCAATCCCAACTCCCCAATCGGAGTAAAAAAGGTGCCAGTCTGGGTGTTGAACATCTCCAGGAGGGCAAAAAACATATGTCGATTAAGGTCGACACCTGCTTGGGTTGCGCGAAGAGCAGCGGTCAGCCCAATCGCTTTCAGCTCAGTTTTGAACTTCGTCAAGACCCAAAGGGTCAGCTTGTCCCACTTTGACACATGGTGACACCAGCCCTCAACCCGAAAACCTCCTTTCGGATACATAACATTCGATGTTAGCATCCGGCTAGCAAAGGTCGAAGCACCGAAGGCGAAAGTGTCAGGGGAAACATCACTATAAATGCTCCCAGGGTACAAAGTTCGGCAATGGTACGAGGTCCCGGCTCGCGAGGAGGCCAATGTATCTCTTTGATTTGAAGTAACATCAATACGAAGGGTACCCCCACTGCCCCTCCTTGAGAAGGAGTAAGTTCCCAGGGCATCCTCCTCTTGGAGGCCAAGCGGTAGAAAGCTGTCACTGGCAATTGACGCTCAGACTGCCGCATGTACAAGGCCACGCCCTTCGCTGTGAAGAACCAGTCTTCTTTGATCTTCAGTATCTTCGCCTCAGCGAAGATCAAGCGGTCACCAAACAGAAAGACCGGTTTCAAGAAAGTCACATTCTCGGACTCAGCAGATTTCAGTTTGTTGCCCTCCATCATACTTTGGAGGAAAACAGGCGACTGATCTTGAATTTGAAACATCCTCTCGGGAGACTGATCCAGCATGATATCAGCCTTCGCTGGGTTAATAACTTCCTCGTTGAAGTCGACCCCCATTTGGCAAGGAGAAGCATCCAGAAGGACTTCGTTCAGCAAGGGGATAGTCATCGACGCTGAAACAACAAAAACAAAAGTCAGGTAGCAAGGAGAAAGTTAGAGGCAAAAAAAGAAAACATTTGGGGTGCATCAGCAGCCTGGCGCATAATCGGGGCTAAACCCATGCGCATCAGCAGTGAAGCTTCGACGCATAATCAGGGCCCAAGCCCATGCGCGTCAGCAGCGAAGACTTGGCGCATAATCAGGGTCTAAACCCATGCGCTTCAGCGGAAGAGCCTAAGAGCATCATCAGGACAGAAGTCCATGCGCGTCGGCAACAAGGAGTTAGGGCACAGCAACAGGATGCAACTCATCCGTACGCCCCAAACTCGTCTAAACTACAAAATCAGAAGACACCCACCCATCACCGCGGGTCGAACGTCGGCGGGAGTCACAGTGACGACATAAGCGTCCTCCTCATCGAACTCCATCGGCTCCTTACCACGGCCTTGTCCACGGCTAGCACCACCACGAGGAGTCTTGGGAGCCATTTCGTAAAAAGAAGTTAGGGTTTTGGAAGAAGAACTCTAAAGAAGAAGAAAGCAAAGAGAGGAAGAACTCTCTCTCTCTCCATCAGACGCCTATTTATAGGCAGGGTCATACGCGTGAACCAATGAAGGGTGACGTCAGCCGCCGCCTGGGGTTCTACAAAGTGATAACTGCAAATAATCCAAAAAGATCATCATTAAATCTTTTTGTTTATTTTGAAGCGTTATTATTTACATTTAAAACTGAAGAGGAGCACACGCCTCATCACAGATACGCGGAGCAAATCATGCGCCCCGAACAGTCATGCGCCCCATTGAAGTCAACACCATGCTTCTTATTCAAAGTATTCCAAAACTTAACGAAAAGCTTTGAAAACTTTGAAGGGGGTCTTGTAGAAGCATGGAATTTCAGGCGCATCCACAGGCCAGAATTCCTATGCGCTTAACATTACATGCGTCAGGGAGCTCTAACGAAGTACTTGGTACAGCAAAGAACAACAAAAGTATAGACATCAAAAGGATTTTTATTTCATATAAAAGTCTATTGCATGTCTAAAAAAAGGCTTTACAAAGGAGAATTTCTACAAAAAAAAGATCCTAAGACTACAGCCAAGCGCAGCAAACTGCCATGCGCCTTCCGCCAGGCGCATCATCAGTCAGGCGCATCACTTCAGCGTCTCATTCAGGCGTGTCTCTTTAGCATCATTAGTCAGGCGTGTCCCTTCAGCGTCTCAGTCAGGCATATCTATTTCAGCGTCTCAGTTATGCACATCATGAAGTCTCAGCATATGCGCTCTACTTCAACCCGATCCAGTGCTGCGACTAATGAAGCATTTATTGAGCAGAACAAGAGTGGGCAACACCCCACTCTAGCTGGAGGAAGAGCTCTCCAAAGCCCAAGGAAGAAGAGAGCACCGCAATTCCGATATGCGGCTAAAGGAGCAGCTTTCAACACAACCAGAGTGGGCAACACCCCACTCTAACAGGTGAAAGAGCTTTCCAAAGCCCAAGGAAGATGGGTGCACCACAATTCCAATCTGCGGCTCTTCCAGCATAACGGAGACAGGGCTCGAGCATCCCGATCTTTGGAAGCAACAGGTACCTTCCGCCTGCCTCAGAAGCCTACGATTCCGACTTTTGGATGTAACAGTCACCTTCAAGTGCATGAATGAAAACAATTCATCGCATCTTCACCCTCGGGAGCATCTTGTCAACAGAATGTGCTTGAGCAAATAAGTTCATTCGGGAAGACGTGAGAGAACGAGAAGCAAACTCTCTCCTTGCTGCTATTTATAGGCCGGGCAAATCAAACCAAGGCGCCAAGTGGCGGGCTCTCCGAATCCCGTGCAATAAATTTGCATTTATGGTGATGAACCTGACGCTTCGAATTCGGCCAAGTCAAAACGGCTATTTAAAGAACTCGAGGAATGCAACAGTCGGATCAATAAAGACGCGTCATGCAAATGGATGCGCCGGTCAGATACCGCGTATCGTACAGACGTGCCCGTCGGTACCAAGCGCCCTGTATGGATGTGACCAACAAAGCACAGATCCATGCGTCCTAATCAACATGGACCCATGCACCTAGTGGAACGCAGATTAATGCGCCCACTCAACAGCCCATCACCCGTCAAAAAACATTAAATACTGAAGTCCTGACACGACAACAGTCATGCCTCGATGACAGAGCAGCAACAGCTTTTACAGAAAACGAAGCGCCACTGACGTCAGCATCATCATTACTCTCTTTCGAAGGTTACAAGCCACGTGGTCGCCCAACCATTCGCATACGCCTTCGCAGCCATGCGCCCAAACCTCTGCATGCACTTCAAGAGCCATGTGCCTCAGACCCTCCTCTGATCCCTAAAGACAGAGGTCAAGTCGCTACTGAAGCTTCGCATGAGCCTCAAAAGTCGTGCGTCTAGACTGATTCGTGACTCCTGAAGGTTACGAGCCAAAGTCTTTTCATGCGCCCAATCCCAGGCGCATCCTACCAGATTACCCTCCACCAAATCTGAGATATTTGAGCTACGGACACGCGCCACGTGTCCTTTGACTCAATTCAGCCTATGAAGTGGTGCTAATCACCCAAGATCTCAACAACTGAAAGATCCTCTCCCTGCTATGTGCCAGCCCACAAAAGCAGCATGAAGGATTCAACCCACAAATGATGGTGCATCATCCATGCGCCTCCCACAGCTTCAACCACGTGGCGTCCCCACGTACAGGCGCATCCTTCATATGCGTGCATGAGCAGCCAACCTGCAAGATATAAATAGAGGGATTATCTCTTTCTTCCACACGGACAGATAGACCTACATACACACATAGGAAGAGAGACAGATACAGACACTCAACGTCTTCTTCCTCTCCGCAAGCTCCAGCACCCAGAGCAACTCAGACCTTCAGAGAACCGAGAACCGTCGTCAGATCGTTAACGGAGTCAACGCATTACCACTCGCTCCATCGACACAGGGATCCAGATAAACAAAAGTGTACTCCTAGGACTACATCTAAGTCCTACATTGTAACACTGTTCTGTTTGTAATTGAAATTGTAATCAAAAGATTTTAATGGCAAACAGCCACCCGATTGAGAAATCGAGTTCTGCATCGATACATTCCCCGATACTCGACCGATTTCCAAGGCCCCGTACAGAATGGCTCCCGCCGAACTGAAGGAGCTCAAGGTCCAGTTACAAGAGTTGCTCGACAAAGGGTTTATTCGGCCTAGTGTTTCACCGTGGGGAGCGCCCGTGTTGTTCGTGAAGAAAAAGGATGGGTCAATACGTCTGTGTGTCGATTACCGAGAGCTGAACAAGGCCACCATCCGGAACAAGTATCCACTGCCCCACATAGACGACTTATTCGATTAGTTACAAGGCGCCTCAGTATTTTCGAAGATTGATCTCCGTTCGGGCTATCGTCAACTCAAGATCAAGCCAGATGACGTGCAAAAGTCAGCCTTTCGCCCTCGGTATGGCTACTACGAGTTCCTGGTGATGCCATTCGGCCTGACGAACACCCCTGCCGCCTTCATGGATCTGATGAATCGGGTATTTCGACTCTTTCTTGATAAATTCGTGGTAGTCTTTATTGACGATATTCTCGTCTACTCGAAAGACAGGACGCAGCATGCAGAACATCTGTGGACCGTGCTCTAGACACTTTAAGAGAATTAGTTGTATGCAAAGCAGAGTAAGTACAAATTTTGGCTAAGCAGTGTATCATTTCTTGGTCACGTCATTTCATCCGAAGGTATTATAGTCGATCCGAAAAAAGTGGAAGCTATTGCTGATTGGAAACAGCCTGCGTCTGCTAGTGAGATTCGAAGCTTTCTTGGTTTGGCGGGGTACTATCGACGCTTCGTGAAGGACTTCACGAAGATTGCATCGTCATTGACTCACCTCACTCAAAAAGGAGTCGTATATGAGTGGTCGGATGACTGTGAAGCATCCTTCCAGGAGCTAAAACAGCGGCTAATTTTGGCCCCTATACTCGTACTTCCGGATGGGCTAGAGGGTTTTCAGATATTCAGCGATGCTTCAGGCCAGGACTTAGGATGTGTGCTCATGCAGCGAGACAAGGTGATATCCTTCGCCTCCAGACAGTTGAAGCCGCACGAGAAGAACTATCCTACGCACGACTTGGAGTTAGCGGTGATTGTGTTCACGTTAAAATTGTGGCGTCACTATCTGTATGGCGTGGCGTGCGTGATCTATACTGACCACAAGAGCCTCAAGTATCTCTTCACCCAGAAAGAATTAAACTTACGACAGAGGCGTTGGCTCGAACTGATCAAAGACTATGACTTGACAATTAACTACACTCCGGGTAAGGGAAATGTTATGGCAGATGCTCTGAGTCAAAAATATCTTGCCTCGCTATCTATCAACCGCAGACTACTACAAGATCTAGAAGAAATGGGTATTGACCTCCGGGTTCGATTCAGGGATGTACGGTTGGCACAACTACAGTTAGAGCCGAGTTTGCTGGAAAAGATCAAGACCGCTCAAAAGGATGATCCGTACCTGAAGAAAATGCACAGCGAGTTTCAACAGGTAGTGCGACCGATTTTATGGAAGATAAGACCGGCGTGCTGAGATTGATTGGCCGACTATGTATTTCGGATGATTCAGAACTACGAAAGGAGATATTATCGGAGGCGTATTATACGAAATATACCTTGCATCCAGATAGTACCAAGATGTATAAGGACCTCTGCATGACCTTCTGGTGGCACGGAATGAAGAGAGATGTGGCACTCTTCGTGTCACAATGTATGGCCTGTCAGCAGGTGAAGCTGAGCATCAGAGACTGGACGGGAAGATGCAGAACCTTGCTATTCCAGAATGGAAATTGGATTATGTCACTATGGACTTTATTATTGGCCTGTCGAGGACACCATGGGGGAACGACACTGTCTAGGTCATCGTCGATCGACTAACCAAGTTAGCGCACTTCATAGCCATTAAAGTTACTTGGAGCGTCGAACGCCTTGCTCAGAACTATCTTGACGAAATAGTTCGGCTGCACGGGGTACCAGTATCTATCATCTCGGATTAGGATGGACGGTTCATGTCACGTTTCTGATGTAGTCTTCAGTCAGCTATAGGGACCAAGTTGTAGTTCAGCTCAGCTTATCATCCTCAGACCGACGGCCAAACAGAGCAGGTGAACCAGATCCTCGAATATATGTTACGACTTTGTGCGTTCGACTTAAAGTCAAGCTGGGACGTCCATCTACCGTTGGCAGAATTTGTATATAATAATAGCTACCAGTCCAACATCCAAATGGTGCCGTATAAAGCTTTGTACGACCGGAAGTGCAGATCGCCCATTTGCTGGGATGAAGTCGGGGAACGGCAGATACTCGGCCCAAAACTGGTGGAACAGACTGTAGAAAACGTCAAGCTAATTCGGGAAAGACTGAAGATTGCACAGAGTAGGCAAAAGAGCTACGCCGACACCCATCGAAGACCACTTGAGTTCCTAGAGGGTGATCACGTGTTTCTGAAGGTGACGCCCATGCGAGAAGTTACCAGATTCGGTGTGAAGGGAAAACTGAGTCCAAGATTTGTAGGTCCTTTTGAAATATTGAAGCGAGTCGCCCCAGTAGCTTACAAAATTGCTTTGCCATCGGCACTTTCAGATGTACACGATGTCTTCCACGTATCTCAGTTGAGGAAGTACGTACATGATCCGAACCATGTGGTAGATTTTGGTCAGCTGAATCTGAAGGCAGACTTATCATATGCGGAAGAGCCAGTGCAAATACTAGAGCATAAGGATAAACTGCTTCAAAATCGGGTAATCCCTCTCTTTCGTGTACTCTGGAGGAACCATTTGGCGGAAGAGTCGACATGGAAACTCGAGTCAGAGATGAAGGAAAAGTTTCCTTCATTATTTTCATAGAGGTAGGTTATGTTCTTAAGTTTCGAGGACAACTTTTTCTTAGTTGGTTATGGTGTAGTGCCCTGTCCCTACATCGTGCCCCGTTTCTCGTCCATGGCGTGCGCGAGAAAGGAACACTGTCGCTATCGATTCGGTCGGGATCAATCGAATCAGTCGAACGGGAACGGTTAAATTAAGATCCATTCCCCATTATGGAGTGGCTTCTTCGGAACCAAGTCCCATATTCAGCGGGTTGCGCCTCGAGGATAGACTATGCGGTTAAGTCGGGAGAGACCTCCCGTTGCTCTGCTTTTCATGCCGCAATTGCTTCTTTGGCTTTGGTTTTCTGAATACGCTTTCGTGAATATTTTTGATGGTTTTTATGGCTTGCGTTTCGAACTTTGCATTCGTATCGAATTTACTTGAATAATACAGTGTTCTAATCAGTTGCTTGTGCGATTTCAGATGATCGCGTAGGCAACGTCTAGCACGGCCAACCAATTTTTTGCCTCAAGTAAATACTAAGGTGAGTGGCTGACCCTTCTTCCCTCGACCCTCTTCTCCAGTAAATTATCAATACTAGATATATGTTATGCTAGATGTAATACAACACATGAATGATTTCCAATAAAACGGTTACATGACGTCTCACGTACACGAACCATAAAACTGCATGTCATATAACTTTATCGTGCTTGCAATTACCATATTACATAGAACCGTGCTAAGAAAAGATGAATCGATTAAATGAATGTCGCAACAATACCATGAAGATGTGCCTTAAAATAACGATTAACTTAGCATGGTCATGGACAACTTGTCGACAAGGGCGATTGTTTCTTCGAACGGTATCCCGAGGCCACAGGACCGTTTCGGCCTAGGAAGAAACACGGATAGCTATCCCGGAAGCATGCCACGGTAGGCAGCGGCTTTCAACGGGGCTCGCTATCTGCGCTGAAGGACCTCTGTCTACCAAGCTATATGTCTATGATGGCTTGTCGTGCCAGTGACCTTCATAAATGCACTCTGTTATATTTCTTATTATCAACATGACAGGGAAGAACATGGTAAGTTTACGATGCAACGATACGCTCTGCCGGGGATAAGACCTATCGTCGTTAAACTATTGTGCCTTCAAATATAGGTTTGAATTGACTAGGATGGAAAAGTTCACCAAACATATGCATGCATGTTCACTTAATTTTTTTCAACAAATGAGAGCACGGGATTTTAAATTGCCATGCACCAGTACAAAGTGTAATATACTGACCCTCGCTCTCAACAGGTACCCGGAACCAGGATAGCGTGCCAAGAGACTGAAGGCAACGCCCATTTCTTTTGAAGCCTTGCTAGAGCGAAGGCTAACTCTGCAACATTTTGAAGACTCTAATTCAACTGCATCATGCAGCGCCAACTCTCACCGATCCTAGGTCTTAGAGAGTTATTTTGATGTTTTGTAAAAAGGGATGTAAATGTATGGAATGACTGTCTCATCGATGTCGATTGTAAGCCCGAGAGGCCTCTTTTACAATCGAGTCTGTAACCTAACTTATTATTAATGAAAATACAAGTTTCCTTCTCTATATAAATGTGTTCAGTTTCTCTGCGTACTCTTGTAAATGATGTTGTTTCGGATAACCTTATGAACCGTCTTGTACGAGCACAACTTAGGCTTGTACGGCATCATGTCCGGAGGACGACTATAGATTCTACCGAATTGGGGAGTGACACGCATGGCTTGCATAGTGCCGTATAGTGCCTATTTTGGCTGTTTTTGGCTGTTTTATGCCCTATTTGGTTGATTTGTGGCCAGAATTTCTTCCAACTCCTAACATGAAAGTTGTAGATCTTTGTTTTGGCTTCAAGAATCTTCTTGTTTCATTTTAATTGGAGTTCATATACGATTGATAACTTCAATCATAATTTTGATCTTTTGGCATGATTTTTGTACTTGACGTTTTGAGGTTTCTTCGACTACAATAAATTTCTTAACATGATTTGATGATCTTGTATAGTTAGAAAGTGATCGTACACCCTTTGTAAACGTAACAGTAGTACAGATTCAATTATTGTTTTTATGCCAATTAGTTACTTTTACTTATCCCTTCTCACATGTCAGGATATGTCTTTCCTTTCGAATATTTCTTATGTGATATTATATGTGTTTCCATGCTTTTTTGGATTTATTGTACTTTACAATTTATGCCATGTTTAGAATTTTTTTTATAGTGACCCGTTGTGGTGCACTCATAATTTATGACTTTTCTTTGCTTTACATGATAGTGACCCGTTGTGGTGCACTCTTGAACATGTATTTCTTTACTTTATATGATAGTGACCCGTTGTGGTGCACTCTTGAACATGTCTTTCTTTTCTTACATGATAGTGGCCCGTCGAGGCGCACTCTTGACAAGTACTCTTTACATGACAAGTAAACCTAACATGACATGCTTAATCAAGATGCTGTTGCAACGGCTATTCTCCTTACTAATACAACTCTTTTGGACACCGTGGTTGAATGTATTGTGTATGCGTGAACAAACTATATGTCTCGTCTGCATCATGTTTAGGACATGGATTCCTCATTACCACGGTCAGGGATTCATACTGAATCTGACTAGGTTAACGACTAGATTGATCAAGTAGTTTATATAGAGAGATTTTCCAGTTACAGGCGATCCCGTTATCTGGGTGCCTCAAGTGGATTTGTAGCCTGCCGACGAGTAGGATGCATTTCCAGCACACTGTCATGTGTTGCACCAATCAAGCTACTTGATAACTCTCTTAGGGTACATTTGTCTCCTGGGCGATGTACCCACTATTATACGTACATGGGATACATTTGTCTCCTGGGCGATGTATCTACTATAATTCTTGTAACTTGCATCTGGATAACCTGGATAGCTGCAGGGCTTGTGACTGTGGAAATATTTTGTTGTATCTTGTTAGTAACTAGGCTTGTGATAACCCTAATTAGCTAATGTATCAAGCCGTACTCATTGCTTTGCCATGTTTGATGGATGGAGTCAGTCCAGTCCAGTCTAGTTTTGTCTAGGCAGTGTCCGTATGTTTATTTCAGTACATTGCCTTACTTTTGTCGATAAATGATCGGAGGCTGAGTTCTGTTCAGGAGAAGGGTTACAACCCCGGTCCTTGTTTCGTTTACGGGTTGTAACTTGGCTTCCGAAATAGCTCCCAAGTCATTTTATCATTGTCGTTCTATAATTATCATAGGCTCTCATGCCCTAGTTACATAACATGCTCACAAGTCTCAGTTATCTAACATGCTCACATGTTCCACTTACCGTACATGTTCGTATGTACCATTTCTTTTACATGGTTTAGCTATGTCACAAGTTCTCTGTTTAATTCACAAGTCCACAGTTTACATTATATCACATGTTAATTACTTATGCTCCAAGTGGCTTACTTATTGTCTTTTCTATTTTTCGGGATGAGTGCATTAGTAATGCAAGAGTCTTGATCTGCATTTACTTATTGCTTTTTCTAATCATTGCTATGTTAGCTATTGCTGGTTTTAGTTCATAGTTTGGCTTCCTTTGTGGTACTTGCTATTTGGGGTCTGACCCCACTGGTTTTATTTGACCAGATCTGATAGAGAAGCCCAGAGGATCTTCCGTATCATCTACTTAACGGTGACTATCTGGAGCACCAGAGTACCTGAGTGGGTTTCTTGTTTCATTCTCCCACTTGATATGTATATTAGTCTTTTGTGGCGTTTAGCCTCCGAGCACGTGTTTAGCTCGTGTTTTCGTTCTTGATATTTAGCCTATGCGTGAAACATGATGTGCGTATTCTAGACTATAGCTAGAGCTTATCATGTATGACTATTACTCTTGCTAGTTCTCTATTTTGGTATGACTAGCTTCATGATCATCCATGTATAAATGGTTTGGGACGCTTTACTATTGTATGTCTGATGATCATACTTCTTGCTCCTTATATAATTGCCTGTGATTGAGATACCTAGGATTGCTTGACCTAGGATCGACTGTTGGCTTGTAGAAGTAACCCCTATGTCTTGACAGCTTATACGTAATTTCAGAATTTTGGCGTACTTTGGTATTACGTAGCTGGCCTTGTCCGTCCCCACTTGCCAGTATTCTGGTTCTGGGGCATGACAGCAGTGGTGGAGGAATGTTATTAGCTAAGATTTTTCATGCTTCTACAAGACCCCCTTCAAAGTGTCCCAAACTTGGGTCAAGCTCGGGATACTTTGAACAGAAGCATGACATGTGGCATGAGTGTACGTGTTTGGTGATGTTTCAGATTCTTATTTCTGTATAAAAACTCTTCTGTTCCCTCACTTTTTTCTTCAACATAAGGAGGGGTGATTATAGAAGACACACCTAACCTTTGCTGGGAAGTAGAAAACAATTCAGATGTAGTATGAACGTGAACTGTTTTCTAGACATCCATTATAATCATAGGATCAATACGGAGAGAACGACTACTCAGAGGTAATATGGACGTGGTAGCCGCATCGTCGGGGTGTAGAGGAGCAATCCAGAGGTAATATGGACGTAAAGTGCTTCATCTACTGGAGGAAAGATATAGAAGAAAGGAATCCCCTTACTAGAACCTATAGGCACTCTTAGGGGATGCGAAAGCCTATGTCGGTTTCATCTTCAGGCGTAATACTTCTTCAGGAACTTACTGTTGATAGGCATCATTAACAAGTCACCATTGGGTTTGGCTAGTCGATAAGCACCGTTGGAGTATATCGTTTCTATGATGAACGGTCCTTCCCACTTGGGCTCGAACTTTCCAGCCCTCTTGTGAGTCATCACCATCGGCCTGCGCACTGCTAAGATGAGGTTGCCCACTTAGTATGATCTTTCTCGGACTCTTTTGTTGAAGACCCCAGAAATACGAGCTTGGTAAAGCTCGATTCTTTGCTGTGCTAGCAAGCATTTTTCATCCAACGCTTCCAACTCTTGTAACCGTCTGCGTTGGTTATCTTCGTCAGTCAGCTGATTGGTGATATCTACCCGTAAGGACGGGATTTGAATCTCCAAGGGGAGCACCGCTTCACTTCCGTAGACCAGGGCGAACGGTGTGTTGCCCGTAGGTGTCTGCACGGTCATACGGTATGCCCATAGGCATTCGTCTAACTTTTCGTTCCAGTCGCGCTTATTAGAGGACATAACTTTTTTGAGCAGTTTGACGATAGTTTTGTTGAATGCTTCGGCCAACCCATTAGCTGCCGGATTATAGGCCGTTGATGCCACGTTCTGTATTCGGTTCTTGTCACAGAACCGCTGGAAGGCATGGCTCATGAAGTGGGGACCATTGTCATGGACAATTCTTTTGGGGACCCCGAACCGGTAGATAATGTGGTGTTTGATGAAGCTGATCACGTTCGAGGCTTTTACTTCTTCCAATGACGCTGCTTCCGCCCATTTGAAGAAGTAGTCCGTGATGGCAAGAATAAACAGATGTCCTTTGGAGGAAGGCGGGCTGATTTGTCCAACGATATCCATTCCCTATGCTTCAAATGGCCAGGAGGCCACAGTAGAGTATAGATGCTCCAAAGGTCGGTGAATGAAGTCTGTATACAACTGACATGCCCGGCACTTCTTCGCATATTCTACGGCGTCTGTCATCATAGTGGGCCAGTAATAGCCCATGCGGCGCAGTCGATCTTACAACTTGGGCCCGGGTTGATGAGCTCCACAGGTCCCATCGTGTGCCTCTCGGAGCGCTTCCTGCGCCTCTATCTGGGATAGGCAGCTGAGGATGAGTTCGTCGTAAGAATGAAAGTACAACATTTTGGTAGCTGTGTCATAGAAGAATCAGAAGGAACATCTTCTGACGGAAGTCGCCTCCTTCGGGTCTTCTGGTAGAATCTCATAGACCGCATAGTCGATGAACGGGAAACGCCAGTCCCGTACGTCTACATTAGCCTCCGCTTGGACTGAGTAACTTTGGCATGTGTGCAGAACGTTCTTCGGACAGACGAGTTCTCGTCCCATCACCGTAACGGTGTATTGGGATCTTCCAGGAGCTACGAGAGAGGCGGCGAGACCGACGAGGGCGTCGGCCTCCAAATTTTATAAACGTAGCACATGTTCTATAAAGAAACCTGTGAACGTGGAGATGATGTCGATGGCCGCCTGATGGTAGGGGATTTGGTCCTTATGACGGACCTCATATTGCCCCCGAACTTGGCTAATAATCAGCTTTGAGTCTCCATAGGCTTCGATGTAGTCAACCCCAACTGTGTAGCGAGTTGTAGCCCGACGATGAGGGTGTTGTAGTCAGCAGCATTGTTGGTATGACTCCACGAGGGATTAGGCGTGATGGATGATCAGGCCGTCGGGGGTAATAAGGACAACCCCCGCTTCCTCTATAATCTCACCCTCGGGTCCTGTCCTTGAAGCACCATCAAAGAACAATTGCCATACTGGGTTGTCTGAGACAGCATTAGATTCTAAGACTTCATCGGGGATGTCGTCGTAGAGCTTTGACGTCTTTGGCACAGGGTATGCTGCTAGGAAATCGGCCAACGCTTGGCCTTTAACTGCCTTCTGAGGGACGAACACCATGTCATAAGGAGTTAAGAGTATGGACCAGGTAGCTAACCTGGTTTGGAGGCCATCGTTCGGAAACTCCAAAACTTGGAAGATAGTCTCCCAACCCTGGCTATGGCAGAGTTGGAAAGAATAATTTCTGAGGAATCACGATATGGACATCGTTGCCAATTTATGGCTTCTCGACTTGTCGAGGTTGACTCTGAGATTGAAAAGATGGATGACGCTGAAGAAGTTCACATCAGTCGCCACACAGCCATGGAGAAGCAATGTGAGGCTCTCCGAGAGCAGATCCGCAAGTTGGAGACGACACTGGATTTTGCCGTCTGTGACTTGGAAAAGTCGAAGGGTCAGGAGGAACTTCTGCGCCAGCATTCTGATACTTTGGCCCGGGAGAAGGAGGACATTGGCAATCGCCAGGCCAAATTGGTCCTTGCGAATCAAGCCTTGTCTTATGTTGGAGATGAAGATGCCCAACGTCAGGAGGTTGAGCGAAGGGTCCAGGCATCAGTCGACGGTAGGAGAGACCACTTGAGAGGCCGCTTGGAGGAGCTTCGAACTCAATTTTCTCAGTTCTAATTTTCTTCTCTTTTTTTTGTCTCTCTCTGTGTGAGAGGATCTCTTTTATAATAGCAAATATATTTCAATCATATATGGAATTTTTTTGCTTTCTTTTTTCTGTTCATATTGATGTTTGTGAAATCTGTACAATGATAGGAATTCCCACAAGGGAACGACTTTATTGGGGACATGGTGTTTACTCAGAGGTAATATGGACGTGGCAAACACCGAATCTTTGTGGAGAAACTTTCCTTACTCAGAGGTGATATGAACATGGTAAGGATAGAATCTACGGGGGTATAGAACAACTCAGAGGTAATATGGACTTGAATGATTTTATAAATGACAACTGTGGAGGATTATCATGGAAAGGGTGCTTTACTCAAAGGTAATATGGACATGGCAAGCATCCTTCTACTAGAATAACAGTTCAGAGATAATATGGATGTGGCTGTATTCTAGAGAGTTATGACAACTTTAGGGTTATCGTAACGGGGGTGACTACTCAGAGATAATATGGACATGGTAGACACGGTTATAGAAGGACACTTCAGAGGTGATATAGACGTGAAATGTTTTCTATGTGGTCATGATGACACAGAGTCTTCACGGGAGATACAACTACTCAGAGGTGATATGGACATGGTAGATGCACAGCATGGTGTAAGAAAGCGATCCAGAGGTAATATGGACGTGGGGGGCTTTACTTATTGGGATTTAGTGTAGGAGGGTTGAACAAGTTTTCACCAGGATCTACGAGCACTCATGAGGGCGCAGGAACTCCTGTTGGTGTTGCTGATGAAGATGGGTTTAGGGGAAGTTTCATCCCCTAAGTCGATCTGGACGACCTCGTCCTCTGTGGGAGGCTCTCGCTGTTCGAAACACCATTCCTACTGAGAGCCAAGGTGTTGAGGCCAGGTTTCTTCTTCGAAGAAATCGAGTGCCTGGTCTTCTTCTTCTGCGGGATCGTCTGTGGAAACCATGTTGACGGATAGTACCTTCTGGAGGTCCGACCTATACTGGTATCAGAATCCCATGTTGAAGAGTTGGAAGAATGCGAGTGTAATGGAGTCTCCGGTTCTGAACTCTCTGAAGTGGTCGTGGGAGTAATATACCCCACCCTCGGCAAGTACGTTGGTAGTAGTTCTGAGGCTTCCCCTTCGGAATACGAACTCATAAAGGAAGCCGCCGACCTTTGTCGTAGTTCAGCCCTTTGTTGCTGTTCAGGTCGTATCCTATCTTCTGGATGAAATATTTGGCTTGAGTAGCATAGCGGTAGAGCTGTATCTTGCCGTCGTCGAGTTCGGGCTCTCCTGGGGCTGGCCGCTGCGGATGTTCCAGTCGACCGAAGACGATAGGTTGCTCCTCCGGGTTCCTTGGCGGGACTAGGAAGTAGGAGCCTTTGAAGGGGACAACTTGGTTTACAAGGTTGGCGGTTGTCACTTGCATTTGTAGAGTACATAGAGCGTTGTCTAAGAAGTACTCAGTGTTCCAATGCGCACAGGAGTAATTCGAAGACAACTTTCTATTAATAAAATACAAAATTTTATCCTGAGAGATTACATCATCTAAAGACTGTGCCTCGGTATTGGCGCAGACGTCATCTTATAATTCCTCGTGGACAAGAGCTGCTGCCGGTTGTTCTTTAGTAGCATATCATGCTAGGTGAAGGTGATGTTAGGAATCACCTCGACCATGCTATTGCAATGTGGACATACCGCAGGGTCTTCTTTAGGCTGCTTAACCTGTGCGAGGTAAGCATCTGCATTCTGCAGTGCCTCGCTGAGGGGTTCCCGAGTTGCTTTTGAGAGCCGGAGAAGCTCGAAGAATGATAACCGAGCCAGTGTGTTGGCCAGCTGCGCCAATATATGAAAGTTGTAGGGCTTGATCGGGCCTACCGTCGAGTCCTTTCATAGAGGTTTATCGAAGCAGACCTCCTTCTGTTTCTGCTTATCTGCGGTAGGAGGTTGAGAAGGTCCGGCTTGTGCTGTATTGGGAGTAGAATGGGTCTCCGGTGGGGGCGTCTCTTATTCAGGAGCCTGGTTTTCTGCTTGCTGGAGGGCCGAACGAGTGGTCACCCTGGTGTCTTCTGCCGAGGAGGAGACCATGCGACATGTCCTGGCCTTCCTCCCTTTAGCCGGGCGCGCTGCTAGCTCAATCATGCCAGGAGTGAGATCTGGATGAACCCACATTACTTCACCTTGTGGTGTTGTGAAGGGGATGAGGCCCTGAGCATTGTCCCTGGCGAGCGGAAGGTTGACGACTTCCATCATTGCCTTTGGGATAGGGACGATGCCGTCTTGAGTCTCGGCTATCGGGAAGCTCTTGAATTGTATCGTGACCATATTGGCCGTCACAGTCTTTTCCTCGTAATCGAGGGAGATGACTCTGGCGTCGATAAGACGTTGAATCTGTCTTTTTAACACGTAGAAATCGCGTATTGAGTGGTGGATGTACTGGCGGTAATGGCAGTACTTAGGATTCATTTCATTGACATGATAAATTATTAAACAGGTGACTTGGATCTTCATAAGGGTTGTAATCCGTGACTGCAGCTCAGGACCTAAGGCAAGTATACCTTGCCTCCCTCTACAGTTTTATTTACATGCATTTCTTTTCATATTTCAGTCTTTGATTGTTTATGGACATGTGCTCTTCGTGTTATATTCTGTTGAGTTATTTTTTATTGATATATAGCCATGTTCATGTTTGATCTTGTGGTTCACATTTGGAGTTTCTCACCAGTACCTTGCTTGAGTCGTGTCATAGAACGAGTGCGTGTAATAAACTGCTATAGCCTTGATTATCATTTTACACAACCAGAGAGTCCACACTCGGGACGAGGGTTGATCAGTGCACCAGAGAGTCCACACTCGGGACGAGGGTGTTTGTCGTGTTCATTGGCACCAGAGAGTCCACACTCGGGACGAGGGTTGACCATTTGCACCAGAGAGTCCACACACGGGACGAGGGTATTTTTTCGTGAGCTAACCAGAGAGTCCACACTCGGGATGAGGGTTAGTTCTTAGTTCAAATCCGTGAGTCCACACTCGGGATGAGGGTTTGGTTTTTCCATTGATCTCGTGTTTATCGTTCATCCGGCAGTTCATTTATACGTAGTTGTTCTAGTGTTCGTGTTCGTAGTCATTTGTCGTATTCCTGTTTTTCTTGTTTATTTTCTTGCGCATGATAAAACTGTTAGATAGGCATGTATATTATGTATCTTGCTAGTCCTCTGAGGACCTGATGATCTCTTTATGTTAGCCGAGTTTGACTTAGGAGAAGACGGGCAGGTTGAGTTAGCATCAGACCGCGGAGTTTTGCAGTTGAGATTGCCTTGGTTAGCAGGTTGTATTCATATATTATATTTTATGTATTTTTCTCTTTCTGTCTATTGGTAGTGGATTTGTGTCCACCGGACGTGACATTGATTCTTGGAAACATTCTGTTATATTCATTATTGTTCAGTTTTATGTCTTACTCATTGATCTTGGTTGTGACTTGATTATTCTGTGGATGAGATATAGATTACCATAAGATTCTAGATTGTCGTGACTTGTGTAAATTAGACATCGTTCTACCGCAGACACTGCGGCGTAGGCTGGGCTTGGACATGCTTCGTATCCGAAAAGCGGGTGCGGGTCGTGACAGATGTACTGGTTGTAATGGCAGTACTTAGGATTATCCACATTTCCTACTTCGTCAGGACGCTTGGGAGGTGGAAGCTGCAGCCTACCGTCCCTAGTCAACATCTCGAATAATTCGAGCGTGTCTTCGTCATTGAAGGAGTAGGTTTCCCTCAGCTTCTGCGCTTCGGCCGGCTTGGAGCTCACGAGCGTTGGACCCTTTGTAATATTGATGACCATAGCTTGCTTGCCTTTACCGTCTCTTACTCGCTTCCCTTTATCTTCAATAGAGGGGAAGTTCAGACCCAGGAGTTGTGCGTCCTGTGCCTTCTTCTGAGCTATGTCTGCTTCAGTAATGAAGGGCGTCCACTCGGTGCGGGGAGCACTTTGCCACAGTTTGATGGCAGGGAGCATATTCTTGCGGCATGAATCCATGAGCATGGACTCAGGTATGCCTGAAGGTAGCCTTAGGGCGCCCTGGCGGAAGCGTTCAATGTACGCTCGTACGGGCTCCTTTTCTTTCTGAACGATATCCATGAGAGTAGACATCGTCATGTCCAGCCCTCCTTCGTAGAACCGTTCCAAGAACATGTTATTCAGGTCTTCAAATGATTTAATGCAGTTGTTGGACATACTGCAGAACCATTCATAGGCCACCCCCTGTAGAGCTCCAACGAAGATGCTGGTGAGAAGGGCATCATCCTTTGGAAGGTGTCCTGTTACCGAGACAAAGTACCTCAAGTATTGTCTGGGCGACTCCTTAGTATCATAAGGGGTGATAGTCTGTGGTTTATATTTGGGAGGATAAACCACATTGTTCCACTCAGCAGGATAATGCTGCCGGACCAAACCAACCCAAACCAACCCAAACCAAGCCAAGCCAAGCCAAGCCAACATGTCATGTAGAACCATGGTGAACCAAACCAGGACTAGTCAAGAACAAACCAAAACTAAACCAAGCCAAGACTAAGCAAGACAAGTCTAAATACGGGTCACATGACAAATATCAAAAATCCGTACACGTACACCGAAAATACGTATAACGGAAAACAGGAGTGACAGAAAATGGAGAGGGTTTTTGGAGAGCACCAAACTAGGGTTTTGGAGATCCAAAATGAAGAAGTGAATAATGAACATACTCACCTCTTGGCCGGCCACATGTGGAGCCCTAGAAGCCTATAGAAAATGTCCAAAATGCCCTTTAAGTTGTCATGAAAGCTTTAGTTAATGTAGGGGAGTTTCTAGCCTAAGTGGTTGATTAGTTCTAATTCTATTCTTGACCTATTATGACTTAAATGAGTCTAATTGTGTCCAACATAAGATGTAGGTCCAAGGGTCATGACTGTAGGCCTCAAAAAATGACAGTCACGCTGAGTTGATCAGAACAAGTCCAACAGTCACGCTGAGTTGGTCAGGACAGAGTCAAAAGTCACGCTCAGTTGATCAGGATAATATTTACAAATCAAGCTGAGGAGACAGCTCATCATTTGTCAGAGAGTAATTATGACTAACAGCACAACAGTCGAAGAATGTCTTTTCGTATACCACGTATGCACAAAACTCGAGAGATCACAGCTGACTATTGCGTGACTTTCGAAATCTTCTTCAGCAAGACTCAACCTTCGTCAAGTTGGCATACTAAAAGAGTTTCTTGTCATTTAATACGACTGACAAAAGCAATCACTGTCAGAGATTTTGTGTCAGTCGAGGCACGTCAAATCAAGACAGCTGGCAATCCTATCTCAAGTCTGCGTGTATTTTGAGTTTTCCCTCAAGTCTGCGTGGATTCTGAAGTTTTCTTCCTCAAGCCTGCGTGGATTCTGAAGTTTTCTTCCTCAAGCCTGCGTGGATTCTGAAGTTTTCTTCACCAAATCTGCGTGGATTCTGAAGCTTCCTGCCCCAAGTTTGCGTAGATTTTGAAGCTTTCTACCCCGAGTCTGCGTGGATTTTGTCTTCAACAAGTCTGCGTGGATTTTATCAAACTGGAGTACGTGGCAGTCATGCCACTGATCTCTCGCCTGCGTGTTCTGTAACTTGCACACGACTCATGCATGATCGCCATGTGTCCAACAGTTACAGGCCACGTCCAGTAACTGCTCACAGTCTTGCGTATGTTAAATCCTGCGTGATTTTCCACTAAGCAAAGGCTGTGAAGACAGTTATCTTTTCAGTTATTTTTGGCTCTATAAATAGAGTTCTTTTTCTCATTCATTGTACAGATAGATAGTTATCTACTGTCAAAATTTTGAGAGCTTTTCTTCTTCGCATAGTCCAAGGGATAAAGTGATCGTCTTCTAGATCAGATTTCCACAGTTGTAATTTTCCCAGATACACAATAAATAAAGGAATTTATTTATGGAAAACAAATTGGCGACTCTGCTGGAGAAATTCATCTCCTCTTCTGAGATGGCAACAACTCAATGCGACACTTCGTCAATCGGCTCGACGAAGAAGGTGATGACGATCCAATTTGATCAACTCGCCTATGAAGAAATGCAACGGGCTAAGAGTGGTAAGCCCACTACAGCCTCCATCATCACTGCCAAGTCGAAGGGACATTCTGTCTATGTCCCTAAGAATCAGTTGGCAGCCAATGGTGAAGTCTCTGCCACAGTATCTACTCCTAACACTGGCAAGAACTCTACTGCAAGCACGCACACTCTTGTACGCTCGAAGATGACAGCAATCAAAGGTCACGCTGACAGTACTGGCTCTTTAGCCAAATCCGTTCCAGTGTGCAATCTCACATCCAAAAATCACGCTGACAGTACTGGCTCTTTAGCCAAATCTGTTCCAGTGTGTGTTTCCAAAATTAAAAGTCACGCTGACAGTACTGGCTCCCTAGCCAAATCTGTTCCAGCGTACAATTTCAAACCCAAAAGTCATGCTGACAGCACTGGTTCCTTAGCCAAGTCTGTTCCAGTGTGTAATTCTAAAATAAACAATCACGCTAACAGTGCTGGCTCCTTAGCCAAGTCTGTTCCAGCGTGTACTTCCAAAGTCAAAAGTCACGCTAACAGCATTGGTTCTTTAACCAAGCCTGTTTCAGCGTGTATTTCATCTAAGAAGAATAGCTCTTTAGCTATCTCTTCTTCTTTGCCAAGTTCTACTAGAACTGGGGGTGGTCTTCCACATAAAATCCCTTCGAAAAGGAATAACTCTTTAGTTATTCCTTCTGTTCCTGTAGTTTTTACTTCAGGAACAGCTTTGACTGACAATTTTGTTAGTCAAAGAAAAGGAGATGGTCTTTTGACTACTCTTCCTTCTGAACATTCTATGTCTCAAAACTTGAAAGAGTCTAAGAAGAAACATTCCTTAGTGTCTTCTTCTATGACTTCTTCAAATTGGGCACAGAATTTGTCCAGAAAAGAGGGTCTGTTACCAACTCCTAATCAAAGGGATGGTTCAACTCTGCCTTCTCTGCAAATATCCAGATCAATGGAAGGAAAACTCCATGTTTCCAAAACTAATGTGTTACCTCCAACTGATCTAAGAACAAAACTTAACACTTCTGGTGTTAAGAAACCATACCAGTTGGAAACAAGGATAAGAGATCCAGATGCAGAGTATGCAAGAAACTATGTGGCTCATATTAATCATTCTCTATATAATCAAGAGCCATCAAGACCCAAGAATAGGAAATATACTCCTCAATCTTCACAAACAGATTTACGAGAATATCTTCAACAGAAGAGAAGAAGTGATTCTGTGTCAAAGGACCATACTGAATGTGACTTCTATCCAAGAGTCATAATTCAATGCAAATGTCAATCAATGGCTTATGACCATGTTGATCATGAATGTGACTTCCAGCCAAGCGTTACAATGTAATGTAGATGTCAAACTAAACGACAATCTATCTTCAATCGGATTCAGTATGAACCTATGCCTGATGAAGATGAGCCTTTGTTTGCTTCTGTCAACATGACCTCTCGGGATACCGGGGGTAAAGTTGATAGTCCAGATGGAGTATATAGAAACACCATAGCAAGAGTTCTAGCTTCTAGTCAAAGAAATTTGATCTCTGAAGATGATTCTGAATTTCTTGGAGAAACTAATTTCCCACCTCTTCCTACTAGGGGTAGTTCTCCTATAAATGACTTTGATGCACGAAGCAGTGATTCAGAGCATACCACATCCACTAATTCATCAATAATCCCTCGTACAGTCACAACATATATGGTGGATGGGAATACTGAATTGAACAATGAACCTTCCTCTTCGGTGACTCCTCAAGATCAAAGGATTACTTCTTTGGAACAACAAATGAAGTCTATGGCTGATACTATGAAATCAATATATGAACTCATAACAGCTCAGTTGCAAAATCGACAGACTGTACCAGATGCCATACCAACTGACGCTGATATGAGTCCAGTACAAGTTCCTCCAGCAGTACAATCCAATACTCCTGGACCAGCTCAACCAAATCCTAGTCTCTCTGGAGCTGGGGGTAGTGCTTACAATGCTGTTCCTCCTCCCAACTATTCTCTACAAGCTACAACTCCACAATCTTTCGGAGTTGTTAATGAAGAATTGAAGAATCTTAAAACTCAATTCGAAGCATTCAAACAGAAAGATGGTTTACAAAGGTTAGGCATCAAGCAACCTTATCCGATAGAATGGAAGCAAATATCGTATCCTCCTAAATACAAGCCTCCTACTATCTCATTCTATGATGGAACCACTTCTCCAAGTCAGTTTATTGATCATTTTGAAGTGATGACTGATCAATTGCAACCAAGCGATGCCCTCCTTACTCGGGTGTTTATTGGATGTCTCAAGGGAACGGCTTATGAATGGTATAGAAGTCTCCCAGATGGGAGCATTACCTCATTTGCCGGTTTCAAACAGATGTTTCTTGAACGGTTCTATGAAGGGCTCAACGACATGACTATGTCTGCTCTTATTAGAATCAAGCAAAAAAAATAATAAAACTATAGAAGAGTACATTGAACGGTTTCGAAGAGAAGCTCTGAAGATGCCTCTTGGAACTCCTGATGCTGTCACCATCGACACATGCAAATCAAACTTGTTGCCAATCATCAGTATGTGGACAGGATCCACCCAATTCCAAGACTGGCCTTCTTTCATAGTTAGTGCCAAGGCTGCAGAAATTAGTGCTGAAACCTTCAAAGGTTTAGGAGTGCAGATGACTCCCAAAGAAACAGGTCAAGGTACTAACAATAAAAACAATGTTCGCAAAGGAAAAGAAACTCTTGAAGTTAATCTTCAGAGCAAAGATGCATCAACTGTTCAAACTTCTCCTACCTCTACAACTCAACAACCAAGAACACCTCGTCCCAAAGAAGAATACTCTTTCGATGATGACGATGTCCTTGGTATCTTTGAATGTCTGCTGAAAGGTAATAAAATACAATTACCTGAAATCAAGAAACCTGATGAAGCTGGTAAGACAGATCATCCCAAATACTGCCCATATCCCAGAATGTTGGGTCACACAATTCGTAGAAATGATTAAATCTGGAGCTATCTCCCTTACTCCAAAAGAGAAGACCGTCACCTCCAACGTCGTCTCTATGCAATTCAGAGATTTTCCTCCTCAACTCCTTGAAAGTGGGATCGTTCCTATTCCCAAGGCAACTCTTGAGATAGTGAATATTCCTCCTCCACAATTTGAAGGATTAGTGCCAATCACTTTGGAAACTGGAGAAATCATGTGGATTCATCCTGATCTAGTGGCAGATTTTGAATCTTTTTCTCCTCAAAAGACTACTTCTCGAAAGTCCAAGAAGGCTGGAAAGATTAAGTCATGTCATATGACGTCTCTTGGGTCTACCTCTGACACAGAGCCAAAAGAGAAAGAAGAAGCACTTGTTAGTGCTACTCGAACGGGGAAACCTTATCTAAAGGATTATTCCAAGAATCCTGAGGATACTCTTGGTATCCCTCCAGCTGATAAAGATGCTCCTAATGTTCCTCCTGAAGAAGAATCATCCACTGCACCTGTTCCTTCAACTACACCGGTTGAACCTGCTCCTTCCAAGCCCACAGCTCTTGAGAAAGGCAAACAACAGGCTCGGTTTGATAAACCAATCAAGAAGTCCTCTCCTCTTGGACTTCAGAAGCCTTATAATTTCGACATCCTAGCTCAACTTGCTAATACTCCAGCTAGAATGTCCCTCTTTGAACTTCTACGTCTTTCCAAAGAGACTCGGGAGACGTTAAGTGAAGCACTTCTACAGGCTGACTCTTGTCTTGCACAATTGAAGAAGCCAGATGCAGAACCTGCCACTTGCTTACATTGCAACAGTGTATTAGAGATTATCCCAAATATCACCTTTACACAAGATGACATGCTACTGGAGGATAATCGACATGATCGGCATCTCTACTACACCGGTTATATCGATACGATGAAGATAGATCGTATCCTCATTGACCCAGGGTCTGCTATAAGCATAATGCCAAAGAGTCTGTTGGATGAACTAAAAATTCCTCTTCACAAGCTCTCTAAGACGGTTACTACTATCTTGGGATTCAATCAAAGCCGAAGCGAGCCTTTGGGAAAGATTCATCTGAAGCTTCAGATAGGCGATTTCAGATCCAAAGTCACTTTCTATGTGATTGAGATCGTGGGATCCTATAATCTTCTTCTTGGGAGGCCCTTTCTTCATGAAAATAATGTGGTGCCTTCTACTCTTCATCAGTGTTTTAAGTACATTGATAGCAATGGAAGAGTACAAAAAGAAGTTGCTGATATAAATCCCTTCCATGGGGTTGAAGCTTATTTCAGTGATTTCCGAATGTACAAAGAAGAGTATACAAGGGTCATACAAGCTATGGAGAAAGAGGATTCACAAAGTGAGACTTTAATAATCCCTGTTAAAGGTCGAGCTACTCAGCAACAATCTTCCAAACCCTCTGGAGAAGGTTCTTTCATCATTCCAGTGAGTGGACGAATCTCTCCGTTGCCTCAGTCGTCTGCTCAAGATACAATGATCATTCCTGTTAGTGGGCATACTACAGTTCCTGTATCTTCACAAGATACTCTGCTAATTCCAGTTGGAGGGCGGATTATTCTTCCATCTCAAGCTTCAAGGGAGCTCACCTCTTCTGAGCCATTTGTTATCGATCTTAATCGAAACAAAGCTTCTTCTCATTCTTCTTCTTCCCCTTTAGTCATTGACTTGGCTAAAATCTCTAAGGCTCAGCCTTCTCCCAATATAAATATTGCTGCTTTTATATTTAATGAAAAGTCTCCATCTTTGCAGTACGCTGATGTGTGTAATTATGTTCATAGTTATTTACATTTGTTAGATGACTTGAACACAATAACCATAGGGGCTGTACAGACTGTTCATAGAGATGTATCCCTAGAACCTGTACAATCTTCATACTTTCTAGTTCCCAGCAGAAGGCCAGGAGACATTCCAATATTCTTCTACAAAGGGCCTCAAAGTCCTTCTGATTTAGAAGATGATGACAAAAATGATGATACTGAAAGATTACAACTACGTCGCTATAGTCAGCAATCTAAAGACATCATCAAAAATATGGGCTACGACTTCAGGACTGGCCTCAACAGTGGAAAATGAAGAAAAATGCCTGTTCGTATTCCTCCTCTGAAATATGGAAGGACTAAATACGGATTGGGCTACATTGCTCCTACTCCTTTTATCAATATTATTCATGCAGATCCCGAGTCTGATGAAGATAAGAGATCTGATTCTTCTAGTACCACTTCTTGGGATTCCGATACGAGTATCGGCGATTTTTGCTGCAACCTTCTGTCTTCCAACATGGTTTCCATTGACCATTTTGAAGAAAGTGATGAAGACGAAGAAGAGTTTGAAATCTCACCTGAATCAGAACAATGGGCCCAAAGGTTAGATAATCAATGGGAGTTCCGATTCGAGCAAAAAGAACCTCCGACTGAAGATAAACTTGTTCAAATAGATGTTGGTGAAGAGGGATCCCCCAAACCAATATTCATCAGTGAAAGTCTTTCAGAAACTGATAAGCAAGACATGATTAAACTCATTCGTGATTACATCGATGTCTTCGCTTGGAGTTATGAAGATATGCCAGGACATGATCCACAAATCGCAACTCACAAGCTCAATATCTTGCCGAATGCTAAACCGGTCAAACAACAAACAGCGACGATTTCGCCCAGACAATATGGATGTAATTGAAGCTGAAGTCAATAAACTCATAACCTTCGGGTTTATTAGAGAGGAACAACATTCCGATTGGATGGCTAACATAGTTCCTGTCCTTAAAAAGACTGGCAAGATCAGAGTATGCATAGACTTTCGCGATCTCAATGCGGCATGTCCTAAAGACGAATTTTCTCTACCAATCACTGATGTCATGATTGATAAATACCTGTGGATTTGAACGGATGTCATTCATGGACGGGTATTCTGGGTACAATCAGATTAAAATATTTCCAGACGACGAGAAGCACACTTCTTTCAGAACGCCGATTGGTACATACTGTTATACAGTTATGCCATTCGGTCTCAAGAATGCAGGAGCAACTTATCAACGAGCTATGAGCACTATATTCCGTGAACATTTACGGAAAATAGTCGAATGCTATGTTGATGATATTGCAGTCAAAAGTCGACAAAAGGAGGATCACATCCAAGATTTGAAGACTGTTTTTGATCTAATGCGTAAGCATCAATTAAAGATGAACCCTACTAAGTCCTTCTTAGGCGTCTCTAGTGGTAAATTTCTCGGCTTCGTCATTACCTCTAAAGGTATACACGTGGATCCCGAGAAGATCAAGGCCATCCAAGAGATGCGTCCTCCACGCACCTTAAAAGAGCTACGAGGATTTCAAGGAAGGATCGCTTATATCAGGAGATTCATCTCTAATTTATCAGGACGCTGCAGACCATTCAACAAACTTATGAAGAAAGGTGTTTCTTTTGTCTAGAATGATGAATGTCAGAAAGCATTCGATGATATAAAACAATATCTGATGAGCCCTCCAGTATTGGCACCTTCCGTTTCAGGAATTCCATTTCTCCTATATACTCGAGCAATGAGTCATTCATTGGGTGCATTACTCGCTCAAAAGAATCAAAATGGTCATGAACAAGCCATCTAATATCTCAGTCGTACTATGACCGGAGCTGAACCTCGATATTCATCGGTCGAAAAAGAATGTCTAGCCTTGATGTTCGCTGTTCAAAAGACACGACATTATATCATTGGCCAGACTATTCATGTCATCTCCAGGATCAATCCTATACGGATCATGATGAAGAAACCCAGTGTTTTGAATTCTCGATTAGCTAACTGGGGAATCCTACTTGCTCAGTATGACATGCATTATATTCCTCAGAAGTCAGTCAAAGGACAAGCTTTAGCTGATTTTCTAGCTGCTCATTCAATTCCAGAAGATTCAAAACTCTATGACGAAATTCCAGATGAAGTCCTAGATTCAAACCAAATTGCTGAAGAAGATCCTACTTGGCGTCTATTCTTTGATGGAGCTTCAAGGATAGGTCCTAATGGTGATATTGTCGCTGGAGTTGGAATCGTTCTTGTATCGCCAGAAGGTCTTATTATCCAAAAAGCTTATTCTCTCGATCAGCCGTGTTCAAACAACGTAGCTGAGTATAATGCATTACTCATTGGTCTTCAACTCGCTAAACATCTAAATATTCAACATTTGGAGGCGTACGGAGACTCTAAACTCATTGTTAATCAGATAAGGGGTACTTATGAAGTTCGCCATCAAGATCTGGTTCCTTATCATAGATCAGCTATATCTATGGCTTCTTCGTTTGAAGAATTCTTCATTGAACATGTTAGGCGAGCATGTAACACAGAAGCTGATGCTCTAGCTAATCTTGCAGCGGTGTTGGCTATCCCGATTAGACGACAACAAATGATTATTGTTCGCAATTGAGAATTATTTCATCTTGAAAATAACCTGACCCTAGGACTTCCAGTTGACATTGAAGAATCAACATCTCATGACATCAACACAACAAGAGGATTTGGATTCAGTCGTAAATCTTTATCATCTTCATCTGATTCTAGCATAGAATTCATCTTCAGTAACTCAGCCGAGAATCAAAATACGGATACGGATTGGAGACTTCCTTTCTTAGATTTCATATTGTATGATATTCTCCCGGATGATCCGAGTGAGGCAGCATCTATCAGACGACGATCACTCCGATTCTATTACAATCATACAACAAAGACCTTATATCGTCGAGCTTATGATGGTTTACTTCTTCGATGTGTTGCTGGTGACGAGGCTCAACAAATTATTCGCGAAGCACATGATGGAATTTGTGGAGCACATCAGCCTGGACCAAAACTTCAAGACCGTATTCGACGTATGGGTTATTATTGGCCCACTATGGTATCAGACGCCATCGAATATGCAAAGAAGTGTAAAGCTTGTCAAATCTATGCGGATTTTATTCATCAACCCTCGGAATTTCTACATCCGACGGCAGCATCATGGCCCTTCGAAGCTTGGGGCATGGATATTATCGGCCCGATCAATCCGCCGTCATCCAAGGGTCATCGGTTTATTCTCGCAATAACCGATTACTTCTTCGAATTGGGCACAGAAACCTAACTTTCTTGCTTCTTCTTCAGCTTCTTCCTTCGGAGTCATGTTGACGTAAGATGAACATCAAAACGGAGTTTTCTCCCTGTTTATATAACAGAGCTCGCCGACGGTTCATATTCCACCATAAATTGGATGCAATCAGTCTCGGAGAACGAAGAGTCATTATGACATTTAAATAAGATTCATTTGGATGTTTTCAAAGAACTTCGAAGTCTTTTCAACTTCCAAAAAATTTGAAGTCATCTCAGCGTGACTGATTTCATTTTATCATCTCGTTTTCAAAGTATTTCGAAATAATTTATCATTTTTTTCGAAAACTTTGAAGGGGGTTTTGTAGGCCTCAAAAAATGACAGTCACGCTGAGTTGATCAGAACAAGTCCAACAGTCACGCTGAGTTGGTCAGGACAGAGTCAAAAGTCACGCTCAGTTGATCAGGACAATATTTACAAATCACGCTGAGGAGACAGCTCATCATTTGTCAGAGAGTAATTATGACTGACAGCACAACAGTCGAAGAATGTCTCTTCGTATACCACGTATGCACAGAACTCGAGAGATCACAGCCGACTATTGCATGACTTTCGAAATCTTCTTCAGCAAGACTCAACCTTCGTCAAGTTGGCGTACTAAAAGAGTTTCTTGTCATTTAATGCGACTGACAAAAGCAATCACTGTCAGAGATTTTGTGTCAGTCGAGGTACGCCAAATCAAGACAGCTGGCAGTCCTATCTCAAGTCTGCGTGTATTTTGAGTTTTCCCTCAAGTCTGCGTGGATTCTGAAGTTTTCTTCCTCAAGCCTGCGTGGATTCTGAAGTTTTCTTCCTCAAGCCTGCGTGGATTCTGAAGTTTTCTTCACCAAATCTGTGTGGATTCTGAAGCTTCCTGCCCCAAGTTTGCGTGGATTTTGAAGCTTTCTACCCCGAGTCTGCGTGGATTTTATCTTCAACAAGTCTGCGTGGATTTCATCAAACTGGAGTACGTGGCAGTCATGCCACTGATCTCTCGCCTGCGTGTTCTGTAACTTGCACACGACTCATGCATGATCGCCATGTGTCCAACAGTTACAGGCCACGTCCAGTAACTGCTCACAGTCTTGCGTATGTTAAATCCTGTGTGATTTTCAACTAAGCAAAGGCTGTGAAGACAGTTATCTTTTCAGTTATTTTTGACTCTATAAATAGAGTTCTTTTTCTCATTCATTGTACAGATAGATAGTTATCTACTGTCAAAATTTTGAGAGCTTTTCTTCTTCGCATAGTCCAAGAGATAAAGTGATCGTCTTCTAGATCAGATTCCCACAGTTGTAATTTTTCCAAATACACAATAAATAAAGGAATTTATTTATGGAAAACAATGACAAGTCCAAATAGGTTCACTAACCAAGGTCCAATAAATAGGCTAGTCTTCTAATAAATACAACAATCACATATAATTAATAAAATAAATATACACAATATATAAATAATATAAAATAACAAAAATAACCCTATCTAAGATTGTGGTAGGGATACCTTATTATCAATTTGGTAATGAATTTAAGGAATTAATCCAATTCATGACAGGTTGGCAATTAGAATAATTTGGTAAAGAAAGAGAAAATTTTGGTAAAGAAAGGGCTGATGGATAAACCATAGATGTTTAAGTCTGATAGGTATAATTGATCAGGTGGATTTGGTCGAAATTGACGAAGATTATGATTTGAATAAGATTGCTTATGGATTTTGGTTTGATATAATAGAATTTTAGTAATTGGTTTGTAAGAGATTAAAATGTAATTTAGGATTTGGTAGTAATAATATATAACACACTTTTCTTGACACACTCTATAGCCACACTGATGTAGCAGTACATTATTGGATATCAACTATTACCTCTTTTAAGGCTTTCCTTGACATCTAATAATGCATTGTTACATTGTGGCTATGGAGTGTGTCAAGAAAAGTGTATTCCTATAGCATTATAATACTTATAGTAACAAGTGCAGATAGGGATAAAAGAATTTGATTTGTTAGTATTTAGCGGATTGATATGCTATTAGGATTAGTATTAAATTAGTTAGAGATTAGTAATTAGTAAAGTTAACTAAATACATAAACTCAAGGAAATCTATAGTTAGACTAACAAAATATTCAAGAAAAATTGAGGGGCTTACAGTTTTGGACAAAATGCTAGCGGAAATAACAAATTTATGTTTCAAACCAGACCATGCTTGCATGTTATATTCTAAACCATACCAAGTTTGCTGGCGGGGCGGTGCTAATCCAGAGCAGGCTGGACGACGATCCAGGACCCAAAGATTATAAGAACACCAACATGAATATATCTAGAATTGAACAAGAATTTACTACAAGTCAACTTTAATTAAAAATTTATTTCGGTGTAGTGATTATCAGCTTTACATACTAAAGATCTTTAGTTTAAATCTTGGTTGCGATAAATTTTATGTTATATTTTTCATTTTAGTTAATTTTTTCCACAACATGTATAGGGTCCGTCTCGAAAGTTCGCGTCGGCACCCCTATGAGCTCATGATCGACCTTGCTTGGATACCCCAAAAGTACCCTAAATATACCAAAAATAGCTCTATAATAGTTAGTTCAAGCCATTGTGTAAAATTAAGTTATATGGAAATCTCTTAAAAGGAGCCCATGCATTCAAGAACATCTGGACCAATAATAATTCATGAATATTATATTTGTCATCCATTACATTAAATATTTATAGGTATTTGATAAATCATCATATTCGCACCCCCAAACACCTACCCTTTGAATAGCCTCCAAATCTAAATACCAATGTATATAGACTAGCTAACTCTAACAATTTTATTATAATTTAATTGATTATCTCTTGGTCATGTCTATTTTGAGCATCAATGGGACTTTAATGATTAGTCTCCTATTGCATAAAGATGATATTTGATTTGATTGGAATCTAAGTCTATGTCACTTTCGCCATTTGGGCTTCTCCGTCGATCCTAAGTGGCTTCCATTCTAAGATCATCTCCAATGGAGATTTCTAAAATTGAGTTTCTATCCTACTTGTCATTATACATTATTGAAATTTCTATCATAGTTGGTAGAGTTTATATATATAAATTACACACACACAAATACTCTCCAATGCTTCTCTATTTCTATCCTACGTGAAAAATAAATAAATAAATGAATCAATTTAATGATGTATGACCCGATATTAATAGTTATGAGAGATGGAGAATTTTTGTGAGGACTAATATAAATTCTCCATCATATGTCACCGCCATATATAATATAGAAATGCTAATTCTAAGAGCACACAATATTTTACTAGGGGACAGTCCATGAAAGTGGAACTTTTACTGGGGACATCCTAAATTTTACTTGGGGCCAGTCCACCCCAAAAAATTAGGGTTTCTCAGCAGGCGGCCGCTGACAGAGGCGCGCGGGAGAGGCGCTGCCGGCGCGGTTGCTTGGCGGAGGGCTGGCCAAGCTAGCGGACGCACGCGGGAGTGGCACTGCCGGCGAAGACTTGGCGGAGGCGGAGGGCCGCTGGCGGTGGTAGCTTGGCGGACGCGCACGGGAGAGGCGCTGCCGGCGGTGGCTTGGTGGAGGGCCGCTGGCGGAAGCGCGCGGGAGAGGCGCTGCCGGCGGCCCCGTGCGCTCCGGCCTCGCCCTGGTCCTCGACAGGCTCGAGGGGATTCCCGCCGATAATGCGTCGCTCTCCGCCACCATTCGTGCACTCAACTAGCGAGATTCTTTCTTCCCAGTTAAAACTCAGAAAAATGGCACTCAGATGGCCGAGGCGAGGCCGGAGCGCACGGAGGAGGGTGTCCGTGGAAGGGTGTTGGCAGTCCTAACATAATGTAGGACTGCCAACTTAGTTGCAGTCCTACTTACTGTAAATTTTTATACTTTTTTGTAGGCCAGCCCCAAGCAAAGAAATTGAATAACAAACGTGTAATTTTTTGAGCTAACCCCGAGTAAAAAGTAATGTGCCCTTAGAATTAGCCTATAGAAATTGTTATAAAATTCTTTATTGGAAGGTTTTTTTGAAGGTGGGATTGGAGATGGCCTAATAGGAAACTACTTTGATTCCAAAGCTATTTTTGCTTCTGATTTTTCAAAATGAAATTGCTTTATGACTAGCTTAGTACTAGCTCACTACTAGCAAATGTTGATGTGGCGGAAAGAGGTAATCAAGTTTACAAGTTTATCTAGTTAACATTAACATTAACATTAAAATTAAAATTAATATTAGAATTAACATTAATATTAACATTAAAATTAATATTAATATTAACATTAAATTAAAATTAGCATTAACATTAACATTAAATTAATAATAAATTAATATTAACTTCAAATTACATGAATATTAATATTAATATTAACATTAATTAGCATTAATATTAATTTTAACATTAACATTAAAATTAAAATTAATATTAAATTAAAATTAGCATTAGCATTAACATTTACAATAAAATTTTTGGGTAATTAATTTTTTGGGTTAAAATATGACATGTCAGCTGCCATGTCACTTTCCATGTCAGATGTCACATAATGAGAGATATCATCACCCAAAAATTTTGGGAGCCAATTAACATAAGATAAATGTTTAAAGAATATTTTCCAAAAGCTGTTGGTCAGCTAAACCTATAAACTTGGTTAACTCTTTCTGCCACATCAGCATTTGCTAGTAGTGAGTTAGTACTAAACTAGCCATACAGCAAGATTGTTTTAAAAAACGGTCTGAGCCGGCTGGGTCACTTTTCGGTTAATCTTGAAAAACAAAACAAAAGATTTGTCATAAAAAAACTGGGTAAACTACAAAAAACCTCTCGTTAGATTCCCGTATTTTGCACTAAAAGACCCACATGCTCTTGAAATTCTTGAAAGTATGAAATCTGCTCATTTTGTCCCCTTTCTGTCAACTGCTGTTAAGTGGATTATGTAATAACCATTTACCCCTCCACTCTCTCCCCCTCTTCTCCTCTCTGGTGGTACGGGAAGGAGGAGGAGGAAGGCGGGAAGGAGGAGGGGGTGCTGGCCGGAGTAAGGAGGGGGGGCTGAGGGGGTGGGGAGGAGGGGTTGGTCGGAGTGAGGAGGGGGGCTGAGGGGGGAGGGGAGAAGGAGGAGGGGGCGGGGCTGAGGGGGCGGGGAGAAGGAGGAGGGGGCGGGGCTGAGGGGGTGGGGAGGAGGAGGGGGGCTGGCCGGAGTGAAGGGGGGCTGAGGGGGCGTGGAGGAGGAGGAGGGGACGGGGAGGAGGGAGGAGGGGGGGTTGAGGGGGGGAGGAGGAGGGGGCGGGGCGGGGAGGAGGAGGGGGGCTGGCCGGAGGGAGGGTGGCTGAACTTGTCACGACCCGCACCCCAGAGTAAGGGCACGAGACGTGTGTACGTCCAGCCTACGCCGCAGTGTAGGCGGCAGAACGCTGTCCTAGGTCACATACATCTAACGGTTATAAGGTACCTGTACAGTTATACACTCCGAATGGAGGTGACATAAATAAGTACAACTCAATCACAACTAAGGAAGAAAGTACGATACGATAGAATAGATGAAACACAGAATCCACAGATGATAAATACAATAGAGAGATAGCTGGAAGTCTAAGATAACATCTCCACATATCCAGAGTACAGACCCCAAATAAATACAAGTGTATCTGACAAGACATGAAGATAAATAGAACTAGCCTAGCTAACTAGCCTAGTCTATAGGGGTAGTGTCATCAGCAAGTGCTGGGTCCTCCTGAGGGTCCAGCTCACATGTGTCGTATAAGCCTGCTCCATAATAGGTGGGACACAGCTCCTCAAAATCATCTGTAATATTTCAACAGTTCCAGTCAGGACTGGAGCGAGCACAGTACATCTCACGCAGTTCATATCATGACAGGAATAAAATACAGGCAATAGAGTAAGATATATGAAGCGCTGAAGAGTATACATGAGTAAAAGAGAAGACTGTAATAAAATATCTACTATAGGTAAAGAGCTACAGTGAACTAGTGATTTAGAGTACAAGCTAGACATGTGAACGACTTGATAATAAATATGAGAGGTTGTACATGGCTACACTACTTTAGAAATTGTCCACATGACTATGTATACTCTCCCGTACCCCAGTCAATACACAAGGATCCGTTCAAGTTATATTATTGTACATGATTTCACATGGGGGCCCATAAATGGGTGCACATGAATATAAACATGGGGGCTCCGTGAACATGAGAGTACATAAATCACGAGAGTGCACATGAATGGTGAAAGCACAAGAGTACATGATGAAAGTGAAACGCACATGACATGATGTATCTGATGCTCCCGAGGGGGATAACATCGTATGAAAAGATCCATATAGTACTAATCAGTGTTTCCATCGTGTCAGCATCAAGTAAAATAATCTAGAGCAAGAAAATACTCCTAGCAAGTATGAAACGGTCAGAGAATGTACTCGCCTGATATCCTGAATGTCTGAAAGAAATACTGCCTGAGGAGTGGTGTCTGGCTCCTAATCAGAACAGTACAAGTCACAACATGTCCAACTAATAAAGTAAGCTACTATGATGCATTCTACATGATGTTGGGTCAATTCTAGACTAAAGTCAACCCTGGTTAACTTCAGTCAACTAACTAGTCAATACTAGGTCAACCTAGACCCAATCAAGTCTCACTAGGCCTAACCTTGTCTACCCTAGCATTCACATACCATACACAAGTCAATATGACTCTACTCATGTGCATATTCTATATACACAAGACCACACAAGGATACCATAGACTAGGCTACCTAGACTATATACCATATACCCTTATAGGCAATACACATACAATCCATATATTTATATACACACTATTCATATAGGTAATACCTATATTGTATTACAATTATAACATTATGTTATATATATATATATATATATATATATATATATATATATATATATATATATATATATAGTTAGAGAGGGAAGAGCATATGAATATGTGAGTGTGTGTCATGTGTGTGGGCAAGTGTGTAAACATGTGTGTGTATGTGTCATTAGAGCATAGGCATGTGGCATCTATATTCTCAGAATTCAGTGAGTGTAACAGTGTGTACATTTGTGTAATAATCAATGTGTCACTGTGTATAGCTACATAGGAAACAGTGTAATGGCCTTCATGTTCTCAGATTTTGCAAGGTGAGATATGTATGTGGGTAACAGTTAAGGTGTACATATGTGGGTAAACATGTGTGTGTATATATTTATGTATCATTCCCAGATTTCTAGTTCCTAGTGTTTCCAGATTTACAAAATAGTGAAATGTAGGTATGGATATTAAGTTCTCAGATTTTGAAATGAACCAATGTCCTGTGTGTGTGTGTGTGCTACACATGAGAGTGCATGAGAAGCAATGGGTTATACTGTGTATAACTGGCAGGAAGCAGTATTCATAAGAATCAACAACATGACAGTTCAAAATGGTTTGAACATTTGTTCTCAGGTTTTCAAACAAAGTGACAGTATAATATGGGAACATTGTTCTCAGTTGTGTGTGTGTCTCTAAACATGAAAGTGTATAGGAACAGTGGGTAATCCCAGGCCTAACAGTGTGTGCATACATGTGCATATAATTCCCAGTTCCCTGTTCAATTTCAGTTCACAAACAGCCTATATGTCCTCAGGAATCCCATGTTCTTTTGACAGTTCATACATAGCAGTTCCAACCTAAATTTCGAAATCCCAATGTGATCAATCCCACATGTCAACATATATAAACATATTAACTAAAACTGATATATCTAGACATGAACCTACTTAATAAATCATGATTTAACATTTACAAACAATGAAGCACTGATAAGGACATAAACTGTCATTGCCAACCCGATACCAAAGTTCAACCCATTTGCTCGAACAAAAAATATCATCTAACTATCATCCCCAAGTAACACAGAGGCAAAACCCCATCATAACTGACATGTGTACACCTATACAATCATTAATAACCATTACTTGACAAGTTAAACTAAATCAACTCAGAAAATGCATATGTTAGCTCTGGTATCAGAACAGGGAAGGATGGAGGTTTAGACAAATTCAAACTTGAAAGAAAAACAACTAAATGGTTAATTTAATAGGTTGGTACTTAGTGATGCATATGTGATAGTGTCAAACAGGCCATAATGTGTCCAAAATTTGGACACAAACGTGTCCAAGAACCACACGAACACAGAACACAAGACTGGACAAAGATAGTACAACCCGTGCACGAGTCCTAGCTCACTCGACACGAATCTATTGGATACGAGGCCTTGGGGGTGTCGTGTCAGACACTGCCCCTACCTCTGTGTCCAACCACACGTGTCCAAGTGCCCTAAATCAACTGTACGAGCATACGAGCAGCAGGGCACTGCTGACCGCACGCACGTGGCCGTGTCCATGACCCCAAAGCGACACAAACAAGACACGAATCATGCTCAGTCACAAGGAAAACAATAAGCCACTCTAAAACACATATTCCTAATCAAATATAATTCGAAAACAGTGATGAAACGCCCACTATGGCATTTCATCGAATACAACAACACCTAGGCTGATACGTGTCAGATACAGACACATAATGGACACAACTCAACACGAAATCTATACCTACAGCTAGAGGACACCTAGGGCTATGCAAATATGTAAATAAATCAGGAAACTAATGGTTAAAAAGAATGTTACCTATAGGTTGTTCTTCCTCAAGAAAAATCGAAAATGAGAATCCCTCCTTGCTAGCTCAATGCTTCTATGGAAGCCAAAACTGTGATTCACCTCCACCAACAGCAAGAGAACAATAATCAGGTTGCAATGCAAAAGATTTGAATGAAAAAGGATGAAAAATGATCAAAATAGGAAGGATTGAGGGAAGAACGAAACCTTGCTCTTTGAAAATGGAAGAATATACAAAAGAGAAAAGAAACTTTGAGAGACATTAAAAGGGGGGTGGATCCCTAGGTGGCCGGCCCAAACTTCTAGGGTTAGGGTTTTGGGGATCATCAATGGCTCTCATATCATCTTGTCAAATCAAGGGTCCATAAATTCTAGGTTACACACTAGTCTAAGTCATGCATCCTAGTTAGCTCTAACTAACCATGACTAACTAAGACTAATCATGACTAACTAAGACTAACCATGACTAAGTCCAGTCTAGGTTAGGGCTAATCACAACACATGACAACTAATTAAATCAATATTAAAACCACACAAAATTCTAATAAATATATTAATTTTAAATAAATTCAAAATGACAAAAATACCCTCAAACTAGAAATGTGGTAGTGACAAATCTACCATCCTTAAAAGAATTTAGTCCTCGAAATTGAAAGGCAAAACTAACTGATGAGAAGGATAGACAATCATACCTCAAGGTCCAAAAAGATAAGGGTATCGCTCGCGCATCTCATCCTCCCGCTCCCAGGTAGACTCTCCTGGAGAATGATGCCTCCATGCGACGCGAACCAAGGGTATCACCTGGTTTCTCAGTACTTTCTCTCGGTGATCCAGAATCTCCACTGGCTACTCTGGATAACTGAGAGTAGGTCCCACCTCAATCTCTGAGTGATCGAATACATGGCTAGGGCCAGCCACGTACCGTCTCAACTGTGATACGTGGAATACGTTGTGGACACCCACTAGTGCAGGTAGCAAGTCTAGCTTGTATGCTACGTCACCGACTCTCCCGTTGATCACGAAAGGTCCGATAAAGCGCGGGCTAAGCTTTCCACCTCCAACAAAACGTATGGTACCACGAGTCGGAGATATCCGCAGAAAAACTATTTTTTCGACCTAAACACAAACAAGGTCTCATGTTACTAAATAATCAAACATGATCAAACAAACAAAAAAACAAACAACCTACTTCTAATCCTATCTCTAATCTGTACCTCAAACTCCAAGGGTCTTCGATGGCTATCGGCCCAGTGCCGATGTTTATCCTGTGCCACGCGAAGTCTATCCCTGATGAGCTTCACCTTCTCGGCTGCGTCAACAACCATCTCTGGTCCCAGTAAAGCTCGCTCCCCAACATCATCCCAAGATAAGGGTGTATGACACCTACGCCCGTACAGAACCTCGAAAGGTGACATCACAATGCTGGCCTGGAAACTGTTGTTGTAAGCAAACTCTACCAAATACAGGTGATCCTCCCAGGAACCTCCAAAATCCAAGACGTACGTTTGCAGCATATCCTCAAGCGTCTGAATAGTCCTCTCTGACTGTCCGTCCGTCTGGGGGTGGTATGCAGTACTAAACTTGAGCTGAGTGCGCAAGCTAGTCTGCAGACTCCTCCAAAAATGGAAAGTAAAGTGACTATCCCGATCCGAGATGATACTGACCGGAACCCTATAAATCTTGACTATCTGCCGTATGTACATCTCTACAAGCCTCTCTGTAGACGTACCCACCTTGAATGGCAAGAAGTGGGCCGATTTGGTCAACCTGTCAACGATAACCCAAATCGTGTCTTTTCCTCCTGGTGTACGCGGCAACCCTGATACAAAATCCATTGTGATATGCTTCCACTTCCACTCTAGAATAGGAAATGGCTGCAATAATCCTCCGGGCTTCTGCCTCTCTGCCTTGACTTGCTGACAGACCAAGCATCTAGCTACGAAGCGAGCTACCTCCCGCTTCATCCCGTACCACCAGACATGCTCCCTCAGATCTCGGTACATCTTGTTGGCACCAGAGTGTATAGAGTACTGAGATCTGTGAGCCTCCTGCATGACCTGCTCCCTGAGCTCTCTACTGGGCACACATAACCTGGAACCGTGCCTCAAGACACCATCCTCTGCAAGAGAAAACTCGCCATCCACTAGCCCTGCTCGAACCTGCTCTCCAAGACACCGCAGAGCAACATCCTCGAACTGCGTCGACTTGATCCTCTCTACCAAGTCTGACTGAATCTGTAGGCCCCATATCTGTATCTGAACTCCGGGCATAATCACCTCAATCCTCAGGCTCTCCAAATCAGCAAGCAAGTGACGGTCCATAGTCAAACACATGGCTGTCGGATACCTACTCAAGGCATCGGCAACCACGTTGGCCTTCCCTGGGTGATACTGAAGTGAGATGTCGAAGTCCTTCATCCGCTCTAACCATCTGTGCTGCCTCATGTTGAGCTCTTTCTGTGTAAACACATACTTCAAGCTCTTATGATCTGTGAAGATCTCCACCCTCTCTCCATACAAGTAGTGCTTCCACAACTTCAGAGCAAAAATTACTGCTGCGAACTCCAGGTCGTGGGTAGGGTAGTTCTTCTCATGGGGACATAACTGCCTGAAAGCATAGGCAATCACCTTCCCATGCTGCTGCAAGACACAGCCCAACCCCTTCCCTGAAGCGTCACTATAGATAGTGAACCCTCCTGAACCTGAAGGCAATGTCAGAATCGGAGCTGTCGTAAGCTGCTTCTTCAACTCATCAAAAGCTGTCTGACACTCCTCTGACCAAACAAACTCAACATCCTTCCGGGTCAGCCTAGTCAACGGCTCTGCAATCCGGGAGAAATCCTGCACGAACCTCTTATAATATCCTGCCAGCCCTAAGAAACTCCTGATCTCTGCCACTGAAGTCGGTACTGTCCAAGCCTCAACTGCTGTGATCTTCTTCGGGTCCACTAACATCACATCTCCAATCACCACATGACCCAAGAAGTCAACTCTGTCCAGAAAGAACTTGTACTTCGAGAGCTTGCCATACAGCCTATCCCTCCTGAGTGTCTCCAAAACCACTCTCAAGTGATCCTCGTGCTCCTCCTCGGTCTTCGAATACACCAGGATATCATCAATGAACACCACCACGAACTTGTCCAAGTACTGGTGGAACACCTCCTTGTTCATCAAGTTCATAAATACCGTCGGGGCGTTGGTCAGCCCAAACGGCATAACTAAGAACTCAAACTGTCCGTACCGCGTCCTGAAAGCGGTCTTCAGAATATCCTCCCTCTTCACCTTCACCTGGTGATAACATGACCTCAAATCAATCTTGGAGGAAATTCGAGCTCTGCTCAACTGATCAAAGAGATCATTGATCCGCGGCAGTGGGTATCTGTTCTTGATCGCTAGGTTGTTGAGTGCCCTATAGTCGATACACATCCGTACCGACCCATCCTTCTTGGGTACAAAAAGTACCGGTGCACCCCAAGGTAAAGAACTCGATCAGATGAAGCCCTTGTCCTGTAGCTCATCCACCTGCTTCTTCAGCTCTCCCAACTCACTGTTGTTCACTTGATAGACATACTGAGAAATCGGTTCCGCGCTGGGAACCAAGTCTATCGAGAACTCTACATCCATGTCCGGTGGAAGCCCTGTAGCTCCCCTTCCCAGAAATTCTTGAAATATATTTTTATTATTATTAATTATTTTATGTGAATGGTGATTTTTAGATTTTATGAATAATTTTTAGTTAATTATTACGGTGGATAATTTTAGCCATGGTTGAGTTTTGAAGTACAAGACGACGAGGAATTATGGCTCGGAAGATGTAGGAGTGTGCCTTGACTAATGTACTAGCCATGCCAGGGGAAACCTAGCCATATGGATGTCCGAACTAGAAAAACCAGATCAAGTTGCGACTTAACCCTTACCGAAGTTTTATTTACTATTTAATTATATTATTGAGCTTTAGGGAACCCGGTTGAACCGAATCTGTCCAGATTGGGCCCAAATCAAATCCAAGCCCATGTAGGCATGTAATGGGACCAAATACGGTCTTGTAGACATGTTTGGTAAATGCAAATATTTTTGTATATATCTATTAAGAAGTTGGTAATTATTTTCTAAATAATTGTTATATGTACATTATAGGTATTATTATTATTAAATAATGTTTTACAAATTTTTGTATGATCTTCTTGAGCCAGATAAGTAGTGTGCATGACTATATCCACCAATAATGACTACCAGTCTATTATTATTGTTATTAGGATTGTTATTTATTACTATTGGATTATTTTATTATTTCATGGTTAAATGAAATTACCCCTCTCTCTATATATATCTATATACATATAGACATAAATACATACTCCTAGGAATGGGCTATACCCTAGGAATAGGTAATCATGAGTTTTATTTGGATTTTTGGAGTTTATTATAAATATATAAATGTGCATTTGGGATGTGTTTGAGACTATATATTTTCCATAAATAAGTATAGGATAATTATAAATATTTTCTTTTGAAAAACTATAATGCATATTATTTTATATACATGAATATTTAGTAGGTTGTATTGAATATGTACATCTATATACTAATTATCGTATACATGCATTATATAAATATAAATATATATATATATATATATATATATATATATATATATATATATATATATATATATATATATATATATATATATATATATATATATATATATATATATATATTTTATATATATATAAAATATTTTTTATATATATATATAAAATATATTATATATATATATATATATATATATATATATATATATATATATATATATATATATATATATATATATATATATATATATATATATATATAACATGGATAAAAAAAATAAAATTAAAAATATATATATATATATATAACATGGATAATTGTCCCTTATATACATTTGCTTATAAAAAAAGAAAAGAAAGAAATAAAGAGAAGGAAAAGGAAATCCCAGCCAGCCAACCAAGCCGGCCCCAGAATGAGCCCAGCCCACCATGGGGCAAACAGCCTCAAACCGAGAACTCAGAAAACCAGACCCTGACCTGTGCCAGACCGAGCATATATATACATAGGTATAAGACGAAACCGAGAGAAGTTCGTGATATGATATCGCAGCAAACCCTAGCTCATCCATGCCACCAACACCCGACGCCACCCTCTCCGACCCTAGGCGTGCCGCCTGCCGCCGCCACGACCGCCAGAGATGGCCGGACACGCGCATGACAGGACACAGCCGTGCGCGAGCAGAGGAGCAGCGACAACAGTATGCGTTTCGAAGCCCAACTTTATGGTACGAGTTCTCTGTCTACGATTATTCATTTTTCGAATCATAAAGTGTTTCAGAAAACCTACTAGACCCTCTTCAAACCCCTTCAGATGGATTTTATCCAATGACAGTAGAAACCCCAGAAAATTGACACGAAGTCGATCAAAAATCCGTTCGAAAACAGAGCATAAGAAGTCCAATCACCCGTATTCGAGGATCGATTTCGATCGATCCAGTGACCGTTTAGAAATTTTACTTGAACGCAGTTATAGTAACATATAGGGCTTCACGACCAAATTTACATAATCCGATTACATCGACTATACGCCGAGAAATCGGATCCCAAAGTTTGACAAAAACTTGTTTTAAAATCTAGAAAAAATCTTCGATACGACGTGCGTCCCGCCAATCCGGGCGACGTGGTCGCGAACCGAAAGCATCGAAAGGTGCGTAACAGCTTCGTGGTCGTGTGGGCTTTTACGAAATTCAAATTGGTCGCGTGTGCGTGACAAATTTGATGCGTATCCGTCAAAATTTACCGTATCGGCCTCTGTGTAAATTTTTTAATTACTTTGTGCATGCTCGTCAGATCGAGATGAAACTTCGCCAACAGGACCGTATCATTTTTCTGGTCCTGTAAGCAAAGTTTGGTCTGATTCTGAGACAGTTGATCCGATCGCCGTTTTGCGGGCCCCACCGTCCGACTCAACGGGCGATTTTGTGTACGGTCCACCGGAATCCAACTTTGGATATACCATTGGATTCGTATCAAAAAACTGGACCTGTTGACATATAGTTCGATGACTTTAGAGACCATTGACTCTGGCATAATTCTTGGTGCAAAGCGGGTCCAACGGCGGATATCGTTTTTGCCCGAAATTACCGTTTTGCTCTTGTGTCCAGAATTGGACTTAAGGACAGGCAATCCTAGCTAATTTGACAATTCTAAGAATGGTGGCAATGTCTGTTTCAGCTTTCGGAGACATTTGTAGATTTTGGACTTATTTGGCTTACCGGTTGACGGTTTATTGTTGGCTCTTCGTGCTACCACCAGACAAGTATACCTTGCCAGCTTGTATAATATAATTTATATGCATGTTCATTATCTCGCTGTTGTTCTTTTTCTTACATTCGTGATTGCTTTATTCCATGTCTAGTACACTCGTCCTGTTATAGTTTTACTTTACATGTTTCTAGTTGTCTGTACATTCTTGTTCCTTTCTGTTATGATATTTCTATCTGTTATACTGTGTTAGTTTCATATGCACTCCTTGATAGAGTCGTCTAGTCCTACACCACGATTCCCTCGACTTGATTATAACTTGATTTGACTTGACATGACTTGAGTAGGACTTGAATTTGACATTCTATAGATTGTGAGTACTTACCTTGACTACGGTCTATAGGATTTTTATACTAGGATTGGCTACCGTCTTGGTTGTGAGAGCTTGCCTTGACTGTGATTGAGACACTATAGATTGTGAGTGCTTGCCTTGACTGCAGTCTATAGCTTTGACCTATTAGCCATTTCTAGTATGGCATGCCAGTGCCTTAGGATCCTTGTGTTTAGATCTTGTGTCTTAGTTCATTTTGTCTCATTGGATATCCTTGATTGATCCATACTTCTTTGTATATTTGTACTGTTACATGTTGTCTTGTATATTATGTATCTTGCTAGTCCTCTGAGGACCTGATGATCTCTTCAGGTAGCTGATTGTACGGAGTTAGTTAGCTGAGCATGTGGTAGTTGACTTCAATCGCATGATTCAGGTACTTTGTTAGTGTTATTGATTTACTATCTTTCTCGTGCTTTCATGATATATCCTGCTTATCAGCTTAGCTTTATAGACTCATATTATTCTTAGAGTCTAATCGGACATATGTGCTGGTGGGCTGCAGACCACGACCCATACTTGTTCATTCTTGTTTTACATGATTCTTGTGGATTGAGATATAGTTTAGATTAGACATGATACCCATGACCTTGACAGCTTATACGTACTCGAGTTGGGCTGGAGTCCGCTCGATACGTAGCTGGCTTGCTCACGAGCTCGCACCCGAAAAGCGGGTGCGGGTCGTGACAAGTTTTTGTGGTGGCCCATGCAGGTCAGAGCATATCGTATCGGTTACGTAACTGTACTGATACGAGCCTGCGACTATGACTAAACCCTTAGAAATCTCAATCCACTATGCTTTGAAATTTCTCTTAGAAATTCTCTACGTCCTTGAAAACTCTATATTTGCTCTCGATTATACTTCCTTGCTTTCCGTACTATTGATTCTCGTCCATTCCTATTTCGGGGTGACGAATGATCGTGTTGTCTAGAATTTATCAGAAATTCTTAAATTATAGTATAATATTGCTTGACTATTGAATATTTGATTGTTTGTAGATAGGAGGGATTATAGATGTCATACACCCTAGATATCTGTTGGTAGAATTGTTAGCAACTTGTTAGAAGATTAGAAGGTTTTAGTGACCGTAATTTTGAGGAGTAGTGTGACCTAAGGTGGGTAGAAGTCCTCGAGATTTCGTAAATACCAAATGACTAGAGAAGGCCATAAAATATTTTTGGAGAAATTAAATTTGAGGAGATTAAGGTAATAGTAGACTTTGAATTTTAAGAAATAGTTATGAATTAGAATTTCGAGGACGAAATTATTTTTAAGGTGGGTGTAGCTCCCCTTCCCGAAAATTCTTGAAATATATTTTTTATTATTAATAATTATTTTATTTGAATGGTGATTTTTAGATTTTATGAATAATTATTTAGTTAATTATTACGGTGGATGATTTTAGCCATGGTTGAGTTTTGAAGTACAAGACGACTAGGAATTGTGGCACGGAAGATGTAGCAGTGTGCCTTGACTAATGTACTAGCCATGCCAGGGGAAACCTAGCCATAGGGATGTCCAAACTAGAATAACCAGATCAAGTTGCGACTTAACCCTTACCGAAGTTTTATTTACTATTTAATTATATTATTGAGTTTTAGGAAACCCGGTTGAACCGAATCTGTCCAGATTGGGCACAAATCAAATCCAAGCCAATGTAGGCATGTAATGAGACCAAATACGGTCTTGTAGACATGTTTGGTAAATACAAATATTTTTGTATATATATTAGGAAGTTGGTAATTATTTTCTAAATAATTGTTATATGTACATTATAGGTATTATTATTATTAAATAATGTTTTACAAATTTTTGTATGATCTTCTGGAGCCAGATAAGTAGTGTGCATGACTATATCCACCAATAATGACTACCAGTCTATTATTATTGTTGTTAGGATTGTTATTTATCACTATTGGGTTATTTTATTATTTCATGGTTAAATGAAATTGCCCCTCTCTCTATATATATATATCTATATATATAGACATATATACATACTCCTAGGAATGGGCCATACCCTAGGAATAGGTAATCATGAGTTTTATTTGGATTTTTGGAGTTTATTATAAATATATAAATGTGCATTTGGGATGTGTTTGAGACTATATATTTTCCATAAATAAGTATAGAATAATTATAAATATTTTCTCTTGAAAAACTATAATGTATATTATTTTATATACATGAATATTTAGTAGGTTGTATTTGAATATGTACATCTATATACTAACTATCGTATACATGCATTATATTATATTATATATATATATATATATATATATATATATATATATATATATATATATATATATATATATATATATATATATATATATATATATATATATATATATATATATATATAACATGGATAAAAAAAAAAATATATATATATATAACATGGATAATTGTCCCTTAGATACATTTGCTTATAAAAGAAAAGAAAAGAAATAAATAAATAGAAGGAAAAGAAAGTCCCAGCCAGCCAACCAAGCCGGCCCCAGAACGAGCCCAGCCCACCATGGGGCAAACAGCCCCAAACTGAGAACTCAGAAAACTCGACCCTGACCTGTGCTAGACCGAGCATATATATACATAGGTATAAGACGAAACCGAGAGAAGTTCGTGATATGAGATCGCAGCAAACCCTAGCTCATCCACGCCACCAACACCCAATGCCACCCTCTCTGACCCTAGGTGCGCCGCCCGCCGCCGCTTCGACCGCCAGAGATGGCCGGACACGCGAACGACAGGACACAGCCGCGCGCGAGCAGAGGAGCAGCGACAGCAGTATGCGTTTTGAAGCCTAACTTCATGGTACGAGTTCTCTGTCTACGATTATTCATTTTCCGAACCGTAAAGTGTTTCAGAAAACCTACTAGACCCTCTTCAAACTCCTGCAGATGGATTTTATCCAATGATAGTAGAAACGCCAGAAAAGCAACACGAAGTCGATCAAAAACCCGTTCGAAAACAGAGCATAAGACAGTCCAATCACCCGTATTCGAGGATCGATTTCGATCGATCCAGTGACCGTTTAAAAATTCCACTTGAACAAAGTTATAAATAACATATAGGGCTTCATGACCTAATTCACAGAACCCAATTACATCTACTACACGCCAAAAAATCGGATCCCAAAGTTTGACAAAAACCTGTTTTAAAATCTAGAAAAAATCTTCGATACGACGTGCGTCCCGCCAATCTGGGCGACACGGTCGCGAACCGAAAGCATAGAAAGGTGCGTAACAGCTTTGTGGTCGTGTGGGCTTTGACGGAATTCAAATTGATCGCATGTGCATGACAAATTTGATGCGTATCCGTCGAAATTTTTCGTATCGGTCTCTGTGCATATTTCCTAATTACTTTGTGTACGCTCGTCAGATCGAGACAAAACTTGTGCCAACTGGACCGTATCATTTTTCTGGTCCTGTATGCCAAGTTTGGTCCGATTTTGAGATAGTTGATCGGATCGCCGTTTTACGGACCCCACGGTCCGACTCAACGGGCGATTTTGTGCACGGCCCGTCGGAATCCAACTTTGGACATATGGTTGGGTTTATATCGGAAAATCGAACTTGTTGACATATAGTTTGATGACTTTAGAGACCATTGACTCTGGCATAATTTTCGGTACAAAGCGGGTCCAACGGCGGACATCGTTTTTGTCAAAAATTACCGTTTTGCTCCTGTGTCCGAAATTGGACTTAAGGACAGGCAATTCTAGCTAATTTAACTATTCTGAGAATGTTGGCAATGTCTGTTTCAGCTTTCAGAGACATTTGTGGATTTTTGACTTATTTGGCTTACCCGTTGACGGTTTATTGTTGGCTCTTCGTGCTACCACCAGGCAAGTATACCTTACCAGCTTGTATAATATAATTTATATGCATGTTTATTATCTCGCTGCTGTTCTTTTCCTTATATTCGTGATTGTTTTATTCCATGTCTAGTACACTCATCCTGTTATAGTTTTACTTTATATGTTTCTAGTTGTCTGCACATTCTTGTTCCTTTCTGTTATGATATTTCTATCTATTACACTATGTTAGTTTCATATGTACTCCTTGATAGAGTCGTCTAGTCCTATACCACGATTCCCTCGACTTGATTATAACTTGACTTGACTTGACATGACTTGAGTAGGACTTAACTTTGACATTTTATAGATTGTGAGTACTATCTTGACTACGGTCTATAGAATTTTTATGCTTGGATTGGCTACCATCTTGGTTGTGAGTGCTTGTCTTGACTGCGATTGAGACACTATAGATTGTGAGTGCTTGCCTTGACTGCAGTCTATAGCTTTGACCTATTAGCCATTTCTAGTATGGCATACCAGTGTCTTAGGATCCTTGTGTTTAGATCTTGTGTCTTAGTTCATTTTGTCTCGTTGGATATCCTTGATTGTTCCTTACTTCTTTGTATATTTGTACTGTTACATGTTGGCTTGTTTATTATGTATCTTGCTAGTCCTCTGAGGACCTGATGATCTCTTCAGGTAGCTGATTGCACGGAGTTAGTTAGCTGAGCATGTGGTAGTTGACTTCAATCGCATGATTTAGGTACTTTGTTAGTGTTATTGATTTACTATCTTTCTTGTGCTTTCATGATATATCCTGCTTATCAGCTTAGCTTTATAGACTCATATTATTCTTAGAGTCTAATCGGACATATATGCTGGTGGGCTGCAGACCACGACCCATACTTGTTCATTCTTGTTTTACGTGATTCTTGTGGATTGAGATATAGTTTAGATTAGACATGATACCCATGACCTTGATAGCTTATACGTACTCGAGTCGGGCTGGAGTCCGTTCGATACGTAGCTGGCTTGCTCACGAGCTCGCGCTCGATACGTAGCTGGCTTGCTGACAAGCCCTGGAAACTCCTCCGGGAAGACGTCCTTGAACTCTTCATCAAAGGATGTGGAGCCGCCTGCTCCTCAACTGAAGCTCCGCAGAAAAGTCCGTTGTCCTGCTCCGCCTGCCGTCGGGTGTACTCGAACTCTGGCTCTCCTGGCGCCCCAAACAGAACTCTACCCCCTCGGCAATCTATGCTGGTGTGGTGCCTGCTCAACCAATCCATACCTAATACGATATCGTAGTTCGGTAGTGGCATTATTAGCAGGCTCACCTCCAACTCTCGGCCTCCAAAAATGATACTCCGCCCTCTGCAAACATCACTCACGAGGATAACTCCACCCCCGGTCATGATCTTGCAAGTCCTAGGCAATGATTCAGATACTAGGTAGTGTCTAATAGCAAATGATACTGATACGAAACTGTGGGAAGCCCCAAATTCAAATAGGGTGAAAGCTGGAATAGAGTTGAGAAGAACCGAACCTGCAATCAACTCCCCGATGGCTACTGTATCCTCGGCCGCCATGGCGAAAGCTCTCCCATACTGGCCTCCCATGGTCTGCTGCTGGTGCTGTACGAATCGCTGCTGCTGAGTCGGCAACGGTCCCTTCTACGGTCCCCCTAGAGCCTTGGCTTCGGCTCCCTGTGCTGCCCTGCCCGCAAAGAGGGAACAGTCCCTCAACTGATGCTCTGACAATCCACAGAGGAGGCACTTCCCCAGCCTCTTTCTGCACTCAGTCCATCCGTGCCCCGGCTTCTTGCAGAAGGTACAACTGATAGTCTGCTGCCTCGGGGCCTGCTGTGCTGCCTCGGTTGTTGATGCTGCACTGGCTGATGCCTCGACTGCTGAAACTGTTGCGGCTGGAACCTCTGCTGGTGGTGGTGGTGCTGCTGAATGTGCGGCCTCTTGGCCTGTCCTCCGCTACCACTAGCTCTCTGGATGTCTCGTCCCCTCTTGAGCCTAAGCTCAAGATCATCCTCTGCGGCTAAGACATCCACCAAGATCTCCTCAAAGGTAGCGCTGCGAGCACTCTTGGTATAGGACTTAACCTCCTTTACCAATCCCTTTCTGAACCTTCGGGCCTTCGTCGCCTCGGATAACCCCTCGACAAATCTGCCCAGACGGCAGAACTCTCCTGTATACTCCTCCACGGACTGGCTGTCCTGGACTAGGGCCTCGAACTGAGTCTCGAGGGCTCCTAGCACTGCATCTGGGTAAAACTTCTCTTTGAACAGCTTCTTGAATGCTGCCCAAGTCTGCCATGGAGTACCAACCCTCGGGTCGGTCTGGTACCAAGTGCGGGCCAGATCCTGCATCATACTGGCCGCTACCCCGATTTGAATCCTCATCAGAATCTCAGCCAATCTGAATATCTCCTCCATGTGCTCTATCCACTCATCGGCGTACATAATGCCCTATGTATCTCGAAAATCCCTCGGGTGCATCTTCTGAAAGTCCTGGATGCCTTTCTCCATCGGCGGATGCGGCTGGTAAACTGCCGCTAGCTGAGCTGCTGCCCTCTCCACTGTAGTCAGGGCCAGATCAATGCCCCGACTAAACTCTGCTGTCTGCCTCTGCTGCTGGGCCTCCATAAACTGCTGAAAGAACGGGAACAGCTGAACTGCTTCAACTGTCCCCGAAGGTGGCTACCGCTGCTGGAGTACCTCTGGAATCACCGGATTTGGCCTGTGCCCTACTGGTGGAGGGGCTCCTCCGAACGCAGCTGAAATACCTACCCCAGCTGGCATGACTGGGGCTACGGTACCGGGGGCTGGCTGCTGAGGATGAGAGGTGGAAGACCTCTCATCTGTGTCCAACTGGCCCGGGCGATGTAATCTCGTCTCAACCATCCTGGAGACAGATCAAAAAGAAACAATTGCTGAGAATGAGTCGAAATAACAAAGGAGGACAGTTATATTCATGGAAAGACAATAAGCAGCAAAATATAGATATACGGAATCTGATAAAGAGTTTTTTCTAATGTGATTGAGTACCTTCAAAAATATCTTAATCCTACTGCAGGCTGCAGTGATAATCTAGTTCGAATACCACTGCATTTCTAAACTAGACCTGCATGGGCAACCACTAAAAACGTGTCACGACCCGCACCCCAGAGTAAGGGCACGAGACGTGGGTACGTCCAGCCTACGCCGCAGTATCGGCGGTAGAACGATGTCCCAGGTCACATACATCTAACAGTTAAAAGGTACCTGTACAGTTTATACACTCCGAATGGAGGTGACATAAATAAGTACAACTCAATCACAACTAAGAAAAAAAAGTACGATACGATAGAATAGATGAAACACAGAATCCACAGATGATAAATACAATAGAGAGATAGCTGAAAGTCTAAGATAACATCTCCACATATCCAGAATACAGATCCCAAATAAATACAAGTGTATCTGACAAGACATGAAGATAAATAGAACTAGCCTAGCTAACTAGCCTAGTCTACACGGGTAGTGTCATCAGCAAGTGCTGGGTCCTCCTGAGGGTCCAGCTCGCATGTGTTGTCTAAGACTGCTCCGTAATAGGTGGGACACAGCTCCTCAAAATCATCTGTAATATTTCAACAGTTCCAATCAGGACTGGAGCGAGCACAGTACATCTCACGCAGTTCATATCATGACAGGAATAAAATACAGGCAATAGAGTAAGATACATGAAACGTTGAAGTGTATGCATAAGTAAAAGAGAAGACTGTAATAAAATATCTACTATAGGTGAAGAGCTACAGTGAAATAGTGATTTAAAGTACAAGCTATACATATGAACGGCTTGATAATAAACATGAGAGGTTGTACATGGCTACACTACTTTTGAAATTGTTCACATGACTATTTATACTCCCCCGTACCCTAATCAATACACAAGGATCCGTTCAAGTTATGTTATTGTACATGATTTCACATGGGGGCCCATAAATGGGTGCACATGAATATAAATATGGGGGGCTCCGTGAACATGAGAGTACATGAATCACGAGACTGCACATGAACGATGAAAGTACAAGAGTACATGATGAAAGTGAAACGCACATGACATGATGTATCTGATGCTCTCGAGGGGGATAACATCGTATGAAAAGATCCATATAGTACTAAATCGTGTTTCCATCGTGTTAGTATCAAGTAAAATAATCTAGAGCAAGAAAATACTCCTAGCAAGTATGAAACGGTCAGAGAATGTACTCGCCTGATATCCTGAATGTCTGAAAGAAATATTGCCTGAGGAGTGTTGTCTGGCTCCTAATCAGAACAGTACAAGTCACAACATGTCCAACTAATAAAGTAAGCTACTATGATGCATTCTAAATGATGTTGGGTCAATTCTAGACTAAAGTCAACCCTGGTCAACTTCAGTCAACTAACTAGTCAATACTAGGTCAACCTAGACCCAATCAAGTCTCACTAGGCCTAACCTTGTCTACCCTAGCATTCACATACCATACACAAGTCTATATGACTCTACTCATGTGCATATTCCATATACACAAGACCACACAAGGATACCATAGACTAGGCTACCTAGACTATATGCCATATACCCTTATAGGCAATACACATACAATCCATATATTTATATACACACTATTCATATAGGTAATACCTATATTGTATTACTATTATCACATTATGTTATATATATATATATATATATATAATATATATATATATATATATATATATATATATATATATATATATATATATATATATTATTTTATTTTATTTTATTTTTATATATATATATATATAGGGAAGAGCATATGAATATGTGAGTGTGTGTCTTGTGTGTGGGCAAGTGTGTAAACATGTGTGTATGTGTCATTAGTGCATAGGCATGTGGCATCTATATTCTCAGAATTCAGTGAGTGCAACAGTGTGTACATTTGTGTAATAGTCAATGTGTCACTGTGTATAGCTACATAGGAAACAGTGTAATGGCCTTCATGTTCTCAGATTTTGCAAGGTGAGATATGTATGTGGGTAACAGTTAAGGTGTACATATGTGGGTAAACATGTGTGTGTATATATTTATGTATCATTCCCAGATTTCCAGTTCCTAGTGTTTCCAGATTTACAAAACAGTGAAATGTAGGTATGGATATTAAGTTCTCAGATTTTAAAATGAACCAATGTCCTCTGTGTGTGTGTGCTACACATGAGAGTGCATGAGAAGCAATGGGTTATACTGTGTATAACTGGCAGGAAGCAGTATTCATAAGAATCAACAACATGACAGTTCAAAATGGTTTGGACATTTGTTCTCAGGTTTTCAAACAAAGTGACAGTGTAATATGGGAACATTGTTCTCAGTTATGTGTGTGTCTCTAAACATGAAAGTGTATAGGTACAGTGGGTTAATCCCAGGCCTAACAGTGTGTGCATACATGTGCATATAATTTCCAGTTCCTGTTCAATTTCAGTTCATAAACAGCCTATATGTCTTCAGGAATCCCATGATCTTTTGACAGTTCATACATAGCAGTTCCAACCCAAATTTCGAAATCCCAATGTGATCAATCCCACATGTGTCACCCTCATTTTTCGTATTTCCCGTATTTCGTATTTATACTCGTATCTGGATTTTTGGCATGTATTTTTTTATTTTCTCAACTTGTGGAATTTTGGTATTTCTCGTATTTTGGGTTTTGACCTGGCTCAGTTTTAATTTGTTTGAGTTGGTTTGGTTTGGTTTAATGTGTATTGGAACACCTTAGCCTATGCTCCACCTTCATTCCACTACATTCCACCCTCTTTATAATCCCTACCTAACACTCTCTCTCTTCATTACCTCCTCCATTAATTTCTTCTTCTTCTTCTTCCTCCACACAACTCTCCACACCCATAGGCAAGTGCACCTTGCCACCACATGAGAACCCTCTTTTATTGGTCCATTTGCTAGATTAGGACATGGTGATCAACATTAGAACTTAGCATTTTGTGATTTGGAGTCTCCATTGTTCTAGATCTACGTTTTCCCTATTTTCGGTTTTGTATGGTTTTGATCTATTTAGGTTGGATTTTTATGAGTTTTGATGTTTCCTTGTGGAAGAGAATTCAATTCCACCCTGGTTGGAACTTTGGAAATCTGGATTTGGAGTTCGGATGGCCAAGTTGTGATGCCTTGAAGTTTTGGAGCCATGAGAGCTTCTTCTCAGCCATGGAGAAGAAGACCCAGACCCTGCGTGCGTGTTTTTACGCGTACGCAGCTCTCTGCTTGCGTGCTTTTGCACGTACGCAGCTCTCTGGCGTGCGTGACTTTTCACGTATGCCGCTCTCCTGTGTGCGTGACTTTTCACGTATGCCGCTCTCCTGTGTGCGTGACTTTTCACGTATGCCGCTCTCCTGTGTGCGTGACTTTTCATGTATGCCGCTCTCCTGTGTGCGTAACTTTTCACGTACGCAGCTCTCCTGTGTGCGTGACTTTTCACGTATGCAGCTCTCCTGCGTGCGTGACTTTTCACGTATGCAGCTCTCCTGTGTGCGTGACTTTTCACGTATGCCGCTCTCCTGTGTGCGTGACTTTTCACGTACGCAGCTCTCCAGTGTGCGTGACTTTTCACGTATGCAGCTCTCCTGCGTGCGTGACTTTTCACGTATGCAGCTCTCCTGTGTGTGTGACTTTTTACGTATGCCGCTCTCCTGTGTGCGTGACTTTTCACGTATGCAGCTCTCCTGCGTGCGTGACTTTTCACGTATGCAGCTCTCTTGCGTCCGTGACTTTTTCTCTCCTGTGTGCGTGACTTTTCACGTATGCAGCTCTCCTGCGTGTGTGACTTTTCACGTATGCAGCTCTCTTGCGTGCGTGACTTTTTCTCTCCTGCGTGCGTGACTTTTCACGTATGCAGCTCTCCTGCGTGCGTGTCTTGTGCGTACGCTGCACCCTGAACCCCTTGCTTAACTCATTGGCTCTTGGAGTTTTGGTCTTATTTCTTTAAGCTTGGCTCTTCTATAGCCCTGTATATTGATATTTTATTAGATATTTTACGCCCATTTTATATCCTTACGCCTTTTGTCATGAACTTGATTTTACTTAATATGTTTGGAATGACTATTGTACATGGCATGGTATGACAAGAAACTATCATAACACGACAGTGACCCGTAGTGGTGCACTCCTGACATGACCAACCTGACATGATAGTAGCCCGTCGTGGCGCACTCCTAACAAGTACCCTGACATGATTTATCTTATTACTGTTGCGACGGCTAACACGACTTGACAAGAATAAATGGCCTGGACACCGTGGGTGAATGTGTTTGTACAAATGAACCTGTCTTGTCTTGCATCATGTCTAGGGCATGAATCCCTGGTTTCCCACGGTCCGGGATTCATACTGAATATGGCTAGGATTAATGACTAGATTGTTCAAATAGTTCATGAAGAATTTCCCAGTTACCTGTTGCCCCTTTGGTCCCGGCCTTATATATATATATACTTGGGATTTGTTGCTATCCGTCGAGATGAGCGCACTTCCAGCCCGCCGTCGAGTGTGGTACCTTAGGACACATGTATCTTACTACAGTGTGTCTGCTATATCCTGCTATCTTTTCCTTTTCTTGCTGGGATCACTCAGGTAGTAACAAACAGGTAACAGGACTTGGAATTCTTATTGCATCTTGTTAGTAATTAGGTTTGTGATAACCCTAGTTAGTTAAAGTAGTAAGCCGCAGTATTTGCTTGGCCGTGAGTGATTGAATGAAGTATAACCTGTCTAGTCTTGTCTTGATTCCCGCATAAGAATTGCTACCTGTCATGATTTTCTTATATTTTGCCGATAAATGGTGGGAGAATCCAAGTTCCGTTCAGACGAAGGGTTACAACCCCGGTCCTTGTTTGGTTTACGGGTTGTAACCTGGTTATCTGAATAGTCCCATGGTTATCTCATCGTATATCATCCTGTCATGATTTCCATATGTTCTGCCTTTTATCGATTCTGTACAAGATTGTCCTTTATATTCTCCTATCATGCTTTTTCTTAAATTACTATCTCTTATTATGTAATTATATTATTGTGCTAATTGCTGGCTTTAGTTCTTATTTTGTGGCCTCCTTTGTGGCACTTGCTCTTTCTGGGGTCTGACCCAGCTGGTTTTGTATGGCCAGATACCGGAGCAGCAGCAAAGGATCTACCTGCTTTCCAGCCAGATGGTGACCACTAGAGGAAATCCTGGCAACGAGTGGGTTTCTTTTGTTCTTCCACTGTAATTGTACATTATTCTTTTTGAGGCGTTTAGCCGCCGAGCAAGTGTTAGCTCGATGCACTTTACTTTCTGTCTGCCTACGGGTTGTGAACATGATTGGCAACTCGGGGTTGATCATGTATGACTTAACTCTTGCTAGTCCTTACATTTTGTACGACTAGCTTCATGATCATCTGGATATGTAATGTTTGGGACGCCTTACAATTGTATATTTGGTGATCTGATATCTTGTGATTATTATTAGTTGGTTGAGATTGAGACAATAGGATAATTTCTGACCTTAAGAGACTGTTGGCCTGTAGATAAACCCTCATATTTCTAGACAGCCGTGACCGTATAGTGAGATGGATTCCATTTCATTATACGTAGCTGGCTATGTCCGCCCCCGCTCTCCAGTATTTTGGTTCTGGGGCGTGACAACATGTCAACATATATAAACATATTAACTAAAACTGATATATATCTAGACATGAACCTACTCAATAAATCATGATTTAACATTTACAAACAATGAAGCACTGATAAAGACATAAACTGTCATTGCCAACCCGATACCAAAGTTCAACCCATTTGCTCGAACTTGAAATATCATCTAACTATCATCCCCAAGTAACACAGAGGCAAAACCCCATCATAGCTCACATGTATATACCTATACAATCATTAATAACCATTACTTGACAAGTTAAACTAAATCAACTCAGAAAATGCATATGTTAGCTCTGGTATCAGAACAGGGAATGATGGGGGTTTAGACAAATTCAAACTTGAAAGGAAAACAACTAAATGGTTAATTTAATAGGTTGGTACTTAGTGATGCATATGTGATAGTGTCAAACAGGCCATAATGTGTCCAAAATTTGGACACAAATGTGTCCAAGAACCACACGAACACAGAACACAAGACTGGACAAAGACAGTACAACCCGTGCGCGAGTCCTAGCTCACTCGACATGAATCTATTGGACACGAGGCCTTGGGGGTGTCGTGTCAGACACTGCCCCTACCTCTGTGTCCAACCACACGTGTCCAAGTGCCCTAAATCAACCGCACAAGCACACGAGCAGCAGGGCACTGCTGAGCGCACGCACGTGGCCGTGTCCACGACCCCAAAGCGACACAAACAAGACACGAATCATGCTTAGTCACAAGGAAAACGATAAGCCACTCTAAAACACATATTCCTATTCAAATACAATTCGAAAACAGTGATGAAATGCCCACTGTGGCATTTCATCGAACACAACACCACCTAGGCTGATACATGTCCAATACAGACACGTAATGGGCACAACTCAACACGAAATCTATACCTACAGCTAGAGGACCCCTAGGGCTATGCAAATATGCAAAGAAATCAGGAAATTAATGGTTAAAAAGAATGTTACCTATAGGTTGTTCTTCCTCAAGAAAAACCCAAAATGAGAATCCCTCCTTGCTAGCTCAATGCTCTTATGGAAGCCAAAACTGAGAGTCACCTCCACTAACTGCAAGAGAACAATAATCAGGTTGCAATGCAAAATATTTGAATGAAAAAGGATGAGAAATGATCAAAATAGGAAGTGTTGAGGGAAGAACCAAACCTTGCTCTTTGAAAATGGAAGAATATGCAAATGAGGCAAAAAACTTTGAGAGACATTAAATGGGGGGTGGATCCCTAGGTGGTCGGCCCAAACTTCTAGGGTTAGGATTTTGGGGATCATCAATGGCTCTCCTATCATCTAGTCAAATCAGGGGTCCATAAATTCTAGGTTACACACTAGTCTATGTCATGTATCCTAGTTAGCTCTAACTAACTATGACTAACTAATACTAACCATGACTAACTAAGACTAATCATGACTAACTAAGACTAATCATGACTAACTAAGACTAACCATGACTAAGTTCAGTCTAGGTTAGGGCTAATCACAACACATGGCAACTAATTGAATCAATATTAAAACCACACAAAATTCTAATAAATATATTAATTTCAAATAAATTCAAAATGACAAAAAATACCCTCAAACTAGAAATATTGTAGTGACAGAGGGGGGCATGGAGGAGGAGGAGGGGGCGGGGATGAGGGAGGAGGAGGGGGCGGGAAGGAACGGGGAGGAGAAAGAGGGGCTGGCCGCAGTGAAGGGGGGGGAGAGAGGAGGAAGGGGCTGAGGGGGCGGGGAGGTAGGAGGAGGAGGGGGGCTGAAGGAGGAAGAGGTTAAGGAAGGGGGTAGTTTAGGTATTTATTTATTTTTATTTAAAAAAATATCATTAACGTTCAAAACTAACGGTCAACAGATGGTAGGGGGCAGGCCGAGCAAGCCATAGATTGTGGGGGTCTTTATTTGCTAAATTTGACTAAAAGGTTTTTCTACGCAAAAGGTGCACATTTAACGAGGGTTTCTTTTGCAGTTATCTTATTGTCGGGGCACAATTTTTGATAGAAAACGGAGAAATTGAAACAAATGTAAAAACAACGTTTCAATGCAACACTTCAAAGAAGGTGCGCAACAAAGATCCTTGGAGGATTCTAAGTTACGAAAATCTAAAATTTTGTAACAGTAGCAAATGACAGTAGTACTTCTAAAAAGAAGATACTAAGCGAATTGCTCTAGACAGTAGCAACTTGGATGACAGGCGATAGATGAAAGATTGCTGGGGTGAATGATCCCGGTTGCTCAAAGCTTAATTCGCCCCACGAATAGCTTCCAGGAACCAGCAAGTTCGACAGAGAACTCTGGAACACTATGCTCTTCTGACTCCTCAGAAGGCGCAGGACTCCTGCACAAAGTGGCGCTGATGCGCTGCTTCTCTTCTCTCTCAAACTCTGTGGAAACACGTAAGGAATGGTGCTAAAAAAACACTTCTGCCTTATATGTATTATAAACTTGTATATATAGAGAGAGATCAGAGAAGCTTATATAGCCTCGCTCTGTAACCGCCCAGTTAGCAACATGTTTGGGATGTGGAAAGAAACCATCCCGAACATGCTGTAACTGCTCAATCATACACAGACACGATCTGAGCCAATGGGCGCACAACGCGCGCCATCTGCGTCACTTGTGCAACGCGCGCACAGCTGCTCCAACGTGCACTAGCGTACTGTGCATACTACGTGTACCCTGCGCAACCTACGCAACACGCGCAACTTGTGCTACTAGCGCACACTGTGCCACTTGTACACCGCCTGCACCCCGTGCAACCTGTGCCAACCTGCGCCAACCATGAGCCAACAGGCAGCGCCCACTGGCGCTTCACTGGGCCGTGCAATTGGGTGTGCCACTGGGCCGCACAATTAGGCGCACCACTTGGCCGCGCTAATTGGTAGTACAAGTGGCTCGTGTAACGAGCGCAACTTAAGCGTACTATGCGCCTAGCGACGATGCTGATGTGCTAAGTGCAAAGTGCGCCAACAAAATGCCACATTACGCATCATGAGCCCATGAGCCCGAGTCCGTATCCGAGTCCGAGTCGCTAAGCCCCTACGGGGCTTAGCTCCATTGGAAATTAATTCCCTAGAGCAAAAAGCATGAATGCTTCATTGTTGATTTGTCCTTTTTTCTATTAGAAAAATACCCCCATATAGCATACCCATGTGCACCTCCACACCACTTGTGCATCTCTAAACAAGCATAGCTTATATATAGAGATACACTTCCTTTGGCCTAGCCGATGTGGGACTAAAGTTTCCAATAAAAAATACCAAAACCCAACAATCTCCCACATATCTCTATATATATGGGTTTGAGTGTTCTCCACAGTAACTGTCAATTATGCATTAGGAGAGATGTCACTAATGACTTGAATCTTCCCGCATGGGTCAAATAACAGACTATAATACAAGAATTGACTAAGCCTTGAATTCTGCACCATAGCTGAAATTATTCTTACTCACATAATGTAGTTACATGTGCTTCTGGCTATATATTAAAGGCCCTGTGTCAGCCTAGTTTCAGTGTATAATTTTGGGCGTCTACAAGTTTACCCTCAAGAGACGGCCTAATATCTCTTTGTCCATACACTATAGGTGAGTTCTATATTAAAGAGACATGGCATGAAGCGCTTTGCGCTTCCCTTGTGGTGCTACGCCGCTATGAAATGGCCTAAAGCTGAGGCCTTACCCCTTACCGGGAACCTCATCGTAGTGTCATACTACTGTAGCATGAGGTCACTGCATCTTTGTAGTGCGATACTACCTAGCATGAAGCCTTAGGCTCCTTTGCGGTGTTACGCCACAACGACATGGCTTACAAGGCCGAGGCTTTATCCCTAACCGGGTGCCTCATCGTGGTGTCATGCCACTTGTGCTGCCAATTGGCACGGCCAAGTGGCACGCCCAGTTGCGTAGCCTAGTGGCGCGCCAGTGGAAGCTGCCTGTTGGGGTATTAGCCAGCTGAGCTAGTATATCAAAGTTATACGGCTTCTTAAGTCCCAGAGCTGGAATCTTCTTTAATACTTTATCAAAGAGGACAGAATGCTTTCCTTTGTCGGCTGTCGTCGGTTTGAGAAGAGTTGGTTCCACTGGAGGTGATGAAATCGATGGAACATTGATAGTAGAAGAAGATAATACTGGAGGAGCCTCTGGAGCTAGAGCATGGTTCTCTTGACCTTCTGAATAATTTCTCAGGCAAAGTCTCCCAGACCTAGTACCAATTAAGGCTCCTTTTTTGGATACATGTTTGAAGGACACCATATTGCAACTCTTTGCCTGGATCTTACTTTTGGAAGGTTTTTTTGGCAAGATGAAAAGTTTATCCAGTAACCCAAACCAACACGAGATTGGTTGTGTGAAAGGCATAGAGAAAAAGGTACATGAGATCCTTTTCCATGATTCAGATCGGGAGCCTTTTGTAGATCATATCCCATCTTCTTTATGAGTTCACAGGATTGTTGACTATAAATATGGAAGGCTGGTTGATAATTGGTTTCTAGCTTTGGCAGCGTTGTCTTAGGATAAGATGAAGAAGAAGAATCTGTCGTCGAAGTGAACGTGACAGTTAAAGGTGGGGGATAATGTTCACCCAATGAAGTCATGTGACATGACTTGTATTTGGTTGCTTTCTTGGACCTTGAAGAAGGTGCTTCAAAGTCAGCCACTAAATCAGAATGAATCCATATAATCTCTCCTTTATCAGTAGACAGAGGAATAAGACCATCGATTCATGTAAATGGGAGATTAACAATCTCTAAAGTAGTTCTCGGGATGGAAATAACGTCGTCCTGCACAAGTTGAGCAAAAAAATTGCCAAACTGTAAAGAGACGACGTTAGCCGTTACAGTCTTTTAATCTTGTTGGAGAGTAATTGCACCAGAATTAACCATCTCCTGGATCTTGACTTTAAGTACATAGCATGCTCGAGTCGGATGTCCGATAAATCTGTGGTAAACACAATATTTAGGGTGGTCAGTTTTACCTACTTCCTCTGGCCGTTTTGCCTCTGGCAGTTGAAGTTTATTGCTCTTGATCAGACAATCAAAGATGCTCATGACATCATCTTTATCAGAGTATTCTTCTTTTGGACGTGGTGCTCTCTGTGGTGGTGCCATTGGAGTAGGTGTTGATTGCCCGATAATGATGGTTAGAGTTTCTTTGCCTTTAACATTGATAGCCAAAGTCTCTTTACCTTTGTGTTTATTCTGACGACCACCGTTATTTGATGTAGCATGTTCATCTTTGTCAAGATTAGGCATCTGAATACCTAATTGTTTGAACTTGTCAGCACTTTCTTCTGCCGCTTTAGTATTCACTATAAATGAAGCCCAATCCTGGAACTGTGTCGACCCAGTCCACATGCTGATTATAGGCAACAAGTTTGGCTTGCAAGTGTCTATAGTCAAAGCATCTGGAGTTCCGATAGGCATTTTGAGTGCCTCACGACAGAATCGTTCAATGAACCGTTCAGTTGTTTCATTGTGTCGTTGCTTAATTTTAATGAGAGCAGACATAGTCATGTCGTTTGTTCTCTTATAAAATTATTTCAGGAACATTTGTTTGAATCCAGAGAAAGATGTTATACAACCATCTGATAAACTACGGTACCAGTCGTAAGCTGCACCTGCTAAACATCCGACGAACACCCTAGTGAGTAGAGCGTCATTTAGCTGTAGTTGATCAGTTATTACCACAAAGTGATTGAGGTACTAACTTGGAGATGTGATGCCATCAAACAGCATAATAGTAGGGGGTTTGTATTTGGGAGAAAATTGGACTTCCTTCCACTCGATAGGATAAGGCTACTTGATCCCAAGCTTCTGCAAGTCGTCTTTCTGTTTGAAAGCCTCAAATTGAGTACGTAAAAGTTTTACGGCCTCATTGGTATCTCCCGATGATTGTGGAGCAGTGGATTAATTTAATATGTTATGAGGAGGTACTGCATGATAAGTACCACCCCCAGCACCAGATTGACTTGAAATAGCCTGAACATGTATGGAATCGGTGTGAGGAGACTGTACCCCTAGACCAATATTGACGGGAGCTGATGTCATTACAGGTTCTTGGGTCGAAATTAGATTTGCGACCTATGCAACCGTATGTTGTGTCATAATTACAACATTTATGTTTGTCATCATCTCAACCATGCTCTTCAAGTTAGTCTCTAAAGCAGTAATTCTCTGCTCTTGACTGTTAGAACTGGAAGCATCTTAATCTTTTGTGACGACATAAGCAGTCACTTCTCTAGCTATCAAAGACGAGCTAGTAGAAAAGATGGTCCTTTCAGAACTTTCACTATCAGCATCAAAATAATATAAGGAACTACTCCCAGAATAAGTGATAGGGATGTCCTTTTGACTGAAGGAATCTTGGTCGGAATCAAGAAGATTTCTTTGACCGATTATTTCTTGGTCGGAAGGAAGATTCCTTTGACCGATTGTTTCTTGGCCGGAAGGAAGATTCCTTTGACCGATTGTTTCTTGGTCGGAAGGAAGATTCCTTTGACCGATTATTTCTTGGTCGGAAGAAAGATTCCTTTGACCGATTATTTCTTGGTCGGAAGGAAGATTCCTTTGACTTATTATGTGTTGGTCGGAAGGAAGATTCCTTTGGCCGATTGTGTCTCGGCTTCTTGATCTGGTATATTGGTATACTCCTTCGCCGGATTCATGAATCCGATCTAAGTATTATTGACTGGGATTGTGGGATACATTGCGTCTCGGGCGCTTTCCACCCCAGTGCTTCGAGACGTTATGTTGACAGAGGCATACAACAATTCATCTTCATCCACTATCATTGGTTGAAGAATCTGAGAGTAATTCAGACGGTCGAAGACAGACCGTTTAGCTGATTGACAACAGCATTTGATAATTACCTCATGGTGATGGTTATAGTGATGTTCTTGGGGCTTCCTTACTGATGGATAAGACGGATTTATGATCTTCCGCTTCTGTTTAAGAATTTCACGGAGATCAGTTACAACATCAGGATGAGAAGAAATCGAAGGAACATATTCTTTAATGATGTTAGGAACATGATTCCAATTTTTGAGGTATCCTATTCCTTGAGTGTACAAGAAAGTATAAGGGGTTCTTGACTTCAGAAGTCTGCTTCTTGTGCAAGTTAGCACTGGCGCAGTCTGTTTGCATTTTGTTGAAGTAGGTGTTGATTGGCACCTGTTGAGTAGGTACAAAGGTCAGATAGGTTTGCTACTTGTGTATCTATCTGAGATACTAGCAGCTTACCCTGTTTGGATCTTGAGATGCGCAAGGTTGGAAGATCCGTAGTTATATTTTTGGGATTTGGCAGAATCCCTTTTTGTGTTGTGCAACCTGTTCTCATGTGCTTGCCCTGACGCAACTGGACAACAGAAAGTTCAGTTTGAACAGAACTCACTTTCTTAGCAGAGATTTGATTGTCTCTGTTCAGAGGAGTAGAATTTCTGCCCTAAAGAGCTTTTAAACTGACTGGCACATAGGCACCACCAGAGATATTTTCTACCGAGTCAAGGATTAGAGAAGAAAAGGTCAAATGACGCTTTCCTTTATTCTGCGATGAGGCTGAAAAAGGTGTATTTCTTGCCAAGTTTAAATTTAGAGAAGGAGTAGCTAAAGAGCATTTTCCTTTGTTTTGTGGCTGAGAGGCCACAGGCGCAGGTTGCGTAGGTTGAAGAAAGGCCAAAGGACGATTCCCTTTGTCCTGTCTAGCACTCTCGCTAGATAGGTTCTTCTCCGAGTTCAGAATTGGAGAAAATAAGAGAGTAGCCAAAAGGTGTTTCCCTTTGTTCAGAGTAGAAGAAGCAGTAGGTGCAGGTTGCGTAGGAGTTCTGGTTGGCAGAGTAGCAATCTGTGCAGGTTGGACAGGAGTTCTGGTTGGCAAAGAAGCAATCTGCGCAGGTTGCACAGGAGCCTTGGTTGACAGAGAAGCAATTTATGCAGGTTGCGCAGGAGCCATGGTTTATGCACAAGTTGCACAGGTGTAATGCTTGTGGTTCGTATTACGTATCTTGGTATACGTGTAAGTAATTTGACTCATATTGCATGGCTCCTGGCTTGGTTCGGCTTGTTTGGGTTGGCTTGGTTCGGCTTGGGTTGCTTATTGGTTCATCATGAACCAAGGGGAGAACCCTTACCTACCACCACCATCTCCATTTATTAGCCCAACCCATTCCCTCATTCTCTCTCTTCATTTACTTCTTCTTCTCCACCATTACTTCTTCACCTACCAGGGAGAGAGAGAGCTTAGGCAATGTAGGTCCTAAAAAATCAAGTTGCACCCTTCAACAAAGTCATGAAAATCAAGAAATACATCTTCCAAATAAATTGCGCAGAAGTCAGATTGCGCATCATCCAGATTGCGCAGACCGGACCGCGCACACTCTCAAGTGCGCAAGCTGACGTGGCCATATCATCATTACCTGACACAATCAAATCTTCTAACAACTGACAGCACAAAGAACGAGGAGACTGTTCGTTTATTGCGCCGCACAGCGCTCGAGGACAGCTGTACATGCAGCGCAATCTGTCTGCAGCGCGGTCCATCCTAGCACCATCCATCCTAGCGCAATCCGAAGTCGGCGCAATGCATGTGGCGCACTTCATCATGACAACTGACAAATGTACACGTGGCATTCATGCCATCAATTGCTCATTACGTGGCAACTGTCTGTACACGATCATGCGCATTTCAATCAAATGATGCCATGTGTCCAAGACAGTTGGCCCGTGATCAGACAACTGTCTGCACAGTCTAATGCTGCGCAATCCAGTGCATGCGCAATCCAACTTGCGTCATTCAGAATAACTAAAAGTTAGTTATTTTCAGAACTCTATAAATAGAGTTTCAAGTCTTCATTCCAGGGGATCAGACATAAAGTTCAGAAATATCAGAGGGTTCAGGAGTTCTTGTCCAAGTGCTGCTGAATTCTTCCGAGGCTATCGCCTTCAAATTCAGAGGCTACCGTCTTCAAAGTTCACATCGTCCAAGGGATAAAGCAATCGTCTTCTAGATTGGATTCCTATAGTTGTACTTTCCCAGAATTCTTGTAATCTTCTTTACAAAGTTTGTTGAAATAAAGATCAACTTTTGTTTTTGCAAAAAAATGACGACTCTGCTAGGGACGACTTTCTCCTCCGACGAGGAAGTGACAACTCAATGTGACATTACGTCTATCAGAAAGACGCAGAAGATGCTGGTTGTGAAGGTCAACCAGACGGCCTACGAAGCCATGATCAACTCCAGGACCACTCCTCGCACTGCGGCAACTTCTGCCACAAGCAAAGTGTGCCCAGTGTGGATCCCAAAGACTGCTGCACAGTCTGTTGATTCTGCCACCAAGACTGCTGCGCAGTCTAAGGTCTCTGCTGCTAAGACTGTTGCACAGTCTATTGTTTCTGCTGTTGCACAATCTGCCTCTACTACTCCTGCACAATATGTTGTTGCCAGTGCACAAACTACATCATATGCTGCTCTGTCAAAGTGCAAGACTTATGTTCTTCTGGCGCAGTTGGCTGCTACTCTGCCTGCGCAGTCCACTACTCCAGCAACCAGAGTGCAACTCAAGCACTCTGGCAACAAGACTCCTGCTGCACAAACTACTGTGACTAAGGCTAGAAAACATTCTGCCAGAACTCCTTCTGCGCCATCTGCCAGTGCGCCATCAACCCATGCGCAAACTGTGTCTGCGCAATCCAAGAGAGACAGCCCTTTGGCTAATCTCTCCTCTTCTCACAACAAGGGGAAAAGCTCTGCTCCTCCCCTCAAACACCCTGTTGCTCCTGCGCAATCCACTGGTGGTAGTCTTTTGGCTATTCCTCCTCCTCTCCAGAACAAAGGAAAAGGCCCTTTAGTCTTTTCTTAAACTTCCTCATCCCATGACTTGGAAGACAACAGAGGAAAACGCTTTTTAGCTAACCCTTCTTCACAAAACAAAGAAAAAGACCCTTTGGTCTTTTCTCAGTCTTCCTCGGTTTTTACCGTTGAAGATCAAACTGAATGTGCTCCGGCACCAGTCAGTACAAGAACCCTTTCTTACAAGGATTTTTCTTCTCTCCTTGCTAAAGGGAAGTGTACTGATCAGAGAGGTATTCTGCCAACACCAGTAGCAGAGTTCCAAGATCTCCCAACCCTCAAAATCTCCCGTTCAAGACAGGAAATTTTTTTGGTGTCTCAAACAGAAACTCCTGGGGGTGATTTGGCTGATTTAAGAACATATCTCAATCGACCAACTTCGGTAAAACGCAAACAGCCAATGCCGAAGACCAACCAACGTCAGAAGCAAACTTCCAGGATCAAGAATCCGGACACCTATGCCAATGAAATGAGTACTTTCCTGTACACTCAAGGGACAAAACATTTGAAGAACCGGAACCATGTTCCGACTATTATCAAAGAACATGTCCTTCGAACTTTTGCTCGTCCTGTTGCTGTTACTGATCTCCGAGAACACCTCAAGCAAAAACGGGACAACATCCCAACATCCCCAGTGCAACCACTTGGACATCACTGCAATCACAAGGTTGTTATCAAGTGTTGTTGTCAGACAACAAGACGATCTGTCTTCGATCGTTTGAACTTTACAACCTCTGACCCTATGTCTGAAGATGAAGACGAGATTTTGTACGCCTATGTCAACATGACTTCCAGAGACACTGGGGGTAGGAAATGCTCCAAGCACGGGAAGCCTCGTAAGCCAAGCCAGCGGTATTTGGATCTACTCCAAGAATCTTCTGAAGGAGTATTCCGACATACCCGTTCCCGAAGCCGAGACACAATCGGTCAAAAGAATCTTCAAGATCCTTCTGGTCATTCCCTTCCTTCTCATTCAGGAGATGATTCTTTCTCTGACTATGATGCATACAGTGAAAGCTCAGAACAGACGGTATCCTCCACTGTACCCTGAGAAGTGACAGCTTATGTTGTCAATGAAGACCCATATGCTTCCAGTTCGGCTAGTCAAGAACAAAGAATAGCTGCACTAGAAGACAAGCTAAAGACCATGGATGAAATGGTTGCGAGTATGTATTCCATCATTGTGGCCCAGCATACAATTCCACCGACCGTACCTCCTGCAAATCCTAAAATCATAGCATCGTCGGTGCCTGTCAATGCAGGACCGGGGGTAGCATCTCTTCCAATACCTCCTGTACAAATCCAACCTACACCCAGTCAGTCAGGCGCTGGGGGTAGTGCTTATCACACTGTTCCTCCTCCCAACACTGTGATTCAACCTGCTCCTTCTACATCAGTGGAAGATGCCAATAAAGCTGTCAAGCTCCTACGAACTCAGTTCGAAGCTTTCAAGGAGAAGGACAACTTGCAGAGGTTGGGGATCAAGCAACCTTACCCAGTTGAATGGAAGGAAGTCCCATTTCCTCCAAAGTACAAGATCCCAACAATCTCGCTGTTTGATGGCAGCACTTCTCCCAGTCAGTTCATCAACCACTTTGAGGTTATGACTGTACAACTTCAACCAAATGACGCTCTTCTTACCAGAGTATTCATCAGCTGTTTAGCCGGTGTAGCATACGATTGGTACAGAAGCTTGCCCGATAGTTTTATCACTTCCTTCTCTGGCCTAAAGCAAATCTTCCTAGAACGATTCTATAAAGGGATCAATGACATGACTATGTCAGCCCTCAATAAAATTAAACAAAGACACAATGAAACTGCTGAGAGTTTCATTGAAAGGTTCCGACGGAAAGCTTTAAAAATGCCTCCTGGAACTCCAGCCGCTGTCACTATAGACACCTGCAAGGCAAATCTTTTGCCTATCATCAGCATGTGGACGGGATCTACTCAATTCCAAGACTGGCCATCTTTCATTGTCAACGCTAAAGCAGCCGAAGTTAGCGCTGATAAATTCAAGCAGTTAGGGGTACAAATGTCTAACCCCGACCGAGATGAACACCAGACAACAGGTGGTGGCAATCGCCAGAACAACCGCAAGGGAAAAGAAACTTTGAATATCAACTTGACGAACAAGAACAAAGAATCTCTGGCAGTCAACGTAGCTCCCCCTACGTCAACTTCTACCCCTTCAGCACCTCCACCAAGGGAACCTCGTCATAAAGTAGAATATTCTTTTGACGAGAATGACACTGCTAGCATCTTTGATTGCTTGATCAAAAGCAATAAGCTCCAACTCCCAGACCCAAAGAAGCCTGATGAGGTCGGCAAGACTGATCATCCCAAATACTGTGTCTATCACAGGTTCATCGGACATCCTACTCGAGCATGTTATGTGCTCAAAGGCAAAATCCAAGAACTGGTCAATGCCGGTGTTGTCACTCTGCAGCAAGACGAGAAGACTATTACCGCAAACATGGTCTCAGTTCAATTTGGTGATTTTCCACCCCAGATGGTGCAGCATGGTGTCATTTCTATCCCCAAAGCTACTCTCGAGATCGAGAATCTTCCTCCTCCACGAGGTGAAGGTCTCGTTCACTTGTCTCTTGACAATGGCGAGATTATGTGGATTCATCCGGATCTTGCTTCAGAATTCGAAGTTCCCTCTTCCTTCAAGAAGAAAGACCGTTCCAAAGGTAAGACAAAGATTTGTAATATGGTGTCGTTCGACCCCATAGTTGATGAAGAAATCTTGCTGGGCACCAGATCGGGGAAAGCTTATCTAAAGGATTATCCTGAAGTTCAAGAGAGTCCTATCTCTTCTTCTGAGCCTGCTCCAGTGCAGCCTGCTTCCACTGAGGATATTCCTACTGCATCCTCACCGGTGGTAGTGTCCATTCCTCCCAAGCCGACGGTAGCTGACAAAGGCAAACAACAAGTCCGCTTCGACAAACCTTTAAAGAAGTTATCTCCTTCTGGACTTGAAAAGCCTTATAAGTTTGACATTTTGGCTCAACTAGCCAATACCCCGGCCCGGTTGTCCATCTTCGAGCTCTTACGCCTCTCCAAAGAGACTCGGAAAACTCTGAGTGAGGCTCTCATGCAGGTTGAAACCTGTCTAGCCCTGCTTAAGAAGCCGGAAGAAGAACCAGTCTCTTGTCTCCATTGTCATAGTGTGTTAGAGTTAATTCCAAACATAACTTTCACACAGGATGACATGTTGATGGAAGACAACAGACACGACCGTCCTCTCTACTATACAGGATACGTCGACTCGATGAAAGTTGATCGTATTCTGATAGATCCAGGATCTGCTCTCAGTATCATGCCGAAAACAATGTTGGATGCGCTGAAGATCCCAGTACATAATCTCTCCAGTACAATCACCACTATTCTTGGGTTCAACCAGGGAAGTAGTGAACCTCTGGACAAGATTCGCTTAAAACTCCAAATAGGCAATCTTCGCACAAAGGTTACCTTCTACATCATCGACAACCATGGTTGTTCCTACAATGCTTTGCTGGAAAGACCATTTCTGTACGAGCATAACATTGTTCCTTTGACTCTCCATCAATATTTCAAATATGTTGATGACAATGGAGAGGTACAAAAGAAAGTTGATGATCTCTATCCTTTCAAAGGCATTGAAGCATATTGCAACGATGCTCGTATGTACAAGGATGAATTCATGAAGGTTGTCCTATCTCTGGACACTGAAGAAGAGCAAGAAGCAGTGCCTAATGATACCCTTATCATCCCTGTCAAAGGGCATGTTTCTCCTCCTCAATCCTCCAAACCACTGGCTATTCACTTGCCAGTCCAGAAGCAATCAAATGATGATCATGATCAAAGGGAGCTCACCTCTTCTGAGCCACTTGTTATTGACCTCCGTCGTAACAAGGAAAAGAGGCAGCTCACCTCTTCTGAGCCACTTGTTATATAGTTATCTCATAACAAGGAAAAAAGGGAGCTCACCTCTTCTGAGCCGCTTATTATCGACCTCCGTCATAACAAAGCCAATCCTCCTCCATGTTCTTCTTCTCCCCCTCTTGTAATCAATCTGACCAAGCCTGCTAAGGCTAAAGGTCCTGCTGTAAATACGAATGTACAAATCAATGAAAAAGCATCTACTTTCTAGTATACTGATGTCGTTTATCATGCTAAATGCTATTTGGATATGATAGATAGCTTTCAATCATTTACAATAGGAGTTGTATAATCTCTTCAAACAGAAGTCTCACTCGAACTTCCAAAAGATTCATATCGGATTGTTCCCGCTCGAAAGAAAGATGAGAGTCCAATACTTTTTAGTAAAGGACCGGAACAATAATTCAGCTATACGGATGATAGCAAAATTAACGACACGGGGCATCTTCAACTCCGTCGTTACAGTCAACAATCAAAAGACATCATCCGATGGGTTTTGATTTCAAGAGTGGCCTTAACTACGGTAAGGGTAGAAAAACTCTAATCCGTATGGCTGTTACAAAAGAAAAGTCAGAGATGTACTACAGTAGGACCAAAAGAGGTCTCGGATATGCTTCTCCTCCAGTATTATCCCCAGCAGGCTCTGAATCCGATAGTGAGGAGCATTCTAACTCTTCTGATTCCAGATCATGGGATTCTGACACCAGCATCGGTCAAGTCTATCGGCTGACTGTATCTTCTAACATGGTCTTCGTCGAACTTCCAGAAGGCTATGACGAGGATGTTGAAGAAAGTTCTGAAATAGATCCTTGGGCTCAACGAATGGATACCCAGTGGGAACTCCAATTCGAACAAAGGGAACCACCTACTGAAGATCAATTAGTTCAAGTTGATGTAGGAGAGAGCGGATCACCTCGTCCAATATTCATCAGCAAGAATCTCCCAGAGACAGATAAGAAGGAATTAATTCTTCTGATTAAAGAATACATTGATATTTTTGCCTAGAGTTATAAAGACATGCCAGGTCTAGATCCCAAAGTTGCTACTCATAAACTGAACATCCTGCCGAATACAAAATCGGTCAAACAGCAACAGCGACGCTTCAAGCCAGAAATGATGGACGCAATCGACGATAAAGTCAAGAAGCTTATCGCTTGTGGCTTTATTCGAGAAGAACAGCATCCTGATTGGGTAGCCACTGTCGTCCCAGTTCTAAAGAAAATCGGCAAAGTTCGAGTCTGCATCGACTTTCGGGATCTTAATGAAGCCTGTCCAAAAGATGAATTTCCTCTCTCTATCACGGACATCATGATTGACAACACCTGTGGGTTCGAAAGAATATCTTTCATGGACGGATTCTCCGGATACAATCAGATTCGGATGAATCCTGAAGATAAAAAAACATACTTCTTTCCGTACTCCTCATGGAGTCTACTGCTATACTGTGATGCCATTTGGTCTCAAGAATGCTGGTGCAACATACCAACGAGCCATGAGTACCATCTTTCGAGATTATCTGCACAAGACTGTCAAATGCTACGTTGACGATATTGCTGTCAAAAGTCGTTTGAAGGAAGATCACATCCAAGACCTGAGAACTATCTTCAATCTCATGCGCCAACATCAACTCAAAATGAATCCTACGAAGTCATTCTTGGGTGTCTCTAGTGGCAAATTTCTCGGCTTCGTCATTACCTCTAAGGGTATACACGTGGATCCCGAGAAGATCAAAGCCATTCAAGAGATGCGTCCTCCACGCAACCTAAAAGAGCTACGAGGATTCCAAGGTCGACTTGCGTACATCAGGAGATTTATTTCGAATCTATCTAGACGCTGCAGACCATTCACTCAACTCATGAAGAAGGGTGTATCTTTTTTTTGGACCGAAGAATGTCAACGAGCATTTGATGACATAAAGCGGTATCTCATGAACCCACCAGTCTTGGTGCCACCAATCTCTGGCATACCATTCTTAATATATGTTCGTGCTATGGATCATTCATTGGGTGCCTTACTTGCTCAGAAGAACAAAGAAGGCCACGAACAAGCTATCTACTATCTTAGTCGTACTATGATTGGTGCCGAACACCGTTATAGTCTGGTGGAAAAAGAGTGCCTAGTTCTTATGTTTGCTGTTCAAAAGATTCGGCATTACATCATTGGCCAAACTATTCATGTCATATCCCGAGCTAATCCTCTTCGGGTATTGATGAAGAAGCCTAGCACACTCAATTCTCGGCTGGCTACATGGGCCATTCTGCTAGCCCAATATGACATGGTATATGTTCCTCAAAGTCTGTCAAAGGTCAAGTACTGGCGGACTTCTTAGCAGCTCATCCTGTTCTGGAGACATCTAAGCTCTATGATGAAATTCCAGACGAGACTTTGGAATCTAATACAATCTCCGAAGAATTTCCTACTTGGCGTCTATTCTTTGACGGTGCATCCAGAATCGGACCCAATGGTGCCATTGTCGCAGGAGTTGGAGTTGTCCTTGTTTCTCCAGACTGGTCAGCTATTCAAAGAGCATACTCCCTAGATGAACCTTGCTCCAATAACGTGGCAGAGTACAATGCTCTACTCATCGGCCTTCAGCTAGCCAAACAACTTGACGTCGAGTATCTTGAAGTTTATGGTGACTCTAAGCTGGTTGTGTAATACCTGTGGTTCGTATTACGTATTTTTGGGATACGTATACGTATTTTATTCTGTATTGCATGATCCCTTATTTAGCTCTCAGCTTGGTTTAACTCTCGGTTTGGGTTGGCTTGGTTCGGCCGGCCCAATGCTTGGTTCATCATGGGCCAAGGGTGGAGCACCTTAGCCTATGCTTCTCCATCATTTCCACCACAACCCCCCCTTTTTATTATCCCCACCAACCTTCTCTCTCCTCCATAATTCTCATTTACTTCTCCTTCCCCCACCATTACTCTTCTCCACCAACCAAGAACACCATAGGCAAGTGCAACTTGCTTCCACAAGAGAACTCCTTTTGATGGTTTCATTAGCTTCTCCTCATGATTCTAAACCACATTAGAACTTTAAATTTTGTGATTTGGAGTCTCCATTGTTCTAGATCTAAGTTTCTTCTATTTTCGATTTTGCATGGTTTTGATCTATTTAAGTTGTATTTTTATGGGTTTTGATGTTCTTATGTTGGAGAGAATTGAATTTCACCCAAGATGGAACTTTACAAAGTTAGATTTGGACTTATTTTGACCAAGTTATGGACTTTTGAAGCTTTGGGTTCAACCATGGAGTTCTTGCTGTTTGGAGGAGACAGAGAACAGTGCACGAGCTTTTTAGCTTGTGCCACTGAGTTGCGCACGCTCTTTAGCGCAGCGCAGTCCCCATACGCTACCTTTTGGGAGCGTATGACTCGCATACGCTCGCTTGCTTGACAAGGAGTCGTATGGACCCCATACGCTGCCTTTTGGGAGCGTATGACTCGCATACGCTCGCTTGCTTGACAAGGAGTCGTATGGACCCCATACGCTGCCTTTTGGGAGCGTATGACTCGTATACGCTCGCTTGCTTGACAAGGAGTCGTATGGACCCCATACGCTGCCTTTTGGGAGCGTATGACTCGCATACGCTCGCTTGCTTGACAAGGAGTCGTATGGACCCCATATGCTGCCTTTTGGGAGCGTATGACTCGCATACGCTCGCTTGCTTGACGAGGAGTCGTATGGAGTACATACGCTACCTTTTTGGAAGCGTATGACTGGTATACGCCTGACCTGAGCGTATGACTTTGGTATTGAGCGTATGGCCTTTGGCTGACTTGGTCTTATGTCAGTGTGTCAGATTTGGTTTTATTTTCCCTGAGCTTGGCTCTTCTATAGCCCTGTATATTGATATTTTATTAGATATTTTACGCCTATTTTATATCCTTACGCCTTTTGTCATGAACTTGATAATCACGAAATTACGTGATAGTGACCCGTAGTGGTGCACTCCTGACATGATAACCTGACATGACCTGATAGTGGCCCGTCGTGGCGCACTCCTGACAAGCACACTTAGCATGATAACCTGGCACGATTATCTCGAATAGCTGTTGCGACAGCTACCTGACATGACATGACCTGTATAATTAATCTGGATACCGTGGGCGATTGTGTTTGTATAAATAAGCCAGTCCTGTCTTGCATCATGTCTAGGACAGGGACTCCTGAGTACCACGGTCAGGAGTACCTACTAAAATGGACTAAGGCTAATAACTAGATTAATACATTAGTCATGACGAGATTTCCCAGCTACAGGCAATCCCGTTACCTGGGCACGCCTTGGGATCTGTAGCCTGCCGTCGAGTAGGGCACATTTCCAGCACACTGTCATGTGTTGCACCCTTCAAGCTACCTAAGGGTACATTCGTTTCCTGGACGATGTACCCACCTGAATTCAACTCTAATCTTTTAACCCGGGTAACCTGGATGGTCTGCAGGGCTTGTGGCTGTGGAATAATCTCACTGCATCTTGTTAGTAATTAGGGTTGTGACAACCCTAGTTAGTTAAAGTATCAAGCCGTAATTCTTGCTTGGCCGTGAAGTGATTGGATGGAGTCTAACCAGTCTAGTCTTGCCCTGATCCTGTTCCAGATTATTGAATGACCAGAATACTTGTATTTATTTTACCGATAAATGGTAAGAATTCCAAGTTCTGTTCAGACGAAGGGTTACAACCCCGGTCCTTGTTTGGTTTACGGGTTGTAACCTGGTTATCTGAATAGTTCCATGGTTATCTCGTCGTATATCATCCTGGTGTATTTTCTTTATTTTCAGTTCTTACTTTTATTTATATCTTGTGCTGATTGCTGGTTTTTGTTCTTAAGTGAAGCCTCCTTTGTGGTACTTGCTCCTTCTGGGGTCTGACCCAGCTGGTTTTGTGTGGCCAGATTTCGGAGCAGCTCCAGAGGATCTACCGACCTTCCAGCCAGATGGTGGCCACTAGACGGAACCCTGGCAACGAGTGGGTTATTTTTGGCTCTCCCACTCTATTGTAAAAAAAATATATTCTTTTGAGGCGTTTAGCCGACGAGCACCTGTTTAGCTCGATTGCACTTACTTACTGTCTGCCTATGGGCTGTAACATGATTGACAAATCCTAGGGTTGATCATGTATGACTAAACTCTTGCTAGTCCTAACATTTTGTAATGACTAGCTTCATGATCAGCTGAATATGTAATATTTGGGACGCCTTACTATTGTATATTTAATGATCATACATCTTGTAACTTTTACTTACTTGCTTGTGATTGAGACAATAGGTTGTTCATGACCTTAGGAGACTGCTGGCTTGTAGATAAAACCCTCATGTATCCTAGACAGCCGTGACCGTATAGCGAGGCGGGTTGTACTTCTATATATATAGCTGGCTATGTCTGCCCCCGCTCTCCAGTATTCTGGTTCTGGGGCGTGACATGGTTTAAGTGGTGGCCCATGCAGGTCTTGTACATCAAGATATGTGAGGGTTTACCAAATAGATGTCTCAATCAGTATTCGTCCTTGATCTCTGCTCGTATCTTCTGAATCCCTGGATTCTTGTCCTGATCATATGCTTGTATCGTTGATCTGTCCTGGTCCTTCCTTATTGTTCCCTATGTCGTCTTCTTCAGCGGCATTGTTCGTGGTCCTACCGACCAGCAAGGCGGAGCACCTCCCGTGGACCAGCAGCAACCTGGAGATCAAGTCCAGGACTCCGGAGTAGCCTCCAGAGTCGAGCCAATTAGAGAAGAGCCCCCAGTTCAGCCAGTTCAGCCTGCCGAACATGATGACGGCACTTTGGTAGGACTCGTCAGGACCTTGATAGCTTCCCAAGATCGTCGTAGAGACACCTTGCAACAGGCAGTGACGGATGCTTTGACCCGGGGTGGTCATCAGGGTAACAGCGTGGCCAACAGCTTCAAGCGCTTGAACCCTCCATTCTTCGACGGAAGTGAAGATGCTATCGCGGCAGATGCATGGCTTCAGGACACAGAGGTGATTCTAGAAGCAGCCAGGACCCCAGAGAACGAGAAGGTGGCCGTTGTGCGCCTGCAGTTGTTAGATCTTGCCCGCAGCTGGTGGGCAGCACAGGCCGTTGGATTAGCAGCACCTATTGCTTGGGCAGTATTTAGAGAGAGATTCCAGACCAAGTATTTCGATGCCGTGGCTCGGTATGATCTGCAGACGAGATTTACCAATCTGAAGCAAGGAGGCAGGACGGTCGACGGATATGCGGCCGACTTTTCCAGACTCAGTCGGTTTGCTCCTACCCTGGTGGCAACCGAGTATGATAGAGCCCAGCGGTTCCAGCAGGGACTTCACCTGGAGATCTTGTTGGCAGTTGAGCAGTTTGAGCATCAGACTTTTGATGCAGTCTTGAGAGCAGCCCGGAGACATGAGTATACCTCCCAGAGAATTATGGATAGGGCCGGAGGTCGGAAGAGATCTCATGGCCAGATGAATCAGTCTTCAGCACCGGCCCCGGCAGCCAGGGCTTTGACTATTGGAGCTCCGAGGCGAGCGGCCTCAGTAACGTCGGTTCAGCATTCAACTCCGACGCACCCTCAGCAGCAGAAGCAGAAGCAATCTTCCGCAGTAGGTTGTTCTCATTGTGGGAAGCCAGGCCATGTGGTGGCAGAATGTCGCAGGGCACAGGGATTGTGTCTGGCTTGTGGAGCACCAGACCATAGGGTTGGATCCTGCCCGAATAGGGGTGGTTCATCATCGTCCAACCTTTCTAGCTCTTCAGTGAGAGGACCAGCTCCGGTCCAGCAGCAGCAGTATCCATTGCCGAGGCCCTTGCCGCCTCAGACCCAAGTGTTCCAGCAACAGAACCCCCAGCAGTATGCACAAGTCCAAGCCCAGAGTCAGAGCAGGCAGCGAGGATTTCAACAGAGGGGACCAGCACCCCGAGGGCACGGTCAGGCTATGGTGATGACCGTGGAGGAAGGATTGGCACCAGGAGAGGTAGTGGCAGGTACTATTCTCGTCAACTCCTTTCCAGCTTCAGCTTTATTTGATTCTGGTGCATCGCATTCATTTATGTCTGCACGATTCGTGACACGGGTAGGGTTGGAGCCCGAGTCATTATCAGTAAGGCTCAATATACTTACTGGTAACGGACTTGTGGGAGTAGATAGAGTGTTTTCCTCGTGTCGAATCATAGTTAGCGGTAGAGAATTTCCTGCTAGATTGATAGAGTTCCCGATGGCCGATTATGATGTGGTCCTAGGGATGGATTGGTTGAGGAACCAGTATGCTAGGATAGACTGCCACATTGGTAGGGTTGTTTTTAGCATTCCAGGCGAGCCAGAGTTTTCTTTCTCCTGGGGCGAAGTTGAGTCATCTCCTCCAGTATTGCGGATGGCAGTAGCAGCAGTTCAGTTGCCCAGGATAGTCGAGGAGTTTCCAGATGTTTTTTCAGAAGAACTTCCAGGTATGCCACCTGAGCGGGAGGTCGAGTTCACTATAGACTTGATTCCCGGGACAGCCCCAGTATCAGAGAGAGTCTACAGGATGGCGCCGTCAGAGTTAGAGATATTGTACAAGATGATTGGAGAACTCAGAACCAAGGGATTCATTCGTACTAGTGGATCGCCTTGGGGAGCCCCGATGCTTCTTGTGAAAAAGAAGGATGGTATGTCCAGGTTATGTGTTGATTATCGTACCTTGAACTCAGTGACAATCAAGAACAGATACCCTCTTCCGAGGATAGATGACTTGTTTGATCAACTCAAGGGGGCTTCAGTATTCTTGAAGATTGACTTGCGCTCAGGATATCATCAGATCAGAGTCAGAGAGCAGGACATCCCGAAGACAGCTTTTAGATCGAGATATGGGCATTGGAAATTCCTTGTTATGCCTTTTGGAGCAACCAATGCGCCGGCAGTATTCATGGACCTCATGAATCGCATCTTTATACCCTACTTGTATCAGTTTGTGATTGTGTTCTTGGATGACATTCTGGTCTACAGCAAGAGTGAGACGGAGCATGAGCAGCATCTCCGTATAGTTCTTCAGATCCTTAGAGAGCACCAGTTATATGCCAAGTTCAGTAAATGCGAGTTCTGGCTCGATCGCATTTCGTACTTGGGTCATATCATCACTCGAGGAGGAGTAGAAGTGGATCCCCAGAAGATTGTGGCTATTGAGTCATGGCCAGTGCCCAGCACAGTTGCAGAGGTTCGTAGTTTTCTTGGATTGGCCGACTATTACCGGCGATTTATTTCAGACTTTGCTCGGATATCAGCACCATTGACCCAGTTGACCCGCAAGGATGCACAGTTTGCTTGGACAGCAGAGTGTCAGAGTTCTTTTGAGCAGTTGAAGCGAGGCCTGATAACAGCTCCTATTCTCACGCTTCCAGATGGGACCGGAGGATTCTCAGTGTACTATGATGCTTCAGGCAGAGGTTTAGGATGTGTTCTGATGCAACATAGAAAGGTAATAGCTTATACGTCACGACAACTTCGTGATCATGAGAGGAATTACCCAACCCATGACTTGGAGCTGGCAGCAGCGGTGTTTGCACTTAAGTTGTGGAGGCACTACTTGTATGGAGACAGGGTAGAGATTTTCACCGACCACAAGAGCCTGAAGTATGTTTTCACCCAGAAGGATCTTAACATGCGTCAGAGAAGGTGGCTGGAGCTTCTTGTGGATTATGATGTCGACCTGCAGTATCATCCTGGGAAGGCCAATGTTGTTGCGGATGCATTGAGCATGAGAGCGGGAGTTTATTTTCTAACAGCGCAACCAGAGCTGTTAGCAGATCTTCAAAAAATGGGTATTGAAGTTGTTCTCCCTTCCAGTGTGGCCTTGATGGCCAGCATGCAAGTTCAGTCTACTATAGTCGAGAGGATCCGGATGGCACAGTCGGCAGATTCCAAGCTTCAGCGACTCAGAGCAGAGTGTGAGGCAGGACAAAGACCAGAGTTATGTATTCATGAGGATGGTACACTTAGGCATGGTAAGCGTCTTTGTGTACCCAGCGGAGATATCCGGTAGGAGATCATGTCAGAAGCGCACAGTTCGCAGTATTCCATCCATTCCGGTAGTACGAAGATGTACCGTGATATCCAGCAGCATTTCTGGTGGAATGGCATGAAGTGGAAGATAGCTCGGTTTGTCTCTCGGTGTTTGGTTTGCCAACAAGTTAAAACCGAACATCAGAGACCGGCTGGACTTTTTCAGCCCTTACCGATTTCAGAATGGAAGTGGGAGCATGTGACCATGGATTTTGTGACTGGACTACCTAGATCCCCAGCTGGTAGAGATGCTATCTGGGTTATAGTTGACAGGCTCACGAAAGTGGCTCACTTTCTTCCATTCAGAGTTGGTCAGTCGACGGCTCAGTTAGCAGAGATGTACCTCAGACAGATTGTTAGATTGCATGGTGTGCCAGTCAGTATCACCTCGGACCGAGATTCAAGGTTTACATCGTGCTTTTGGCGTAGCTTGCAAGAGAGTTTGGGGACTCATCTTCAGTTCAGCTCAGCTTATCACCCGCAGACAGATGGCCAGTCGGAGCGCACGATCCAGACTCTTGAAGACATGTTGCGGTCTTGCACACTTGACTTCGGTGGTTCATGGGAAGATCACTTGCACCTGGTGGAATTCTCGTACAACAACAGTTTCCAGGCCAGTATCCTGATGGCACCGTTCGAGGCACTGTATGGTAGGAAGTGCAGATCCCCGCTAGCCTGGGATGATGTTGGAGTGAGATAGATGCTCGGTCCAGAAATGATTGCCCAGACAGTTGAAGTGGTCAGGCGAGTCAGAGATCATCTTCGAGTTGCCCAAGATCGCCAGCGCCATTGGGCCGATTCTCATAGGCACCCTCTCGAGTTTTCGGTCGGCGATCATGTATTCCTGAGGATTTCGCCTAACCGTGGCGTCATTCGTTTCGGCGTACGGGGCAAGCTTAGTCCTAGGTATATAGGACCGTTTGACATTCTGGAGCGAGTAGGAGATGTATCCTATCGTCTCGCTCTTCCACCGTCGCTAAGCGAGGTGCATGACGTGTTCCATGTGTCCCAATTACGACGGTATATCCCGGACCCGAGCCACATCCTGGATCATTCGGAATTGGTTGTTGGTACCAACCTTTCGTATGAGGAGAGGCCTGTGTCTATATTGGACCAGAGAGAGAAGATCCTCAAGAACAAGACTATCAAGTTAGTCCGAGTTGCTTGGGGTCATCACTCTTTGGGAGAGTCAACGTGGGAGCGTGAGGATGATATCCGATCACGATATCCCGACTTGTTTGACTCGTGAGGTATAAAGTCTTTCTTATGCCCCATCCTTCGATTCCTTGCTTGAATGAGTGATTGTCTGCCTAGTTATAGCTTGCATGTGATTAATGTAGCTTGTCATTGCTCCTCTAGCCTCTTGATTAAATTCTGAGGACGGAATTCTTTTAAGGTGGATAGAGTTATAATACCTGTGGTTCGTATTACGTATTCTTGGGATACGTATACGTATTTTATTCTGTATTGCATGATCCCTTGTTTAGCTCTCGGCTTGGTTTAACTCTCGGTTTGGGTTGGCTTGGTTCGGCCGGCCCAATGCTTGGTTCATCATGGTCCAAGGGTGGAGCACCTTAGCCTATGCTTCTCCTTCATTTCCACCATAACCCCCCCTCTTTATTATCCCCACCAACCTTCTCTCTCCTCCATAATTCTCATTTACTTCTCCTTCCCCCACCATTACTCTTCTCCACCAACCAAGAACACCATAGGCAAGTGCAACTTGCTTCCACAAGAGAACTCATTTTGATGGTTTTATTAGCTTCTCCTCATGATTCTAAACCACATTAGAACTTTAAATTTTGTGATTTGGAGTCTCCATTGTTCTAGATCTAAGTTTCTTCTATTTTCGATTTTGCATGGTTTTGATCTATTTAAGTTGTATTTTTATGGGTTTTGATGTTCTTATGTTGGAGAGAATTGAATTTCACCCAAGATGGAACTTTACAAAGTTAGATTTGGACTTATTTTGACCAAGTTATGGACTTTTGAAGCTTTGGGTTCAACCATGGAGTTCTTGCTGTTTGGAGGAGACAGTGAGCAGTGTACGAGCTTTTTAGCTTGTGCCACTGAGTTGCGCACGCTCTTTAGCGCAGCGCAGTCCCCATACACTGCCTTTTGGGAGCGTATGACTCGCATACGCTCGCTTGCTTGACAAGGAGTCGTATGGACCCCATACGCTGCCTTTTGGGAGCGTATGACTCGCATACGCTTGCTTGCTTGACAAGGAGTCGTATGGACCCCATACGCTGCCTTTTGGGAGCGTATGACTCGCATACGCTCGCTTGCTTGACAAGGAGTCGTATGGACCCCATACGCTGCCTTTTGGGAGCGTATGACTCGCATACGCTCGCTTGCTTGACAAGGAGTCGTATGGACCCCATACGCTGCCTTTTGGGAGCGTATGACTCGCATACGCTCGCTTGCTTGACAAGGAGTCGTATGGACCCCATATGCTGCCTTTTGGGAGCGTATGACTCGCATACGCTCGTTTGCTTGACGAGGAGTCGTATGGAGTACATACGCTACCTTTTTGGAAGCGTATGACTGGTATACGCCTGACCTGAGCGTATGACTTTGGTATTGAGCGTATGGCCTTTGGCTGACTTGGTCTCATGTCAGCGTGTCAGATTTGGTTTTATTTTCCCTGAGCTTGGCTCTTCTATAGCCCTGTATATTGATATTTTATTAGATATTTTACGCCTATTTTATATCCTTACGCCTTTTGTCATGAACTTGATAATCACGAAATTACTTGATATGTTTGGAATTGATAACTGAGCATGACGTGATAGTGACCCGTAGTGGTGCACTCCTGACATGATAACCTGACATGACCTGATAGTGGCCCGTCGTGGCGCACTCCTGACAAGCACACTTGGCATGATAACCTGGCACGATTATCTCGAATAGCTGTTGCGACGGCTACCTGACATGACATGACCTATATAATTAATCTGGACACCGTGGGCGATTGTGTTTGTATAAATAAGCCAGTCCTGTCTTGCATCATGTCTAGGACAGGGACTCCTGAGTACCACGGTCAGGAGTACCTACTAAAATGGACTAAGGCTAATAACTAGATTAATACATTAGTCATGACGAGATTTCCCAGCTACAGGCAATCCCGTTACCTGGGTACGCCTTGGGATCTGTAGCCTGCCGTCGAGTAGGGCACATTTCCAGCACACTGTCATGTATTGCACCCTTCAAGCTATCTAAGGGTACATTCATTTCCTGGACGATGTACCCACCTGAATTCAACTCTAATCTTTTAACCCGGGTAACCTGGATGGTCTGCAGGACTTGTGGCTGTGGAATAATCTCACTGCATCTTGTTAGTAATTAGGCTTGTGACAACCCTAGTTAGTTAAAGTATCAAGCCGTAATTCTTGCTTGGCCGTGAAGTGATTGGATGGAGTCTAACCAGTCTAGTCTTGCCCTGATCCTGTTCCAGATTATTGAATGACCAGAATGCTTGTATTTATTTTACCGATAAATGGTGAGAATTCTAAGTTCTGTTCAGACGAAGGGTTACAACCCCGATCCTTGTTTGGTTTACGGGTTGTAACCTGGTTATCTGAATAGTTCCATGGTTATCTCGTCGTATATCATCCTGGTGTATTTTCTTTATTTCCAGTTCTTACTTTTATTTATATCTTGTGCTGATTGCTGGTTTTAGTTCTTAAGTGAAGCCTCCTTTGTGGTACTTGCTCCTTCTGGGGTCTCACCCAGCTGGTTTTGTGTGGCCAGATTTCGGAGCAGCTCCAGAGGATCTACCGATCTTCCAGCCAGATGGTGGCCACTAGACGGAACCCTGGCAACGAGTGGGTTATTTTTGGCTCTCCCACTCTATTGTAAAAAAAATATTCTTTTGAGGCGTTTAGCCGACGAGCACCTGTTTAGCTCGATTGCACTTACTTACTGTCTGCCTACGGGCTGTAACATGATTGACAGATCCTAGGGTTGATCATGTATGACTAAACTCTTGCTAGTCCTAACATTTTGTAATGACTAGCTTCATGATCAGCTGAATATGTAATGTTTGGGACGCCTTACTATTGTATATTTAATGATCATATATCTTGTAACTTTTACTTACTTGCTTGTGATTGAGACAATAGGTTGTTCATGACCTTAGGAGACTGCTGGCTAGTAGATAAAACCCTCATGTATCCTAGACAGCCGTGACCGTATAGCGAGGTGGGTTGCACTTCTATATACGTAGCTGGCTATGTCTGCCCCCGCTCTCCAGTATTCTGGTTCTGGGGCGTGACAGGTTGTTAATCAGGTTAGAAGGACTTATGAAGTTCGCCATCAAGACCTAGTGCCTTACTTTGAAGCGGCAATCAACATGGCTACATCATTCAAAACCTTTTTTATCGAATATGTACGCCGAGCTTGCAATACTGAGGCAGATGCTTTGGCCAATCTTGCAGCTGTTTTAGCCATCTCTATCAAAAGACAGCAGGTGGTGGTCATCTCTAATCGGGAATTGTTCTGCGTCGAGAACAATCATAATATTGAGTTCAGTAATCTTACTGAAGTCAATGTTATCAATGAAGATTGGAGAACTCCTTTCATCGACTTCGTGGTCCATGACATACTCCCTGAAGATTCTAAGGAGGCTACGAGTATTCGTCGAAGGTCTCTGCGATTCTACTACAATCAGACCACTAAAACTCTCTACCGGCGAACTTATGACGGTCTACTCTTACGCTGTCTTGCTGGTGATGAGGCGAAGCAAGTACTGCGTGAAGCTCACGACGGTGTCTGTGGAGCACATCAACCCGGTCCTAAGCTACAGGATCGCATCCGACGCATGGGTTATTACTGGCCCTCTATGGTATCTGATGCCATCGAATATGCGAGGAAGTGTCGAGCTTGACAAATCCATGCAGATTTCATTCATCAACCATCTGAGTTCCTTCATCCGACGGCCGCTTCTTGGCCTTTTGAAGCTTGGGGCATGGACATCATCGGTCCCATCAATCCTCCTTCTTCTAGAGGACATCGATTTATACTGGCAATAACCGACTACTTCTCCAAGTGGGCTGAAGCTATACCATTGGCTGAAGTTAAGACCAGCAGTGTCATCAATTTCGTCAAACACCATGTCATATATCGATTTGGTGTACCTTGAAGAATCTTCCACGATAATGGACCTCAATTCATCAGTCAAAAGTTCACAAGATTCTGTGACGATCATCGGATTGATAATGTTGCTTCGACAGCCTACAATCCTGCTGCTAATGGCTTAGCTGAAGCTTTTAACAAGTCTATTATCAAGCTCCTCAAGAAGTTTGTATCTACTAACAAACGAAACTGGAGTGAAAAGCTTGGAGAATGTCTTTGGGCCTACCGTACTACGGTCCGCAACCCTACAGGTTATACACCTTTCTCTTTGGTATACGGCTATGAAGCAGTTCTGCCTCTGGAACTCCAAATTCCGTCCTTGAGGATTGCTATCGCCAACGAGCTTACTACAGAAAATAACGATCTTCTCCGACTTCAAGAGTTAGAAGCACTCGATGAGAAGCGGTTATTAGCTCAACAGCATATTGAGTTATACCAAGCCCGTATCTCAAAGACTTTTAACCGCAAAGTTAAGGTCAGAGCCTTTCAGAAAGGAGAGCTCGTTCTAACAGTCAGACATCCTATGACTATGACTCACTCGAACAAAGGCAAATTCGATACGAAGTGGGAAGATCTATATATTGTGAGTAAAGTCTTCTCAAATTGAGCCTATCAACTCACAGAGCTAGACGGTCGAGTTGCAATGATGCCCATCAATGGCAAATTCCTCAAGAAATATTATGTGTAAATGTAACAGACAGTGATTGTAATTATCAGATAAGTTCATAAATAAAATTCAATTTTATTCCATCTTGAATGATAGTACATAATATCAAGGAAGGTCACTATCATCCTTCTCGAAATTAGGACGCGGACCACTGCCGTCCTTGTCAAAGACATGATCAGCGAAAGAGTCGAGAACATTCTTGCTGGAACCCACCAGGAACTTGCAAGCAGCCGTTCTCATAGCTTCTTCTTCTTCAGTCTTCCCTGGTTCGAGAAGAAAGTCCAAGATGTCCTTTGGCGGCTTGGGGGCAGATGAACCTTCACCCGCTGTCATCTACTGAGCCGGCTTGTCTGAACGTTCTTCAGTCCCCGCTTCCACCTTCGAGACGATCTCAGCCTTCCTAGATGCATCTCCAGACGACATCTTTACGTTGAAAAGTGAACGTGAACATCTCATCTGATTTTCTGTTCTATTTATAGACAGAGTGTCGTAAGACTATGAAGCGACACATTCATCCAACGGTTTACCCGTCCATCATCTGACGGTTTATCCGTTCATTACATTAATTCCCTTTGACGGTTCATCCGTTCACACATCTATTCGATGGTTTACCCGTTCATTCCATCCACAATTATCTGACGGTTTACCCATTCATTCATTATATTCATTTGACTGTTCGCCCGTTCATCATTTGATGGTTCGTCCGTTCATACATCCACTTGACGTTTCACCCATTCATCATTTGACGGCTTGTCCGTTCATTACATTCATCCCGACGATTCATTTTGTTCTCACATTTTGACGAATCATCCAGTTCGTTCTTATCAGCAACTTGTCATCTTTGATTAAGTTGTCTATTGAAATAATGATATTCAATAAATTATATTTGCCATGTCCATATTACCTCTGAGCAGATATAATTGAATATGATTATTTTTCAAGATCTAGAAATATATCATGTCCTGTACCTCTGAATATATTTTCTATTTGCTATTATTTATATCTAAACAAGATATGCAACAAATAATAGAGCCACAAAAATGTCTTTTTATTAATCAAAATTCAAGACATTACAAAGATTCGTACTGCAAAACAAGAAGATACAAGATATCTTTATACTAAGCTGGAGGTGTCATCAGATTGACAATCTGTTGCTTCAGAATTTGCAGACGCTCTTTACGAGATTCCATCACTCTCTTCCTGGCTTCTTCCATCCCAGATGTTTCATTGAATGTTGGCAGAGTTACCATTCGGCGAGTGATTTCAGCATTATGAGCCGCAACATATTCATTCCTTTCTTGAGTTAGAACATCAAGCTGTTGAACTGCAGTTTGATGTTGGATGACCTCATCTTCCAGTTCTTCCTGAAGACGGGCAATCTCTGCTTTCAATTCAGCAATTCTCCTTTCTTTTCTTTCAGCAACAGAGGTCACTGTTTCCACCTTGGAGTTGTATTCAGCCGATTTGATGGTGAAAGTATCCAAGAGAATTTGGAAGTTGACTCTCTCAACTGCAGCTTCTTGAGACATTCTTTCAAATTCGGCTTGTACTAAAAGCTCTACCTCTCCTTTACTCAGCTCTTTGTAACACTTGACGGAGGTTTCCAGTTCATCTAATATGTGCTCAAGAAAAGTAGCATGAGCCTCGTCTCCTTGATTACGGATGGCATTTACCAAGTAAGAGGTAGGACCTCTAACAGTGGAGAAATCGGCCTCTTCCTTCTCCATCACTCTATCAATTAAAGGCCCCAATGAATCAAAGAAGAACTTGGTAAATGATTTAATGACAAACTGATTGGTAGCCAAAGCACCAGGAGTAGCAGCTACTCCTGTTGACGATAAAGCGGCGGGATGTTCAGTCTCTTGCACTTGGACGGAGGGCTCTTTGAATAAAGGAGCTAAAGTCGAGATGGTTGCTCCTCCCGGTTGTTCCTCTGCAAAATTAAAATCTTGTCATTTTGCTTGTCATTTGCTACTGTCAAAGAAGATTAAAGGTGAAAGCAATCTTACCGTGGCTTGGTTCAGTATCAGGCCTGTCATCTGTTGGAACAGATTCCAGCCTAGCAGAAGTAGCCTCAGACATTACTGCCTGACTACTGCCTGCTTCGGAGCCGCATGACAAATGACGACTGCTACTAGCCATCGTCGTTGTAAGCACTATATCTGTGCACACGGGAGGAGCTGGAGAAGATCCGGGTTCTGTATGGATAAGAATAAAGATGTCAGCTATCAATCTATCTGTTAAAAGAAGATTGCTAATTTTATTTTATACCTTCGGGAGCAACAACAGGAGTTTCCTCCAGGTCCACTTCTTCATCTGCAATCTTCTCTAGAAATACCTACACCTCAGCATCCTTTTCAGGATTCAGGGTGTCATCAACAGCTCTGGGAGATGTCTGGACCTCAATATCCTCTTCAGGATTTTGTGTCTCATCAACAGCCTCCGATGATGTACTTTTATCGCTTTCACTATCCTCAGGAGCTTCTTCACTAGCATTTGCAGTAGAATGATCAGCATCTTCTTGATAACCGAAGTCACAATCATTAATGATTCGATCATTAGACGATCCTCCTCCTCACGGGCTGCCCCCGGTGTAACAGGAAGATGAGTCATTACTGCCGCTGGTGAAGGTGATCGTATGGCTTCCTCTTCTCTGGGCTCTGCAGCCTCTTCTCTCTGCTCAATTTCTTCTCTGGGCTCTGCCGTCTCCTTTCTCTGTTCAGTTTCTTCTTTCTGCTCTGGACTAAGCTCAGAGGCGGGAGTAGGAGATGACATAGTAATCCCCGCTGCAGCATTCACCACTACAGAAGATAAGATTTGCCTTGGAGGAGAGACTGTTCTTTTTCTTCGTCTGTGGGCCAATTTCTTTCTATGCAGAGGCCTCTCAGGACTCTCTACATTTACTACCTCGACCTGTTTCTGAATAAAGGTCGGCGTAGCTGCTTCTTCTCGTTGAATTGTCTCGGCCATCTGCTGAGATTGGGATCTATTAGTGACCTTCTCTAATGATGGTTCTAAGATCAACTTCTTCTTCGCGACTGGAGAAGAAGGTTCTTCTCTCCTTCTCTTCTTCTCCTTGGCCGGAGACTTAACCACTTTCAGAGAAATTCTTAGTGGTTAATTGACTTCCTCAGGAAAATTTACTTTCTTGGAGGCTTCTAATGGATCATCCACCGGTTCATGCTGTTCATCATTTGCTGGAGCTAGTGTAGCAGTGGCTCCCTTTTTCAGACGTGTTGCTGTTGCAAAACTATCCACCAGAATAAAATTCTCAGCAAATATATTGGCAGCTGTGTAGAACAATGAATATGTGTACAGCATTCTTGGGCTATTATCATTTTTGTTGGGCATCGAAAACACTGTCCTAGTGTCTCGAGCAATATAGTATGCCCATGCTCTCGTACCATCAATTAGGTACCCCGTCCCTTGCAGGCAAGTTATGGCGTTGTCCATATGGAATTGGTCATAACCAAATTAATGAGCGAAACGGCTCGGCAGATATGGTTCAAGGAAGCATTCCTCTTCAAATCTGTATACCAGAAGTGACGGTCTAATCGCCTTCAGCCAGTCAAAAGCTGTTCGGCCCAGTGGTTGCCTCCCCAAATCAACCATATTTGTCACCATGAACTCGTAACCAGCTGGAGGAGCGAAGCTATAAAAATTCTATCCCTTGCCAAGGTTGAGGGCACGTCTGCAGTCCTTCAGACTAACGTACACCCACTTGCTTCGGGAGAATCTACACAGAAAGCTGCCGCTAACTGCCCCCATATCGGGGTTCATCAGAGATGGATGATGCAAAAGCAACCACCCGAACAGATAGGTGTAGGTCAACTCCAGTCTTGGGAAGTTCCCTTTCTCACCCTTTCACTTGATCATTGAGTCGACATACAGACGAAGACCTGTATTTATTCTACAGGTCATCGCTGATAACAAATCCATCCGGTAGCCGAAGACTAACCGGACGGCAGCGAAGAGTATGCCGCGGTAGAAGCGGTCCATGGCGCTTGCTCCAGGTACAACAAATCGGCGGAGCCAATATGTCAAAAATCCTGCCAGCTGAGCTTCTTTAGACATGGACCTGTAGCCCATTCTTTTAAAGCTTTCAACAAAATCTCCTGGCTTAAGCGGAGGATATTGGTGTTCATTAGTAACTTTAATATCCATCCTCTTATTCTCTTCCATCAGCTTTATCACTTTACTGTTGCTGAGAGGTTGAAAGAAGGTTGGATTGCAAGGGTCATGATCTTTGGTCTTATTTTCCACGATATGGTTAAGAAAAAGATAAGGTAACCATTTGGAGGAATAGCATGTGCTGGAAGAGCCGCTCTGGTAATACAGGGAGCATATATTATAATGGCACAGTAGTTCATCAAAAACTGCTACCATTTCTGGATTTTTCTGACGTAGTCTCTCTAACTCGTCGTTGGTGGGAACATACTCTTCATAAGGGGAGTCTCCATTTGGTAGGCATGAGATATACTTCATCTCATGGAGCGCCAATCCCATCTCCCCGCAGGGCATCATGAACGTCCCTGTCCTATAGTTATACCTCTCTGCCAGGGCTAGAAACAGATGAGGGTTTGGGTGGAAACTATATACAATAGCATATATCGCATTATAAAGATCGATCTCTTTAAGCTGATCTTCAAATTGAGCCAATGCCCAATTGGCTATACTGTTCCATCTCCTGTTTTCCAGATTTACCAAACCGGTCAGCCGGATGTCTTGATCCGGATATCTACCCTCCGCCTTTGCATACTCGTTAGCAAAAATCAGTGTCCTTACCGGCAGCAACAAAGACGAGTTCTCAGGGGGGATACAACCTGGCTTCGACCCTCTTAGTAAAGTGCTGTGTCGTTCAGAAGAACTATAGAACATGTCCCTATTGTTCGGACCTTTCTTGACACAGATTTTTCCTGTCCGTGCATGTTGAAGGGGAGTGATGTCCCAGTCCATCCTCCTAGGATGGCTTGCATGAGCATATCTTGCTAGAGGAAGGCATCTAGCTATGTCTGGTAACTGGATCAATTTCTCCTTCCTTTGAAAAGTTCTCGACTCAACTCGGGGTCTTGGTTGAGAACTTTTATCAATGGCGTCGCCGAAGAGAAACGTAGGCTTCTTGTGGGTGACAGCATCAGCAGATTGCAAAGGCTGTCCATTTATCAGACTTAGCAAAGTTTTATTATCCTGAGTTATCAGGATAGCTTGGCGAAATAATGGAAGGGCATACTGTGGGAAGAGTACATAGGATAAGTCTTCTTTGTATTTTGGCTCAGCTAAAGTTCTTGTAAAGATTTCATAATTCGGGTCCTCTCTGGTATCAACTGCATCAAACAGAAAAATCACAATTTAGTACAAGTCAAGTCAGAGATTCTGTCATCAGATTGCACAAACATCAGATTGCGCAAACATCAGATAGCACAAACATCAGATAGCGCAAACATCAGATAGCACAAACATCAGATTGCGCTGATAAAGCTTGCACAAGCATCAGATTGTGCTGACAATCTTGCACAAATCAGCCGATTGCGCTGACATTTGCCAGCGCAATTCAACCGATTGCGCGAGAAGATATTCTTCATAAAAATGAAGAATAATGGGTTCGTGCAACCAAAACCCTAGACAGGGTGGCGCAGTATGATCACATCTCTAAAAGAGATGGATTTTAAGATTCAGTAAAGTCGAAAAACCCTAAAAAAAGGATTTTCGATCGGGTTACTTCGCAAAGCAGGGTGCGCAGCTTCGTGTCGGGAAGGGCACGGCGCAACCCGAGCCGAAGACTCGGCGGGGGCCTTGCCCTTGGCGGCGGCGGAGGAGCGCTTGGGAGCCATGAGATCGACGGAGAAGAAAGAGTGAAGTCGGAGTAGGCTCAGGGATTTCTTTCTCTCAAGCACAATAAAAACAAGTAAAGAATAATATGATGGATGAAGGGAACTATTTATAGTTTTTCAAAGAGCAACAGCCGCCTTAGATTGCGCCGAATAAATAGGGGTAATCCCTCCGATTGCGCAGACAGCATCATCACATGTGCAACTTGATTGATAATTCAAAATTCAAAGTATTTCGAAATTTTGAATAAATTCAACTTTCCAAAACTTTGAAGGGGGTCTTGTAGGTCCTAAAAAATCAAGTTGCACCCTTCAACAAAGTCATAAAAATCAAGAAATACATCTTCCAAATGAATTGCGCAGAAGTCAGATTGTGCATCATCCAGATTGCGCAGATCGGACCGCGCACACTCTCAAGTGCGCAAGCTGACGTGGCCATATCATCATTACCTGACACAATCAAATCTTGTGACAACTGACAGTACAAAGAACGAGGAGACTGTTCGTTTATTGCGCCGCACAGCGCTCGAGGATAGCTGTACATGCAGCGCAATCTGTCTGCAGCGCGGTCCATCCCAGCACCATCCATCCTAGCGTAATTCGAAGTCGGTACAATGCATGTGGCGCACTTCATCATGACAATTGACAAATGTACACGTGGCATTCATGCCATCAATTGCTCATTACGTGGCAACTGTCTGTACACGATCATGCGCATTTCAATCAAATGATGCCATGTGTCCAAGACAGTTGGCCCATGATCAGACAACTGCCTGCGCAGTCTAATGCTGTGCAATCCAGTGCATGCGCAGTCCAACTTGCGCCATTCAGAATAACTAAAAGTTAGTTATTTCCAGATATCTATAAATAGAGTTTCAAGTCTTCATTCCAGGGGATCAGACATAAAGTTCAGAAATATCAGAGGGTTCAGGAGTTCTTGCCCAAGTGCTGCTGCATTCTTCCGAGGTTATCGCCTTCAAATTCAGAGGCTACCGTCTTCAAAGTTCACATCGTCCAAGGGATAAAGCAATCGTCTTCTAGATTGGATTCCTATAGTTGTACTTTCCCAGAATTCTTGTAATCTTCTTTACAAAATTTGTTGAAATAAAGATCAACTTTTGTTTTTGCAAACAGGCAAGTGCAGCTTGCTTCATGGAGGAACTCCGTTTTTATTGTTCTATTCTCTTTCTCACGAGATTCTAACACACTTTAGTACTTAGCATTTCTAATTTTCATGATTCAATTTGTGTAGATCTAAGTTATTGTATTTTTGGATTTCTTGGGTTTTGATCTACTTAACATTGTTATTTCCAAGTTTTGATGGTTCCATGTTGTAGAACATTCGATTCTGCCCCATTTTGATCTATGGAAGTCTGGATTCTGACCTTGGATGAAGGATTTATGAAGCTTTGAAGTCATGGACTTTATGGCTCTTCTTCTCGGACAAGCAGAAAAGAAGAACAGTTCCGAGCCTCATGGCAGCCTTAGCCGCTTGAACATTCATGCGACAAGTCTTTCTTAGCCGCATGACGCATTACTTTCCAGCCGCATAAGACCCGCCCCTGGCCCAGCCGCATAAGACTCCACTTGAGCATAGCCGCATATGCTTGATTCTTTCTGAGCCGCATGAGACCCTTCATTCTCAGCCGCATAGGGTTGCCATCCCCGAGCCACATGAGTCCTGATTTCATCCAGCCGTATGAACTCCAATACTCGCAGCCGCATATGCTTGACGGATTTCCTCAGCCGCATAGGCTGCCCTTGACTTCTAGCCGCATAAACACCAGCATCATCTGCCGCATAAGCCTTGCCATGACCTAGCAACATGCGCCCCTGCCATACCCCAGCCGTATGGACTGATTCCTTTCCAGCCGCATAAGACCCTGTTCCCCCCCAGCCGCATAAGACTTTTTCTCTCTCGGCCGCATAAGCAGTCCTTGATTCTTAGCCATATGGCTCTGCATCCGCAGCCGCATGAAGTCGATTCTTCCGTAGCCGCATATGCTTGAATGTTCCGCAGCCGCATAAAGCTGTCCTTGGTCCTTAGCCGCATGGACTTCTGAATCCCGAGCCGCATGAGATCCGATCTCTTGGCCGCATGAGCTCTATTATCCCTGGCCGTATGAGCTCTATTCTCTTAGCTGCATGGCTCCTTCCACTGTCTTTTCTTCTTTTATTATTATTATATATTATTATTATTAATATTAAATTAAAATATTATATTTATGCATATGTCATGTAAGTTCTGATATGTTCTATGGACACGATAGTGGTCCGCCGTGGCGCACTCTTAACAAGTAAACTGACATGATATATCACGACATGCTGTTACGACAGCTAACCTGACATGACAAGTATGAATGCCTGGATACCGTGGGCGATTGTGTTTTTACAAATAAACCTGTATTATCTTACATTATGTCTAGGATGGGATCCCTGAGTACCACGGTCAGGGATACCAACTGCAACTGACTAAGGCTAATAAACTAGAATAATTCAGTAGCCATGAAGAGATTTCCCAGCTACAGGCAATCCTGTTATCTGGGCGCACCAAGTGGACTTGTAGCCTACCGACGAGTAGGGCACACTTCCAGCACACAGTCATGTGTTGCACCTTTCGTGAACAGACATTCGACCTGGATAACCTGGATGGTCTGCAGGGCTTATGGCTGTTGGGATAATCTCATTGCATCTTGCTAGTAACTAGGCCTGTGACAATCCTAGTTAGTTAAAGTATCAAGCCGTACTCCTTGCTTGGCCGTGATTGATTTGATGGAATCTAGCCCAGCTTACTCTTGTCCTGATCCTATACAAGATTGTGACATGACATGATTACTTATGCTTGTCTTAACAATAACGATGAGGGAACCAGTTCTGTTCAGGCGAAGGGTTACAACCCCTGTCCTTGTTTGGTTTAAGGGTTGTAACCTGGCCCCCGGAGCAGTTTTGTGTCCTATCTTCGTTTATTGTCTTATTGCTCCCCATGCCATGCTTGTCATGTTTTACCTTTCTTCAATAACATGATTACTTATGCTTGCCTCAACAATAAAGATCAGGGGTCCAGTTCTGTTCAGGCGAAGGGTTACAATCCTGGTCCTTGTTTGGTTTAAGGGTTGTAATCTGGCTCCTGGAGCAGTTCTGTGTCCTCTCTTCGTTTATTGTCTTATTTCGTCATATGTCGAGCTCATCCTGTTTTACTTTACCAACAACAATTGAGACGGGTTTCTATTCAGGTGAAGGGCTGCAACCCCGGTCCTTGTTTGGTCTAAGGGTTGTAATCTAGCTACTTGAATGGTTTCCTCGTACTCATTCCACTGTTGTTATTCTGTTATTATCAGTATCTTTATAATTATTTTTCATTTGTGATATGCTGGTTTTAGTTCCTAAGTGAAGCCTCTTTTGTGGCACTTGCTCTTTCTGGGGTCTGATCCAGCTGGTTTTGTATGGCCAGATATCGGAGCAGCTCCAGAGGATCTACCTACCTTCCAGCCCGATGGTGACCAACATGCATAACCAGGGCAACGAGTGGGTTATTTTTGGCTCTTCCACTTTATTGTAAAAATATTCTTTTGAGACGTTTAGCCAACGAGCACTTGCTTAGCTCGTATTGCACCTTTATTTACTGTCTGCCTACAGGCTGTAACATGATTGACAAATCCTAGGGTTGATCATGTATGACTGAAACTCTTGCTAGTCTTGACATTTTGTACGATTAGCTTCATGATTTTTCGAATATGTAATGTATGGGACGCCTTACTATTGTATATTTGGTGCTCTGATATCTTGTGACTATTATTTCTTGCTTGAGATTGAGACAACAGGCTTGTTCATGACCATAGGTGACTGATGGATTGTAGTTAAACCCTCATGTATCTGGACAGCCGTGATCGTATAGCGAGATGGGTTGCACTTCAATATACGTAGCTGGCTATGTACGCTCCCGCTCTCCAGTATTCCGGTTCTGGGGCATGACATGGTTTAAGTGGTGGTCCATACAGGTCTTATAAATCAAGATATGTAGGGGTTTACCGAATAGATGTCTCAATCAGTACTCGTCCTTGATCTCTGTTCGTATCCTCTGAATCCTTAAAATTCTTGTCCTGGTCACATGCTTGTATCGTTGATCTGTCCTGGTCCTTCCTTATTGTTTTTTATGTCGTCTTCTTCAGCGGCATTGTTCCTGGTCCTACCGATCGGCAAGACGGAGCACCTTCCGTGGACCAGCAGCAACCCAGAGATCAAGCCCAGCATTCAGGAGTAGCCTCCAGAGTCGTGCCTACCGGAGGAGAGCCACCCGTTCAGCCCGTCCAGCCTGCAGAACCTGATAATGGCACTTTATTGGGTCTTATTAGGTCATTATTAGCTTCCCAGGATCGTTGAGGAGATGCCTTGCACCAGGCGGTGGCAGATGCTTTGACCAGGGGAGGTCATCAGGGTAACAGCGTGGCCAACAGCTTCAAGCGCTTGAACCCTCCATTCTTTGACGGCAGTGAAGATGCTATCGCTGATGATGCTTGGCTTCAGGACACAGAGGTGATTCTAGAAGCAGCTAGGACTCCAGAAGACGAGAAGGTGGCCGTGGTGCGCCTACAGTTTTGGATCTTTCCTGCAGCTAGTGGGCGGCACTGGCCGTTGGATTAGTGGCACCCATTGCTTGGGCAGTATTCAGAGAGAGATTCTAGACCAAGTACTTCGATATTATAGCTCGATACGATCTACAGACGAGGTTTACCAATCTGAAGCAGATGGACAGGACGATCCACAGATATGCGGTCGAGTTTTCGAGACTCGGTCGGTTTGCTCCCACCTTGGTAGCAACCGAGTTCGATAGAGCCCAGAGGTTCCAACATGGGCTCCTTCTCGAGATATTATTGGCAGTGGAGCAGTTTGAGCATCAGACTTTTGATGCGGTATTGAGAGCAGCGAGGAAGCATGAGTATACCTCCCAGAGGATCGTGGATAGGACCGGAGGTCGAAAGCGATCCCACGTCCAGATGAATCAGTCTTCAGCACCAGTCCCGGCAGCTAGGGCCTTGACCATTGGAGCTCCGAGGCGGGCGGCCTCAGTGACATCGGTTCAGCATTCAACTCCGACGCACCCTCAGCAGTAGAAGTAGAAGCAGTCTTCCGCAGTGGGATGTTCACACTGTGGGAAGTCGGGGCATGTGGTATCGTAGTGTCGCAGAGCACAGGGTTTGTGCTTGGTTTGTGGTACCCCGTACCACAGGGTTGGGAACTGCCCGAACAGGGGGAGTTCATCATCAGCTTTCTCTAGTCCTTCAGTTAGAGGACCAACTCCAGTCCAGCAGCAGCAGCAATACCCGTTCTTGAGTCCATTGCCGACGCAGGCCCAGGCATTCCAGCAGCAGAGGCCGAAGCAGTATACCCAAGTCCAAGCCCTGATCCAGAGCAGGCAGAGAAATTTTCAGCAGAGGGGACCCGCACCCAGAGGACATGGTCAAGTGCTGGCCTTGACCATGAGAAAAGAAGGAATAGTACCAGGTGAGGTAGTGGCAGGTACTATTCTTGTCAACACCCTTCCAGCTTCAGTATTATTTAATTCTGGTGCCTCACATTTATTTTTGTCTGCACGATTCGTGACACGGATAGGACTGGAGCCCGAGTCTTTATCAGTAAGGCTCAATATACTTACTGGTAGCGGACTTGTGGGAGTAGATAGGGTGTTTTCCTCGTGTTGGATCGTATTTAGCGGTAGAGAGTTCTCCGCTAGATTGATAGAGTTCCTAATGGCCGATTATGATGTGGTCCTAGGGATGGATTGGTTGAGAGACCAGTATGCTAGAATAGACTGCCACATCGGCAGGGTTGTTTTTAGCATTCCTGACGAGCCAGAGTTTTCCTTCTCCCGAGGCAAAGTTGAACCTTCTCCTCCAGTGTTGCGGATGGCAGTAGCAGCAATACAGTTACCTCGGATAGTTGAAGAGTTTCCAGATGTTTTCCTCGAAGAGCTTCCAGGTATGCCGCCGGAGCGGAAGATCGAGTTCACTATCGACTTGATTCCTGGATCAGCCCCAGTGTCAGAAAGAGTCTACAGGATGGCGTCGTCAGAATTAGAGATATTGTACAAGATGATTGAAGAACTCAGGACCAAGGGATTCATTCGTGCTAGTGGATCGCCTTGGGGAGCCCCGATGCTTCTTGTGAAAAAGAAGGATGGTACGTCTAGATTATGTGTAGATTATCGTAGCTTGAACTCAGTAACAATCAAGAACAGATACCCTCTTCCGAGGATAGATGACTTGTTTGATCAACTCAAAGGGGCAGCAGTATTCTCGAAGATTGACTTGCGGTCAGGATACCATCAGATCAGAGTCAGAGAGCAGGACATCCCGAAGACAGCTTTCAGATCTAGGTATGGGCATTGGAAGTTCCTTGTGATGCCATTTGGAGCAACCAATGCGTCGGCTGTATTCATGGACCTCATGAATCACATCTTCATGCCTTATTTGGATCATTTTGTGATTGTGTTCCTAGACGACATCCTGGTCTACAGCAAGTGTGAAGCGGAGCATGAGCAACATCTCAGAGTTGTCCTCCAGATTCTCCGAGAGCACCAGTTATATGCCAAGTTCAGCAAATACGAGTTCTGGCTCGATCGTATTTCGTACTTGGGTCATATCATCACCAGAGGAGGAATAGAAGTAGATCCCCAGAAGATCGTAGCCATTGAGACGTGGCCAGTACCCAGCACAGTTGCAAAAGCTGTAGTTTTTTTGGCTTGGCCGGCTACTACCGGCGATTTGTTTCAGACTTTGCTCGGATTTTTGCGCCATTGACCCAGTTGACCCGCAAGGATGTGTGGTTTGCTTGGACAGCAGAGTGGCAGAGTTCTTTTGAGAAGTTGAAGCGGGGCTTGATGATGACTCATATTCTCACGCTTTCAGATGGGACCGGAGGATTCTCAGTGTATTATGATGCTTCAGGCAGAGGCTTAGGATGTTTTCTGATGCAGCATGGAAAGGTAATAGCTTATGCGTCACGTCAACTCCATGATCATGAGAGAAATTACCCAACCCATGACTTGGAGCTGGCAACAGTAGTGTTTGCACTTAAGTTGTGGAGGCACTATTTGTATGAAGATAGGGTAGAGATCTTCACCGACCACAAGAGCCTGAAGTATGTGTTCACCCAGAAGGATCTTAACATGTGTCAGAGGAGATGGCTAGAGCTACTTGTGGATTATGATGTCAACCTGCAGTATCATCCTGGGAAGGCCAACATCGTTACAGATGCGATAGGCAGGAGGGCCGAAGTTTATTTCCTAACAGCACAACCAGAGCTGTTAGCAGATCTTCAGAAGATGGGTATAGAAGTTGTTCTTCCTACCAGTGTAGCATTGATGGCCAGTATGCAAGTTCAGTCCAGTATAGTCGAGAGGATCCGAATGTCGCAGTCAGCAGATTCTAATCTTTAGTGGCTTAGAGCAGAGTGCGAGACAGGATGAAGGCCAGAGTTATGCATTCATGGAGACGGTACACTCCGGCATGGAAGGCGTCTTTGTGTACCCAACGATGACATCAGACAGGAGATCATGGCAGAGGCTCACAATTCTCAGTATTCCATTCATTCCGGTGGTACGAAGATGTACCGTGATATCCGTCAGCACTTCTGGTAGAATGCTATGAAGAGGGAGATAGCCCGGTTTGTCTCTCGATGTTTGGTTTGCCAACAAGTTAAAGTTGAACATCAGAGGCCAGCTGGACTTCTTCAGCCCCTGCCAATTCCAGAATGGAAGTGGGAGCATATAACCATGGATTTTGTGACTGGATTACCTAGATCCCTAGCTGGCAGAGACGCTATTTGGGTTATTATAGACAAGCTCACGAAAGTGGCTCACTTTCTCCCATTCAGAGTTGGTCAGTCGACGGCTCAGCTAGCAGAGATATATCTCCGGTAGATTGCCAGATTCTACTGTATACCAGTCAGTATTACCTCGGACAGAGATTCAAGATTTATGTCGCACTTTTGGCGTAGCCTGCAGGAGAGTTTGGGGACTCACCTCCAGTTCAGCTCAGCCTATCACCCGCAGACAGATGGTCAGTCAGAATACACGATCCAGACTCTTGAAGATATTTTGCGATCTTATACGCTCAACTTCGGTGGTTCGTGGGAAGATCACCTGCACCTGGTGGAATTCTCATACAACAACAGTTTCCAAGCTAGTATCCAGATGGCACCGTTCGAGGCACTGTATGGTAGAAAGTGTAGATCCCCGCTAGCCTGGGATGATGTTGGAGAGAGGCAGATGCTCAGACCAGAAATGATTGCTCAGACAGCTGAAGTGATCAGAAGAGTCAGAGGTCATCTTCGAGTTGCCCAAGATCGCCAGCGCCATTAGGCCGATTCCCATCGGCGCCCTTTTGAGTTTTTTGTCGGCGACCATGTATTCTTGAGGATTTTGCCTAACCATCGCGTCATTCGTTTCGGCGTATGGAGAAAGCTTAGTCCTAGGTATATAGGACCGTTCGACATTCTGGAGCGAGTAGGTGATGTATCCTATCGTTTCGCTCTTCCGTCGTCGTTACGTGAGGTACATGACGCGTTCCATATATCCCAACTACGACGGTACATCCCAGACCCGAGCCATATCCTGGATTATTCAGAATTAGTTGTTGGTACCAACCTTTCGTATGAGGAGAGGCTCGTGTCTATATTGGACCGGAGAGAGAAGATACTCAAGAACAAGACTATTAGCTTAGTCCGTGTTGCTTGGGGTCATCACTATTTGGGTGAGTCCACATGGGAGCGTGAGGATGATATCCGATCGCGATATCCCGACCTGTTTGACTCGTAAGGTATAATGTCTTCTTATGCCTTATGCCCTCGATTTTCTTGCTTGCATGAATGATTGCTTGATTTACTGCCTTGTTATAGCTTGCCTATGATTAGTGTAGCTGGTCCTTGCTTCTCTAGCATCTTGATTAAATTCTGAGGATAGAATTCTTTTAAGATGGGTAGAGTTGTAATGCCTGTGGTTCGTATTACGTATCTTGGTATACATGTACGTAATTTGACTCGTATTGCATGTCTCCTGGCTTGGTTCGTCTTGTTTGGGTTGGCTTGGTTTGGCTTGGGTTGCTTATTGGTTCATCATGAACCAAGGGGAGAACCCTTACCTACCACCACCATCCCCATTTATTAGCCTAACCCATTCCCCCATTCTCTCTCTTCATTTACTTCTTCTTCTCCACCATTACTTCTTCACCTATCTAGGAGAGAGAGAGAGAGCTTAGGCAAGTGCAGCTTGCTTCATGGAGGAACTCTGTTTTTATTGTTCCATTCTCTTCATCACGAGATTCGAACACACTTTAGTACTTAGCATTTTTAATTTCTACGATTCAATTTGTGTAGATCTAATTTATTGTATTTTTGGATTTCTTGGGTTTTGATCTACTTAATATTGTTATTTCCAAGTTTTTATGGTTCCATGTTATAGAGCATTCGATTCTGCCCTATTTTGACCTATGGAAGTCTGGATTTTGACCTTGGATAAAGGATTTATGAAGCTTTGAAGTCATGGACTTCATGGCTTTTCTTCTCGGAAAAGCAGAGAAGAAGAACAGTTCCGAGCCGCATGGCAGCCTTAGTCGCTTGAACATTCATGCGGCAAGTCTTCCTTAGCCGTATGGCGCATTACTTTCCAGCCGCATAAGACCCGCCCCTGGTCCAGCCGCATAAGACTCCACTTGAGCATAGCCGCATATGCTTGATTCATCCCGAGCCGCATGAGACCCTTCATTCTCAGCCGCATAGAGTTGCCATCCCCGAGCCGCATGAGTCCTGATTTTATCCAGCCGCATGAACTCCAATACTCACAGCCGCATATGCTTGACGGATTTCCTCAGCCGTATTGGCTGCCCTTGACTTCTAGTCGCATGAACACCAGCATCCTCAGCCGCATAGGCCTTGCCATGACCCAGCCGCATGCGCACCTACCATACCCCAGCCGTATGGACTGATTCCTTTCCATCCGCATAAGACCCTGTTCCCTCCAGCCGCATAAGACTTGTTCTCTCTTGGCCGCATAAGCAGTCCTTAATTCTTTGCCGCAAGGCTCTGCATCCGCAGCCGCATATGCTTGAATGTTCCGCAGCCGCATAAAGCTGTCCTTGGTCCTTAGCCGTATGGACTTCTGAATCCCGAGCCGCATGAGATCCGATCTCTTGGCCGCATGAGCTCTATTATCCCTAGCCGCATGAGCTCTATTCTCTTAGCTGCATGGCACCTTCCACAGTCTTTTTCTCTTTTATTATTATTATTATATATTATTATTATTAATATTAAATTGAAATATCATATTTATGCTTATGTCATGTAAGTTCTGATATGTTCTATGGACATGATAGTGGCCTGCCGTGGCGCACTCTTAACAAGTAAACTGACATGATATATCACGACATGCTGTTACGACAGCTAACCTGACATGACAAGTATGAATGACCTGGACACCGTGGGCGATTGTGTTTGTACAAATAAACCAGTATTGTCTTGCATCATGTCTAGGATGGGATCCCTGAGTACCACGGTCAGGGATACCTACTGCAACTGACTAAGGCTAATAAACTAGAATAATTCAGTAGCCATGAAGAGATTTTCCAGCTACAGACAATCCCGTTATCTTGGTGCACCAAGTGGACTTGTAGCCTACCGACGAGTAGGGCACACTTCCAGCACATAGTCATGTGTTGTACCTTTCGTGAATAGACATTCAACCTGGATAACCTGGATGGTCTGCAGGGCTTGTGGCTGTTGGGATAATCTTATTGCATCTTGCTAGTAACTAGGCCTGTGACAATCCTAGTTAGTTAAAGTATCAAGCCGTACTCCTTGCTTGGTCGTGATTGATTGGATGGAATCTAGCCCAGCTTAGTCTTGTCCTGATCCTATACAAGATTGTGACATGACATGATTACTTATGCTTGCCTTAACAATAACGATGAGGGAATCAGTTCTGTTCAGGCGAAGGGTTACAACCCCGGTCCTTGTTTGGTTTAAGGGTTGTAACCTGGCTCCCGGAGCAGTTCTGTGTCCGCTCTTCGTTTATTGTCTTATTGCTCCCCATGCCAAGCTTGTCATGTTTTATCTTTCTTCAATAACATGATTACTTATGCTTGCCTCAACAATAAAGATCAGGGGTCCAGTTCTGTTCAGGCGAAGGGTTACAACCCCGGTCCTTGTTTGGTTTAAGGGTTGTAACCTGGCTCCCAGAGCAGTTCTGTGTCCTCTCTTCGTTTATTGTCTTATTTCATCCTATGTCGAGCTCATCCTGTTTTAATTTGCCAACAGTAATTGAGACAGATTTCTATTCAGGTGAAGGGCTGTAACCCCGATCCTTGTTTGGTTTTTGGGTTACAATCTGGCTATTTGAATGGTTTCTTCGTACTCATTCCACTGTTGTTATTCTGTTATTATCAGTATCTTTATAATTATTATTTATTTGTGATATGCTGGTTTTAGTTCCTAAGTGAAGCCTCCTTTGTGGCACTTGCTCTTTCTGGGGTCTGACCCAGCTAGTTTTGTATGGCCAGATATCGGAGCAGCTCCAGAGGATCTACCCACCTTCCAGCCCGATGGTGACCACCAGGGCAACGAGTGGATTATTTTTGGCTCTCCCACTTTATTATAAAAATATTCTTTTGAGACGTTTAGCCTACGAGCACTTGTTTAGCTCGTATTGCACCTTTATTTACTGTCTGCCTACGGGCTGTAACATGATTGACAAATCCTAGGGTTGATCATGTATGACTGAAACTCTTGCTAGTCTTGACATTTTGTACGACTAGCTTCATGATCATCCGAATATGTAATGTATGGGACGCCTTACTATTGTATATTTGGTGCTCTGATATCTTGTAACTATTATTGCTTGCTTGAGATTGAGACAATAGGCTTGTTCATGACCATAGGTGACTGATGGATTGTAGTTAAACACTCATGTATCTAGACAGCCGTGACCGTATAGCGAGGTGGGTTGCACTTCAATATACGTAGCTGGCTATGTACGCCCCCGCTTTCCAGTATTCTGGTTCTGGGGCGTGACAACAGGAGCCTTGGTTGGCAGAGAGACAGTCTGCACAAGTTGCGTAGGAGCCTAGGTTGGCAGAAAGACAGCCTGCACAAGTTGCGCAGGAGCCTCGGTCGGCAGAGAAGACTTGGGAGTCCACACAGTGCGTGCTTTGGTCTTAGCAGCAACGGCGGTGCGCCTGGTGCCCCCAGCACTGATCATTGCCTCATAAGCGGTTTGGCCGACTTAAACAACCAAATTTTTCTGCGTCTTGCCAATCGACGCGGTATCACATTGAGTTGTCACTATCTCGTCAGAGGAGAAAGTCGTCCCCAGCAGAGTCGCCATTTTGTTTGCAAAAACAAAAGTTTGATTTTAAGTTTTTCAAAACTTAATTCGCCCCACACGAAAAGCTTCCAGGAACCAGCAAGTTCGACGGATAACTTTGGAACACTCATCTCTTCTGACTCCTCGGATGGCAGCGAACTCCTGTGGCATTAAGTGGCACAAATACTGCTCTTCTCTGCTCTCTCGAACTTTGTGTAACTATGTTAAAAAACACTTATAAACTTCTGTATATTATGTGTGTACTGAGAGACAAAGAAGAGAGAACCATATATAGGCCCTCGCTGTAACTGCCCAGTTAGCAGAACGTTCTGTACGTGGTAAAAACCGCTCCTGAAGGTGCAGCAACTGCTCAAATCATACACAGACATGATCTAAGCCAACTGGCGGACATCGCACGCCACTTGCGTAACGTTCGCACCGTGCACACCCCGCGTACCTTGCACACTACGCTGCGCCACTTGCACACTCTGGGCAACCTGCGCCAACCGTGCGCCAACAGGCAGCGCCCACTGGCGTGCCACTAGGCCGCGTAACTGGGCACGCCTCTAGGCCGCACAACTGGACGCACCACTTGGTCGCGCACTTGGACGCGCTACTTAGCCGCGCCAATTGGCAACGCAAGTGGCTCGTGCAACGAGTGTAACTTAAGTGCACTATGCGCCTAGCGACGATGCTGACGTGTTAAGTGCAAAGTATGCCAACAATATACCACATTACGTGTCATGAGCCCGAGTCTGTGTCCGAGTCCGATTCCGAGTCACTAAGACCCTATGGGGCTTAGCTCCAATAGAAATTAATTTCCCAAGAGCAAAAAGCATGAATGCTTTCATTGTTGATTTAGCATTTTTTTTTATTAGAAAAATACCCCCACATGGCATACCCATGTGCACCTCCACACCACATGTGCATCTCTAAACATGTATAGCTTATTATATAGAGATACAACTTCTTTGGCTTAGCCAATGTGGGACTAAACTATCGAATAAAAAAGGCCAAACTCCAATAATACCCTACATATCTTTATGTATATGGGTTTGAGTGTTCCCCACAGTAACTGTCCATCATGCATTAGGAGAGATGTCGCTGACGACTTGAATCTTCCCGCATGGGTCAAACAACAGACTATAATACAAGAATGGACTAAGCCTTAAATTCTGCATCACAGCTGAAATTTTTCCCACTCACATAATGTAGTTACATGTGCTTCTGGCTACACATTAAAGGCCATGTGCCAGCCTGGTTTCAGTGTATAATTTTGGGCATCTACAACTTTTACCCTCAAGAGACGGCCTGATATCGCTTTGTCCATACACTATAGGTGAGTTCTTTATTAAAAAGACATGGCATGAAGCGCTTTGTGCTTCCCTTGCGGTGCTACGCCGCTATGACATGGCCTAAAGCCAAGGCCTTATCCCGTACAGGAAACCTCGTCGTAGTGTTATACTACTATAGCATGAGGTCACCGCCTCTTTGTAGTGCCATACTACGCAGCATGAAGCCTTAGGCTTACGCCGCAATGACATGGCTTGCAAGGTCGAGGCTTTATCCCAAACCGGGTACCTTCGTGGTGTCGTGCCACTGTAACATGAGGAACTCCTCCCCTTTGTAGTGCTGACTACACCCTCTTTAATTTTTAACATACAATATTATGCTACCTGCCTATTTGCGATGATACGTCACTGTGACTTGGCTCGCATAGTCGAGGCATTACCACTTTCGGGAACCTCATGGTGGAGTCACCCTACTGTAGCATGGAGTTTTACTCCTTGTAGTACTGCGCTACCGTGCTTCCTATAAAGAACACCCGTTATTCATGCTGCCTGAGAACTCATTAAGGCGTTTAAGCCAACCTTCCCTCAGGATCCGTTTTCTGCAGAAAACAACAGTAGACAACAGTGGTTGTAGGTCCGTAACCTCTCCATGTCCAATAGAACATGTACCCACCGTTCCAGATATTCTTTCGATTAATGGTCCTCCCTTGAACTAAAAGCTAGATGCCTAGTAGATTTCTCTTTGAACTAATAATATGAAACTTTATGGTAGGAATGCAATAATACAATATCAGAATGCCTTCAAGTCCATTTTATATGCTGTGTCATCAACCAGCTGGCGCTTGAGACCCTTGGTGAATGAATGCGCCAGGCTTTCCTGACTCCGAACATCAATCACTGCAATAACAACTCTCTTGATAAGATCGTGTACTGCCCTAGGCTTCAACCGCACAGTCCTCTTCTTCCCGTTGAAGAGGTCATTTGATGCTACCACTGCAGTCGCCTGGTTGTCGCAGTATATCGGTATCGCCGGTATTTGCGCCCCAACCACTGGAAGATCATACACGAGCTCCCGAAGCCATTCTGCTTCTTCGGTTGCGGTATCAAGTACAAAGAACTTAGATTCCATGGATGACCGCGAGAGCATAGTCTGCCTCTTCGATTTCCACGATATAGCAGCTCCACCCATTGTGAAAATGAATCCACCTGTGGACCTCTCGCTCTTCACCTCTAAGCACCAGCTGGCATCACTGAAGCCTTCCACTACCGACGGATCTCCGCTGTAGTGCAGTACATATGTCTGAGTCTTCTTGAGATATCTCAAAAACCGTTTCAAAGCTTTCCAGTGCTCAATGCCTGGGTTGTTCGTGAAATGACTCAGCATTCCCACAGCGAAAGCTTTTTCAGGCCTTCTGACAGTAGTAACATACATCAAATTCCCGATTATGCTTGCATACTCCAGCTGGCTGACGCTTTTCCCTAAATTAGGCTTCAGCTTCATATCACACCTGTACGACGTATCGACCGCTGGAAGATCCTGATACCCGTAATGAGTGATCATCTTCTCAACATAATGAGACTATGACAGCGCTAGTCCAGTGTCTGTCCGGATGATCTTGATCCCTAAGATCACACCAGCTTCTCCCAAGTCCTTCATACTGAACTTGCTCGAGATGAACTTCTTTGTCTCCGTGATACAGCCCATATCAGTACCTAGGATAAGCATGTCGTCCACGTATAGACAAACTATCACACCTCTTCCATCAGCGAACTTTGTGTAAACACACTTGTCTGTCTTGCTGACCATGTAGCCATTTGACCTTATAACTTTGTCAAATTTTTCATGCTATATCTTGGAAGCCTGTTTAAGAGCATACAAGGATTTCACCAACTTACAGACTTTGTCTTTAAGACCCTTGACGACAAATCCCTCTGGCTGTTGCATGTACACTACCAAAATTTCACATATTAGCGACGCAAAGAAACATCGCTAATACGAAAAAGATATCGCTAAAATGGCTCAACGGCATTTTCTGCAACGTTCTCACGCTTGTCGAGATTAAGCAAGTCGCTGTCAATGAAAATGACGCAAAACGTCGTTGTTGCAACGTTTCTACATCGCTTAGACTGTCGACGTTGATTGACTCCACGTCGGCAAATCAGCGACGTACGTGCAGTCGATAAACGTCGGCTGATTAAGCGACGTATAAATGTCGCTGGATAACGTCGACGTATTAAGCGACGTATATGCAGTCGGTAAACATCGGTAGACATAAGCAGATGTTAGCGACGTTTAGCGTCGTTTAGCGACTGCTTTATGTAATAAATTTCTGCAGATTTTAGCAACATTTTGCAATGTCTTTGTACTCGCTATTCAGCGTCGCTAAACGTCGCTAAAATCTGCAAAAAATAAATAGGAAACAGAATAACATATTCTGCTAGTGTAGTATTCCTGCAGTTTAATGATGAACATTTAATATGAATTGACCCTGAGCAACCCTCCGTTGAATTCCCTAGGTTCGTCGACCCCTTCGGTGGAACACTCAACACCAGTAATGGCACATACAGTTGAAACGAACAATAAAATAGAATATGATAAAAATTAATAGTACATTACACAACCAATATCCAATGACTACCTAACCAAGTCTAATGTATACACATAAATATCCACGGAGATAGTCTACACAGCCAATCAAATAATGAGATAAGCCTAGACAAATCCAATATCATGGGTCAACACATAAACAAACACTCTACACAAACAAGAAATAAACGGTCCTAACTAGGGCTATTGGGGATCTAGAGCAGGAGGGGCACCGCTGCGCCTAAGGGATAAGAACAGCTCATACTCCTCCCGTGAAATCGATACTGATGCATGTGGAGTCCATGACGATGAAAGAGGTAATAACGTCTGTGATGATGAAGGAGCACCCGGATAACGTATCTGCTCCAACGCTGCTAGTCGCTGGTTGTATGAATCCATGGTAGATAACAGCCTCGAACTGCTATCAACCATCAAATCCTGCATCAACGTCAGCCTCTCGCCCATGGACAGCTGTGATGCCTGCAGCTCCGTAATGCTGCGCTGTGTTGACGCTCTAAGATCAGTGATGCCACGCTCTGTCCTCTCAGTCATATCCCTGAGCTCTATGATGCTGCGGTTGAGCGCATCCAATCGTGCTAGGAGCGTAGCATCGTCTGTATGCTGCTGTTGCTGGATCCGTCACAGCATCTCGTCACGGTTAGATGCAACCATCTCCTGGACTCGGACAGACTCCTGTGAGGGATGTAGACCATGCACACCAGCAGCGGAGGCCTTAGAGGACTGTGTCGCAACTAGGGCGCCATAGGACTCCGTATCGAAGTACGTACCCCTATGGAGACCACCAGCGGCGGTCATCCATAGCTCGTCCGCTGACGGAGCTTGAGCGGGCTGTGAGGAAGTACCGGCCTCTCCCGTAGTAGGTGCACTAGCAGCCATCCGCTCCTGAAGCTTAATATACTCGGCCTAGAAAGTATGGATACTCTATAATTTCAAATATCTAATGTACTTATTATTACTAACTACATGAATATTTATTTACATATTTACTAAGTTATATTAAAATTGACATAAAGTATTAAAATTAACTGTAAGTATTGTAACACTTACATAGGTCTGCTCGGCCCTCTCGTCAATAAGCTTCCCGTCCTTCCGATGGGTGGCCAGGAAGACGGTCACCATGTTGGCGTCACCACCCTCTCTTTACCTGTTAGAAATATATTATTTAGTACTATTTATGAATTTAATCGAACTTATATTAAAATAATATTTCTGAAAAAAAACATACCAAACGACGAAAATGTTCCGTCATCGAGATCGACCCACCGCACCACTTTGATGCCTTCTGTCTAGCCGCCTTGGCCTTCTCAGACCTTTTCTTGTATCGAGGCACGTCGAACCTGGCCTTCATCGCAGTCCACTGATCAGGGGTAGTCCAACCTTGGATCGGCTTTCCGGCGCGATCACGAGCCTTCTGGTCATTAATAGCATTACGGATCAGCTTGGTGGCGATGGCAGAAAACATTCCCTCGATCAACTCGGCCCGATGCGGTGGATAGAAATATGTTTGCTAGAAGAAACAATTTAGTCAGTTATATAATATACATAAATAAGATGATTAATATTAGAACCATATATGTCACGACCCGCACCCACTGTTAGGGTACGAGAACGTAACAACGCCCAGCCTACGCCGCAGTGTCGGCGGTAGAACGCTATCCTAGGTCACATCATCTAACAATATAATGCTAAGCAGATACAGTCTCAATCACATTTAAGGTAGAGCATGATAAGGTTAGATAAAACATAAAATCCAAAGAGATACGGGAGATAGAAGTCTAAGTGTCTAAGATACAAAAACCCAGAAATACATCTCAAAACTCAAATACAGTAATCCACAAAGTAAATACAACTCCAGACAAATGAAATAACTATCTAAACAACCACTAAGGTGTCTCCTCTAGGCTAGCAGGCAACCTCCAAGCTATCTGTAAAATTTATCAACAGGTCCAGTCAGGACAGGAACGAGCACATCTCATCTAGAAAACCCAAGTAAATGATAGAGAACTATAAAGCAGTTATAGGCAGTTGTATTGATGAAAATGGCAGTTTATATTCAGGTGATGGTAAGAAAGACAGATAAGGTGCAAGGAAAGTAAATAACTAAACAAGAGAAGAATCATAGCAATGAAGTCTGTAAAAATAGAACTAGCTGAACCAGGGTAATATGATATGAAGTCCAGACAACAATGTAGACCAGTGTAACTCCAATGTAAGTCCAGTACAAGATGGATCTAATACAAGATGAATCCAGTAAGGGACGATTCCAGTTATAGTGATCAATGATTCCAGGGTGAGTCCAGCCAATACTCTAACAGTGTGTTTTAAAATACCGAGATCGACATATAAACGGCTGTGGGTAATCCGGCACACCTCTCACTGATCAGGAGAGAGATGGCTATCATTCCAGTAGATTCCAGTAGGGGTGATTCCAGTAATGGGGTATGTCTACATGTCTTACTCTAGTATTTCCCCTCCCAGCAAGTAATTCTAGAATTCCGACACAATGATTCAAGATGAGTCCAGCCAAAATATAATGATACCAGTAAATGATTCCAGTAAATGATTTCAGTAAATGATTCCAGCAGGTGATTCCAGTAATAGAAGCCGGAAATGATAATACCAGTAATAGAGGCCAGAAAATAAATATGTGTCGTATACATGAATCCAGTAATATCCACACGTGTTGTAACAGAGAATCGCATACAACTAACTAGAACTGAAATACAGTAATTGACAAATAAATAAGAGAACTATCAGAGAATGTACTCGCCTGATAACCTGAACAGCTGATAAGTATAGGGGGTCCAACTGAAGTCACAGAGTCCTATTTAAAGCAACACAGGTTACAAGATGTCTGGCTCCTAATTAGAACAGCACAAGTCACAACATGTCCAGAAGGGTAATATAAAGCACTACAATACATTCTACATGAATCTAGGTCAAACTAGACCAAAGTCAACCCTTGGTCAACTCTGGTCAACTGCACTAGTCAAACTAGGTCAAACTAGGTCATGTCCTAACCCAGTAAGTCTTACTAGGCCTAACCAAGACTATTCTAGCAGGCACACATCAATACAAGACTATACAAGCCAACATACACCCAACTCTATATAGCATGCAATTATTCAATACTCAAATAGGCAAGAATTCATATTGGATATACACTAGGTAATCTATTACTTTAAGCTATATATGTCTACACATATATACACATGCATATATTGGTATTCAACATTAGGTCTATAATTATGGCATTTCAAATGGTTATATAAACTTATATATTACAACACAATATGCTAACATATATATAATATACATACATAGCTAAGTTAACTATATTCATAAATACTTATTTAAGAGGCTATGTGTGTGTATATGAACATGGCAAAGGGGCAAGTGAGGGTTATATGGGCATACATAGTGTATACATATCAAAGAGTGTCAAAGTGTAAGTGAACAATGTGTCAAGTGTGATAGTGTCAACATAGTGTAAGGGGGTACATGAGGTAATATAGGATTTGTGTTAACATAGAACATTACATCTTACTAACTTGTATATTGCATACATTATATCTATTATTACATTACATTCATGCTTGCATTCATTCATCATTCATTATTCTCTTGCACCACTATATGCACAATACATTACATACTATGGAACCTACATATTCATTACAAGCCATACTTATACATGCTTACATTAGATAGGATACTTACACCTCATACATCATTTATTTAACCATTTACTCATGTTTGTATTCTCTATTTAATTACATAATGTATATACATTAACATGGGTTAAAATCAAATAGAACATTATATTACACACAAGGGTGCACAAAATGCATATGCCGAATAGTAACTCCTACTAATAATGAATACTGTACCATCTCAGCATGAACTAAACTCTATGATTAAAGTATGTTATAGATCTATGTGTTAGCTTTCCGAAACTTTAAATGGATCGCGTTTTAGTTTTCGAAAACTCCCAGAATCGCGAAAACACCGAGAACGCGTTTGTTTTTCGTACAACTGACACTCAAAAATTCTCCAGAAAGTTACAGAAAGAATTAGGCCTATTAATACATGTTTTTGGAAAGCTAACTTCAATACGCTTCTTTTAAAAAAAACGGGAGATTAAACCGAGCTTTGAGCTAGAAGTTACGACATTTCTAAGTTAGGACTGAAATTTAAAACGTGGATAAAAATTATGACGGATTTAGGTAGTTTGAGACAAAAGAACACAAGTATATAACATAATATATCAAGAACTCACTCTCTACACTAATATGTATATATGAGACACTATAGAACACATCTCCAATACAAAAATATGACATTAAACATGTAATAATTCATTCATACATAACAACAACATATAGTGTGTCCAAATTTAGGATTTTCCCACATGGACACAACCACAACACAAAGGACACTCCTATGACCACCAAATGGACACGAAATGGACATAAATGGAGATACAACTATGGGGTCATTCCTATGGGTTCAAAATAGACCTAAATGCATGAGGAAATGAAAAGGAGAAGGGATTTATACCTCCCGGTAGATCGAATCGAAGAAAAGCCTTCCCGGAGCGACACCGACACGTAGAGATTCCAAAAGGACACGAACGAGCTCCGAATCCTCCCAAACTTGGGTAGCTTCCTCCTTGGCTAGAATGGAGAAGGAAAGAAGAAGATTTGGTGGTGAAATGGAAGGATTTGGTGGAGAAATTGCTAGGAATTGCTCTCTAGGAATTTGGGGAAGAACAAGAGAGAGAAAAATAGATGGATAATGACAAATGGGAGGCTCAACCCTATCCTTATTGTGGCTGGCCATAAAGATGGTTTTGTCCTATTAGGAAAAGTCCAAAAGCCTCTACTAACCTATTCTATGAGTATTAGGAAAGGGCTAATTGGTTGGGGCTAAATTAGTCATTCTAAAGTCTCTAATCACACTAACCTTATCCATAATAATTAGTCTAACCTCTAACAAAAATATTTCTATCATGTGGACTAAAATTAATATCATGTGGGCTATGCCTAACTAGTGTGTGGGTCCCACTAGAGTCAAACTACCCCTGGGTCCCCGTTTCAAGTCGGATTGAGTTGAAATTCGAACCCGACTCAAATAACCCCAAAACAATATCATAAATAATAAAATAATATCAAAATAATTCAAAGAGGTCAAATGCAAAAATATCCTTAGGCCAAAAATGACATTAAAATATCATAATCACATGGTTAGGCTCTAGGTCAAACAATCTCTAGGATTTCACTAACAAAACGTCAAAACCACAAGTCATTGATTTAAATAATTTTAAAATAATTTAAAATCACCTAAAAATTATATCATGAATTAAATATTATTATTAAAATAATTATAAATACGAAATTTTAAAATTACCCTCATTTGGGAAACTGGGTGCTACAACTCTTCCCACCTTAGAAAAATTTCGTCCTCGAAATTAAAATGTCCATACTCCCTCTAGGTCAAACCCCCACAATCAAAGTTCCAGATTAAAACAAATCATGTGATCAAAAGGACGACATACAGGGTCATGGCATACGGTGGTAGTGAAAGTCTCATCTAGGTATACTAGTCATGCTAACCGAAACGGTCATAGGGTATCAAAACATACAAGCAATTTAGGGTGCTAAACAAAAGTTACAAAACAGCAAACCATCAAAACTGTAAGGCAGTCTACCATCCTATATGAAAACTGATACTTATCATAAAAATAAAGAAAAGTAACTACCCATTATCTTTAAAGGGTTCAAAAAAAAATCAAAATCAAAGTTAAGGAATGAAAGCCAATTCCATGGAAAATTTCCAATCACAATACGTATTAAGAATATTTAGTCTTGATACGATCTAAGTTGATCAAATTGGGGGAAAGCAAGATTTAGGCAATATGGAGGACAGGTTCAACAAAGTCTGAGATCGAGCATACAAGGATAGAGATTCAGGTCACAATCAAATTTAATTCAATTAAGTACAACCCAAGATATAAATATAATAAGAAAAGATAATCGAAGTCGATTTGGTCGGATTAAGGAAACTAGGATTCAATGATATTAAAAAACCCCTTTTAGAGAAAACAGGAAAAGATTTCATACGAAGTCAGCAAATCATCCCTCTCTAATACTATCAGTTTATCATTTGCCAAACCATATTCTTTTTTTTCTCACAAGTCCCAATATGAAAATCAACCTCTATATAACTATCATCGAAATTTTATAACCTTCAGTCATCTAAACCTTTACCATAATCACCATAGACAAAATCTTTAACTTCCAAAACATTTTCCACGAAACATACCCCTCTTTTTAGGAGTCAACACTTATTCATTTAATCAAAATTTCAAATTCCTTCACCTCGTTTTAAATTAGATCCGAAACCTCTAAATCCAGTTTATGGAATCCTTGGACTTGTTTAAATCGAGTCTCGTATTCACTAAACTCCAATACCACTATGTCACACAAAATTTATTTTTTTTTATAAATCAACCTTCATATTTTCTTCAACGTTCACCTTCAAATATTTTTTTTGAATTCTACAATTTTCTTCCAATCATCTAAAATAATTTCTATAACGTAAAATTCTTGTGTTCTCTCTGTCTCTAGTCACCCTCTTACAATATCTAGTTCAATTTCGCATAATCATTTTATTCGATTAAATTCTCCTTTCCATCTCTAAATTTCTATACAGCCTTGTAATAGTTCCCAAGAATCAATAACAAAGATTTTTAAGTTCTCAAAACTAGGTTGACCTTAAACATCCTCATTAGTTTTGAAATACATCCATGAATTATTCATAACCCACTTTCTGTGATTGTTTCTAAATTGATAACATTTATCCCTCGATTTCATTTTAAACCTTTACCACATCTCCATTTCAATTTTTTTATATTTGACATCCAACACTCTGATTCCTACAAAATCATCATATGATAACCAATTACATCATTTCCGAACTAGATGATTTACGTCACTTCCTCAACATTTCTTAGATAAAAAACGATATAAAGATTCAAGAGTTTTCAAGGTATAGCTGACAGAATTATATATGAGACAGGGAATTGATATAATCAGGACAGGTATATAAGACAAGGAATGATGGTAGTAAAAATATTGGCAGGAAAAGAATGATAATAGAATCTGTTCTGCTTATCTATTTAAAAGAGGGACCCATTTTTTTTGAAACAAGAATTATAATACCAAATCCAAAATAAGGCTTAGCAAAATCATTGGTTTATTGTATTAAAAAGAAATAAATTTTTGTAAAAAGTTATACAAGGTTTATAAAAATAGCTAAAGCTACATCCTAAGTAAGCAATGAGAAACAAAACAAAACAAAACAACAATAATTCCTTCCCTTTTTTTTGAATGACTGAAACAAAAGTAGCAAAAATATGTTCGAAAACATTTAAGGTACAATCTGATAATCATATGCGTCTATCCAAAATCATGGTACTCTAAATCCTCTTCATACTAGTGAGCAAGGCTACGATAATCACAGAGTCCTTGACTTATGCACATACCTCTAGAATTATGGTATTTAACATTTTTGCGGTGCCGCTAGCTTGGCTGCGAAAACCTTAAATTCCCATACCCGAAAAATATATCCAAAGTCAGACTATATGTCCTCACCATGCTGGCTAATGTGACTATATAAGACAAGATTTCCATAACTTAGATGACCTAGCCCATATAATTTCATCTTGCCAAAAATTAAATTAAATCAACAATGAATACAAAAAAAAATCAAATTTATCAACGAACATCAAAATTCAGAAATGAACAAAATCCTTCAAATCATATAACTACAAACTCGGATACTACAGCTAACATCAAGATTCAAAATTCGACAATCATTCATCAAAATCAATGAATACAACTCAAATTCAACCATAATCCATCAAAATCAAATTTAACAACAGTAAGTAAAAATAAATCAAATCAAGGGAAAAAAAGAGTTCTCAAATCGAAGTTAAAATAAGATTCTCAAGGGTCGTTCCGGGAATCTCTCAAGGGTTCCTAACTGTGATTGAGTACCTTCAAGATATATCCTATTCCTACTGCAGGCTGTAGTGGTACTCAAGTTCGAATACCACTACATAAACTAGACCTGCATAGGCTACCACTAAAAACGTGACATGACCCGCACCCACTGTTAGGATACGAGAATGTAACAACGCCCAGCCTATGCCACAGTGTCGGCGGTAGAACGCTGTCCTAGGTCACATCATCTAACAATATAATGATAAGCAGATACAGTCTCAATCACATTTAAGGTAGAGCATGATAAGGTTAGATAAAACATAAAATCCAAAGAGATACGGAAGATAGAAGTCAAAGTGTCTAAGATACAAAAACCCAGAAATACATCTCAAAACTCAAATACAGTAATCCACAAAGTAAATACAACTCCAGACAAATGAAATAACTATCTAAACAACCTCTAAGGTGTCTCCTCTAGGCTAGCAGGCAACCTCCAAGCTATCTGTAAAATTTATCAACAGGTCCAGTCAGGACAGGAACGAGCACATCTCATCTAGAAAACCCAAGTAAATGATAGAGAACTATAAAGCAGTTATAGGCAGTTGTATTGATAAAAATGGCAGTTTATATTCAGGTGATGGTAAGAAAGACAGATAAGGTGCAAGGAAAGTAAATAACTAAACAAGAGAAGAATCATAGCAATGAAGTCTGTAAAAATAGAACTAGCTGAACCAGGGTAATATGATATGAAGTCCAGACAACAATGTAGACCAGTGTAACTCCAACGTAAGTCCAGTACAAGATGAATCTAATACAAGATGAATCCAGTAAGGGACGATTCCAGTTATAGTGATCAATGATTCCAGGATGAGTCCAGCCTATACTCTAACAGTGTGTTTTAAAATACCGAGATCGACATGTAAACGGCTGTGGATAATCTGGCACACCTCTCACTGATCAGGAGAGAGATGGCTATCATTCCAGTAGATTCCAGTAGGGGTGATTCCAGTAATGGGGTATGTCTACATGTCTTACTCTAGTATTTTCCCTCCCAGCAAGTGATTCTAGAATTCTGACACAATGATTCAAGATGAGTCCAGCCAAAATATAATGATACCAGTAAATGATTCCAGTAAATGATTTCAGTAAATGATTCCAGCAGGTGATTCCAGTAATAGAAGCCGAAAATGATGATACCAGTAATAGAGGCCAGAAAATAAATATGTGTCGTATACATGAATCCAGTAATATCCACACGTGTTGTAATAGAGAATCGTATACAACTAACTAGAACTGAAATACAGTAATTTGTAAATAAATGAGAGAACTATCAGAGAATGTACTCGCCTGAAAACTTGAACAGCTGATAAGTATAGGGGGTCCAACTGAAGCCACAGAGTCCTATTTAAAGCAACACAGGTTACAAGGTGTCTGGCTCCTAATTAGAACAGCACAAGTCACAACATGTCCAGAAGGGTAATATAAAGCACTACAATATATTCTATATGAATCTAGGTCAAACTAGGCCAAAGTCAACCCTTGTCAACTCTGGTTAACTGCACTAGTCAAACTAGGTCATGTTCTAACCCAGTAAGTCTTACTAGGCCTAACCAAGACTATTCTAGCAGGCACACATTAATATAAGGCTATACAAGCCAACATACACCCAACTCTATATAGCATGCAATTATTCAATACTCAAATAGGCAAGAATTTACATTGGATATACACTAGGTAATCTATTACTTTAAGCTATATATGTCTACACATATATACACATGCATATATTGGTATTCAATATTAGGTCTATAATCATGGCATTTCAAATGGTTATATAAATTTGTATTTTACAACACAATATGCTAACATATATATAATATACATACATAGCTAAGTTAACTATATTCATAAATACTTATTTAAGAGGCTATGTGTGTGTATGTGAATATGGCAAAGGGACAAGTGAGGGTTATATGGGCATACATAGTGTATACATATCAAAGAGTGTCAAAGTGTAAGTGAACAATGTGTCAAGTGTGATAGTGTCAACATAGTGTAAGGGGGTACATGAGGTAATATAGGATTTGTGTTAACATAGAACATTACATCTTATTAACTTGTATATTGCATACATTACATCTATTATTACATTACATTCATGCTTGCATTCATTCATCATTCATTATTCTCTTGCACCACTATATGTACCATACATTACATACTATGGAACCTACATATTCATTACAAGCCATACTTATACATGCTTACATTAGATAGGATACTTACACCTCATACATCATTTATTTAACTATTTACTCATGTTTGTATTCTCTATTTAATTACATAATGTATATACATTAACATGGGTTAAAATCAAATAGAACATTATATTACACACAAGGGTGCACAAAATGCATATGCCGAATAGTAACTCCTACTAATAATGAATACTGTACCATCTCAGCATGAACTAAACTCTATAATTAAAGTATGTTATAGATCTATGTGTTAGCTTTCCGAAACTTTAAACGGATCGCGTTTTCGTTTCCGAAAACTCCCTGAATCGCGAAAACACCGAGAACGCGTTTGTTTTTCGTACAGCTGACACTCAAATAATTCTCCAAAAAGTTACAGAAAGAATTAGGCCTATTAATACAAGTTTTTCGAAAGCTAACTTCAATACGCTTCTTTTAAAAAAAATGGGAGATTAAACCAAGCTTTGAGCTAAAAGTTATGACATTTCTAAGTTAGGACTGAAATTTAAAACGTGGATAAAAATCATGACGGATTTAGGTAGTTTGAGACAAAAGAACACAAGTATATAACATAATATATCAAGAACTCACTCTCTACACTAATATGTATATATGAGACACTATAGAACACATCTCCAATACAAAAATATGAGATTAAACATGTAATAATTTATTCATACATAACAACAACACATAGTGTGTCCAAATTTAGGATTTTCCCACATGGACACAACCACAACACAAAGGACACTCCTATGACCACCAAATGGACACGAAATGGGCACAAATGGAGATACAACTATGGGGTCATTCCTATGGGTTCAAAATAGACCTAAATGCATGAGGAAATGAAAAGGAGAAGGGATTTATACCTCCCGGTAGATCGAATCGAAGAAAAGCCTTCCCGGAGTGACACCGACACGTAGAGATTCCAAAAGGACACGAACGAGCTCCGAATCCTCCCAAACTTGGGTAGCTTCCTCCTTGGATAGAATGGAGAAGGAAAGAAGAAGATTTGGTGGTGAAATGGAAGGATTTGGTGGAGAAATTGCTAGGAATTGCTCTCTAGGAATTTGGGGAAGAACAAGAGAGAGAAAAATAGATGGATAATGACAAATGGGAGGCTCAACCCTATCCTTATTGTGGCTGGCCATAAAGGTGGTTTTGTCCTATTAGGAAAAGTCCAAAAGCCCCTACTAACCTATTCTATGAGTATTAGGAAAGGGCTAATTGATTGGGACTAAATTAGTCATTCTAAAGTCTCTAATCACACTAACCTTATCCATAATAATTAGTCTAACCTCTAACAAAAATATTTCTATCATGTGGACTAAAATTAATATCATGTGGGCCATGCCTAACTAGTGTGTGGGTCCCACTAGAGTCAAACTACCCCCGGGTCCCCGTTTCAAGTCGGATTGAGTTAAAATTCGAACCCGACTCAAATAACCCCAAAACAATATCATAAATAATAAAATAATATCAAAATAATTCAAAGAGGTCAAATGCAAAAATATCCTTAGGCCAAAAATGACATTAAAATATCATAATCACATGGTTAGGCTCTAGGTCAAACAATCTCTAGGATTTCACTAACAAAACGTCAAAACCACAAGTCATTGATTTAAATAATTTTAAAATAATTTAAAATCACCTAAAAATTATATCATGAATTAAATATTATTATTAAAATAATTATAAACATGAAATTTTAAAATTACCCTCATTTGGAAAACTGGGTGCTACAATATATACTTTTAACTTGAACTGCGCAAACCAGAAGTTCTTTCTGTCCTCTGGTGCATCAGAGTAGTTTATCCAGGGGTCACCATAATTTTACCTCAGAAAATGGCCCAGGCGTCTCTGTACCGACAGGGGACGATATCTATACAAAGGTAATTACATTCATAAAAAATGAATTTATTATGAATAAAGAAATAAACGATATATATGATAAACCAAAATACTTACTTTGTATCGTCGGCCCAGATCTCCGTCCTCGTCTCCTCCGGAGGTGCGCACGGATCATCTGCCTGATACTGGTCCGGCATCGGCTCAGCCTCCTCCATATGCTCATCTGTCTCTATCGTCGTATCAGCAGGAGGAACGCAAGACGAGGGAGCAGTGTCATCATGAGGAACTTTAGATGATGGAGAAGTGTCAGGCCTGGAACTACTCATCCCAGGAGATATGCCATGTAACGTCATGGCAGGCGGAGGTACAGATCGATACACTGGAGTACTCGACGACGAGGATCCAGAGCCAGTACCAGTAGGAAGTACCGGACGAGAACCCCGTCCCCCACCTCGGGACCTGCCGAACGCTCCGCGTCGTCCTGTCATACCTGATAACAACATATGATGAGACAACAAATAACAGAGACTAGATGATAACTAAGTATATTCTACAGTCAGAAATATGAAAGTACATTCTACAAGAAATATCTAAGTATATTCTATAGTCAGAAATATGAAAGTACATTCTACAAAAAACATCTAAATCCAGATAGTACATTCTATAAGAAACATCTTAAGTTTAGATAGTACATTCTACAAAAACATCGAAGTCCAGATAATAACCAAGACTAGATAATAACCAAGTCTACATAATAAGAAAATAAAAGTACATCTCTCTTAATTATCTTCAGAATATTCATCTTGTTCGTCTTCCTCGACCTCATCTTCCTCTTCCTCTCCATCTTCACTTTCATCTTCGCCTTCGTCGACTTCGTCTTTCTCTTCGGATAATTCTACCTCTTCTTCATTATTAATCATATAATGAGTAACTTTCGTGGAGTCCACATCAACAATATTTGTTATAAGAGGTAGCTCATCATCCTGATAAGATTTTTCGTCAATGTCTGTCACGCCCCAGAGCCAGAATACTAAAGAGCGGGGGCGGACATAGCCAGCTACGTATATTGAAGTGCAATCCACCTCGCTATACGGTCACGGCTGTCTAGATACATGAGGGTTTAACTATAAGCCAATAGTCTCTTATGGTCATGAATAAGCCTAGTGTCTCAATCATAAGCAAGTAAGCAAATGTCACAAGATGTAAGATCACCAAATATACAACAGTAAGGCGTCCCAAACATTACATATTCAGTTGAACATGAAGCTAGTCGTTACAAAATGTGAAGACTAGCAAGAGTTTAGTCATACATGATCAACCATAGGATCTGTCAATCATGTTACAGCCCGTAGGCAGACAGTAAGTAAAAGTACAATCGAGCTAAACAGGTGCTTGTCGGCTAAACGTTGTCACGACCCGCACCCATTTTTTTTTAAAACGGATACGAGACGTGTCCAAGCCAGCCTACGCCGCAGTATCGGCGGTAGAACGCTGTCACGGCCATGAAGATCAAAATCACAAATAATGCTCATTCACATAAATAATTTAATTTACAATGATCACAAGTTTTACATTTGCAAAAAAATATAAACTTGTACAAATATTGGAATGACTACGATTCCGCTATCTAGCTAGTTTCTAGGCTTTTCATCTGCAAGTTTCCCCGTATCTCCCATGCTAAGTAAATCCACGGCTAACCTGAAAAATATTGGTTTCCAGTCAGGAATGGAACGAGCACAATTCACTGAATGCAATTTCAAATAAAGAAAGTGACTATAAAACAAAGGTTATACATCAATCATGAGTTTTAAAAATAAACAGTAAATACGGAAAACCAATAGCAATAAATAGACACAAAATACTTTTTCCAACTGTTAGAAGTATCTTTGATATGTAATCGGTCTCGGAACAATTATGCGACACTGTCTACACTGTCTAAAGTTACACTGTATAAAGTTACACTGTCTACAGTTACACGGTCTACAGTTAAACGGTCTACAGAAAAAATTGTAATAAAGAAACACTGTCTACAAAATAATAATCACGAACTACACAGTTTAAATGCAATAATAATCACGGTCTACACTGTCTACTTTACAATAATTAAATCAATGTCTATACTGTCTACTTTTCAATAAATAAATCACTGTCTACACTGCCTACACTGTCTAAGGTCAGATCACACATCCTTGGTACTTCTCATTCCCGACTCAACAATTTATAATAGAAAAATAATCACATAACCAATGGCCAATCAATGAAATATAGTGAAAATCAATATCGAAATACAGACAATAAACTGTACTCGCCTGTGGTCCTGTGTTGGTGAAACCGATAATCTGAGCCACTCAGTATGCTACAATAGTCAAAACTCGTACAACAGTCCCCGAAAGCTGAAATAAACATTACCAATGTTTTCAGAATAGTCAAATTAGCTAGGATTGCCTGTTCTTAAGTCCAATTCTGGACACAGGGGCAAAACGGTAATTTCGGGCAAAAACGATGTCCGCCGTTGGACCCGCTTTGCACCGAAAAGCGTACCAGAGTCAACGGCCTCTAAAGTCGTCAAACTACATGTCTACGGATCTAGTTTTTCGATACGAGCCCAACCGTATGTCCTAAGTTGGATTCCGGCGGACCGTGCACAAAATCGCCCGTTGAGTCGGATCGTGGGGCCCGCAAAACGGCACCCGATTCAACTGTCTCAGAATTGGACCAAACTTGGCGTACAGGACCAAAAAAACGATACAGTCCTGTTGGCGCAAGTTTAGTCTCGATTTGACGAGCGTGCACAAAGTAATTGAGAAATTTGCACAGAGGCCGATACAGGAAATTTCGACGGATACGGATCAAATTCGTCGTGCACACGCGACCAATTTGAATTCCGTCAAAGCCCACACGACCACGAAGCCGTTACGCGCCTTTCGATGCTTTCGGTTCGCGATCACGTCGCCCGGTTTGGCAGGACGCACGTCGTATCGAAGAGATTTTAGATTTTCTAAACTGTTTTCCAAAGGTTTTTCTTGATTTTTAGGAAGTGATTTCTCTGCGAATAATTAACAAAATTCAAATCTAAAAAGTAGGTTATGATCTCCTATATGTTATCTAGAAGGCTGTTCAGGGGGGTTGCCTTAATCGGCAATGGATCGACTAGAAACAGTCTCCCAAAATAGGTATTCGAACGATAAAATCCCCGGTTTACAAAATAATTTTTGTCGATTTTTGCATCAGATTTTCGAGTGATCCGAAGCTTCTATAGTTAAACTAATTGAAAGGGTTTATAGCCCTATAGGTTGTGATTACGACGAACCAATCGGTTCGTCGATAGACTTCGAGATGAAGGAGCAATGAGAGGTCGAACCTGGGTCGAGAAAACTGATGTTCTGCGTTGATGTCCTGTTGGCACTGTTCTGCAGCGGCCATTGCCGCCTCATCGCCGCGCCTGGCCGGGCGGAGGGCGCCTGCGGCGGCGCGCGCACGCAGGGGAAGGCGCCCAGGGCTGAAGTCGGGGTTAGGGTTTGTGGTGGCATAGGGGAGAGCTAGGTTTTGGTTTTCATTGTCGTCGTATTTATGCGGTGGTTCTGTTCGATCACAGGGTCGGGTATGGCCCAATGGTCAAATTTTGCATAAGCCCCTCTATCCTCTGTGTTTACATATGGGTCCCTGCTGGGAACAGTAGCCCATAAGTAATTTTTCTACCCAAGTCCCCATACTTCTCAGTATTGCATCCAGGTCCTCATGTCCACAATATGACATTAAACCTACTGAAATACAACTGTCTTATTATAATATATATATACTTTATTCTTTTTTTTCTATTTCTTTTACCTTATCTATTATATACCAATACATATATATTTATATGTATTCACATAAATACTTATGTATATATATACCATAACGTTTATTTATATATGAATACCCATATACCCATATACAATATATATATTCATACACAATATATATATATATATATATATATATATATATATATATATATATATATATATAAAAAAATATATATATATATATATATATATATATATATATATATATATATATATATATATATATACACACACACACACACACATATATACCTATTTCTATATTTATATACACGTATATATCTATATTTATATACACATGTATACCTATATGTAATATTTTTACATATACATACAAATACACACATTTATATATTATTTATTTATACACACATATATCAATATCTACACAAAATATATGTCCCCATATATTCCTATATATATATGTACCAATATGTATATACATATAAACCTTTATATGCATCTATCTGTGACTTCTCTATGATCCTAATAAAATCATAATTTCTAAGGTAGGTCTTTTACATAAAATTGTGTACCCGAAATAATATTTATTTACTCATAGAAGGTAGCTGCTAATAGGCAATAAAATATCATAAAATATATCTACATGAACGTCTTTGAGCACACTACTCCACCACTTGGGTTCGGGTCCAGTTCGGGCTGAGTCTAGACTAAATTGGCACAACTGGTCGTCTAAAAGTCAATGTATTAAATAATATATATAATTAAATGATTTAAAAGGGTCAAATCATAACTTGGCCTGGTTTTCCTAGTTAGGACTGTCACATCACTATGGCTCGGCCTTCCCTACCAAGGCTAATACTCTAGTCAAAGCATGCCATTGCACTATCCGTGCTACGATTTCTAGTCACCTTGTACCCTAAAACTCAACCATGGCTAAAATAATCTGCCGTAATAATTAACTAAATAATTGTTTATAAAATCTTAAAATCATCACTTAATTCAAATAAATAAATACAAATGTTATCAAAATTTCGGGAAGAGGGATTACAAACGTCTCAAAAGAATATTTTTACAATAAGTAGAAGAGCCAAAAATAACCCACTCGTTACCCTGGTTACGCCTGGTGGTCACCATTGGACTGAAAAGTCGGTAGATCCTCTGGAGCTGCTCCGAAATCTGGCCATACAAAACCAGCTGGGTCAGATCCCAGAAAGAACAAGTGCCACAAAGGAAGCTTCACTTAGGAACTAAAACCAGCAATTAGCACAGGAGTATAAATAAGTAAGAACTGGAAATATAAAAATATTAGGATAATATACGATGAGATAACCATGGAACTATTCAGATAACCAGGTTCCAACCCGTAAACCAAACAAGGACCGGGATTGTAACCCTTCATCTGAATGGAACTTGGTTTTCCACCATTTATCGGCAAGATAATATAAGAAAATCAGGTCATGTAACGATCTGGTACAGGATCAAGACAGACTTAGACTGATCATCCCCCATTCAACAATCACGGCCAAGCAATAAGTACGGCTTGATACTTTAACTAACTAGGGTTATCACAGGCCTAGTTACTAACAAAATGCAGTGAGATTATTCCACAACCACAAGCCCTGCAGACCATCCAGGTTACCCAGGTCGAATATTAGGGGTTGAATTCAAGTGGGTACATTGTCCAGGAAATGCATGTACCCTTAAGCGACTTAGAGGGTGCAACACATGACAGTGTGCTGGAAATGTGCCCTACTCGACGGCAGGCTACAGATCCCAAGCGCGCCCAGGTAACGGGATTGCCTGTAGCTGGGAAATCTCTTCATGACTACTGTGTTATTCTAGTTATTAGCCTTAGTCCATTTCAGTAGGTACCCCTGACCGTGGTACTTAGGGGTCCCATCCTAAGCATGACGTAAGACAAGACTGGTTCATTTGTACAAGCACAATCGCCCACGGTGTCCAGGTTATTCATACTTGTCATGTCATGTTACGTTAGCTGTCGCAACAGCAATTCGGGACATATTATGCCAGGTTTACTTGTCATGTGTGCGCCACGACGGGCCACTATCATGCATTATCATGTCGTGCCCATGAATCGTGTCAGGTTCATGTACCATGTCGTGTTCATGTCACGATTATCCCACATTACACTAAGGATAAAGAGAAACAATACGAATAAGGTAACAAGATTTGTCATGGCAAAACAAATGGTACAAGAGATAAAAGGGGCGCCAGGGACATCATTCACCAGCAAACAGCATGCGCCAATAAACAGCATGCACCAACAAACAGCCAGCAACAGCATGCGCCAGCAAAACAGCATGCGCCAGCAAACAGCCAGCAACAGCATACGCCAGCAAACGACATGTGCCAGCAAAACAGCATACGCCAGCAAACAGCCAACAACAGCATGCGCCAGCAAACAGCATGTGCCAGCAAACAGCATGACAACAGCTTTTTGCCAGCAAACAGCATGCACCAGGAAACAGTATGCGCCAGCAAACAGCATGGCAACAGCTTTTTGCCAGTAAACAGCATACGCCAGGAAATAACATGCACCATGACAGCATGCGCCAGCAAACAGCATGCGCCAGCAAATAGTATGGCAACAACTTTTTGCCAGCAAACAGCATGCGCCAGGAAACAGCATGGCAACAGCTTTTTGCCAGCAAACAACATACGTCAGGAAACAGCATGCGCCAGCAGACAGCATGCGCCAGCAAACAGCATGCGCCAGCAAACAGCATGGCAACAGCTTTTTGCTAGCAAACAGCATGCGTTGCTCATCTTCCCCAACCAGCCTCCAATGGCCATAAAAACCCATGAACCAAAAGACCATAAATCACTCAAAATAAGTCAAAATCAGGACTTTCAATGGTCTAAATTGGGTAGAATCAAATTTCCTACAATATGGAACCATCAAAACTTAAAAACAAGAAGGTTTGATAGATCAAAACCATAAAAATCTGAAAATGGCTAAAACCTAGGTCTACAAGAAAATATACAAGAAAATGTAAAATGACAAGAACTAAGGTGGATTAGAAGGTTGCATAGAAGAGTTTAGAACAATAAAAATGGTTGGTTCCTTCATGAAGCAAGTTGCACTGGCCTAGGCTAAGGTTTTCTTGGTTGGTGGTGGAGAGTAAATGAAGAAGGAAAGAAGTAATGATGAGAGAGAAAGTGAAGGATTATAAATAAGGAGGGTGGTGGTAGGTAGGAGGGTTCACCTTTGGTTCATAATGGACCAAAGCAAACCAAGCCAAGCCGAACCAACCCAAGAATAAAACAATCAATGAAATGCTAGAATAAATCAAACAGGGAGACATGCAATACGGGTCAAATTACGTATACGTATACCAAGATATGCAATACGAACCACAGGCATTACAACTCTACCCACTTTAAAAGAATTCCATCCTCGAAATTTAATTAAGTGGCTAGAGAGACATGAACAAGCTATATTAATCACATGCAAGTTATACTATGCAATCTATCAAGCAATTAATCATGCAAGCAAGGAATCGAAGCCACGAGGCATAAGGAAGATATTATACCTCACGAGTCAAATAGGTCGGGATATCGCAATCGGATATCATCCTCACGCTCCCATGTTGACTCTCCCAAAGAGTGATGACCCCAAGCAACACGGACTAACTTGATAGTCTTGTTCTTGAGTGTCTTTTCTCTTCAGTCCAATATAGACACGGGCCTCTCCTCATACGAAAGGTTGGTACCAACAACCAATTTCGAATGATCCAGAATGTGTCTCGGGTATGGGATATACCGTTATAGTTGGGATACATGGAACACGTCATGCACCTCGCTTAGCGACGGCGAAAGAGCGAGACGATAGAACACATCTCCTACTCGCTCCAGAATATCGAACGGCCCTATATACCTATGACTAAGCTTTCCCTGTATGCTGAAACGAATGACGCCATGAGTAGGCGAGATTCTAAAGAATACATGGTCGTCGACAGAGAATTCGAGGGGACGCCGATGAGAATCGGCCCAATGGCGCTGGCGATTTTGTGCCACGCGAAGATGATCCTTGACCCTTCTGACTACCTCGATAGTCCGAGTAATCATTTATGGACCAAACATCTGCCTCTCTCCAACATCATCCCATGCTAACGGGGATCTGCACTTCCTACCGTACAGTACCTCGAACGGTGCCATCTGGATACTAGCTTGAAAACTGTTGTTGTACGAGAACTCCACCAGGTGCAGGTGATCTTCCCACGAACCACCGAAGTCAAGTGTACATGACCGTAACATATCTTCAAGAGTCTGGATCGTGCGTTCTGACTGACCATCTGTCTGTGGATGATAAGCTGAGCTGAATTGGAGACGAGTCCCCAAACTCTTCTGGAGACTCTGTCAAAAGTGCGACGTAAATCTGGAATCTCTGTCCGAGGTGATACTGACGGGTACATCGTACAACCTGACGATCTGCCTGAGATACATCTCCGCTAGCTGAGCCGTCGACTGACCAACTCTGAATGGGAGAAAGTGAGCCACCTTCGTGAGCCGGTCAACTATTATCCAAATAGCATCTCGACCAGCTGGGGATCTAGGTAATCCAGTCATAAAATCCATGGCCACATGCTCCCACTTCCATTCTGGAATCGGCAAGGGCTGGAGGAGTCCAGCTGGCCTCTGATGTTCAGCTTTAACTTGCTGGCAAACCAAACACCGAGAGACGAACCGGGCTACCTCCCTCTTCATACCACTCCACCAAAAGTACTGACGGATATCACGGTACACCTTCGTACCACCAGGATGAATGGAATACTGCGAACTGTGAGCCTCTGCCATGATTTTCTGTTTGATATCTCCACTCGGTACACAAAGACGCTTTCCATTCCTAAGTGTACCGTCTTCATGAATGCATAACTCTGGTCGCCGTCCCGCCTCACACTCTGCTCTGAGTCGCTGAAGCCTGGAATCTGCTAACTGAGCCGTCTTGATCCTCTCAACTATGCTGGACTGAACTTGCATACTGGCCATCAATGCCACATTGGTTGGAAGGACAACTTCTATACCTATCTTCTGAAGATCTTCTAATAATTCTGGTTGAGCTGTTAGAAAATAGACTCCGGCACTCCTGCTCAATGCATCTGCAACAACGTTGGCCTTCCCCGGGTGATACTACAGGTTGACATCATAATCCACGAGTAGCTGTAGACATCTCCTCTGACGCATGTTGAGATCCTTCTGGGTGAAAACATACTTCAGGATCTTGTGGTCGGTAAAAATCTCTACCCTATCTCCATACAAATAATGTCTCCAAAGCTTCAGTACAAACACTACTGCCGCCAACTCTAAATCGTGGGTTGGGTAATTCCTCTCATGTTCACGAAGTTGACGTGATGTATAAGCTATTACCTTCCCATGCTGCATTAAAACACATCCTAAACCTCTGCCTGAAGCATCACAATATACTGAGAATCCCCCGGTCCCATCTAGAAGCGTGAGAATGGAAGCCTTTATCAAGCCTCGCTTCAACTTCTCAAAAGAATCCTGGCACTCTGTTGTCCAAGCAAACTGTACCTCCTTGCGGGTCAACTGGGTCAATGTCGCTGAAATCCGAGCAAAGTCTGAAACAAATTGCCGGTAATAGCCGGCCAAACCAAGGAAACTGTGAACTTCTGCAAATGTGTTGGGCACTGGCCACGACTCAATAGCCACGATCTTCTGGGGATCCACTTCTACTCCTCATCTGGTGATGATGTGACCCAAGTACAAAATGTGATCGAGCCAGAACTCGTATTTACTGAACTTGGCATACAACTGGTGCTCCCTGAGAATCTGAAGAACAACTCTGAGATGCTGCTCATGCTCTGCCTCATTCTTGCTGTAGACCAGATGTCGTCTAAGAACATGATCACAAACTGATCCAAATAGGGCATGAAAATGCGATTCATGAAGTCCATGAATACAGCCGACACATTGATTGCTCCAAATGGCATCACAAGGAACTCCTAATGCCCATACCGGGATCTGAAAGCCGTCTTCGGGATGTCCTACTCTCTGACTCTGATCTGATGATATCCAGAGTGTAAGTCGATCTTCGAAAATACTGCTGCCCCCTTGAGTTGATCAAACAAGTCATCTATCCTCGGAAGAGGGTATCTGTTCTTGATTGTCATTGAGTTCAAGGTACGATAATCAACACATAACCTGGACGTACCATCCTTTTTTTTATAAGAAGCATCGGGGCTCCCCAAGGCGATCCACTTGCACGAATGAATCCCTTGGTCCTAAGTTCTTCAATCATCTTGTACAATATCTCCAACTCTGACGGCGCCATTCTGTAGACTCTTTCCGACACTGGGGCTATCCTGGGAATCAAGTCTATGGTGAACTCGATCTTCCGCTCTGGCGGCATCCCTGGAAGCTCTTCTGGGAAAACATCTGGAAACTCCTTGACTATCCGGGGGAATTGTACTGCTGCCACGGCCATCCGCAATACCGGAGGAGAAGGTTCAACTTCTCCTCGGGAAAAGGAAAACTCTGGCTCGCCTGGAATGCTAAAAACAACCCTGCCAATATGGCAGTCTATTCTAGCATACTGGTTCCTCAACCAATCCATCCCTAAGACCACATCATAATCGTTCATCGGGAACTCTATCAATCTAGCGGGAAATTCTCTACCGCTAACTACGATCCGACACGAGGAAAATACTCTATCTACTCCCACAAGTCTATTACCAGTAAGTATATTGAGTCTTACTGATAATGACTCGGGCTCCAATCCTACCCGTGTCGTGAATCGTGCAGACATAAATGAATGCGATGCACCAGAATCAAATAAAGCTGAAGCTGGAAAGGAGTTGACGAGAATAGTACCTGCCACTACCTCTCCTGGTGCTATTTCTTTCTCTACGGTCATCACCATAGCCTGTCCATGCCCTCGGGGTGTTGGTCCCCTCTGCTGAAATCTTCGCTGCCTGCTCTGACTCTGGGCTTGGGCTTGTGCAACTGTTGGAGGTGTTGTTGCTGGAATGCCTGGGACTGAGGCGGCAAGGGCCTCTGAGGCTGATACTGCTGCTGCTGACTGGAGCTGGTCCTCTCACTGAAGTGCTAGAAAGGTTGGACGAAGATGAACTACCCCTATTCGGGCAGGATCCAATCTTATGATCTGCTGCTCCACAAGCCAGGCACAGTCCCTGTGCCCTACGATATTCTGCCACCACATGGCCTGGCTTCCCACAATGAGAACATCCCACCGCGGAAGAGAGCTTCTGCTTCTGCTGCTGAGGATACGTCGGGGCTGAATGTTGAACCGACGTCACTGAGGCCACCCGTCTCGGAGCTCCAATAGTCAAAGCCCGAACTGCCGGGGCTGGTGCTGAAGACTGATTCATCTGGCCGTGAGATCTCTTCTGACCTCCGGCCCTATCCACGATCCTCTAGGAGGCATATTCATGCCTCCTAGCTGCTTTCAATACTGCATCAAAAGTCTGATGCTCAAACTATTCTACTGCCAACAAAATCTCTAGGTGGAGCCCATACTGAAACCTCTGAGCTCTATCGTATTCGGTTGCCACCAAGGTGGGAGCAAATCGACTGAGTCTAGAAAACTTGATCGCATATCCGTCGACCGTCCTGCCTATCTGCTTCAGATTGGCGAACCTCGTCTGTAGATCATATCGAGCTACAACATCGAAATACTTGGTCTGGAATCTCTCCCTGAATACTGCCCAAGCAATGGGTGTCACTAACCCAACGGCCTGCGCCGCCCACCAGCTGCGGGCAAGATCCAATAACTGCAGGTGCACCATGGCCACCTTTTCGTTCTCTGGAGTCCTGGCTGCTTCTAGAATCATCTCGGTGTCCTGAAGCCATGCATCTGCGGCGATAACATCTTCGCTGCCATCAAAGAATGAAGGGTTTAAGCGCTGAAAGTTGTTGGCCGTGCTGTTACCGTGATGACCTCCTCTGGTCAGAGCATCTGTCACTGCGTGGTGCAAGGCATCTCCTCGACGATCTTGGAAAGCTATCAAGGTCCTGATGAGACCTACCAAAGTGCCATTATCAGGCTCTGCAGGCTGAACTGGCTGGACTGGTGGCTCTCCTTCAATAGGCACGACTCTGGAGGCTACTCCCGAATGCTGGGCTTGTTCTCCAGGTTGCTGCTGGTCCACGGGAGGTACTCCACCTTGCTGATCGGCAGGGCCAGGTACAATGCCGCTGAAGAAGACGACATAGGAAACAATAAGGAAGGACCAGGACAGACCAACGATACAAGCATATGATCAGGACAAGAAGTTCAGGGATCCAGAGGAAACGAACAAAGATCAATGGCGGGTACTGATTGAGACATCTATTCGGTAAACCCTCACATATCTTGATTTACAAGACCTGCATGGGCCACCACTTAAACCATATCACGTCCCAGAGCCAGAATACTGGAGAGCGGGGGCGGACATAGCCAGCTATGTATATTGAAGTGCAACCTACCTTGCTATAGTGTCACGGCTGTCTAGATACATGAGGGTTTAACTACAAGCCAACAGTCTCTTATGGTCATGAATAAGCCTAGTGTCTCAATCATAAGCAAGTAAGCAAATGTCACAAGATGTAAGATCACCAAATATACAACAGTAAGGCATCCCAAACATTACATATTCAGCTGATCATGAAACTAGTCGTTACAAAATGTGAAGACTAGCAAGAGTTTAGTCATACATGATAAATCCTAGGATCTGTCAATCATGTTACAGCCCGTAGGCAGACAGTAAGTAAAAGTGCAATCGAGCTAAACAGGTGCTTGTCGTCTAAATGCCTCAAAAGAATATTTTTACAATAAGTAAAAGAGCCAAAAATAACCCACTCGTTACCCTGGTTACGCCTGGTGGTCATCATCGGGCTGGAAAGTCGGTAGATCCTCTGGAGCTGCTCCGAAATCTGGCCATACAAAACCAGCTGGGTCAGATCCCAGAAAGAACAAGTGCCACAAAGAAAGCTTCACTTAGGAACTAAAACCAGCAATTAGCACAGGAGTATAAATAAGTAAGAACTGGAAATATGAAAATATCAGGATGATATACGATGAGATAACCATGGAACTATTCAGATAACCAGGTTACAACCCGTAAACCAAACAAGGACCGGGGTTGTAACCCTTCATCTGAATGGAACTTGGTTTTCCACCATTTATCGGCAAGATAACATAATAAAATCAGATCATGTAACGATCTGGTACAGGATCAAGACAGACTTAGACTGATCATCCTCCATTCAACAATCACGGCCAAGCAATAAGTACGGTTTGATACTTTAACTAACTATGGTTATCACAGGCCTAGTTACTAACAAAATACAGTGAGATTATTCCACAGCTACAAGCCCTGCATACCATCCATATTACCTAGGTCGAATATTAGGGGTTGAATTCAAGTGGGTACATTGTCCAGGAAATGCATGTACCCTTAAGTGACTTAGAGGGTACAATACATGACAGTGTGCTGGAAATGTGCCCTACTCGACGGCAGGCAACAGATCCCAAGCGGGCCCAGGTAACGGGATTGCCTGTAGCTGGAAAATCTCTTCATGACTGCTGTGTTATTCTAGTTATTAGCCTTAGTCCATTTCAGTATGTACCCCTGACCGTGGTACTTAGGGGTCCCATCCTAAGCATGACATAAGACAAGACTGGTTCATTTGTACAAGCATAATCGCCCACGGTGTCTAGGTTATTCATACTTGTCATGTCATGTTACGTTAGCTGTCGTAACAGCAATTCGGGACATATTATGCCAGGTTTACTTGTCAGGTGTGCGCCACGACGGGCCACTATCATGCATTATCATGTCGTATCCATGAATCGTGTCAGGTTCATGTATCATGTCGTATTCATGTCACGATTATCCGACATTAAAGGATCAAGAAAAATAACACGGATAAGGTAACAAGATTTGTCATGGCAAAACAAATAGTACAAGAGATAAAAGGGGTGCCAGGGACAGCATGCACCAGCAAACAACATGCGCCAACAAACAACATGCGCCAGCAAAATAGCATGCACCAGTAAACAACCAACAACAGCATACGCCAGCAAACAGCATGCGCCAGCAAAACAACATGCGCCAGCAAACAGCCAGCAACAGCATGCGCCAGCAAAACAGCATGCGCCAGCAAACAGCCAGCAACAACATGCGCCAGCAAATAGCATGCGCCAAAAAACAGCATGCGCTAGGACAACATGCGTCAGCAAACAGCATGCGCCAGTAAACAGTATGGCAACAACTTTTTGCCAGCAAACAACATAAGCCAGGAAACAGCATGCGCCAGAACAGCATGCGCCAGCAAACAGCATGGCAACAGCTTTTTGCCAGCAAACAGCATGCGCTAGGAAACAACATGCGACAGGACAACATACGCCCGCAAACAGCATGGCAATAGCTTTTTGCCAGCAAACAGCATGCGCCAAGAAACAGCATGCGCCAGGACAGCATGTGCCAGCAAACAGCATGCACCAGCAAACAGCATGGCAACAACTTTTTGCCAGCAAAAAGCATGCGCCAGGAAACAGCATGTGCCAGCAGACAGCATACGTCAGCAAACAGCATACGCCAGCAAACAGCATGGCAACAGTTTTTTGCCAGCAAACAGCATGCGTTGCTCATCTTCCCCAACCAGCCTCCAATGGCCATGAAAATTCATGAACCAAAAGACCATAAATTACTCAAAATAAGTCAAAATCAGGACTTCCAATGGTCTAAATTGGGTAGAATCAAATTTCCTACAACATGGAACCATCAAAACTTAAAAACAAGAAGGTTTGATAGATCAAAACCATAAAAATCTAAAAATGGCTAAAACCTAGATCTACAAGAAAATATACAAGAAAATGTAAAATGACAAGAACTAAGGTAGATTAGAAGGTTGCATAGAAGAGTTTAGAACAATAAATATGGTGGGTTCCTTCATGAAGCAAGTTGCACTTGTCTAGGCTATGGTTCTCTTGGTTGGTGGTGGAGAGTAAATGAAGAAAGAAGGAAGTAATGATGAGAGAGAAAGGGAAAGGTTATAAATAAGGAGGGTGGTGGTAGGTAGGAGGGTTCACCTTTGGTTCATAATGAACCAAAGCAAACCAAGCCAAGCCGAACTTACCCAAGAATAAACCAATCAATGAAATGCTAGAATAAATCAAGCAGGGAGACATGCAATACGGGTCAAATTACGTATACGTATACCAAGATACGCAATACGAACCACAGGCATTACAATGTCAAAGGTATCTTTAGCTTTAGTCTTACATACTGCCTACCATTCAGACCTCGTTGTTCCCCATCTCGGATAAGCTGAAGTACACGAACTGAGCCTGAGTTGATAGGACAAATGGTTCGTAGCCTTGATATCTACTCTTGTAGTTTATATCCATGAGACCATGCTTGACAATTTTCTAACCTTAATTTCTATCGGATCGAACTATTCACACTTGAACAAAACGATCTTAGTAGGTTCTCTGCCATAATTATATATCAACTCCACAATCATATATGGGTAGCATGGATTCATGCTCTGTCCTGCATTGTATGCATTAGACTCGAGTGTGAGTGTGAGTGTAGTACTACTGTCACACATTTTCTACTTGAATTCCTATATGTTCAATCTTGATACTGACCTCGTATCAGACATTTGGCATTAGTGGTATCAGAGTTCCTAAATTTATTGAGTGTTCAGATCTTGTATGCATATTAGTTCATGCTATCTTTTTTTTAGTTCAGATTCATTAACATGATGATGTTAGTCTTCATTTTTAACTGTCCAATGTCTCCTTTGTCCAATCTTCCTATAACATGTTTAATCTAATGCCATTTAGTAACAGTAAGTTGGTGGAAGGCTTTAAAGTCATGTTAGCTAAGGAAGGGGGTTTTAATTGATATTGTGTGTAGCATTGGTATCAGGTACTACCTAGGATGGGTATAAATTAGTTACATGAGGAGGGGGTCTAGCCTCACTATAGGAAGTTGAGAGAGCTCCTATAGAGAGCAGATTGGGTTAAGGACAGGGGATGCCCTGTACTAGAGTACGTGGCACTTGCAGCATGTCTTAGCACTTGGCTTGTCTTGTGCAACAATAGCAAGTACAAGCAGCATTAGCAGCTGCAGTAGCTTGCTTTACTGCTATTTGGGACATGGGATATCCTCTGGTCAGTTGTGAGGGAATTGTGAGTGTGTATCCTTAGCAGGATGTTATCAGTTGAAGAGTCATTTTCGTGTCCGTGTATACGACTCTCCTTGAAAGCTTTTTTATCTGGTAGTGGACTACATTTAAGTATGCTAGTGTTTTTTTACCTTCGAAATAATTACTTAATTGACAATATTGTGTACGAATATAATTTGATATTAACTTTGGTAATGTGATTAAGGAATAACAAAAATGTATCGTGTCAGTGTATCGTGTCATTGTCAGTGTACAAATATAATATAGTGTATCGTATCAGTGTATCGTGTCAGTGTATTTTGTCATATTCGTGTTTGTGTCGTGTCTAAACTCAGATAGAATATAGGGTTAGGGTTTACCAATTCTTGGGATTTGTCGAGAGGAGGAGGAGGTTGGCGTAGGTGGTTGAGGAGGAGCTCGCGGAGGGGGTCGGTGGAGGAGGAGCCCGGAGAGGAGGAGGAGCTTGCGATGAAGGATGAGCTCGCGGTGGAGGAGGAACCCGGAGGAGGGGGAGCTCGCGGAGGGGGAGATCGGTCAAGAGAGGAGCGGCGATCGAGAGGGGAGTGGTGGTCGGGGGGAGCGATGGTCGAAAGGAGGGAAAAAATTTGGGGTAAAAATTTTAGATTTGGGATAGGGCAGGCCCCGTATATATTAAACAGTTAGCGACGTCAATTGATTGTGTGAGCACCCTGAATTTCGGGTTAATTTTTTTTTTTATTTTATTTTCTGATTTATTGGTTTCGATAAATAATTTATTCTGTTATTTTTCCTAAGTGTACTTTTCCGTGCCATTGATATTTGGAGTATCAGGGATGTTCAATTCTGGAAGTCTTCTTCACGAGTTTTGGAGTGGACAGGATTACCTTCATGATGGTATATAGTGTCCCATCCAAACTTGTTCCCTTGTGCTCTTTTTGCTTCGCAGAACTTCGGGTCGGTTTAGACCATTTGATTATTATTTATTTTCCCACTCTTTTCCTTGATCATTTTCAGCACGTTACCGTGACTTTTAAATTGGGAGCACAAGACCAGTTAGTTTCTTGAAACCAACTCCTCATTGATGATCTACTCGAGACGCTCGTCACCTATGACCTTCGTGTCCCACTCAGACACGTCATTTTATGCTCCATTTGATTCGCACAACTTTCCTGACACGTGACCCGATTTTATTTCACTCCAAGGCGTCACATTCATTTTCTAACTTGATTTGTGGGTCCCCTGTCGACCAAAACCGGTCAGCCCCAACTATGGACATGGCCCACATTGAGCCTACTACCCGTCCGCCACTTGTATCCCATTTATTGGAATCCTCATGTGCTACTTATTTACCCATGATCATCAACATCTATTTTAATTCGATTTTTGCACAATGTCCGATTTTGGATCCAATCCGGCTCCATCGAGTCCAGCCCATCTCCATGTTGCTCTCCATCGTGACGCCCTTATATTTTCTTGCCCAAAAATATCTAGTATTCTCCAACATATTTTTCTATATTTATTAGAGATTTCTATTTATTTAATTCCCATAGAAATGGCAATTTCTCTCTAATTTATTCCTAACCATTTGATCATCCTAAGTAATCCTCACCATCAATTTCCTTACATGGAAACTTTTTCCTCACTCCCACATGTGCCGACCCTAATTTCAATGAGGAGAGAATCTTTCTCTCTCTCTCTTATCCTCTCTCATTTCTCTCTCTTTCCTTTATTTTTATTCCCACACAACTACTATCAACAACAAAATACCAACAGCAACACAAGCCATGCACCACCACCTCCCACATTGCCCGACCGCCACTCCGACGTGGCCTCGCTGCCGGCCACCCTGGCCAGGCAGGCCGTGCGCCACCACCAGCTCCTCCACTTCCTCCATCTCCTCCTCCATTTTCGGCCATCAACCAAACACCACCACCTATCACAGCCGCGCCGCCACCATCTCTACCCTTTTCTTTCCGACCATCAACACCCCAAGCCACCGCCGCCCTTGGCCGCAGTCCCGTCGCCTCGCCGCTCACAGTGGGCCGTGCCGTCCCGCGCTGCCCCGCGCAAATGTGAGCAAAGCAGCAGCGGCTGCACCGCTGCATGGCGCACACACGCGCGCGCGTGGGCCGCCGTCGTGCGCCGCCGCACCGCCGTACGGGCCGCCGTGGCCGGCCACGTGCCTCCATGGTCACCCCCTCCCTCCGGCGAGCCTTTTCTGACGGCCACCGTCCTCCGGGATGCGCCGTCGAGGCGATTCGTGCGTTTTGCACGACGTCCTGTCGTGACGCGTGCGGGATCGAGTTCATTTTGGCGCTCCGTCGCAGCGACTTCGCGCGTGTTTTCCCGGAAATTCGACCGTTGGATCGGTGATTTCTTCACTCCGTCGCAATCTCGGTATATCCACCTTCACTCATGTCAATTTTCGTCCGTTAATTTTATCGTTTGATACATCAAAATCGGCCACCAAGTTGACCGTTTAAATTGTATTAAATTTGGTCAGTTTCGCGGGGCCAACTTCGTCAGCTTGTATCTCCTCCACCGCAGCTCTGTTTGGTGTGCTACCAGTTCCGGTGCGAAGCTGGTATAACCCTCTTGCTACCCCTCCAGTTTCGTTTCATTGTGAGCTTGTTTGATTGGTTGAATTCGACGCCAAAGTTGGTCGTCCGAATTCGTAATTTCCAACTTATAAAATTCCATTTTTGAACACGGGACTCCAGATTTCATTTCTGACACCACCATTAGACTTGTGGCGTCGTTCTGGCATGTTTTTATATAAAATTTGTTAGATTTGGAGAACGTGGGCCCTGGCACGTTTTTCGGTGCAAAGTGGATCCCACATTCTGGGTCAACGGGACTTTTTGATGCCGGCTCATCGAAATCCAATTCCGGATATACCGTTGAGTTCGTATCGTCATTCTGGACTCGTTGACATATAATTTGCTAGGTTTTGGTGGACATTGGATCGGACACGCATTACGGTGCAAGTCGGATACCAATATCTGGGTCAACGGGTCATTTTGAGATCGGCTCATCGGAATCCAATTTTGGAGATACCGTTGAGTTCGTATCATCATTCTGGACTCGTTGATTGGTAGTTTGCTGAGTTTTGAGAACTTTAGCTCCGGCACGCATTTCCGTACAAACCGAAATTCCAAGTTCTGGTCAACGGACCAAATTGAGATCGGGTCAACGGAATCCAATTCTGGAGATACCGTTGGGTTCGTATCGACATTCTGGTTTCGTGGACATATATTTTGTTATGTTTTATTGACTTCTTTTCTTACACGTTTTTCGGTGCAAAACGGCTCCGACACGGACACCGTTTTGACCCGAAATTACCTTTTTGCCCATGTGTCCAAATTGGACCGTTGGGTAGGCTATCCTAGCTAATTTGACCATTCTGGACACGTTGGCGATGTTTATTTCATCGTCCGACAATATTTGTTGATAATTTCTCTGAGTCTAACCTTTTTATAATTAATTAATAATTAATTCATATAACGTTCGTATTTCGGGATTAGTACAACGAAACTGAGATCAGCCAATTCCAGTGATCTCACATCGCTGAAATTGACAAGTTGGACACGTGGATCACTATAATAAGATTATCAACCTTACCGATAATCTTCTTATCTCGATTTGCGTGTCGTAAGTTTCGACGTACAAATAACGAAGTACACTTTATATTAGACTAGAATTGACCCTGTTTGACCAGAGTTGACTAGTTGACCCAAAGTCAACTGTAAGTCAACACTTGACCTAGTTTGACTAGATTATTGACCGGAGTCGACCTAGAGTTGTTTTGACTTAGAAGAACCTAGAATAATGTAGGTTAATTATAGAGATTCATTTATTACAACTTGAACACCTTGTAACCTGTGTTGCTTTAAATAGGACTCTGTGGCTTCAGTGGGACCCCCCTATACTTATCAGCTGTTCAGGTTATCGAGGCGAGTACATTCTCTGATCATTTCATATCCTGCTTAGAATTATTTTCTGCAGTAGATTACTTTACTTGTACTGTCACGATGGTCACACAGATTGGTACTATATGGATCCTTTCTTGAGATATTATCTTTAGGGAGCATCGGGTACTCTATGTTTTGTGCGTTTCACTTACATGGCGTATCACTATGCTTCGTTGGTTCTTCGATCACTTGTGACATATACTCTTATGATCACAGAGTCTTCCTAGAATCCTTACCCCATTTATGGGACTACTATGTATCACCTTCGGGGTCTATCACCTTCGAGGTCTATCACCTTCGGGGACTTATCACCTTCGGGGTCTACCACCCTACGGGGGCTGTTACATAGCATCATATAACATAACCTGGCTGGATCCTTGTGTATTGATTGGGGGTACGGGGGAGTATAAATGGACATGTGAATAATACCCAAGTAGTGTAGCATCAGAATCTCTTCCATAGTGTAGCATCAGAATCTTCTATGCCATTTACATGTCTATATTGTACTCGGACTCACTAGCCACATGTTAGTTCTTTATTTATAGTAGATATTTCTATTACAGCTTTCTCTCTCTGTTTACATACTGCACTTCTTTCAGTACTTGTATCTTACTTTACTGCATGAATATATTTTCTAACCTGCTATGAACTGTTGAGATGTATTGTGCTCGCTCCTGTCCTGACTGGACCTGTTGATAAATTTTACAGATGGCCTGGGATTGCCTGCTAGCCTAGAGGAGACACAGTAGAGGTTGTTTAGATAGTTATTTCATTTTGTCTGGAGCTGTATTTACTTTGTGGATTACTGTATTTGAGTTTTGAGATGTATTTCTGGGTTTATGTATCTTAGACACTTAGACTTCTATCTCCTGTATTTATTTTGGATTTCATGTTTTATCTATCTTTATCATGCTCTACCTTAGATGTGATTGAGATGGTATCTGCTATGTCACCCCCATTCGGGAGTATAAACTGTTTAGTCTTATACTGTTAGATGCATTGAGACCTAGGACAGCGTTCTACCGCCGATACTGCGGCGTAGGCTGGACGTTGTTACGTTCTCGTGCCCTACCTCTAGGGCGCGGGTCGTGACACATTTTTAGTGGTGGCCCATGCAGGTCGAGACTAAAAGTGTAGTGGTATTCGAACTATAGCACCACTACAGCCTGCAGAGGAATAGAATATATTTTGAAGGTACTCAATCACAGTTAGGAACCCTTGAGAGATTCCTAGGACGACCCTGGAGAATCTTATTTAACTTCGATTTGAAAACTCTCTTTTTTTCTTGATTTGATTTATTTTTACATTTTTGTTGTTAAATTTGATTTTAATGGATTATTGTTGAATTTGAGTTTGTATTTATTAATTTTGATGGATGATTGTCGAATTTTAAATTTTGATGATAGCTGTTGCATTCGAGTTTGTATTTTGATGGATTTTGTTCATTTTTGAATTTTGATGTTCGTTGATAAATTTGATTTTTGGGTATTCGCTGTTGATTTAATTTAATTTTTGGCAAGATAAAATTATATGGGCTAGGTCATCTATGTTATGGAATCTAGTCTTCTATAGTCACATTAGCCAGCATGGTGAGGACATATAGTCTGACTATGGATATATTTCTCGGGTGTGGGAATTTAAGATTTTCGCAGCCAAGCTAGCGGCACTGCGAAAATGTTAAATACCATGATTCTAGAGATATGTGCATAAGTCAAGGGCTCTGTGATTATCGTAGCCTTGCTTACTAGTATGACGGGGATTTAGAGTACCATGATTTTGGATAGACGCATATGATTATCGGATTACACCTTAAATATTTTTGAACATGTTTTCTCTACTTTTGTTTCAGTCATTCAAAAAAAAAGAGAAAAGAATTATTATTTGTTGTTTTGTCTAGTTTCCTATTATTTAACTCAGGAGTAAGTTTAGTTGGTTTTATAAACCTTGTGTAATTTCTTGCTATGAGTTTTTCATAATACAATGAATCGATGATTTTGCTAAACTTTATCTTGGATTTGATATTTTAACTCTGGATTTCAAAATGGTTCCTTCTTTAAACAGATAAGCAAAACAGATTTTATCGTTATTCTTTCTTGCTATTTTTCTTGTATTAGATAATAATAAAGCTGTCTTGATTACGTCAATCACCTGCTTGCAATCTTGGTAGGGATCTAAATGTTAGTCTTAACGTAGAATTAATTTTTATATTGGGACATGAGAATATGTATATGAATATATATAGCAGACACTTTGCCTAACATAGAATTAATTTTTATATTGGGACATGAGAAGATGTGAGCACCCTGAATTTCGGGTTGATTTTTTTTTCATTTTATTTTATTTTCTGATTTATTGGTTTCGATAAATAATTTATTCTGTTATTTTTCCTAAGTGTACTTTTCCGTGCCATTGATATTTGGAGTATCAGGGATGTTCAACTCTGGAAGTCTTCTTCACGAGTTTTGGAGTGGACAGGATTACCTTCATGATGGTATATAGTGTCCCATCCAAACTTGTTCCCTTGTGCTCTTTTTGCTTCGCAGAACTTCGGGTCGGTTTAGACCATTTGATTATTATTTATTTTCCCACTCTTTTCCTTGATCATTTTCAGCACGTCACCGTGACTTTTAAATTGGGAGCGCAAGACCAGTCAGTTTCTTGAAACCAACTCCTCATTGATGATCTACTCGAGACGCTCGTCACCCATGACCTTCGTGTCCCACTCAGACACGTCATTTTGTGCTCCATTTGATTCGCACAACTTTCCCGACACGTGACCCGATTTTATTTCACTCCACGGCGTCACATTTATTTTCCAACTTGATTTGTGGGTCCCATGTCGACCAAAACCTGTCAGCCCCAACTATGGACATGGCCCACATTGAGCCTACTACCCGTCCGCCACTTGTGTCCCATTTATTGGAATCCCCATGTGCTACTTATTTACCCATGATCATCAACATCTATTTTAATTCGATTTTCGCACAATGTCCGATTTTGGATCCAATTCGGCTCCATCGAGTCCAGCCCAGCTCCATGTTGCTCTCCATCGTGACGCCCTCATATTTTTTTGCCCAAAAATATCTAGTATTCTCCTACATATTTTTCTATATTTATTAGAGATTTCTATTTATTTAATTCCCATAGAAATGGCAATTTTCCTCTAATTTATTCCTAGCCATTTGATCATCCTAAGTAATCCTCACCATCAATTTCCTTACATGGAAACTTTTTCCTCACTCCCACATGTGCCGGCCCTAATTTCAATGAGGAGAGAATCTTTCTCTCTCTCTCTCTTATCCTCTCTCTATTCTCTCTCTTTCCTTTATTTTTATTCCCACACAACTACTATCAACAAAAAAACACCAACAGCAACACAAGCCATGCACCACCACCTCCCACATTGCCCGACCGCCACTCCGGTGTGGCCTCGCCGCCGGCCACCCTGGCCAGGCAGGTCGTGCGCCACCACCAGCTCCTCCACTTCCTCCATCTCCTCCTCCATTTCCGGCCATCAACCAAACACCACCACCTATCACAGCCGCGCCGCCACCATCTCCACCCTTTCCTTTCCGGCCATCAACACCCAAAGCCACCGCTGCCCTTGGCCGCAGTCTCGCCGCCTCGCCGCTCACAGTGGGCCGCGTCGGCCCGCGCCATCCCGCACAACAGTGAGCACAGAAGCAGCGGCTGCACCGCTGCATGGCGCACGCACGCGCGCGCGGGCCGCCGTCGTACGCCGCCGTGCGGGCCACCGTGGCCGGCCACGTGCCGCCATGGGCACCCCCTCTCTCCGGCGAGCCTTCCCTGACGGCCACCGTCCTCCGGGACGCGCCGTCGAGGCGATTCGTGCGTTTTGCACGACATCCCGTAGTGACGCGCGCGGGATCGAGTTCATTTTGGCGCTCCGTCGCAGCGACTTCGCATGCATTTTTCTGGAAATCTGACCGTTGGATCGGCGATTTCTTCGCTCCGTCGCAATCTCGGTATATCCACCTTCACTCATGTCACTTTTCGTCCGTTAATTTTATCGTTTGATACATCAAAACCGGCCACCAAGTTGACCGTTTAAATTGTATTAAATTTGGGCAGTTTCGCGGGACCAACTTCGTCAGCTTGTATCTCCTCCACCGCAGCTCCGTTTAGCGTGCTACCAGTTCCGGTGCGAAGCTGGTATAACCCTCTTGCTACCCCTCCAGTTTCGTTTCATTGTGAGCTTGTTTGATTGGTTGAATTCGACGCCAAAGTTGGTCGTCCGAATTCGTAATTTCCAACTTGTAAAATTCTATTTTTGAACACGGGACTCCAGATTTTATTTCTGACACCACCATTAGACTTGTGGCGTCGTTCTGGCATATTTTCATATAAAATTTGTTAGATTTGGAGAACGTGGGCCCTGACACGTTTTTCGGTGCAAAGTGGGTCCCACATTCTGGGTCAACGAGACTTTTTGACGATGGCTCATCGGAATTCAATTCCGGATATACCATTGAGTTCGTATCGTCATTCTGGACTCGTTGACATATAATTTGCTAGGTTTTGGTGGACATTGGATCGGATACGCATTTCGGTACAAGTCGGATACCAATATCCGGGTCAACGGGTCATTTTGAGATCGGCTCATCGGAATCCAATTTCGGAGATACCGTTGAGTTCGTATCATCATTCTGGACTCGTTGACAGGTAGTTTGCTGAGTTTTGAGAACTTTGGCTCTTGTACGCATTTCCGTGCAAACCGGAATTCCAAGTTCTGGTCAACGGACCAAATTGAGATCGGATCAACGGAATCCAATTATGGAGATACCGTTGGGTTCGTATCGACATTCTGGTTTCGTGGACATATATTTTGTTATGTTTTATTGACTTATTTTCTTGCACGTTTTTCGGTGCAAAACGGCTCCGATACGGACACCGTTTTGACCCGAAATTACCTTTTTGCCCTTGTGTCCTAATTGGACCGTTGGGTAGGCTATCCTATCTAATTTGACCATTCTGGACATGTTGGCGATGTTTATTTCATCGTCCGACAATGTTTGTTAATAATTTCTCTGAGTCTAACCTTTTTATAATTAATTAATAATTAATTCATATAACGTTCGTATTTCGGGATTAGTACAACGAAACTGAGATCAACCAATTTCAGTGATCTCATATCGCTGAAATTGACAAGTTGGACACGTGGATTACTATAATAAGATTATCAACCTTACCGATAATCTTCTTATCTCGATTTGCGTGTCGTAAGTTTCGACGTACAAATAACGAAGTACACTTTATATTAGACTAGAATTGACCCTGTTTGACCAGAGTTGACCAGTTGACCCAAAGTCAACTGTAAGTCAACACTTGACCTAGTTTGACTAGATTATTGACCGGAGTCGACCTAGAGTTGTTTTGACTTAGAAGAACCTAGAATAATGTAGATTGATTATAGAGATTCATTTATTACAACTTGAACACCTTGTAACCTGTGTTGCTTTAAATAGGACTCTGTGGCTTCAGTGGGACCCCCCTATACTTATCAGCTGTTCAGGTTATCGAGACGAGTACATTCTCTGATCATTTCATATCCTGCTTAGAATTATTTCCTACAGTAGATTACTTTACTTGTACTGTCACGATGGTCACACGGATTGGTACTATATGGATCCTTTCTTGAGATGTTATCCTTAGGGAGCATCGGGTACTCTATGTTTTGTGCGTTTCACTTACATGGCGTATCACTATGCTTCGTTGGTTCTTCGATCATTTATGACATATACTCTTATGATCACAGAGTCTTCCTAGAATCCTTACCCCATTTATGGGACTACTATGTATCACCTTCGGGGTCTATCACCTTCGGGGTCTATCACCTTCGGAGGCTTATCACCTTCGGGGTCTACCACCCTTCGGGGGCTGTTACATAGCATCATATAACATAACCTGGCTGGATCCTTGTGTATTGATTGGGGGTACGGGGGAGTATAAATGGACATGTGAATAATACCCAAGTAGTGTAGCATCAGAATCTCTTCCATAGTGTAGCATCAGAATCTCCTATGCCATTTACATGTCTATATTGTACTCTGACTCACTAGCCACATGTTAATTCTTTATTTATAGTAGATATTTCTATTACAGCTTTCTCTCTATGTTTACATACTGCACTTCTTTCAGTACTTGTATCTTACTTTACTGCATGAATATATTTTCTAACCTGCTATGAACTGTTGAGATGTATTGTGCTCGCTCCTGTCCTGACTGGACCTGTTGATAAATTTTACAGATGGCCTGGGATTGCCTGCTAGCCTAGAGGAGACATAGTAGAGGTTGTTTAGATAGTTATTTCATTTTGTCTGGAGCTGTATTTACTTTGTGGATTACTGTATTTGAGTTTTGAGATGTATTTCTGGATTTATGTATCTTAGACACTTAGACTTCTATCTCTTGTATTTATTTTGGATTTCATGTTTTATCTATCTTTATCATGCTCTACCTTAGATGTGATTGAGATGGTATCTGCTATGTCACCCCCATTCGGGAGTATAAACTGTTTAGTCTTATACTGTTAGATGCATTGAGACCTAGGACAGCGTTCTACCGCTGACACTGCGGCGTAGGCTGGGCGTTGTTACGTTCTCGTGCCCTAACTCTAGGGCGTGGGTCGTGACAGATTGACATCGCTAAACATCGTAAATATTAAAAAGTATGGCGACGTTCAACTATGTTTAGTGACTTCTTAGCACCAATAAGTTAACTGTAGTCACTAAACGTCGCGGAACGTCACTATTTCTTCAATCAGCAATGTTTAGCAACATATAAATTTTACGTCGCTAATATCAGAAATATTAGCGACGTCTTGACAACGCGTCGCTAATTACGTCACAGATTTGACTTATTTTGGTAGTGTTAAATCTCTTCGGTCAGCTCACTTTTTAGGAAAGTCGTTTTCACATCCATCTGATGTATTGCTGCGAGAGCAATTAACATTCTTATGGTGGTCATCCGGGCTACTGGAGCATACGTGTTAAAGTATTCGATCCCCAGCTTCTGAGAAAACCCCTTGGCTACCAACCTACCCTTGAACTTGTCAATAGTTATGTCTGCTTTCATCTTCTTCTTGAAGATCCATTTGTATCCGACGGGTTTCGTTCCTTCAGGAAGATCAACCAACACCCAAGTGTTATTTGAGGTGATGGAATCAATTTTATTGTCAATCGCCTCCTTCCAGAAAATTGCGTCTCTGGTCTTCATCGTCTCATCATAGGTAAGCTGATCTACTTCCACATGATAGGTGACAAAGTCATTTTCGAAGTCCTTCGACCTCCTCACATGCTTAGCTGACGGCTCAGCTAGTTCTCGTTCAACCGTTGTTTCAATAATAACATCTTCTTGCACTACTTCTTCATTGAAAACTTCAGTTTCTTGTGTACCCTTATTGTTCTCCGGAATATCTGCAAGAACAATATTCTTTGTTGACACAAAGTCATAGTCAACAAAATATTGACTATATTGACTAAATAATGTCTGTATAAATTCAATACGACACACGACGTCTGCATTCCGTTCAAGACAGACGACAGCTCAGTCTCCGGTTCTCAGTGTGTTTTCGAGTCTGTATTTTATATTTTCATTAAGTCTAGACTTGTGTACTCTGAGTCATGCTGAGCTCTTGACACTTAGTCTACAGCCTACCCAAAATCCCAAGCTCCACTGAACCAAACACTGCCCAAAAATCCCCTTTGAACCACTCTGTGCTCTGGAGACAGAGTTCGGGCCGAACTCTGCCTCCACACAGAGTTCGGGCCGAACTCTGTCCCCTAGAAATCAGGAACCCTAATTTTAGGGTTAGCTGGTTGCTAGTTGTCCAACGGCCAAATATTTGAATTTTCCTACCCGAATTCTGGCCGAATTCTGCCTATAAAAACACTATAAATAGGGCATAAATTTTCTCATTCTAAACCATCCAATCTTCTCTTCTCTTCTCTCTTATAGCTGAAATAAGCCATACCCTTCCCATCTACTAGCCACAAGACTCCTAAGTCTCGAGTGCTCAGCATCTCTCAGTTAGGATTCTTGTGCAAGAGTCGAAGAAGTCGCTTGGACAATTCCAAGCAAATCGCCACTGCGATCCTCTGTTAGAAGTTGACGTGCTCTTCTGAAGTAAAGGCACTGTTGTAAACTACTATTTCACAAATAGTGGATTTGAATCCTGAGCTAGAGTTCTCAGGCCTGGACTAGTCCTCCACGAGGGAAACCAGGTTAAAATTGTTGTGTTTGCGTATGCTCTTTTAATCTCCTTTTATTTTCCGCACTTTACTCTGATTATTTTTTATTGGTGAAAGAGTTATTTTTAATTGGTCATTTTTCTATATATATACTCTATTCACCCCCCTCTAGAGTTGCCAAACTGTTCTTCAATTGGTATCAGAGCTCTGTTCTCTTTTTAAGGACTAACATCCTAAGAGCTGATCCATGGCAACCACACAATCCTTGATTTCCAATCATGGTGAAGGTCAGTCCACTCATAGGCCTCCCCTATTTGATGGAACTAACTATACATATTGGAAAACAAGGATGAGCTTCTATCTTAAGTCTCCAGACTTTGACCTGTGGACTGTCGTCACTGACGGTTACAAAAAGCCCGTCAGGATAGTTGTCGATGGTGACCTCATTGAGAAACCACACGATAAATATTCTGTCGAGGAGAAGAAACAGGCAAGTCTAGATGCTAGGGCTATTAATGCTTTATTCTGTGCTATAGACAGGAATGAATTCAACAGGGTCTCCACATGCACCACTGCTCATGAAGTATGGAGACTTCTAGAAGTGACGCATGAGGGAACCACACAAGTCAAGGAATCTAAAATAAGCCGTCTCACTCAAGAATACGAAGCCTTCAAGATGAAGCCAAATGAGACGATCACTCAAATGATTACAAGATTCCTCGACATCATCAATCCTCTATCCTCGCTTGGTAAGCAGTACTCAAACCACGAGAAGATTCGTAAGTTACTCAGAGGGTTGCCAAAGATTTGGAACCCTAAGGTGACGGCCATCATAGAAGGAAACGATCTCACATCAATGTCAATGGAGACCTTGATGGGTAATCTCATGACTCACGAGCTTGACCTCAAGGACTTCGAAGAGCCTGCTCCGAAGACCAGGGAGATCGCACTCTAAGCTCATCGACGAAGGGCTGATCACGATGAGACCGAAGACGATAACTCGGATGATGAAGACCAAGCTCTCATGGTTCGCAACTTCAGAAAATTCCTTCGCTTCAATCGAAGGAAGAAGGATTCACAAGAAGATGATGAAGAAGAGCCAACCTGTTACGGTTGCAAGAAGACTGGACATGTCCGAAAAGACTGCCCATTCTTGAAGAAGAGCAACCGCTATGAGAAGCCATACAAAAAGAACTCATCAAAGAAATATGCCAACACAGGAATTTGGCATGAAAGTGAAGCGAGTGACTCTGAGGAAGAAAAAGGCTCTCCTCAAGATACAGCAAATGTGTGCCTAATGGCAACTTCCAACAAGGTAGCTAACGAAACTCTTGATGACTTCTCTTTTGATGAACTTGGCGATGCTTTCACTGATTTACTCGATGATCACAAAAAGGTCATCGGTAAATACAAACATGCCAAGGACAAAATCAAAAGTCTTGAAGATGAGATACAAAGAATTTCCTTACTTCTTGATAATGTTAGAAACACGACACCCACTAATGACCCTGATGAAGTATCCAAGCTTAAATTAAGCTTACATGATGCTGAAGCACGTATTGAGCAACAAACTCAAGAAATCACTACACTCAACACGTTGCTTGCTGAAGAAAAGAGTAGACACAAGATTTCCATGACTAAGATATATGGCTTAAATATTAAGGTTGATGAACTGCAAGCTGTTTCTAAAAGATTAGAAACCAAATTGGGTAAACAGGTTGTTCAACCTCAAACCCAATCTCATGGGCACAACACCACTCATGCTAGTCAACCACGTCATTCTCATGCAGCACATAACCATGCATTTATATACACAAATTTTCACAAACCACGTGCATGGAAGAATAATTCTCACTCAGTACACAATCATCATGCACAAAGACACAATCAACATCACTCCACACATAGGAATCATCATGCCATGCCATATAGACAAGATCATCATGCAATGCCATATAGACAAGATCATCATATGCCATATAGACAAAATCATCATGCCATGCCATATAGACAATATCAGCATGTCACACATCATAGACAATACCATCATGATATGCCTCATAGACATCATCACCATGCCACTCATTCTATGCATAATCATCATCACCATGCTAACTCTTCACATCATGACCATCCTCATCCTGTTGCTTATAGATATTATTCTCATGCTCCTAGTATAAATAAGAATGCTATCTGTACTTACTGTGGATTACATGGACACATCTCTCCACAGTACAAATTTAGAAGACTTGTAGATAAAAAGATATATACTTGGTTTCCAAAGACTAACTTTTCAGGACCCTCAAGAACTCGGGTACCAAAGGTCACATCTACTTTTGATGTAGGTGGACCTTCCCTCTTCAACTGAAAGTAAGTGGATTCTCGATAGTGGATGCTCGCGACATATGACGGGAGACGCAAATCTTTTTGCATCACTATCGATGAAGAGAGAAGGATATGTATCCTTCGGTAACAATCTCAAAGGGCACATAATAGGTAATGGTATCATTGGTCATCCTCCTTCTCCTGTAATAAAGGATGTCTGCCTAGTGACCGAGTTAAAGCATAACCTGCTCAGCATTAGTCATCTTGCTGATCATGGATATGATATTAACTTTGGACAAAACAGTTGCTACATCTATGATAGGTCAACATGAGACATTGCTTTTGAAGGAAAAAGAGAGGACAACATATATATTTTCTATCTTTTTATAAATACTAACAATGCAGGTAGATGTCTATATGCCCACAAAGACGAACGACTACTTTAGCACCAGCGTCTTGGTCATGCCAACATGGATGCTATATCCAGGCTGTCTACCAAGAAGCTAGTAAGAGAATTGCCTGATATCACATTCAAAAAGGACACGGTATGTGTCGAATGTAAACTAAACAAGGCAACTAAATCCTCATTTCATTCCATCAACTCTGTAAGTACTACTAGACCCTTGCAACTACTTCATATGGATTTATTTGGTCCTAGTAGAATAGCTAGCCTCGGTGGCAAACTTTATGCATTTGTTATTGTTGATGATTTTTCGAGATTTACTTGGGTTTTCTTTCTCGCTAATAAGAGCGATGCTATTTCTGTTTTCAAAGTTTTTGTAAAGAAAGTTCAAAACGAAAAAGGCTACATGATTACTCGAATCCGAAGTGATCATGGAGGCGAATTCGTAAATTATGATTTTGAAAATTTTTGTAATGCAAATGGTTTTGATCATGAATTTTCTTGTCCTAGAACTCCTCAACAAAATGGTGTTGTGGAGCGGAAGAATAGAACTCTCGGCGATATGGCCAGAGTCATGTTGAATAAATTTTCACTTCCGAAATACTTTTGGGCAGAAGCTGTCAGTACAGCATGCCATATTTTAAATAGGGTGCTGATTCGTCCCATTACGAAGAAAACACCCTATGAGCTTTGGTTTGGGAGAACCTCCAATGTTTCTTATTTTAAAGTTTTTGATTGTAGATGCTTTATCCTTAACACCAAAGACAACTTAGGCAAATTTGATGCCAAAGCTGACGATGGTATCTTTCTTGGTTATGCCGCCAAGAGTAAGGGATATAGAGTTTTTAATAAACGCTCACTTATTGTGGAAGAGTCAACAAATGTGACTTTTGATGAAGATAACAGTGCAGTAAGTACTCTTGATGATGACGTTGAGCCATCAACTTCTACTCCAATGAATACTTCAACCGAAACTGATTCTTTGGAGGGTTTGCCTAAGAAATTCTCTTTCAAACCTTCTCATCCAGAAAATTTAGTAATAGGAGAAGTTTCACGTGGAGTAACTACTAGATCATCACTAAGAGACTCCGTTGCTAGCACTGCCTTCATTTCACAAGTAGAGCCTAAAAATATTTCTGAAGCCTTTAATGATGAATTTTGGATTTCTGCTATACAAGAAGAACTCAACCAATTCGAGAGAAGCCAAGTATGGGAACTCGTTCCTAAACCGGTTAATCACTCGATAATTGGTACTAAATGGGTTTTTAGAAACAAAGTAAATGAAGATGGTTCAGTCACACGTAACAAAGCTCGTCTAGTAGCTCAAGGATACAACCAAGAGGAAGGTATCGACTACGATGAGACGTACGCTCCTGTTGCTAGACTAGAATCCATTCGGATGCTTTGTGCTTTTGCTATTTTTCAAAACTTTAAATTATTTCAAATGGATGTGAAAAGTGCTTTCTTGAATGGTTTTATTAAGGAGGAAGTTTATGTAAAACAACCTCCTGGCTTTGAAAATCACAAATTTCTCGACCACGTGTTCAAGCTAAAGAAAGCGCTTTATGGCCTTAAACAAGCCCCCAGAGCTTGGTATGAAAGGCTAAGTAGCTTCTTACTTGAGAAAGGTTTTTCAAAAGGGAAAATTGACACTATACTGTTTATAAAATCTTTTAAAGACACTATTCTGTTGATTCAAATCTATGTTGATGATATCATTTTTGGGTCTACTGATGAAACCCTCTGTCAAGAATTTGCCAAGTGTATGCAGACGGAATTTGAGATGAGCATGATGGGAGAGCTCAACTACTTTCTTGGCCTGCAAGTGAAACAAATGGCTAATGGAACTTTCATCTGTCAATCGAAGTATACCAAGGACATGCTGAAGAAGTTCGATCTTGACAACGTCAAACCAATCAGCACTCCAATGGCTACTTCAACCAAACTCGAACCAGATGAGAGCGACAAACCTGTTGATCAACGTAAGTATCGAGGTATGATAGGCAGCTTACTTTATTTAACTGCTAGTCGTCCCGATATCATGTTCAGTGTTTGCCTATGTGCTAGATATCAAGCTAATCCTAAGGAATCACACATGACCGCGGTTAAGCGTATCTTTCGATACCTTAAGGGTACGGTTACAGTAGGCCTATGGTATCCCAAGTCCACATCATTTGACCTTATTGGTTACTCTGATGCTGACTTCGCTGGATGCAAGGTCGATCGTAAAAGTACGAGCGGCACGTGTCATTTATTAGGAAAGGCTTTAGTCTCCTGGTTTAGCAAGAAGCAGAACTCTGTCGCACTATCCACAACAGAAGCTGAATACATAGCAGCTGGGCGTTGTGCACAAATTCTGTGGATGAAGCAAACCCTTGAAGACTATAAGTTATCTTTCATGCATATTCCTATATTCTGTGACAACACTAGTGCCATTAATTTGACTAAGAACCCTGTCTGTCACTCACGCACTAAACACATTGAGATTAGACACCACTTTTTGCGTGATCATCAGCAAAATGGCACGATTAACTTAGAGTTTATTGACACTGATCATCAGCTAGCAGATTTCTTTACTAAGCCATTATCCGAAGAGCGCTTCAATTTCCTTTGTCGTGAACTCGAAATTTTGGATGAAGCAGTTATAAGTTGAGACTCACCTGCGTAAATATCGAGTATATTTTGATTCTTTTACGATGAATTTGGTATGGGTACAAGCCGAAAGGGTCCTTCTGACAACAAGGCGTAAAAGCCTAAGCGACACGGTGCACTAGTCCTCAGGACTACCGCTAGCTGGGATCCGGCCCCTGCAGCTAACCTATTGCAAATTTGAAATATTGAATTTCAATATATTTCCTTGTTTATTATATGGGTTGTTTCGATTTAATATTGCCCAATTTATTTTTCTAAGAGTCCATTCTGACTTTTGTGTACTTCTCTATGTACTTCATTGAATTCTTCAAACTTTTGAATCCTCTCTTTTTTTTTCTTCAACACTTAACCAATTTTTCATCTTTTCAGCCTGTTTTCTGTTCTGGACCACTAATCCAGAACTCGGGCCGAACTCTGCCCCTAACAGAGTTCGGGCCGAGTTTGGTCCCTATTGGTCCAGCGTCGGGATCAGCCTCTGCCGTTGGATCAGTTTAGATCATACGGTCAGAATTTCTTCCGACCAACGAAAACCCTCTCTTATATTTCGGATTTTCATCTCCCTTCTTCACTATTACCTCCTTCCTCACCTCTCCAAACTCTTTCCTTCAAACCCTAACCCTAGTTTTTGATCTAGAAGGCTCTATTACTTCTCAAAATCAAGGGAAAGGGGTTTCTCATCATTCTCTTCCACTGTTTGTTGTTGATTTCAGGTATATCCCCTTCTTTCTCTCCATTTCAAGTTCTCTATTTTCTTGCAAATGGCTCCTCGCTTGCCCAATCGTGGGAAAAGGACTCGAACTGAGGGAGCTTCCTCTTCGAATCCTCCTCCTCCAATTGAGCAAGTAGTTGAACAACAACCCATTCATCCGTTGTTCAACCCGCCTCGTCCCCATGATCCGAATACATATGACGAGCGATTATTTGTGTCGCTAGACGCGTCTAATGCATGGTTTAGCGACTTTCGGACTCGTCCGGTGTTCGGGGGACATCCGATAAATTTTACAATCTTTTCTCAATATGAATCATTGTTTCGTGATCTATGTTTGGATGCGTTAGTTGCCTCAAACTTTGTCATTTACCGTAGCGCAATCCAAATATTTTATTGCAATTTAACTTTCGATGCAACCCACATCTATTCCCGGGTTGCCGGTATTGACATTGCTTTCAATGATTCTGAGTTGGGGGATTTTCTTGATCTTTTTAATCTCGATGCTTGGGATAAACTTGTGGAAGCTCGTCAACTTCAATTTGTTGGCGATACTTCTCTTGAAGGTTTCAAGGAGGAATTATGTGCTCCTAACATAAGTCCTCGCAAACTTATGGCCAAGCACCTCAACCCATATTTCTATGAACTTCATCGAATCATTTTTAACACTATCTTGCCAAAAGCTGGCTCCACTGATGAAGTTACCTACTTTGAGATCTCTGCTTTGTATCACCTTCATTATCGTATCCCCTTTAATCTTTCTAGGACAATGATGGACTGGATGATAAATTATAGGAAGAAACCACGAGCATTGGTTTATCCTTTATATCTTCCTATGGTTTTTCGTGCGTTCATTATTCCTATTCATGACTGTCAGTTCTTGTCTGCTCCTGCTTTCCTGTCCAAGGCACGACGTTCTCAGGCAGTCGTCGCCTCTTCTGAGACTTCTGAGCAGTCTGCTGATGAGGAGCCTGACGCCCCTCCACTCGGTCAGGATGCACCACTTCCACCTGCTACTCTTGAGTCTATTCAGACTATGCTCCGGGAGCGTTTTGACCTTGAGGACGAGCGCTGGACCCAGCTGGATTATCGTACTACTCTACAGATGAGTGCCCTCGGCAACTCCCTGCATGATATATGGTACTCCATATCTCATCATCTGTACATTCCCATGAAGCGGGATCCTGAGCGCGCGGGCCATCGCATTGATGATCCATGGGTCATGTGTTACATGGATCCGGATGCTATATTTCTGGACCCCCGTCGCTCCTTCCCTGGTCCTTCAGACCCTCCAGGACCTTCTCGTGCTCCGTGATGGAGATTGGCTCGATCTGCTGCTGCTACTACTGATGATCTTAGTTGATGCTTTTTGATTTCAGTTATTTAGTTTCTTATGGTTTTATGTCCTTGGTTTTCTGTACTCAAAACTCTGGTTGTGTGTTTGACACTTGGTTTTGTGGATGACATTTTATCATAGTTTTACTTTATGCTAGTGACTTATTTTGTTTAGTCATACACTGTTTCTTCTCTGCTTGGTGTGGTTGCATCACTCATAATTGTCTATACTGCAGTTTCTATGTTCTATCTTTCATATGCAGTCTATATTGCTAACTGCCAAAAGGGGGAGAACTATGTATATTTTCGTATATCTGTTTCGTATATCTGTGCTTGTTTTTTTCTTTTGGGAGATATTATCTATCAGGCCACAGGTTCTATGCATTATTTACGGGGGAGAGCTATTACTTCTAGCTCGGTACCGTTCACTGATCACGGGAGAGCTCTTCTTTCTAGCTCGGCATCGATTATGGGGGAGCTGTGTTACAATCAACTGTGTCCAGGTATGAATATTGAAATATACATATATTATTTTGTCAATTATCAATATGGGGGAGATTGTTGACACAAAGTCACAGTCAACAAAATATTGACTACATTGACTAAATAATGTCTGTATAAATTCAATACGACACACGACGTCTGCATTCCGTTCAAGACAGACGACAGCTCAGTCTCCGGTTCTCAGTGTGTTTTCGAGTCTGTATTTTATATTTTCATTGAGTCTAGACTTGTGTACTCTGAGTCATGCTGAGCTCTTGACACTTAGTCTACAGCCTACCCAAAATCCCAAGCTCCACTGAACCAAACACTGCCCAAAAATCCCCTTTGAACCACTCTGTGCTCTGGAGACAGAGTTCGGGCCGAACTCTGCCTCCACACAGAGTTCGGGCCGAACTCTGTCCCCTAGAAATCAGGAACCCTAATTTTAGGGTTAGCTGGTTGCTAGTTGTCCAACGGCCAAATATTTGAATTTTTCTACCCGAATTCTGGCCGAATTCTGCCTATAAAAACACTATAAATAGGGCATGAATTTTCTCATTCTAAACCATCCAATCTTCTCTTCTCTTCTCTCTTATAGCTGAAATAAGCCATACCCTTCCCATCTACTAGCCACAAGCCTCCTAAGTCTCGAGTGCTCAGCATCTCTCAGTTAGGATTCTTGTGCAAGAGTCGAAGAAGTCGCTTGGACAATTCCAAGCAAATCGCCACTGCGATCCTCTGTTAGAAGTTGACGTGCTCTTCTGAAGTAAAGGTACGGTTGTAAACTACTATTTCACAAATAGTAGATTTGAATCCTGAGCTAGAGTTCTCAGGCCTGGACTAGTCCTCCACGAGGGAAACCAGGTTAAAATTGTTGTGTTTGCGTATGCTCTTTTAATCTCCTTTTATTTTCTGCACTTTACTCTGATTATTTTTATTGGTGAAAGAGTTATTTTTAATTGGTCATTTTTCTATATATATACTCTATTCACCCCCCTCTAGAGTTGCCAAACTGTTCTTCATTCTTGTGCCTTGCAAATTTATCTTCAAAATATTCTGCGTTGCAAGATTCAATGATATGATTTGACTCAGTGTCAAAAAACCTCCGAGCATCTCTCTTCGCGGCATACCCCAAGAAGATCGTCTTTGTAGTCCGTGTTCCAAGCTTCTGAATCTTCAGATCTGGAAGCTTGACATATGCTAGACACCCCCACACTCGAATGAGATTCAAGTTAGGTCTGACCTTGAATCAGAGTTCATGAGGAGTAATGTCTGAAGTTGCATGAGGCACTCTATTTAGAATAAAAGTGGCCGTCAATGCAGCTTCTCCCCAGTAGCATTTTGGAAGACCCGCAGTCAACAACATTGAGTTAATCATTTCTGTTAACATTCTGTTCTTCCTCTCTGCTACTCCATTTGATTGAGGAGAGTACGGAGCCGTAGTCTCATTGAAAATTCCATGTTCTTTGCAGAACGACACGAATTCATGAGACCTATACTCCCCACATCGATCACTTCTTATTCTTTTGAGTTGTTGTCCAGTCTGCCGCTCAGTTTCGGCTCTGAACTCCTTGAACTTCTCGAATGCTTCGTCTGTAGCCTTCAGCAAGTAGACGAACGCATACTTTGAGAAGTCATCGGTGAAGGTTATGAAATACTTTATCTCGGCCTTTATAGAGAATTGTTTGAAGTCACAGATATTAGAGTGTACCAACTCTAGAAGATCTGTACTTCGATTAATCCGAGGAAAGGGTTTCCTTGTGATCTTCGTCTGAGCACAAACTTCACATTTCTCTACCTTATCCCCACATATGGAGATAAGTCCTAGACTAGACATTTTGTTTATTCGTTTACAATGAACATGTCCTAGCCTATTATGCCACAACTCAAAAGTATAAGCAGAAGGAGTGATTGTATTAATTACATTGGACTGATTTACAAGATGAATTTTGAACATTCCTTCGGTACAAAAAGCTTTCCCAAAATATGTTCCCTTTATGGACATCACCATCTGGCCAGCATTGATGTCCATCCTGAGGCCTGCATTACAGAGTAGGCCTTTCGAGATCAGGTTCTTTGCGATAGCATGTACATGCTTCACACCTTGAAGCGTCAGAGACTTCTCCGAAGTCAGCTTCAAAACCACCGTCCCGAGCACTTTAGTTTGTGCCTGGTTCGCCACCATAACCACTTCAAAAGTTGGTGTATAGGTGGTGAACCACTCCTTGCTGGAGCAGACATGGCAGGTGGCTCCAGTTTCTACCCACCAGTCAGAGTCAGCCCCTACCGCATCGACCTGCGCAATCATAGCAACAACGTCAATGATCATAGATACCTTGCTAGACTCTTCTTGCTCTGATTGCTTGGTCTTTGCTTTGCATTCACTCTTGAAGTGGCCCTTCTTGCCACACTTGATAGCTGCGACAGAAGTACTTCTAAAAAGAAGATACTAAGCAAATTGCTATAGGCAACAGCAACTTGGATGACAGACGATAAATGGAAGATTGTTGGGGTGAATGATCATCGTTGCTCAAAGCTTAATTCATCCCACACGAACAGCTTCCAGGAACTAGCAAGTTCGACAGAGAACTTTGGAACACTCCGCTCTTCTGACTCCTCGGATGGTAGCGAACTCCTGTGGCACTAAGTGGTGCAGGTACTGCTCTTCTCTGCTCTCTCAAACTTTGTGGAACTGTGTTAAAAAACACTTATAAACTTCTGTATATTCTGTGTGTACTGAGAAAGAGAGAGAGAGAGAGAAGAGAGAACCTTATATAACCTTATATAGGCCCGTGCTGTAACTATCTAGTTAGCAGAACGTTCAGAACGTGGTAAAAACTGCTCCTGAAAGTGCTGCAACTGTTCAAATCGTGCACAGACACGATCTAAGCCAACTGGCGCACAACGTTCGCCACCTGCGCAACGTGCACCACCCGCGCAATGTGCGCACCCCGCGCACAGCGTCACTTGCGCCACTTACGCTACTTGCGCACTCTGTGCAACCTGCACCAACTGCACGCCAGCAGGCAACGCCCACTGGCGCGCCACTGGGCGCGCCTCTGGGCCCTGCAATTGGGCGCGCTACTTGGCCGCGCAACTGGTCGCGCCACTTAGCAGCGCCAATTGGCAGCACAAGTGGCTCGTACAATGAGCGCAACTTAAGCGCACTATACGCCTAGCGACGATGCTGACGTGTTAAGTGCAAAGTGCGCCAATAAAATGCCACATTACGCCTCATGAGCCCATGAGCCCGAGTCCGTTTCCGAGTCCGAGTCGCTAAGCCCCTATAGGGCTTAGCTCCAATGGAAATTAATTTTCTAAGAGCAAAAAACATGAATGCTTGCATTGTTGATTTAGCCTTTTTCCTATTAGAAAAATACCCCCACATGGCACACCCATATGCACCTCCACACCACATGTGCATATCTAAATAAGCATAGCTTATTATATAGAGATACAACTCCTTCGGCCTAGCCGATGTAGGACTAAACTTTCCAATAAAAAAAGGCCAAACTCCAACAATCTCCCACATATCTCTATATATATGGGTTTGAGTGTTCCCCACAGTTACTGTCCATCATGCATTATGAGAGATGTCGCTGACGAGTTGAATCTTCCCGCATGGGTCAAACAACAGACTATAATATAAGAATGGACTAAACCTTGAATTCTGCATCATAGCTAAAATTTTTCCCACTCACATAATATAGTTACATGTGCTTCTGGCTACACATTAAAGGCCCTTTGCCAGCCTGGTTTCAGTTGGACATCTACAAGTTTACCCTCAAGAGACGGCCTGATATCTCTTTGTCCATACACTATAGGTGAGTTCTATATTAAAGAGACACGACATGAAGCTCTTTCAGCTTTCCTTGCGGTGCTATGCCGCTATGACATGGCCTAAAGCCGAGGCCTTACCCCTTACCGGGAACCTCATCGTAGTGTCATACTACTGTAGCATGAGGTCACTGCCTCTTTGTAGTGCCATACTACCCAGCATGAAGCCTTAGGCTCCCTTGCGGTGTTACGCCGCAACGACATGGCTTGCAAGGTCAAGGCTTTATCCCTAACCGGGTACCTTCGTGGTGTCGTACCACTGTAACATGAGGAACTCCTCCCCTTTGTAGTGCTGACTACACCCGTCTTTATTTCAACATCCAACACTAGGCTACTTGCCTATTTGCGGTGCTACGCCACTGTGACTTGGCTCGCAAAGCTGAGGCATTACCCCTTTCGAGAACCTCATGGTGGAGTTACCCCACTGTAGTATGGAGTTTCACTCCTTGTAGTGTTATGCTACAGTACTTCCTGTAAAGCACACCAGGCATTCACTCTGCCTGAGAACTCATTAAGGCTTTTAAGCCAACCTTCCCACATGAACTGTTTTTCGCAGAAAACAACTGTAGACAACAGTGGTTGTAGGTCCGTAACCTCTCCATGCCCAATAGGACATGTACCCACCATTCCTGATATTCTTCCGATTAATGGTCCTCCCTTGAACCAAAAGCTAGATGCCTAGTAGATCTTTCTTTGAACTAATAACATAAAACTTTATGGTAGGATTGCAATAATACAATATCAGAATGCCTTCAAGCCTATTTTACATGTTGTGTCATCGACCAGCTGGCGCTTGAGGCCCTTGGTGAACGGATCCGCCAGGTTCTTCTGACTCCGAACATCAATCACTGCAATAATACCTCTCTTGATAAGATCATGTACTGTCATGTGCTTCAACCACACAGTCCTCTTCTTCTCGTTGAAGAGGTCATTTGATGCCACCGCTGCAGTTGCCTGGTTGTTGCAGTATATCAATATTGCCGATATTTGTGCCCCAACCACTGGAAGATCATATATGAGCTCCTAAAGCTATTCTGCTTCCTCCGTTGTGGTATCAAGTACAAAGAACTCAGATTCCATGGATGACCGCGAGAGCAAAGTCTGCTTCTTCAACTTCCACGATACAGCAGCTCCACCCATTATGAAAATGAATCAACCTGTGGACCTCTCGCTCTCCATCTTTGAGCACCAGCTGGCATCACTGAAGCCTTCGACTACCGACGGATCTCCGCCGTAGTGCACTGCATATGTCTGAGTCTTCTTGAGATATTTTACAACCCGTTTCACAATTTTCCAGTGCTTATTGTCTGAGTTGCTCGTGAAACGACTCAGCATTCCCATAGCGAAAGCTATGTCAGACTTTGTGATAGTAGTAGCATACATCAAACTCCCGATTACGCTTGCATACTCCAGCTGTCTGACGCTTTTCCCTGAATTAGGCTTCAGCTTCAGATGACACTTGTACGGCATATCGATCCCTGGAAGATCCTGATATCCGTATCGTGTGATCATCTTCTCAATATAATGAGACTGTGACAGCGCTAGTCTAGTATCTGTCCGGATGATCTTGATCCCTAAGATCACATTAGCTTCCCCCAAGTCCTTCATACTAAACTTGATCGAGATGAACTTCTTTGTCTTCGTGACACAGCCCATATTCGTACCTAGGATCAGCATGTCGCCCACGTACAGACAAACGATCACACCTCTTCCATCAGCGAACTTTGTGTAAACACACTTGTCCGTCTCGCTGACCATGCAGCCATTTGACCTTATAACCTTGTCCAATTTCTCATGCCACATCTTGGGAGCCTGTTTAAGACCGTACAAGGATTTCATCAACTTGTAGACTTTGTCTTCAAGACCCTCGACGACAAATCCCTCTTGCTATTGCATGTAAACCTCTTCGGTCAGCTCACCATTTAGGAAAGCCGTTTTTACATCCATCTGATGTATCACCATCTTATGTATTACTACGAAAGTAATTAACATTCTGATGATGGTCATCTGGACTACTGGAGCATACATGTCAAAATAGTCGATCCCCTGCTTTTGAGAAAATCCCTTGGCTACTAACCTAGCCTTGAACTTGTCAATAGTTCCGTATGCTTTCATCTTCTTCTTGAAGATCCATTTGCATCCGATGGGTTTCGCTCCTTCAGGAAGATCAACCAACACCCAAGTGTTATTTGAGGTGATGGAATCAATTTCATTGTCAATCGCCTCCTTCCAGAAAATTGCGTCTCTGGTCTTCATCGTCTCATCATAGGTAAGTGGATCTGCTTCCACATGATATGTGACAAAGCCATTTCTGAAGTCCTTCGGCTTCCTCACACGCTTAGCTGACGGCTCAGCTAGTTCTGGTTCAACCATTGTTTCAATAACAACATCTTCTTGGACTATTTCTTCATTGAGAACTTCAGTTTCTTGTGCACCCTCATTGTTCTTCGGAATATTCGCAAGAACAATATTCTTGTGCCTTGCAAATTTGTCTTCAAAATATTTTGTGTCGTGAGATATATGATTTGACTCAATATCAAGAAATCTTCGAGCATCACTCTTCTCGGCATACCCCAAGAAGATCGTCTTTGTAGTCCTTGTCCCAAGCTTCTGAATCTTCAGATATGGAAGCTTGACATATGCCAGACACCCCCACACTCGAATGACATTCAAGTTAGGTCTGACCTTGAACCAGAGTTCATGAGGAGTAATGTCTGAAGTTGCGTGAGGCACTCTATTCAGAATAAAAGTGGCCTTCAATGCAGCTTCTCCCCAATAGCACTTTGGAAGACCCGCAGTCAACAACATTGACTTAATCATTTCTGTTAACGTTCTGTTCTTCCTCTCTGCTACTCCGTTTGATTGAGGAGAGTATGGAGCCGTAGTCTCATTGACAATTCCATGTTCTTTACAGAACAATGCGAATTCATGAGACCGGTACTCTCCACCCCGATCACTTTTTATTCTTTTGAGTTGTTGTCCAGTCTGCCGCTCAGCTTCGGCTCTGAACTCCTTGAACTTCTCGAATGCTTCGTCTTTAGTCTTAGAGCATAGTGTTCCAGAGTTCTTTGCCGAACTTGCTGGTTCCTGGAAGCTATTCGTGTGGAGCGAATTAAGCTTTGAGCAACAGTGATCATTCACCCCAGCAATCTTTCATCTATCACCTGTCATCCAAGTTGCTGCTGCCTATAACAATTCGCTTAGTATCTTCCTTTTAGAAGTACTACTGTCGTTTGCTACTGTTACAAAATCTTTTTAGATTTTCGTAACTCGTAATCCTCCAAGGATCTCTGTTGCGCACCTTCTTTGAAATGTTGTGTTAAAACATTATATTTTGGCAAATGTTAAAGGCCACCCCTTTTTTACTAAGGGCAACCCATCTACTAAGGGCAACCATGCATTTGTATTTTTTTTACTAAGAGCAACCTAAAATTTACAAGTTTACTAAGAGCCACCAAGGGCCACCAAGAGGACCGCTTCGGGGAGGAGCTGTGGCCGCAGCCCCCCTCCCCCCTCCCCCCGCCGCAGCCCCCTCCCTCCGCCGCCGCCGCCGCCCCTCTCTCCCCGCCGCCGCCGCCGCATGGTTCGTTCCCGACCTGGCTGTTCAATCTCCTGCTGGCCGACATGCTCGAACTGAGCGACAACTACTTCTCCGGCGAGCTGCCGCCGGCGATCGGCGGAGACAAGCTCGGGATGCTGATCCTCTCGAACAATCTGATCCCCGGTCCGATCCCTCCGACCGTAAGGAACCTGCGCGCGCTGCAGACGTTGTCGCTCGAGTCGAACCAGCTGTCGGGGAAGATCCCGCCGGAGATCGGCGACTTGAAGGAGCTGTCCAAGCTCAACCCGAGTAGGAACAACCTGACCTGCAGATCGACGACTTCCTGCATCTCCGGCTACGTCTCCTCGCGAGATCCGAACCCAAACGCGTCCCGAAAGGAGCAAGGACGGGCACCTGGGGTGGGGAAGGCGGACTGCAGGCCTTGCCTGCAGTCCTGTCTTCACTTTGGACTGCAGGCAAGCCTTGCAGTCACTGTAGGTAAAAAAAAAAAAAAAAATTTGATTGTCAATCGAGGACTGCGTGGTGGCCCTTAGTATTTTCAAAATGGCAAACTTGTAATTTTTTTTAAAATTTTAAGTTGGTGGCCCTTAGTAAAAAGGGGGTGGCCTTTAACATTTGCCTATATTTTTTACAATTGTTTCATTTTTTTTAGTTTTCCATCGAAAATTGTGCCCTGGCAATAACAATCTCAAAGTTTATATAGCCTCGCTCTGTAACCGCCCAGTTAGCAACATGTTCGAGATGTGGAAAGAAATCGTCCTGAACATGCTGTAACTGTTCAATCGTGCACAGACACGATCTGAGCCAAAGGGTGCACAGACACGATCTGAGCCAAAGGGTGCACAGTGCGCGCCATCTGCGCGCACCCTGCGCAACACGCTGGATCGCCCTGCGCAACACGCCCAACTTGCGCCACTTGCGCACACTGCACCACTTGCGCACCACGCGCAACCTGCGCAACCTGTGCCAACGGGCAGCGCCCACTGGCGCGCAATTGGGCGCGCCACTGGGCCTCCCAACTGGGCGCGCCACTGGGCCGCGCAAGTGGCTCACGCAATGAGCGTAAAGTGCGTCAATAAAACGTCACATTACGCCTTATTAGCCCGAGTCTGAGTCGCGGGGCTTAGCTCCATTGGAAATTAATTCCCAAGAGCAAAAATCATTGTTGATTTGTCCTTTTTTTCCATTAGAAAAATATCCCCACATGGCACACCGATGTGCACCTCTATACCACTTGTGCATCTCTAAACAAGCATAGCTTATATATAGAGATACAATTTCTTTGGCCTAGCCGATGTGGGACTAAAGTTTCCAAGGAAAAAGGCCAAACCCCAACAGTTTACCCTACAAAAACCAACTCTCTTCATTACAGTTTGTAATTTGGGGAAGCAGAAGAAGAAGACAGGAGACAGCATGATATGGAGATGTAGATGGAGAAGCTACTCTTCTTCTTGTAGGTCAACAGCGGTATGGAGCTTCGGTGACAACAGCAGCGGAGCCCTAGGCCTGACTGATGCGGCTCTGGTGGACTCCTACGAGGCCACCAAGCTCACCTCCCTCCCAGTCCCCTACATCTCCTCCGTCTCCGCCGGACACTACCACTCCCTCGCGGTCGCCCACGACGGCCGTCTCTGGGCGTGGGGGCGCAACAACGAGGCCCAACTCGGAAGAGGATCATCATCGCACTCAACCCGGTCAGTCGCTCGCTCACTCCCACCATTTCATTTCTTTTCAATTACTATGATTTTCTTACTTCGTAATTATAATAATAATGCTCGATACCGGAATCTTGAATTTATAAAAGAACCCCAATTCGAGTGAGGCATGAACCTATTATAGAGTCCTTTTTCATGTGTGTGGCGCTTTTGAGAACAAGACTGAGAGAAATTTTCTTAGATTGTGATAAGATATTAGTTAAAGGACCAGAGGTAGGTAGGCAGGGATTGAAGTTATAAAGAAGGATATGTTTTTTTGTTAGTTTTGCATATGATATTGCCCTTAACAGGGCTGAATGGACGGGGCAATTTGGGATAAAGGCTTTGTTGTTATTATTGTTAGTCCCGGGACGTAATTTTTCGATGGAAAACTGATATTGGTGCAGCACTTCGAGGAAGGTGCACGACAGAGATCCCGGGAGATTCTGATAGACGAAATTAAGTGTGACACTTCGAAGAAGGCACAAAAGAATCCGTAACAGCAGCAACAAAATTTACTAAGAAACTTTCAGATTAGATTAGAAATGGACTTGTTCAGAACGAGTTCTAAGTGGAGAGCAGATGGACAGAAGTATAAATGAACAAAATGATGAAATGGCCTGTTGGGGTGAATGATCACCGGCGCTCAAAGCTTGATTTGCCCCACACGAACAGCTTCCAGGAACCAGCAAGTTCGACAGAGAACTTTGGAACACTCCGTTCTTCTGACTCCTCGGATGGCGCAGAACTCTGCTCTCAAAGTACCTATCTTCTCTGCTCTTAACTTTGAGAATTTCGTAAGAAAATTTCTGATAATGAGAAGTATCCTCTGAGAGAGAAGAGAGGGACTTTATATAGATGCGCCTAATAACTACTCGGTACACAGAACGTTCAGGACGTAGAAAAAATCGCTCCGAACGTTCCGTAACCATTCAAATCGTGCACAGACACAATTGAGTCAACTGGCACACAGCGCGCGCACTCGCGCACAGCTGCGCCAACTGCGCACTACGTGCCAACTGCGCGCCAATTGGCAGCACCATCAGGCCGCACCAACTGGCAGCGCCATCTGGTCGTCCCAATTGGGCGTGCCAATTGGTCGCGCCATCTGGCCGTGCCAATTGGTCGTGCCATCTAGCCGGGCCACGCGAATGGACGCGCGATCGGTTGAGCAGAGGCTCGTGCAACGAGCGCAACTTAAGCGCACTATGCGTCTAGCGACGATGCTGACGTGCTAAGTGCAAAGTGCACCAACAAAACGCCACATTACGCCTCATGAGCCCGAGTTTGAGTCTGAGTCGCTAAGCCCCTACGGGACTTAGCTCCGATGGAATAAATTCCAAGAGCAAAAAGCATTAATGCTTTAACATGGAGTCTTGTCCTTACCTTCTAGTAAAATTACCCACATGGTTCCCTCCTTAGGGTCACCACTCCATGTGCATATCTCAACAACACATACAAAGTATATATTGAGATACACTTCATGCTTTTCCAATGTGGGACTAAATAACACTAGGCATGTATTGAAAGCAAGCTTTCTCTACATGTCAAGGAAAAGCTCCAACAATCTCCCATATATCTCGATATATAGATTTGAGTATTCCCCACAGTAACTGTCCATCATGCATTAGGATAGATGTCACTGACGACTTAAATCTTCCCGCATGGGTCAAACAATAGACTATAATACAAGAATGAACTAAGCCTTAAATCCTTAAATTCTGCACCATAGCTGCAATTCTTCCCACCCACATAATGTAGTCATATGTGCTTCTGGCTGCACATTAAAGACCCTATGCCAGTCTGGTTTCAGTGTATTATTTTGGACGTCTACAAGTTTATCGTCAAGAGACGGCATGTTATCTCTGTCCATACACTATAGGTGAGTTCTTTATTAAAAAGACATGACATGAAGCCTTGCGCTTCCCTTGCGGTGCTACGCCGCTATGACATGGCTTAAAGCCGAGACTTTACCCCTACCCGGGAACCTCATCGTAGTGTTATACTACTGTAGCATGAGGTCACAAGCCTCTTTGTAGTGCTAAACTATCCAGCGTGAAGCCTCAGGCTTCCTTGCGGTATTACGCTGCAACGACATGGCTTGCAAGGCCGAGCCTTTTTTCCTATCTGGGTACCTCATCGTGGTGTCATGCCACTGTAACATGAGAACATCCTCCCCTTTATTGTGCTGTCTACAACTCTTTAATTTCATCATACAATATTAGGCTATCTGCCTATTTGCGGTGCTACGCCTCTGTGACGGCTTGCAAAGCCGAGGCATTATCCCTACCTGGGAACCTCATGGTGGAGTCACCCTACTGTAGCATGGAGTTACACTCCTTGTAGTGATGTGCTACCATGCTTCCTGTAAAGCACACCAGGCATTCACTCTGTCTGAGAACTCATTAAGGCATTTAAGCCATCCTCATCATAGGGTCTGTTTTTCGCAGAAAACATATAGTAGACAACAGTAGTTGCAGGTCCGTAATCTTTCCATACCTCAGATGATATGTACCTACTGTTTCTGATATTTTTCCAGTTAGTGATCCTCCTTTGAACCAAAAGCTAGATGCCTAGTATATTTCTCTTTGAAAAATATCATAAATGACTCTTTGAAGACGAGAAGACTATGCTGCTGCAGGTGAAGGAGTTCCTGAAGCTGCGACAGAAGTTAGAAGATGAGAGAATGCCCCTCACCGACAAGTTTGTTGTTAGAGGGATCGTCTCCAAGCTCTCCGCTGGTTGGACCAAGTTCTATGCAAATATGCATAGGAAGAAACTGGAGATCAATCTGGAAGATCTCCTGCAAAAAATTTACATTGAGGACTAGATGAGGGCTCAGCTGAAGTGGACGCTCTGTCCAAACAGATGGCTAACGCCAATTTGGTTCACACCAAGGAATCCAAGGGAAAGCAGACGGCTTCCCACAACAAGAAGGAGGACCTCAACAATTTGAAAGTGAAGGGGACTTCGTTCAAGCAACAGAAGCCAAAGTCCCATTTGGCTTGCTTCAACTGTGGGAAGAAGGGCCACTTCAAGAGTGAATGCAAATCCAAGTCCAAGCAATCAAAGCAAGGTGAGTCTAGTAAGGTTTCTATGATTACTGACGTAATTGCAATGATTGCTCAGGTCACTGCGGTGGGGGCTGACTCTGACTGGTGGGTAGACACTGGTGCCACCTGCCATGTCTGCTCAAGCAAGGAATTGTTCACCACATACACACCAACTTCTGAAGTTGTTATGGTGACGAACCAGGCACAAGCTGAAGTGCAAGGGATCGGGACGGTGGTGTTGAAGCTGACTTCAGGGAAGTCTCTGACGCTTCAAGGTGTGAAGCATGTACCTGCTATCGCAAAGAATATAATCTTTGGAGGCCTACTCTGTAACCCAGGCCTAAGGATGGACATCAATGCTGGTCAGATGGTGATGTCCATGAAGGGAACATACTTCGGGAAAGCGTTTTATACCGAAGAAATGTTTAAAATTCAGCTTGTAAATCAGTCCAATGTTGTTAATACAATCACTCATTCTGATTATACTCTTGAGTTGTGGCATAATAGACTAGGACATGTTCATTGTAAAAGAATTAACAGAATGTCTAGTCTAGGACTTTATCTCCAAATGTGGGGGTAAGGTAGAGAAATGTGAAGTATGTGCTCAGACTAAGATCACAAGGAAACTATTTTCTCGGGTTAATCGAAGCACAGATCTTCTGGAGTTGGTACACTCTGATATCTGCGATTTCAAACAATTCTCTACAAAGGTCGGGATGAAGTATTTCATAACCTTCATCGATGACTTCTTAAAATACGCGTTTTTACTTGCTCAAGGCTAAAGACGAAGCGTTCGAGAAATTCAAAGAGTTCAGGGTCGAGGCTGAACGGCAAACTGGACAACAACTCAAGAGAATAAGAAGTGATCGAGGCAGAGAGTACCGATCTCATGAATTCATATCGTTCTGCACAAAATATGGAATTGTCAACGAGACTACTGCTCCGTATTCTCCTCAATCTAACGAAGTAGCAGAAAGAAAGAACAGAACGTTGACAGAAATGATAAACTCAATGCTGTTGACTGCGGGTCTTCCAAAATGCTACTGGGGAGAAGCTGCATTGACGACCACTTTTATTCTGAATAGAGTGCCGCATGCAACTTCATACGTTACTCCTCATGAACTCTGGTTCAAAGTCAGACCTAACTTGAATGTCATTCGAGTGTGAGGGTGTCTGGCATATGTGAAGCTCCCAGATATGAAGATTCAGAAGCTCGGGACAAGGACTACGAAGACGATCTTCTTGGGTTAAGAGTGATGTTCGGAGATTTCTTGATATTGAGTAAAATCATATCATTGAATCTCACGACGCAAAATATTTTTAAGATAAATTTGCAAGGCACAAGAACATTGTTCTTGCGGATATTCCTGAGAACAATGAGGGTGCGCAGAAAACTGAAGTTTCCAATGAGAACGTAGTCCAAGAAGTTGTCGAAACAACTGTTGAACCAAAACTCGCTGAGCCGTCAACTAAGCGAGTGAGGAGGCCGAAGGACTACGGAAATAACTTTGTCATCTATCATATGGAAGCAAATCCGTTTACCTATGATGAGACGATGAAGACCAGAGACGATGTTTTCTGGAAAGAGGCGAAAGACAATGAAATTGATTCAATCACCTCTAATAACACTTGGATGTTGGTTGATCTTCCTGAAGGAGCAAAACCCATCGGATGCAAATGGATCTTCAAGAAGAAGATGAAAGCATATGGAACTATTGACAAGTTCAAGGCTAGGCTAGCCAAGGGATTTTCTCAGAAGCATGGGATCGACTACTTCGACACGTATGCTTCAGTAGTCCGGATGACTACCATCAGAATGTTAATTGCTCTCGCAGCAATACATAAGTTGGTGATACATCAGATGGATGTAAAAACAGCTTTCCTGAATGGCGAGCTGACTGAAGAGATTTACATGCAACATCCAGAGGAATTTGTCGTCAAGGGTCTTGAAGACAAAGTCTGTAAGTTGGTGAAATCCTTGTACAGTCTTAAACAGGCTCCCAAGATGTGGCATGAGAAGTTTGACAAGGTTATAAGGTCAAATGGCTACAGGATCAGCGAGACGGACAAGTGTGTTTACACAAAGTTCGCTGATGGAAGAGGTGTAATCGTTTGTCTGTACGTAGACGATCTGCTGATCCTAGCTACGGATATAGGTTGTGTCACGGAGACAAAGATAGAATATGATTCTGCTAGGGAGTCCTCCATAGCATTAAGAATTAGAAGCCTACCGAGGCTATTCTCCCTTCTCCATTTGGTCTGACTTTTAGTAGCAGTAGTAATTGCAGCTGCAGACCCAGTTTCTGGATCAGTCGGTTCTTTCTCGGTTTCCACGTAGTCAACTTTAGCAAGTTGAAGATTGAGGCTAACCTTTCTCTTCCAGACTTGATAGTGCTCTCCATCAAATTTCTCTAACTTGTTGAAGTTAGGATTGATGAGTGAAGCACGAAAGTTTTCCATCTTGTGAAATTTAAGCTTTGAGATTGTTAGTCCCGGGGTGTAATTTTTCGATGAAAAACTGATATTGGTGCAACACTTCGAGGAAGGTGCACAACAGAGATCTCGGAGGATTCTGATAGACGAAATCAAGTGTGACACTTCGAAGAAGGCACAAAAGAATTCGTAACAGCAGCAGCGAAATCCACTAAGAAACTTTCTGATTAGATCAGAAATGGACTTGTTCAGAACGTGTTCTAAGTGGAGAGTAGATGGACAGAAGTATAAATGAACAAAATGATGAAATGGCCTGCTGGGGTGAATGATCACCGGCGCTCAAAGCTTGATTCGCCCCACACGAACAGCTTCAAGGAACCAACAAGTTTGAGGGTTAATTAGTTGTACCCCCCTATGGTTTGTACATATTTTGGTAACTGTCCCCGTTGTTTCAAAAATAAAGAACACCCCCCTGTCTGCTTAATTTTTCACTCATTTTCTTCTATGCACCAGGGGGGTACAACTAATTAACTTTATAAATCAGGGGGGTCTTCTTTATTTTTAAAACAACAAGGACAGTTACCAAAATATGTACAAACCATAGGGGGGTACAACTAATTAACCCCAAGTTTGACGGAGAACTTCGGAACACTCCGCTCTTCTGACTCCTCGGATGGCACGGAACTCTGCTCTCAAAGTACCTCTCTTCTCTGCTCTGAACTTTGAGAATTTCGTAAGAAAATTTATGATAATGAGAACTAACCTCTGAGAGAGAAGAGAGGGACTTTATATAGATGCGCCTAATAACTGCTCGGTATGCAGAACGTTCAGGACGTTGGGGAAACCCCTCTGAACGTTTCGTAACCCGCTCAAATCGTGCACAGGCACGATTGAGTCAACTGGCACACAACGCGCGCCAATTTGCACATAGCGCGCGCTAACAGCGCACAGCTGCGCACAATTCGCCAATTGTGCGCCAACTGGCGGGTTAATTAGTTGTACCCTCCTATGGCTTGTACGTATTTTGGTAACTGTCCCTGTTGTTTTAAAAATAAAGAACACCCCCCTGATTTATAAAGTTAATTAGTTGTACCCCCTGGTGCATAGAAGAAAAAGAGTAAAAAATTAAGCAGCCAAGGGGGTGTTCTTTATTTTTGAAACAACGGAGACAATTACCAAAATACGTACAAACCATAGGGGGGTACAACTAATTAACCCCCAACTGGCAGCGCCATCAGGCCGCGCCAGCTAGCAGCGCCACTGGGCAGCGCCATCTGGCCGCGCCAATTGTTCGTGCCATCTGGCCGCGCGATCGGACCACGCGAATGGACGCACGATCGGCTGCACAGAGGCTCGCGCAACTTAAGCGCATTATGCGCCTAGCGACGATGCTGACATGCTAAGTGCAAAGTGCGCCAACAAAATGCCACATTACGCCTCATGAGCCCGAGTCCGAGTCGCTTAGCTCCAATGGAATAAATTCCAAGAGCAAAAAATCAGGTTAATTAGTTGTACCCCCTATGTTTTGTACGTATTTTGATAACTGTCCCCGTTGTTTCAAAAATAAAGAACACCCCCCTGGCTGCTTAATTTTTCACTTATTTTCTTCTATGCACCAGGGGGGTACAACTAATTAACTTTATAAACCAGAGGGGTGTTCTTTATTTTTAAAACAACAGGGACAGTTACCAAAATATGTACAAACCATAGGGGGGGGTACAACTAATTAACCCTAAAAAATTATTAATGCTTTAACATGGAGTCTTATCCTTACCTCATAGTAAAATTTTCCACATGGTTCCCTCCTTAGGGTCACCATCCCATGTGCATATCTCAACAACACATACCAATTATATATTGAGATACACTTCATGATGCTTTTCCAATGTGGTACTAAATAACACTAGGCATGTTTTGAAAGCAAGCTTTCTCTACATGTCAAGGAAAAACTCCAACAATTGTATGCACAAGTTTTTCGTATGTTGTATATTTAGAATGCCCAACATGGATTTCCGATATTTAAACATGTCATTGATATATTGTCATGCATTTGCTATCCGAAATGTCAGACCTCAACCAGATATGAGCCGATATCCACGTCATCTCCAATATTAGAACCTTTTATAAATTATAGGCTTAATTGCACTTTGATATCCTCAACTATTTCAGTTTTTCAACTTAATACCTGAAACTTTTTTACTCAACAACTCGATACCCTCAACTATTTTAGTTTTTCAACTTAATACCTAAAACAAAAAAATTCCGAAACTACCCTCGGCTCCCTCTCTCTCTCTCTCTCCCCATTGCACTTTGATATCCTCAACTATTTTAGTTTTTTAATTTAATACCCTAAACTTTTTTACTCAACAACTCGATACCCTCAACTATTTTAGTTTTTCAACTTAATACCTAAAACAAAAAAATTCCGAAACTACCATTGGCTCCCTCTCTCTCTCTCCCCATGCACCCCCTCCCTTTCAGGCAATGCCCCCCTCTCTTGCGATGCTCCCCCCTCCCTCTCCGGCGGTCAATGCCCCCTCCCCCCCTCCAGCGGTGCGCGAGAAGGGGGCATGGGTGGAGGAGGGGGTGGGGGCGGCCGACGGCAAGAGGAGGGGGCACAGGTGGAGGCGGGAAAGGAGGGCGGTGGGAGGAGGGGGGAGGCGCGTGGGTGGCCGGAGGGGTGGAGCAGGGAAGTGCGGGTGGCCGCAGGGGGGGGGTGCGGGTGGGGCAGAGGGGGGGAGGGTGCTGGGGGTTGGGCGGAGGGGCGGGGGCGGGTGGCCGGAGAGGGGGGGGGGGGGGTTGGGGGGGGGTATGGGAGAGGGGGGGGTTGGGGGGTAGTTTTAAATTTTAAGCAGGAGCATTATTGTCCAAATTTTTTCAGGGTATCAAGTTGAAAAAAGATGAAGTTCAGGTACCAAGTTGAAAAACTAAAATAGTTGAGGGTATCAAAGTGCAATTAAGTCTAAATTATAATGTCATGAGTCGGTGATTATTCTTTTGCACGAGTGTTAACATAAGGTCATGACAAGAAACTAAAGGAACACATGAGGCAACTTTGGCAGATTTCTGATTCAACACACATAACCAGATATTGGGGTTAACCTTTAGCCAATCCCCTTACGGGTTGTTAGTCAATCAGGATTTCAGAATCACATGTAGTGATTCTGAAATTCAGTGTTAGTCAAGTAGGATTTCAGAATGAGATTTCACAAACCACTCGTTAGTTAATTGTGATTCAATAATCACTACAATGGAAATTTAAATCACATGGGATTGTTTCTTATTCATTTTTTTTTATATTTAACCATACCTTGAAAATATGTGATTTTGAAGTATCAAACTCCTATGCTCTTAACTCCGGTCCTTATGTTTTTCATATCCCTCTTCTTCATTGTCCAGGGTACAAGTTTGAATATTCTCTCTCCGATCAAAGACCTTACTTATCTAAGGCATCATATTTCGTCGATTCGAAGTCCCTCTCTTACTGTCTCAGCCTTTCCGTCGACCGCCTTTGTCCTCCTTCCGCACAACCGCGATCAATGACATGTTCTTCTACATCCGTAGCCTACAAGCGACAATACTATGGATAATTCCGTCATTGTCGGTAAGGAATGTGCCAACGACAGAAGTGACTCACCGTCGGTAAGAAATGTGTCGCCGACAGGCTATGATGTCATGCTTCGGCCCGTCGAATCATTCGTCCTTACATCGGTTTAGCCGAATCGATCGTCCTCGCTGGGGAGTGATGCCGTACGAGTCTGGAGTTGCAATCGTACAAGGCATGATTAAAACTTTAAATGGTTATCTCAATTCAAAATATTTGCAGCGAAAAAAACAAAGTCATGTTGAAGTTACACAAAGTATACGAAACAATCTCTTTTATTCATAAAGAGCGGAATATAAAGGCCTTCAATAGCACCAATGAATATGCCGAATTGGCTTACAACAATCATGATCTCTCTAGCCCATAAAGGATCTCGACGTTCCATACACCATGTCTTCTATATCCCGGCCGCACCTTCATGTTGCAAGTCCGAGCCCTGATGCATCAACAAGTCCAAGTCGCTTCAGTATATGGCGGTTGGGGTATCAGTACACATCTTATACTGGTGAATGGAAAATCCACTCGCCTAAACCGACACTAAATAATGGTGTGAACATGCAACTTAATTTGGTGATCTTTCTATCTTTACCTTATGATCAGTTTCATGGCATCTTATAAAAGCAGAAAAACATGTACTTGGCAAACATATTATACCTGATAGCATATGCAGAATAGGAAACATATAGAAACCTGTCGCCTTGCGGCGACTTCTTAGCAGCCCGATGCACTCACCCTTGCGTTGATGTAAGGTGAATACTTACCATCCTTCCTTGTCATGTTAAAAAACATTTGAAACATAAATGTGCTAGGATCTGTGTTCCTGCACCAAACATAATCTCAGTCTACCGACCTTATTTATATGAAGGTCACTGGCATTCCAAACTATAATGGACTACATCTCAACCGTATTACGGTGATCACTCCACTTACGGGTTGCTAATCCAGTATCTGAAAGACCCCGATTTACTGATATTGTGGCTTATCACATCAATAGCCGGTTGCAAGCCTTCTTAATGATGTGCATCGTAATACGCACCTCAAATTCCTCCTAGGCCAAACGGTCCCGGTGCCCCGAAGATTGTCACGTTCCGATTTTCACAGAATCGTTCGTCCTCGCTTTGATCTCTACGGAACCGATCGTTTTCGCTTGGGCGTGATGCCGTGCAAGCTTAAGTTGCACTTGCACAAGGTCAGAACTTGCACAACGACAAACTAGACTAAAACAACAACACAAGCAGAACTTTAAATACAGAAAACCAAATTGTACACATATATTGGAACAAAAAAAACTTCTTTATTAATAAGCTTGATAGGAAATAAGAAGAATTTTTTGCTTGCGACTCAAAATTTCATGTTTGGCTTGCACCATTTTTTTTTGAAAATAGCTACAATGTCCATACATCATTTCTCTTTACTAAAAACGAAATGTAAAGACACATTCAGAAAACCTACTAGACTTGAATTGAAACCTTCGAGACGAACGAGCAATGCTCCACTGGATTGGACAAGCTTCTAGTGCCTCAGAATATCCTCCTAACTGTTGCTATCCGAAATATTACCCACAACGTGGGTCAGTACACAACATGTACCGGTTAGCGGCCGTGGCCGAACTCATATAAATCTAAATCAACATGTGAAGCTAGCATTTATTATTAGTGATCATTGTACTTGTCTAAGTTCTTTTAAGCAATTCATAATAAGAAACATAATCAGGTAAAACAATCACTTATAACACAAATCTTACACACGTTTGGCAATCCATCCATGCACAAGACAAAGATTAGCACAATTTACACATATATGAATAAAACTTACGTTTCGTCTCTGCATTTGTGTTAGGCTTGCAATAATTATAAAAATATGCATGCGTCCAACTACATGTTGGTCCATGGATGAATTCCCATGATAGCAGTTGGGATGTACAAGTCCATCTTACTAATAGACTATCACCACCTGATCGCGAGGAGTTCTAGCCTCATAGTGTCTTGTTCCCTCCTAGGGCGAGCGATTCCCAGTGTCCCAGAAATCAGTTGAGAGATTACGTCCTTGTGCACAAATTGTTCAGACCAATGCGAATGCAGCTATCAGATAAAACTACTATGCGCTAGTCTAGCAACATGTAAATATTTTCATCTTCTTTTTCTTTTCTGTACGGTCATGACGTGTTTTCCATACAAAGCTATCTTTTCAGGCAATTCACAAGGGACATATAACCATTCATATTGAAGCCAGTAAAGTAGTAGTTTTATGATTAACATGTGATTCATTTATTTATCTTCTCTTATCTTTTTATTATCATGGTATTGTTGATCATCGGAACGCAAAGAGTAGACTAGAGATATTTTGTTAAGGTATGAGATAAATGATCGTCCGGTCAAAGCAACTCACCAAAATAAATCTTATTCGAGAGAAGGAGGCTTCATGCAACGCTTACGTCCTGCCTAAGCGTCTTGCATTGGAATGAACATTTGATTAGCATACTTCGATCTTTTTCTCTCAAGATCCGGAATGAATACGAAATGCGATAAAAGTGACCAATGAAAACCAATCATCGAAAACCAAACGAAAACACATTCATCAAAATTAAGCAGCAAAAACATCCAATAGAAGCCGATCCACGAGTTGAATAGGTTCATTGCATTTTGTCCATGATCAAACGATACCGACGAGGTTTCCCCAATACTCAGTCAAGACTGGGTCAACAAGCCCTGGGTATTACATAATAAACTGCGAGGAGCGGGGCACTACAATGATCTTGTTCGAGGAAGCCAAAACCGTGCACAGGTTATCCAAGTCTATGGCCATGTAATTCGCGTCTAACTCATACAACACAGCATAGTCTGAGTCTGAAAGTCAGAAATCACACTATCTCACATTACCATTCTTCTATTCAATATTCCATACTCCGCTTCAATGTTCCGTGGCACCATGTCCCAACTTAATGTTTCAAAGCGACAACCTGTAGGTCCCGAACAAACCGAGGCACTATGCTCCTTTGCATAATCAGCAATTCTGTGGCATTTATGCCACAACTGCTCACTTCACATACGAAGCTATACTTTCGATTTTCTAGGACTTAGTGTTCAGTATTCTCCGATTCGTGTATCGAGGCGTGTAGGACTTAGTGTTCAGTATTCTACGATTCGTGCACTCGATGCACGCCTCGATACAGTATTTCAATGTTCTACGACCCGTTCTCCGACTCGTGCACAGATGCACGTCTCGATATAGTATTTCAATGTTCTACGACTTAGTGTTGATTCCCCTTCGACTCGTGCACTAAGGCACTCGGCGATACGGCTATTCGATGTTCTACGTCTCGTGCACTTGATGCACGTTCCCATATAGTTATCCCATTTCCTACGAGTCGTGCATTTGATACAAGTTTTGCACCAATTGTTCAATGTTCTATTTAGTGTTCAACACACACTACGACTTCTACTTATCCTTAACCACGCACGTGGAAATCCATGACGTTTCAAGCACACAAGGGTACATTTTATTAAGACATGAAGTAGGAAAGAAGGGTTAGAATCCTCCCACCTTTGCCGATTCGTCTATTGTTTCGTTGAGCCGATGAAGCTCGATTCGTTAACTTTATTGCACGATAATTTTGTTTGACTTAACCATTCGAGCGCTTCTTGCTCCTTTGAACTAACTGACCGATTCGACCTATTGTGCCTATGGCTCAGTCCGTTGTGAGGTGATATTTTGATCTTCTGCGGTCTCTGTTGCAAATAAGACAAAATGTCGGCCTCATAAATTTTTACGTAAAAGCCTGCACATGAAACCAACTCAATTAATACTTCATCAAATCAACTTAACACTTCCATCGATTCGAATTGATACTTCTTCGAATCGACTCAATATTTCTTCGGGTCAACTTAACTTCTTTGAGTCAACGACTCAGCGTAATGCATTGTGCGATGCGGGACATTACATATGATAGGAAGAACATGAGATTTTTTTTCATTTCCTTGAACTTTGGAATATGGTTTTGGTTGTACTTTTATGATTATTTTCCCTTAAGAAATGGTAACTATTGTTGAACAAGACGAAATTATGGGCTGATTTTTGTTAAATAAGAATCAATGGACATGAAAACAAAAAGATGCAAAATTACATCATTAAGGTGTTTGTTAATTGTCCTCGATGATTTCATTGTACTTTTAGTTATATTTATTGTAATTTATATTACATAGCTAAATACGATTTTTTTTTTTTTTTTTTACATTTCACCTGAATTAGAAAGAATTTTTTGGATCAAGTTTTTCATAAACGTGATCAATCATGAATTAGAACGCCAAGCTAACCATATATTTAACACTTTGCACCCCGGTTTTATGATAACTTGATCAATAATATTAATCACAATTAATATTTAAATTACTATATTAAATTATCAACAAATTATCTTAATTTTTTTCATATAATAATGCAAAATTATATGAAAACAATTAATTTTTATTATAGAATAATTGTGTAAGTTTAGTTTCATAATCGCAGACATTCCAAAACCAATGTGTTTTATCTTAAATTATTGTGTGTGATTTGAAATCACAACCACAATATGCTTTTTAAATCCAGATTGACTAACCTCCCCTTAGACATGACCCAAAATCACATGGACCACACATCTGTTTCTCTCCTAGTCTCAAGAAATAGTACCACTTGTACTGACATGACTCATGAGACAACATAAATTGGACTACCAGCAGTGGCACGAGACACTGAAATGATGAGTAGTTAGGTGGATTGACAACCCGACAGGTATAGCGGCTTAGATATCCCCCATTCCCCTCCCTTAATTTTTTTGGCTTGTTCCATGGTTTCCCTGAGGGTGCCTCACTGCCAAAATCACCAATATGGATACTCCCAAGAAGGGTTTTTACGGGTTCCGGAATAGATATTACGAACCTTGGGAACTACCCTCCTTCCCATTCCCTTTTCTCTTTTTTTTTTTTTTTGCTTGGAATTGAAGGTTTGGGCTTTGGATTATATTTCCACAGACCAGAATACTCTGAGCTGTAACTTATTTTGTACTCAAACCATAATTTCCTGACTTTTGCATTGGCTACTAAATTGATCCAACATGTCCAATATGTATTAGTCATGACTAATCTTTTAAACCTTGGCTTGGATCTTTGTAGTCACGGCAATATTCTCCAATAGTTTCACATACAGGCAAGTAGTCTAATGTGTAGCATAGTAGCATGTAATGAACCTTCAGGCACCTATCCTGTCATCCAGTGATTGTACGTCTTTTCTTGGCTATCATATGTTTTATAGTTTGTTGGTTCATCTTCCATTATATAAGGATCCTTCCTGATAAGTAACTCAAACTGTAAGAGAAAGTACGTACTTCTCAACACAACCATTGGACTTTTCTCTAGTCATTTACTGATACATGTAAGATGTTCTTCCTCATGTTTTTGGCTTGAGATTTGCAGCTTTTCTCGACTTGCTTTGGTGTCCCTGCTTGGTCAAGCTTCGTTTTTTTTTTCCTTCAACTTGCCTTATTAGTAACTCCATCTTTTTTGTACTTAATATCTTCTATAACACACCCCCCACCCCAAGTCCGGATAAAGGAAGAGGATTGTGTTAGATAACTGATAGCTAGCATAAAATGTTGGCCCGATTTCTCTTGAAATGAATCCCTATGTAGTAGTACATGCTGGAGGGATAAGAAATGAAAGCACGAGAATTTGGAGGTGGTGTTTAGTCGAGTATAGGATGAGGGTAAACGTTCTAAAGATGGTTTGGACATGTGGAAAGGAGACAAAATAGATACACTAATTAAGAGTGCTAGGATCTTAGTCAAAAGGTTGCTGGAACTAGGGGTAGGCATATTCGAAAAAGATTTGGCATTTGCTAAAGTTAGAGAGAGAGAGAGAGAGAGAGAGAGAGAGAGAGAGAGAGAGAGGAGATGACCCTTAACTAAGAATGACATGAAGGCTTTGTTGTTGTTACTTATACTGTTAATCTTCTTATTTTCCTATGGCTTTCAAAACATGCCAATATTTCTTTAGTATTACGTTTTGGAGTCTTATCTGGCGATCCCTTCTTTTGGTACATATCTACATCTTAGATCCATCTCAATATCGTTCGTCTTAAAACCCATTATCTTGAAGAGTATGACCATTTCTGTAGTGATGAAGATTCAACCATATAAAAATAGTATTACAATTCTCATGTCTTATAGTAAATTGACTGGTTAGGGATTTAGAATTTAACATACAAGTTTCTCTCTATACTCCTACAAGTCATCCTTATTCTAATTCTTGTTTCTTGTCCTCCTTAGTCGTTCCATCTTCCTTCTCCTTTTTATTCTTTTCATTTCTTTGTTCTCTTTGATGTCTTTGTAGATGCTAGGTTCTCCACCAATTTTTCTTAATTGCCCAGATAGCCTAAATCAGAGGAATGAGGAGGTTAGGAAAGGTTGCATGGAAATAAAAGGAGAAGGAAAGAAGGAAAAGAAGTATTAAGAAAGAAGAACAAATAATATGTTGAAAAATAGAAAATATGAAGAATAAAGAAAAAAAAAACTGGTACAAGATGAAGAAAAAAGACATAATTAACATGAAAAGAAAACCTTAAAGGCGTCACCCCTGGTTGCCTCCATTTAGACCCATTAGCTGGTCCATGCTATCTTTGTGAAGGTGAGAGGAAGAACTTGACGAGGATAAGGCTTTTTTATAAGATATTTTGTTCTTCAAAACTAATTTCATGTTGTAGTTGTTGAGTCCATGTAAACAGGTCTTATTCTGTTACATGAGTCAAACTTGATTTAGAACCCTAGCTAAGGCCTGTTTAAGGGATTGGACTACCTAGGCAGATTTCCCGCACTTGGATAAACTACTTAATGCTAAGGTTTGGGCTACCAAATCTAGCCTCTCCTAACTAAGCAACTTTGGCATACTAAGCCTAGAAAAATACTTGACTTGCCACCTACATAGATTGTGTATTGCAAGCATTCTTCGCTCACCATTGGCTTGCAGGTTCCATAATGTGGTATGGAGCTTAGTTTCTTACTAATGGACCCCTTTGACAAAGTATGCAAATCGAGAACATACTTTGGTGGTTTGGAATATACAATGACAACTTTAGAATATTCATTTCAACTTTAGAATTATCTTGTTATCACAAAGTACTCCATAAACACTGCTTTATTTCAACTATATTGTTAGAATTCTATGTATGCATTCCTTCCCAATCTCTCCATCACGATGAATGATTGATCATAAATAGTAAATACCAAAAACTGTCACTCTTAGTTATCTCTTGTTCATCTATATGAACTCCCCTATTATTGTTCTTGACTAATGGTTGAAGTTATATTTATATACTCCGTTTCGCTATAATAACCCTTAGATTCCAAAGTATCTCTCCTCACTTATATTTTAATTTGGCATCTAAGCTTCTCTATTCCCATCTACAGACAATATTGTCAGCAAACAAGCAAACATCATATACCAACCAACCCTTGTATTAAATTATCAATATAAATGATGAAATATATAAAAGTACAAACGATCCCAAGAACTCAAGTAAATATAAAATAGTAAACCCTTAATTACTTAAAAAATAACCAAAAATAAATTTGACCATAAAGACTAATGTATTTTACAAGGTTCACACTATCGGTATTGGAATCGATATCAGACTATTCCTACGAGTATCGGTATCAGCGATATTGGTAGTATCAGCGGCTTCGGATCGGAGTATCAGATTTTTTGGTATCTGAAAACAAATAATTACTAATAAATTATTTACATTTAAAAATATATATGTTACATTTAGGCATAATTTTAAGTATTTTCAGTGTTATTTCTTACTTCTTAGTAGTTTTGAATGTAAATGAAATAGTAGTCACCCTTAATAGATTGATTTTCTTCTTTTACATGCTTTTACAACCTTATTATGCTTTAAATCCTTGTTGATTTGTCTTTTTCGTTTAATTTTCTTTGCCGAATTGACCGGAAAAGAGACCCCCAATGTCGGTATCGGTCAGTATCGGGTATCGGTCGGTATCGGATTGGGACATGCCAAACCGTATCGGTATTGGCCGTATCGGATCGGTATCGGCCGATACTTTAAACCATGGTATTTTAAATCAGTCGCTCATGTTTTGAAGGGAGTGAGTATGGCGCTTTTCCTATATTGGAATGATAATTGTTTCGTCTTTCATGTAGCTGGGACTCAAAATTTGAACTATAGATCATGAGCAGTGTCCCCCATGTTCATTAACAAACTGAACATAGGACATGTTGTGGAGATCTAGATGACTTCTTGAGGGTAACCATAATGACATTGATGACAAGCGACTCGTCATAATCATGATGTACAATACAAAGTCAACAGAGATATCAATGGTGGAGATAGTAACTTGGACAAGATTAAGTGGCAGATCAGCAAGAACAATGGAGTCCGTACAATAAGATTTTGGAGGATCTAATAGTGGTGATGAACTGTCAGGGATATTCCTCTAGGGCCTTTCTAGGCTTGCAGATGCTACCAGGGAAGTTGGGTGATGCAGACGAGCCTTCCAGCTCGAAGTGATTATCCATTTCACGACTTGTATGGCTTAACTGGTGTTTCTTCTAGATCTCATTGGAAGGTTTCTTGGTTGCTACTGGCACTTATTGACAACAAGCACAAGATGGAAAATGTGGAGCCGTCTATAGGCCCTGGTTGGAAGCATGTGGAGATGGTAGATGTGCATGTGGTAAGTTGGATGATGTAATCTGGTCGTCTAGCTCGACGTGGCTTTCCTTCAAGAAATCCTATGGTATTACTAGTAGTCACCACAGATATCATGGGAAGATTCCTCAGTCATCTCTTTAGCTAATGGTGGTACCAACCGAATTGCTAGAGGGCTTCCGAAAATGTGGAGAGTAACAGTGTTTTTGAAACCTGTATAAATGATTGGTGTGACTTGGAAACAATGATAAGCCGGAAGAGCATCAGGAGGAAATTGTTGCATTGATCATGGATTAGATCGTGGCAACTATCAAGGTACCATAGGCCTCTCCCCTGATTTTGATGCAATGTAAGAGACAAAATAGTCAACTGTTCTCTTGGAAACAATGAAGGTGTTGGCAGCAGTATGAGGATATCATTGCATGATGAACCAAATTTCTGGTACCAAAAGTTGGTGCTGGACAACTTTTCCGCTATTAAACGACACAAGAACATGGTCTCACCAAAGCGGTGAATAACTATCTAAAAGAAGACGAGGACTAAATTTAAGAAAATCATTAAAAAATTAATTTCTTTTGAAAAAAATAATAAACAGTTAACATGTTTGTTCTTATTTAGACCCAAAATCCTGAACTGATTTAAATTTGGAATGTAGACAGCGATTAGAATAATCTGAAAAAGAAGTAATAAAAACGATTTCTGCAAGTGTAAGTATTCTAGAAATAAGATATCCATATGCTAACTTGAGCAAAAATATCCCTTACATTAATAAGTTCCCAGAAAGACGATTTTCGTGTCACCTACCTAGGTGGCCATCCATGTGGTCTTCGTAATACTGTTTTTTTTAACATCTTGCAAGCTCCAAAGTGATGTGTTCAGGAAAGACTTTGTTCTTTCCCATGGATGATTTTAAACTACTTTTATGTGATTCTCGAGCAGAGATACATGGAGTAAACCAGAAAGGGTGGTAGGACTGGATCATGTGAATGTTCGAGCCGCATTTGCATCCGGTGTTGTTTCAGCAGCCGTTGCTGATGATGGTTCTTTATGGGTATGGGGGAGATCAAAGCGTGGTCAACTTGGTCTCGGCAATGGAATTATTGAAGCTATCACACCCTCCAGAGTAGTAGCACTTTCTGGCCATGAGATAGTTAAGGTATCATATCGTATTATTTCCAATTAATTTTAAGGTGATTGGTAGCCATTTATTTTGTCTAGAAAGGATGAATAAAATATCATATACGACATAGATTACTGACTGCATTCTGGTGATATTTTTAAAATAGTCTAGTTCCTATTGAATCTAGAATGATCTTTTCAGTTGACTTAGATGAAGACAGTCTCAAATTTCTGATTAATTTCCTAGTTCACATGTTCATATTTTTGGAACATTGGGGTGTTACTTCATTAATATCTAGATTTGTCTATTTTTTAGGTAAAGAAGAAACTGAATAATGCTGCTAACATGTCTCTCAAACAAATTTATTTCATATATTAGAGATGTTAATTATTCTCAACATCGAGGTGTATATAGCAGTATAGGTGATGTTGACAAGTCATAATTTTGAGGCCTTGTCAGGGAGTGCGGGTGAAACAATTATTGAAGCATATTAACATTTAAGAGAAACTAAAATTTCATTGTCTACATAAAGGGAGTATCCCGGTCCTTTTAGATGCTTGTTTCTTGGTTTCACTGCTTGAGCTTAAATATTTAGCTTTAAAAAAGAGTGATAAAAGATGATGGAAACCGTGTTCCAGATCCTGTAATCTCAAATGTGGTAGGTTCCTAATCCAGATCACCAAAACTAGCTCCGGACGGTCTGGAGCTTAAAACATGGAGTTACAATGAGGATATCAACAAACAATAATATGAAAGAGAATAAAGAAATTTATTGTAAAATGAAGCAGGTATGAGGATATGAGGAAGTAGTGGTAGTATTAACTATAAGAAAGAACCTTTTCCTTGCGCGCGCACACACTCACACACACATATACATATATAAAAATGGTGCTTACAGCTACAAATGGCACATACGGAAGCAGAGAAACAGGACACAATTTGATGGGATTGGAACTCACAAGAATTTTATCCTTAAAAGAATCCAAGATGATAGACTGATCATGTTTCAAAATGAAAAGAATCCAAGAGGGACAACATCAGGCACACACACACACACACACACACACACAACACACACACACACACACAAACACCATTCTTAAGAGAACTATAATCCTAACTAGTGTACCAGTTAAGTTTACACCCTTCGTACCATGTACAAGGGAAAGTGGCGTATTACAGTATCCATACCCGTATTGCACCTCAAAGAGAACCAGAATCCAGGTCAATATGTGATAAAACAAAAATATAAACAAATTGTTAGAATATTTGGTATTGGAGAGTGATTTGGCCAAATCATTCTATCTTTAGACGACTAATTTGTTTTCCAATTTTAGGTTGATTCTTTTCCTTTTTTTAGTAATTGACAGACTGTGGCTTGCATGTCTAATTTCTAGGACTGATTTCTAAGATTGTTTTTTTTTTCTATAGGCAAAATTGTATATATATGTGTTGTATTATTCTTAGAAGATGTAGAAGATTAATATTTCTCCTCAAATTTAGTTTTATGGTATCAGAGCCAACTGCTCAAAAATACTTCTTTATTGTTTTCTTTTACGTTTTTGTTGTCGTTGTCAGAACAATGAGCTATGAGACAAGTTTGGATAGGGATGTATCTTCATCTGGTACATCCAGTCCAGTCACTTCGTCCGTGGTTGTGCAATTGGAGAAGGATCATCACTGCAGATCACAAATCAAAAAGTTAGATGGCAAGAATTGCTTCCAATGGTCCCAATCTGTCTTGTTGGTGACCAGAGAAAGAGGAAAGCTTGGATACATCACCGGCAAGGTTCGGCGTCCAAGCACAAAGGACCAAACCTATGCAAATTGGGAGCTTAATAACTCTCTTGTTATGGCATGGCTGATTAACTCAATGGAGCCATATATTAGCCGTACCTATTTGTTTTTTTCGAACTGCTAAAGCAATATGGGACGCTGTTAGGGAGAATTATTCAGATCTCGAAAATGCCTCACAAGTCTTCGAGATAAAGAACAAACTCAATGATATTCGACAAAGAAATTTGGATATCACTGAATATTACAACGCATTGCAGACACTTTGGCAGGAGTTGGATATGCACTATGAGGCAGATTGGGGTGATTTGGAGAACAACGTGAAGTTTAAGAGACACCTAGAGAAGGAACATTTGTATGAGTTCCTAGTCGGTCTCAACAAGGAACTTGACGAGGTTCGTGGACGGATTCTAGGCCAAAGACCTCTGCCTTCCATCAGTGAAGCCTTTGCTAGGGGTGCAACTCGGACGGGTTGGGTCGGGCTTGAGATCAACCCGAGTCCAACCCGATGAATCATAAGCCTAGCCCGAGCCCAAGCCCGGCCCGACATCGAGTTCAACATATGAAGCCCAAGACCAAGCCCGGAGGATCGGGTTTGGCTCAGGTTGAACTCGGATTGGATCGGGTCTATCGGGTTTATCGGGCTCTAATATACTAACTGAAACAATTTTAAACAAAAGTAATATTAAACACATAATTAAATAGCAATCAAATCTTGATCATTACAAAATACAAACTGAAATAAGATTTAGGATAAGGAGTTGAAGAGTTTGGGTGAAGAAGTTTAGGATTTAAACTTTTTATTTAAGAAGTGTTATATATATATATATATATATATATATATATATATATATATATATATATATATATAGTCGAGTTTCGGGGTTTTCGGGTAACCCGGCATATGAACCCGAGCCCAACCCAATTTATGATTGGGTTCAAATATTTGAATCCAAATCCGAGCCCGAACCCGAGTATCTTCAATCCTAACCCAACCCATTAACGGGTTTACCCGATCGGGCTCGGGTTTAGCCAGCCCAAGTTGCACCCCTAGCCTTTGCAGAAGTGCAGCGTGAAGCAAGTAGGCGCAGAGTTATGCTCGGGGATAAAAAAGACTCACACGAAATCTCTGGGAGTGAAAGACCCGTAGACAACACTGCACTTGTCACAAAAAATATTGCCAACCGACCTATTGGAGACCAGAAACTCAATCGACATCTGCGGTGCGCTCACTGGAATAAACTCGGCCATACCCGAGAAAGATGTTGAGGCCTTCACGGGAAACCTGCAGATGCAAACCATGAAGACAGAATCAATCCAATAGCTTTCAAACAACTGTAGAAGAGAAGTCCGATGAATCAAACAACACTGGAGTGTTTTTGAACAAGGATCAATCCGAGCAGCTTTATAAACTAATAAGTCAGCAAAACATGACCAATTCCAACATTGCCACGAGTAATTTTGCTCATCAAGGTACTGCCCTCCATGTACAAAAAGAAACTCCTTGGATATTTGATACTGGTTCATCAAATTATATGGCAGGTAACAAATCTCTTTTTTACACCTATATACTATGTCATGAAACCTCAAGGGTAAAAATAGTAGATAGAACTCTCTTCTGTTGCTGGAAAAGGGTCTGTCCGTTTTTTAGACTCTCTTGTTCTACATTCTGTACTTCATGTTCCTAAATTAGCATGCAACCTGGTGTGGATTAGCAAACTAACTCACGACTGTGATTGCGCTGCTAAGAGCAGGGATCGGAGAGGATGATTGGCACTGCTAAGGAGGATGGTGGACTCTACTATTTTGAGAATGGTGATCATGCGGAGAGGCAGGTTACTATTGCTGAGACTAGTCTTCTTCTTCCAGTAAAGATGTAATAATGTGGCATCGTAGGTTAGGCCCTAATTTTTATTATCTTAAACGTCTGTTTCCAGATTTGTTTACCAATCAAGGTTCTAAACGGCGGTAGACGGGTGCGCGGCGGAGAGAGTCCGCCTATTGCCTAGGCCGCCTAGGCGTCGACTAGGCGCCGCCTAGGCGGTTGATACATTTTAAACATTTTTTACTATTTTACCACTATTTTTTTTTTTTTTTGCATAATATGCATATTTTAAGGATGTTCCATGCATAACTAAGTTGTAGAACGAAGATTTATAAAGTTTTAGTTTTGTAAAAGTGAACCATAGGCCCATAATGCTTACAAAACCTTTTTGGCCAAGCTTGAGGGAGAGTGTTAGAATATTCAATATTAAAGAGTAATTTGAAGGACCGTTGGCAACTCTACAAGGGGTGGAATAGAGTGCAGCGAAAATATCTATCCAATAAAAATGTTATTCTAAATGAAGGCAGAGTACAACCAACAAAATTAAATTGTGTGTATATATGACAAGTATTAAAAGCACCAGAGTTTAGAGAACAAACGCAAACACCGAGATTTTATCCTGGTTTTCCTCTGAGAGAATTAGTCCAGGCTCGAGAACTCTTGCGCGGAGTTGAATCCACTATAGTCACAATAGTGAAACACAAGCTTTGAATCCGAAGCGCTTACAGCTCCTTACATCTTGTGCTTTTATCCGAAGCGCACAACGACTTCACAATCACGAGCTTTGATCTGAAGAACTCGCGACTTCAGTAGCAGAGAGAAGCTTTTATAAACCAAGCTTGTACAACTCTTTTCAGACTTATAACCGAGATCGCATTTGGAAATAGAAGGATGAAGGAGTTGATCTTGGAGATAAGAAGGTTAAAGTTCAGAGATCACTCTACAGGATAAGAAAGATGAGAAAGAGATGAGTGAGTAAGAATGTGAAAATTCATGCCTATTTATAGGATTTTTGTAGACAGAATTCGGCCAGAATTCGGGTAGCAAATTTGAAATTTTCAAACGTTGGAGGCCACAAAATATGGGATTCTCACAACTAGCTGAGATTACCAAATCTTCAGAGATCGAGTTCGGTTCGAGTTCAACCAGAATTCGGTCCGAGTTCGGTGTACAGATTAGGTATAGATTTTGGCTGTTTTGGAATAGTTTATTGGATTTTGGATTGGGCTTTTGTAAATGGGTTTCAGGCCTTTGGTTGAGTGGAATTTGTTTAGTAGATTGAGTGGATATTTGAAGTATCAGTGCGACTCGATGTACATAATGTCCTAGACTCAATAAAATATAAGATTTCATCATAGAAGAGACACAAGAATGACAACTTGTTGATCTAGCATGTTGAAGCAAATGTCTTGTCATATAAGTGCAGTCCTTTCTTCTTTATAATTGATCTCTTGTATTTAAGCTAGGTTATTCATTTATTAGAATCAGGTTGACCATTGACATTTGTGCCAACATAATTTGGCCAAATCATCCTATATTTAGATGACTAATTTGCTTTCCAATTTTAGGCTGATTCTTTTCCTTTTTTTAGTAGTCGACAAAAAGTGGCCTGCGTGCCTAATTTCTAGGAATGATTTTTTTTTTTTTCTATAGGCAAAAGTGTATATATATGTGCTGTATTATTCTTAAAAGATGTAGACGATTAATCTTTTTCCTCAAATTTAGTTTTACAAATAAGAACAATAAAATGTTGGGAAAGTAGTTATGTGATATCAAGTCCGATATACACATCAGTTTCAACAACCACGAAAACAAACAAGTTACTTATGAATCATGGATTATCAAGTCTAGGACTTGACTGTTATCTCAATGTCAGATTCTATAGATTTGAGATGAATTGTGTACTCTAATGTTGCAACATCATTATGTTCTGCTCCAAGCAAAACATAGAATGAAATCATCTAATAAATTTGGCATACCCGAACAGGTATCTTTTGGATGGGGACATTCTTTAGCTTTGACCAAGGATGGGAAAGTGTTTGGTTGGGGTTATTCCAAAGATAGAAGGCTAGGCAAACTGGATCAGGCATTAGATGCACCGACTATGAAGCCACCAAATGCTGATGGAAATTTATGGAAATCCAGTTTGCTGGAAATTGCTGAGAAATTAGTTGCACAGAAGTTAGAGGAGGAAAAGAATATGCCCATAATCTGGGAGCCCTGCATTATTGAAGAATTAAGTAATGTTGAAGTCTCTGACATAGCATGTGGGCTTGACCATACATTAATACTTTGCGGTGAGTGTTCCTTCTTTGGTATTTATTTCCTACGATTATGTTGTTCAGTTCATTGACCTAGTTTAGTATGCTAAGTGATTTTTGCATCTTTCTTCTGTCACGAAATTCACAATCTCCTTCAAAAGATTCGTACATGAGATGGTCTCTTAATCTATTTAGCTATTGTTCTCAGGATAATTCATGTTGGACGCGGCATTTTTTTCTTCTCTCTTTCTTTTTTCTTTTTTATTTATTTATTGCGAATGCTCTGTTGTGAATCTTTTAGATGTCTCACTGTTAGATTTTCGTCATTTGTTTGGATTAAATGTTGTTATCAGTGTGGTACTTAGACAAGCAAAGCAAATAGCATGCTTGCATTTATTTATTGTATGTTTGATGGTAGTTTTCACCTAATCAGACCTACTATAAGATAATAACTTATAGATGCTAAAATTTGTTTTTTAAGTACTAGTAATAAACCTGTGATATTGTGTTGCTAATACCTAGTGCTCTGTGATCATCTATGTTCCACGTACATGGGGGAATGGTTCCATATCCGTATTGTGTCCTTACATGTATTTGTGTCCGTATTTGTCGAACATAGGTGAATATATTGTACCTATCTAAACATTTTTGTATCCCGTATCTATATCGTGTTCTTATCTGTATCCGTGTCTATAGTGCAACATAGGTGACCTTGCACATATTTATTTCATTCTTCATGTTTTCTAGCCTGCAAAGATCCATGAATATAATAGAATAATGATACATTAAAACTTTCAAGTTGTGACACGGTTTATATCTACTATTTCTTGTGAAAGAACATATAATTGTTTAATTTTGTCAGGATGAGAGAAAAGATCGTATAAAAAAATTACTTATCATCTATTGGGGATTTGAACCTTATCTGAGATTATATATAAATTGTCCACATATGAATTGAGGGTTCCAAATTAAGAATGTTTATCCAGACCGGTTACAAGAAACAATCTGTGAATACTAGCCTCATGGGAGATGTCTCTGTAAAAGCTGAATAGATCATGTTGATTCACTTTGGTTTGATGGTTATTGAGCTTAGTATGATCACATCCAAATTTGAACCTAAATTTAGGCCACTTAGTGTTCTTTTTTGCATCTCAACTGTGTGATTTGTATGATTGTTCAACATTGTATATGATTCCAAGTTTCTCGTTGAAGAATGGATCTGTTGCAGGCAATGGCACGCTACTGAGCTGTGGAGATAACACTTATGGTCAACTGGGAAGAGAAAAAGGAGGATCTGGGTTGCTTCCTGTTGACATTGACTATCAACCTATCACCCTATCGGCAGGCCTCGGTCACTCCCTAGCCATATGTCAAATGCCTTCATCAGAAGATGGAGAAGGCACTGGTCTCGTCTCTTGGGGATGGAATCAGAGTTTCCAACTCGGACATCATGGTCCAGGAAAGATCCCTGCCATGGTCGAAGGTCTGGAGGGTGAAACACTGGTCTCTGCTTCAGCAGGCCGCGTGCATTCTATAGCTCTGAACTCAAAGGGCCAGGTGTGGGCATGGGGTTCGGGTCGGAACGGCAGGCTCGGGTTGGGGAGTTCGACGGACGAGATGGAGCCAGCTCTAGTAGAGTCTTTGGATGGGTTGGAAGTCCTTCAGGCTGTGTCAGGTTTTGACCATAATCTGCTGTTAATTGCAGAATGATATATGCTGATGAATTCTCCCTGTAATCAAAATAATGCACATCTTTGTAGCAGCAGCAATTTTCTTGGTATCCCCTGAATGAATGTATTGGATGAAATATAGGATGAGCAGTTTTGGATACTAGAAAAACTTATACCATGTACTGTTGCATTGGGACCCAAATTTCGAAAGCCTCATGCTTCTGTAGACTTTGCGCTAACATGCATCTGTTGAAGAGTGCTATTGGAATTTGGAAATGTGAGTTGCTTAGTAAATAAATATTTGGGCTTGCGCCTTTGTCTCTAAAGTATCTCTCTAATAGTGACTGTCATGGACTGATTGAGATGCAACTGTTGAACCAAAACATGTTTTTTTTTTAAAAAAAACTGTTGAACCAAAATATATTTAGTCAGAAGTAACTAAAGTATACTTTTTCTTACTGAAAGGAAAAATTACCAATTGTCCATGATAAACCTTTTCAATGGCATTGCGGCTTCGCTTGCGGCAATAGCTTTCAAAATCGCATCACTGGACGCACTAGATTATGTTGGTATTTTTGTCTTTAGACTAGGAAAGATAGTCCCACATCGGCTACACCAAATGGTGAGTATCTCAATATAATGCATTGCTTGTGTTGAGGTGTGCACATGAGGTGTGGTGGGGAACAAGAGTGTGCTATGTGGGAATATTTCCTAGAAGGAAAAACGAGGATTAATTCCAACAAGGATGCAAGTTGATTTTTGTTGTTCAAACTCGGACCCGGACACGGACTCCAGGATGCCTCGTGCATGCACGGACGTGTGTTTGGGGGGTAGGTGTGGACTGACACTCGACTATGCTGATTGTGGGATGAACTAAATATCAAACTATATTTTTGAGTATTGGTATTTTAGTCCCACATCGGATATGAGAAATGGTGAAGTCTCACTTCACTCTATAAATAGCGTTCCCTGGCCTCCTTTCTAAGATGTACCAGAGAAGAGAGTTTAGGGAGTCCGTGAAGTCCAGGTAGCTCGTTCAAGTCTCAAAAATTGACTAAACGAGCGTTCCAGAAGTTCTTTGAGAACTTGCTGTTTCCTGGAAGCGGATCGTATAAAGGCGAATCTTGCTTTGAGCAACGGTGATCTGATCACCCCAGCAAAGCTGACTACACTTTCTTCTTTCCTTCTCTTCTTCTCTGATCTAATCAGAAATCTCTTGTGCTTCTCTAATCTAATCAGAAACCACTTGTGGGTTTTCGTCGCTGCTGCTACGAAATTCATTTGTGCCTTCTTCGAAGTGTTACATTTGATTTCGTCTCTCTGAATCCTCCGGGATCTCAATTGTGCACCTTCCTCGAAGTGTTGCCAAATCACTCTATCGACTCACGTTCTTCCATCTAAGATCTGTTTCGGGACTAACAATCTCAAAGCAAGATTATATTCCAAACCACCAAAGTATGTTCTCGATTTGCATACTTTGTCAAAGGGGTCGGAGAAGAGCACAGTAGCAGGGAGTTTAGCAAACCAAATCCATGCAAACCAAATCCATGGATTTGATATGTGCGCATGGGTTTCGACCCCGACGTTGCGTCAGGTTGCTAATGCACCTTTGGTGCGTGCTGACTTCTCCCTTTGGTCCTGTTTGCAGGTTCCATGCCGAAGACAGAGGCCTTTGTAAAGGAGGAGTCACCGCTTCCTTTTATCAAACGAGAGGTGTACATTAAGGAGGAGGTGACTCCCAAAGTTGAAATCAAAGAAGAACTGACGGCCATTGTTAAGGAGGAACTAGCACCGGAAGGTAGCATTACCGGGAGTCCTAACACTCCTGTCTCTGAAGAGGACCTCAACCAGCTCGAGCCTTCATATGCGAAATGGCTGAGGGAGTGGTACATGCCTCAACGTAACTACGATCACTGGCTGTAGGGGTTCATCGTCTGACTTGTGGTCTTTGCTAAGGCCAAAGTCGATTTTCTTTGTTCCCTTTCTGAGATGTAGCTTTTGCTTTTGTTCCATTCCAATGCTGATGTAATTTTTGTTGGATAAAGAAATAAAGGAACTCTTACTTTATTCGTTTTTGTGACATACTAAAATTTTGTGGACTTATCACCCTTGGCGTACCTTGGTTTTAAGTACGGATGATAAATTGAGAGAGAGGGCCAACATATTTACTCAGAGATAATGTGGACATAGTAAATATGGGCTAATTGGAGTTTTCCTACTCATAGGTAATATGGACATGGTAGGAGTGAACTCTGTGGGGGTTTATAGAACAACTCAGAGGTAATATGGATGTGAATATTCTATAGTGCAACAACACATGGATTGTTTATACGGAATGTTTACTCAGAGGTGATGTGGACGTGGTAAACGTTGTCTTAAGCATGATCTTACACGGTGCAGGATCCTGCTTGATGAGGTATAGAGAGGCAACTCAGAGGTGATGTGGACATGGTTGTCCTTCTACTGGGGATAGAATGCAACGAAACGGCTGGGTTTCGGAAGCATATGATTTGTCAAAGAAGGGGTGTGAACTTGGTTTGGTCAAGTTCACCAGTCCTCTCTCTGGGAAGAGACAGTACGTTCTCGACGGAGGTCAAGAATAGTACTTTTTTAGGAACTTGCCGTTGATGGGCATCATGAACAAGTCCCTATTAGCTTGAGCGAGACGATAAGCACCGTTTGAGTATACCGTCTCTATGATGAAGGGTCCTTCCCATTTGGGTTCGAACTTTTTCGGTGTTTTGTGGGTCATCACCATCGGTCTTCTGACTGCCAGAACCAGGTCGCCACTTGGAAAGTCCTCTGTCGGACTCTTTTGTTGAAAGCCTGTGATATGCGGACTTGATAAATTTTGATGCGCTGTTGAGCCAAGAGGCATTTTTCGTCCAGCGCTTCCAACTCTTGTAGACGGCGACGTTGATTGTCTTCTTCCGTCACCTGATTTGTGATCGCCACCCGTAGGGAGGGTATTTGAATCTCCAGAGGTAGCACTGCTTCGCTTTCGTAAACCAGAAAGAATGGTGTGTTGTCCGTCGGGGTCCGTACCGTTGTGCGATAGGCCCAAAGGCATTCGTCGAACTTCTCGTCCCAGTCGTGCTTGTTGGATGACACGACCTTTTTGAGTAGCTTGACGATGGTCTTATTAAAAGCTTCGACCAATCCATTTGTTGCCGGATTGTAAGCGGTTGATGCCATGTTCTGAATACGGTTCTTGTCACAGAACCTACTGAACGCATGGCTGATGAATTACGGGCCATTGTCATGGACAATCCTTCGAGATAACCTAAAATGGTAGACGACGTGATGCTTGATGAAGTTGATCACGTTTCAGCTTTTTACCTCTGTGAGAGATACTGCCTCCGTCCATTTAGAAAAATAGTCGGTGATTGCCAGGATAAAGCGGTGTCCCCTTGACGAAGGAGGAGTGATAGGCCCCAATATATCCATGCCCCAGGCTTCAAATGGCCAAGAGGCAACCGTCGGCTATAGAGGCTCTGACGGTTTGTAGATGAAGTCGGCGTGCAGCTGACAAGCACGATACTTTTTTGCACACTTGACAGCGTCGACCATCATGGTGGGCCAGTAATAGCCCATACGTCAGAGTCGGGCCTGTAGCTTAGGACCTGGTTGATGAGCTCCGCACGTTCCGTCATGAGCTTCCCGAAGAGCTTCGGCGGCTTCTTCGTTAGATAGACATTGGAGGAGAAGTCCGTCGTAGGAGCGTTGGTACAACATTTTAGAGACTGTATCGTAATAGAACCGGAGGGAGCGCCTTCTGACTGAGACTGCCTCCTTCGGGTCTTTCGGGAGGATTTCGTAGACAACAAAGTCGATGAACGAGAACCTCCAGTCTCTGACGTTGATGCCAGGGTCCGCGGCCATGGCATGAGTTGTCCGCATGCACAGATTATTTCTGGGGCAAGCCAAGTCCCGACCCGTCACCGTAACGAAGTGTTGAGTCCCGACAGGTGCAGCCAATGAGGCTGCGAGGCCGGCCAGAGCATCAGCTTCCAAGTTTTGTAGCCGCACATGCTCTATAAAGAATTCTACGAAGGTTAAGATGATGTCCAACGCTGCTTTGTGATAGGGGATGAGGTCTTCATGGCGGACCTCATATTGTCCCCGGACTTGACTGACGACGAGCTTTGAGTTGCCGTAAGATTCGAGGTAGTCCACCCCCAGCTATCTTGCTAACTGAATCCCTATGATGAGGTCTTTGTACTCTGTAATATTGTTGGAGCACGGCTCTGAAAGAGAATAGGCATGCTGGATGACCAGTTTGTCGGAAGAGATTAAGACCACCCCTACTCCTGCGATAATTTGGCCTTTGGGGCCTGTTCTGGAAGCACCGTCGAAGAACATCCGCCAGACTGGAATTTCTTCGGTAATGTTTGCTTCTTGCACCTTATCGGGAATACCTTCGTAGAGCCTGGACGATTTCGGAATTGGGTGCGCGGCTAGGAAGTCGGCCAATGCTTGGCCCTTGACAGCCTTTTATGGTATGAATACCATGTCATAGGATGTCAATAATATCGCCCATGTAGCCAACCGAGAGTTTAGCGCTCCCAATTTTTTCATGAGGATTCTGAGTGGATTGATTCAGGAGATGACATAGATTTTTTGTCCCGAGACATAGTGGCGAGTCTTCTGGATGGTGAACACCAAGGCTAGACACTCTTTTTCCACGGGGTTGTACCGATGTTCGGCCCCAACCATCGTCCTGCTGAGGTAGTAGATGGCCTGCTCATGGCCCGCTTCGTTGTTATGGGCCAACAAAGAGCCAAGGGAATGGTCCATTGCACGGACATAAAGCAAGAATGGTTTGCCTGTGACGGGTGCCACCAGGACTAGGGAACTTGTGAGATAAGCTTTGACGTTGTCAAAAGCTTTCTGACATTCTTCCGTCCAGATGTAAGAAACTCCCGTCTTCATAAGCTTGGTGAAGGGTTGACATTTTCCAGAAAGGTTCGCGATAAACCTTCGGATATAGGCGAGTCATCCTTGTAGGCCTCGAAGTTCTCTGAGGTTCTTCGGAGGATCCATGTCAAGGATGGCTTTAGTCTTCTCGGGGTCGACATGAATGCCTTTCGCAGTGATGATGAAGCCTAAGAACTTTTCGCTAGAAACCCCAAGGAAGGATTTAACGGGGTTCATTTTAAGCTGATACACTCGCATGAGGTCGAAGACTGTCTTTAGGTCTCGTAGGTGATCGCCCCTAAGACGACGCTTGATGGCGATATCATCAACATAGCACTCGACTGTCTTGCGAAGGTGTTGACGAAAGATGGTGCTCATAGCTCATTGGTATGTGGGACCTGCGTTCTTCAAGCCAAAGTGCATTACTGTGTAGCAGTAAACCCCTTTTGGAGTTCTGAACGACGTATGCTTCTCGTCATCTGGAAACATCTTGATCTGATTGTAGCCTGAGTAGCCGTCCATAAAGGACATACGCTCGAAGCCACATGTGTTGTCGATCATTACGTCGGTGATCGGGAGTGGGAACTCATCCTTTGGGAGTTGTAACGCCCGTAGTTCGTATTACGTATTTTGGTATACGTGTATGGAATCCCGACCCGTAATTAGACTTGTCTTGCTTAGCTTGATCCTAGTTTAATCTTGCCTTGGTTTATTTTCATCCTAGTTCGACTTGTCTTGACTGGCTAATCTTGGATTTTGCATTGGCATGGGTTAGCATTTCCTGGTTCATATAGTTTATCCTGGCCTTGGCCTGCATTGGGTTCGGTTGGGTTCGGCTTGGTTGGGCTCGGTTTGGGTTGATATGCAAAATCCTACCTACCACCATCCCTCATTTATTAACCCAACAACAATTCTCTCTCCTCATTCATTACTCATTTGCTACTTTTTTTCCTCATTTCTTCTCCACCGAGCACCACCGTAGGCAAGTGCAACTTGCTTCATGGAGGAACTCAAGTTTTATTGTTCCATTGTCTTTCTCACGAGATTCTAAAACACTTTAGTACTTAGCATTTTTTAGTTTCATTGGTTCATTCCATGTAGATCTAAGTTTGTTGTATTTTTGAATTTTTCGGTTTTGATCTACTAAACTGGCTTGTTTTCGAAAACTGAGAGTTCTATGTAGAAGGCCTTCTGATGTTACGCAAGTTTGGTTTTGGAATGGTTGGATTTTATTGAATCTTAGCCGAGATGGGGCTTTCTTTAGCTCTTGAGCTTTTACGCCCGCTTGTCTTGGCCTTGGGGAGAAGATGAAGTTTTATGCATACGTTTAACGTGCCAGCATAGCACTTCCTCCTTTACGTACACGTTTTAACGTGCTCGCGTAGTGTTCCCCTTTTACGCACATGTTTTAACGTGCCTGCGTAGTGTCCCCGTTACGCACACGCATTGCGTGCCAGCGTAATCCTTCTACGTCGAGTTCGCTTGAACTCTACGCAGGGGCCTTCCGGCTCGCGTAGACTCGCGCTCGCGTATTCTCCTGCCGCGTAGAGTCTCGCTAGCGTAGAGTGCCCCATGCGTAGAGCCTCGCTCGTGTAGACTCTCCCTCGCTCGCGTAGGGCCTTGCGTACGTAGATTTTCACTTGGGTGCTCGTGCGCGTAAAGTTCTGCTTGCATAGGGAGCTTGCTATGCGTAGAGCCTCGCCGCGTAGAGTTTCCTCTCGCGTAGGGCTCCCGCTCGCGTAGAAGCGGTCTTTCCTTGGTCTTGCTCGCGTAAAGCCATTTTTTTACGCTTGGGGCCCCTTGGCCTAGCGTAGAGATTTGTGAGCGTCGTGTCTTGCTCACGCATAACCTTGCTCGCGTAGAGCTATCTTACTCCGTGTCTTACTCGATTAAAGTCATTTTTATGCTCAAGGTCTCATAGCTTAGCGTAGTTTCATTTGCGTAGAGGCTTGAGCCCTATGCGCACCCGTTTGTTTCATTGTTCTTGCACCTCTTGTCACGGGCTTGATAACTTGAATTGATTGGACTTGATCACTTGAATTGATTGGACTTGATAACTTGAATTGATTGGTATGACTGGACTGATAATTGTATATGGCACGGTATAACAAGTGAATTGACATGACATGATATGACTTGACAAGACATGACAAGCGAGCCTGATGGGAACTATTAAATGTCATTGCGACGGCTAGCATGATGTAGTGACCCGCTCCGTCCTAGCGGAACGCCGATTCAAACGGCAAGTGCAACGACTCAAACGAGCCGTCGACCCGAAGAGTTGCTTCGACCCGATGAAGTATCGATGCGAATCGATGCAAGACTTGCATTGGGCCGTCAAAGATGAATCCAGACTTAGACTATCAAAGGCGCGCTCGGAGTATCGCTCGGCCGATGCGAACATCACTAAGGTGGGTGGCTCCGATGAACCCGTCTGTGCTTAGCCTAGACACATAACAATACGGACACTATCACGAGAATCGCTAGGCGATAATACTGTACATGCTAATAAATGACCCAACGCACCTAGCTAAGGGATTAATCCCATCTTGTATGCTTGCATAGAATATGGAAAGGAACATGGAAAATACGATAACTCTCGCACCGCGCTCCACGCTCGTGCTAAGGCACAAGCTTGCGTTCAACAATGAAACAATGAATGGGTTACAACAATGAAATGGGAAGACTATCAATATAGTCGTTTCGAGTAGAGTATAGCAACATTGAAAGGCTATGGGATCGATGGGTCGCCAAGGCGACACCCGCACAAGGAGTTGCGTAATGTATGAATGAAAGAGTAAACGAATAAGTGAATGAATGAATCAACGAATGAATGAACAAGTGAAAGAAAGAATGAATAAAAGATAAAAATGATGGAAATGGTTAGCGACAGGTATGACGGGCACGTGCAACGGGGCTCGCTACCCGCGCTGCACGGACGCCAACCTGGTCGATAACGCATTAAGGCTAAGGGTTAGCCTACGGCTCAGAGACAGCCGTTAAGTTAAAAAGACAAGTTAATACGAAATAGTCGTGGACAAACGGTACGAACGAGGGGTGGCGTATGCTGTGACCGTAAAGAAAAAGGGATTCCGCGGCATGATCAAAGTGTGAAGGACTTGCCGGTCCGGACGGAATCAAAGGAAATGGCTTACGGACGAGGCCTGAGTGCGGGCTTGGCCACCAGGGGACGTAAGGCTGGGTATTTCAAAAGACTATCAGGGTGTACCAAGCCGCACGCCATGATAGGTGAGAAATTACCACAGGGGAAGACATGTCCAGGATGGCTTGTGATGCCATCGACCGATGTATATAGATTAAGTGGGCTTTGCTGGTGGCGATCCACGTGCAAGTCCTTGCATTGAAATCAAAGTAGTCTAAGTTAATCTGAACAAAGCACCTTCTGAACAAGCTTGAAATGTATCACACCCAATGATAATGAATACTTCGTACAATGAGTTAGAGAATACGCCTACGATGCACTAGAACCCGAGGCAGGGACACGCACTTGGCATCGAAAAGTTCATATTGAATTGTTGACTAACTTGGTTTACTTTGGACAGGGAAGGCCGGACGGTAAGTATGGGTAAGTCGTGCATGCATTTCCATACGACACTTGAATTTGGCAACACGGGATAGGTTATGACATATGCCATAAAATTGATCCTAAGGCAAGATTAGAAAGACAATGAATGATAGAGATGCACAAAAGTAAATGAAACGTGTTTGGTAATGATAGCATTGTGGGCGAGCTAGCCTCCCCACCAGTGCATAACAATGTACTGATAACCCCACAGTCTACTTGCAGGATGCAGGTATCGTCGATGGGTGCGGAGCTTCCATCGAACGTGCTAAGGCACGGAGCTATCTCTGGAGCCTTGGAGCGTTGCAAGGAGCTGAAGCACCCTATACAGGACATAATGTATCGGAACATCGCCATGAATCATTCCATGTTGTAAGCCACTTGGCACGTCTTTTATGTTTCAGAGAGAGAGAGCTTGAGCGATTTGTAATATCGGCCTAGCGCCGCTTGTAAACTTCTTGAATATCAATAAAGAGTTCGAATTCGCTTCCACTTGTGTTCATTTACTTTCCGCTGCAAATGGGGACACTCTGTGCGACTCTGTGGCCTAGCTCAAATCGGCCGTTTCTGGACATAGCCTTGCACGGGCGCAACCTAGGCCCGTGCGGCATCACGCCTTAGCGAGGACGATCGCTCCTGCGGGAGCGGGGCATGACATAGTGGTATCAGAGCACGGCTTTACGTCCTTGGACTTCACGTCGATTTCTCTGTTTTGAAAGCTCGGTTGGAAACAAAAGAAGTGTGCGCTCTCTCTCGTTGTGCCTTGCGATGTTCCATACAATAAGTCTAATATTTTCAAAAGCTCGTACAAATACTCGGTTGAACGGGATCGATAGGCGAAGGCCTTTGTGCCGAACGATATTAAACATGACTCGATAGAGAACACATTCTAAGTTAGCAAGTCGCGTGCATGTCCAAATGGTCCTACGTCGACATTAGCAAGTGAGCGTGCAAACTTGAATATAGCCCGCACGGGATGGTTATACGGCACAACTTAGTCCGCGTGTTGCGCACCCCGACTTTTGGTGTAATCGAGTTGCGAGCGATATCAAGTACCGCTCGGTTGGGAACGAAGCTACACTTAGAGCGTATATCGATAGGAACGCTATCAAACTAACGCTTAGGCGTGCACAGAAGATTTATTAGATTTTGAGAATAGTACGAACGACTTAGTACGTTAAGGCGACGTGATACGATTACGCTAGAGATTCGTCGAACGAATCTAAAGGATGTCTTAGCGTATGACGCGAACGTGATTGAGGATTAGATCATATGGCTTGAATCCGAGTGGTGTATGTGATAGGTTCGAAGAAGAATAAGAAATGAGTGTCGATGATTAGTCGAGTGGCTCGAACCCTGAGTGGTGTATGGACGACATAGAAATTGTTCGAGCGAGACTAAAGGATTTACGGATAGAACAAAGTATGTCGACGAGACGATGCGATCGCGCAAAGCCTTAGAACGCGTCACGCTTAGTTGGTCGTGACCTCGAATGTCCCGAACGAGATGTCGTTTGGACAACTTGTCAATGGGCAACGCGAGTTAGAAAGTGAATAGTCTTGATCGAGGAAACTTAGAGGATCGCGCGTACGATTTGGGATTGATTCAAATGAAATGTGACTTGAGTTTTGAACAACGATCTTGAAACGAGCTTGAGGAATAGCGATCGAACTTGATCTTGAATATCGAGGAAATTGTGGAATATCCAACTCGGACAACAGCATCAACGTACGACTCAAAATCGGTTGCAAAGGAAGATCGTCAGGTTACGCATATCGTCGATGGTATTGAGGCGTATCAAAGATCGATATGCGATAACTCGGGGGCACTCTGACTCGGTGAATGACGGTCGTGCAAATGTCATTGTTCCGTTGGACGCTATACCTGGGATGTTAAAAAAAATGTGTCGAGGAAAAGATAGACTTGGCTCGAGGATTTTCTAGTTGAACGCATGACGGTCGAACTATCGAATAGAGATCTTGGCTTGGAGGAAATGGAATGTTTGGATTTTCTTCGTCGATAACCACAACGTTGACGTTCTTGTCTTATGTGAGCGCAACTTCAGCCTCGCACATGCGTCACGCCGACTAGGGCTATCACTCTGCGTGAGCGCTGGTATGGTGATTCGTACATCGGAAATGATCGGCACTTGCATGGCGTGGCAATTCGTATGCTTCGACTTGTGGTTTGACGCGAAGGTGGACTCGAGAATGAAATTATATGCTTGAAAGATTGAACTTGAGGATTGAGTAGGTCCAATCCGCGTATCGAGAATGGGTTAATCTAAAACTCAAACAAGAGTTACGCCCCGATGAGAATGATTATTTCGCGGGAGCGTGCATGGTGATTCATGAACCGCCGTGGATAATCGGACTCGCGTGAGATTGGGGCGCAATGTATTGTCGAGCTGGATGACCTCGTGATCGAATACATGAATTGGTTAGAACTGGTGATTGAACGGAATTAAATATGTGCAACGTAAGTCTTGATGCGAATTAGGTGATCATGTTCGATGTTTAGAAATCTGAGTGACGCGAGCTTGGGTAGAAACTCCCATACAAACGAACAAATGGTTTGACCATAGGATTTAGGGCGAGCGTCGTGCAACGACCTTACACGATGAGCCACGGACTTGACGTATAACTATGACCTTGTAAGCTGACCTAGCGGATAGGCGGACGACCCTATGCCGAGTGATTTAACCTGTGCGATTGATATTACAATATCGTCTGAACGGACGATAGACTTGGGATAACAAGACTTAGAGTAGGACGGAGAACTGGGAGTGTGCATGAACGACAATGAGATTGGCCCCAAACGAAAGGAATGATAGGAATGGATGATGCGCAAGTAAAGTTGGGATAACGAATTGAATCATTGATCGAAAGTTACTCAGACTTGGTCGACCCCACTAAGAAGAAATTATACTAATTTTGTGGACAAGAACGCTTGAGAAACGAACCGGATCATCTCGAGGACCGAGATAAACGATAGTGAGATACACTTAAGTTCGGTTTTAAATCGAAGTTAGCGAACGATCGGCAAATCGAAACTATCACGAGTAGCTTGTCCGACTTTGCTAATCGCTAAGCTTGGTTGAAATGTACGTATTCGGGGGACGCCTTAAATATGTGCACGATCCAAACTCAGCGATGTGATGAACTCGAATGCAGCTGCAAGTGGGTGTTGCGATACGTATGAACGAATGAGTGAGTTTGCCTCAGCCTGCGACTCTCGAGTTTGATAAATTATAACGCACCTCGTGTGACCGTTTCAGTCCCATGATACGTCGAAATAGCAACCAAGTCAGAGAAATGCGATAATTGAATAAGTACCATCAAATCTAAAATGAATGAAAAGTGATTCAATAAAAATCGACCAAACGTATGCGACATGAAACTTGGAGGGTATCGAGCAGTTCGATGTCATCAAATGATAGAGTCGTTCGATAGAATTGTCTAAGAAATACGACGACACGAGTTAAAGGAATGGTAGGATGACCTGCACTCAGGAAGTCTCGAGGACGAGACTTGTTTTGAGTGGTGTATTATGTAGTGACCCGCTCCGCCCTAGCGGAACGCCGATTCAAATGGCAAGTGCAACGACTCAAACGAGCCGTCGACCCGAAGAGTTGCTTCGACCCAATGAAGTATCGATGCGAATCGATGCAAGACTTGCATTGGGCCGTCAAAGATGAATCCAGACTTAGACTATCAAAGGCGCGCTCGGAGTATCGCTCGGCCGATGCGAACATCGCTAAGGTGGGTGGCTCCGATGAACCCGTCTGTACTTAGCCTAGACACATAACAATGCGGACACTATCACGAGAATCGCTAGGCGATAATACTGTACATGCTAATAAATGACCCAACGCACCTAGCTAAGGGATTAATCCCATCTTGTATGCTTGCATAGAATATGGAAAGGAATATGGAAAATACGATAACTCTCGCCCCGCGCTCCACGCTCGTGCTAAGGCACAAGCTTGCGTTCAACAATGAAACAATGAATGGGTTACAACAATGAAATGGGAAGACTATCAATATAGTCGTTCCGAGTAGAGTATAGCAACATTGAAAGGCTATGGGATCGATGGGTCGCCAAGGCGACTCCCGTACAAGGAGTTGCGTAATGTATGAATGAAAGAGTAAACGAATAAGTGAATGAATGAATCAACGAATGAATGAACAAGTGAAAGAAAGAATAAATAAAAGATAAAAAGGATGGAAATGGTTAGCGACAGGTATGACGAGCACGTGCAACGGGGCTCGCTACCCGCGCTGCACGAACGCCAACCTGGTCGATAACGCATTAAGGCTAAGGGTTAGCCTACGGCTCAGAGACAGCCGTTAAGTTAAAAAGACAAGTTAATACGAAATGGTCGTGGACAAATGGCACGAGCGAGGGGTGGCGTATGCTGTGACCGTGAAGAAAAAGGGATTCCGCGGCATGATCAAAGTGTGAAGGACTTGCCGGTCCGGACGGAATCAAATGAAATGGCTTACGGACGAGGCCTGAGTGCGGGCTTGGCCACCAGGAGACGTAAGGTCGGGTATTTCAAAAGACTATCAGGGTGTACCAAGCCGCACGCCATGATAGGTGAGAAATTACCACAGGGGAAGACATGTCCAGGATGGCTTATGATGCCAGTGACCGATGCATATAGATTAAGTGGGCTTTGCTGGTGGCGATCCACGTGCAAGTCCTTGCATTGAAATCAAAGTAGTCTAAGTTAATCTGAACAAAGCACCTTCTAAACAAGCTTGAAATGTATCACACCCAATGATAATGAATACTTCGTACAATGAGTTAGAGAATACGCCTACGATGCGCTAGAACCCGAGACAGGGACACGCACTTGGCATCGAAAAGTTCATATTGAATTGTTGACTAACTTGGTTTACTTTGGACAGGGAAGGCCGGACGGTAAGTATGGGTAAGTCGTGCATGTATTTCCATACGACACTTGAATTTGGCAACATGGGATAGGTTATGACATATGCCATGAAATTGATCCTAAGACAAGATTAGAAAGACAATGAATGATAGAGATGCACAAAAGTAAATAAAACGTGTTTGGTAATGATAGCATTGTGGACGAGCTAGCCTCCCCACCAGTGCATAACAATATACTGATAACCCCACAGTCTACTTGCAGGATGCAGGTATCGTCGGCGGGTACGGAGCTTCCATCGAACGTGCTAAGGCGCGGAGCTATCTCTGGAGCCTTGGAGCGTTGCAAGGAGCTGAAGCACCCTATACAGGACATAATGTATCGGAACATCGCCATGAATCATTCCATGTTGTAAGCCACTTGGCACGTCTTTTATGTTTCAGAGAGAGAGAGCTTGAGCGATTTGTAATATCGGCCTAGCGCCGCTTGTAAACTTCTTGAATATCAATAAAGAGTTCGAATTCGCTTCCACTTGTGTTCATTTACTTTCCGCTGCAAATGGGAACACTCTGTGCGACTCTGTGGCCTAGCTCAAATCGGCCGTTTCTGGACATAGCCTTGCACGGGCGCAACCTAGGCCCGTGCGGCATCACGCCTTAGCGAGGACGATCGCTCCTGCGGGAGCGGGGCATGACACATGACATGACAAGAATAAATGGCCTGGACACCGTGGGCGATTGTGTTTGTACAAATGAACCAATACTGTCTCGCATCATGACTAGGGCAAGGACCCCTGAGTACCACGGTCAGGGGTACCTACTAAAATTGACTAAGGCTAATAACTAGAATAATCCAGTAGTCACGAGGAGATTTCCCAGCTACAGGCAATCCCATTATCTGGGCGCGCAAGTGGACTTGTAGCCTGCCGACGAGTAGGGCTCATTTCCAGCACACTGTCATGTGTTGAACCCTTCATGAACAGATGTTCGACCTGGATAACCTGGATGGTCTGTAGGACATGTGGCAGTTGGAATATCTCATTGCATCTTGCTAGTAACTAGGCCTGTGATAACCCTAGTTAGTTAAAGTATCAAGCCATACTCATTGCTTGGTCATGATTGATTGGATGGAGTCTAACCCAGTCTAGTCTTGTCCTGATTCTGTACAAGATTGTGACATGACTTGATTGCTTGTGCTTTATTTTATCGATAAATGGTAGAAACCAAGTTCCGTTCAGATGAAGGATTACAACCCCGGTCCTTGTTTGGTTTAAGGGTTGTAACCTGGCTATCTGAATAGTCCCATGGTTATCGCATCGTATATCCTCATGATTTTTTTTCCATATCTCCAGTTTTAATATGTTATTATATTTTGTACTCATTGCTGGTTTTAGTTCTTAAGTGAAGCCTCTTTTGTGGCACTTGCTCTTTCTAGGATCTGACCCAGTTGGTTTTGTATGGCCAGATACCGGAGTAGCTCCAGAGGATCTCCCTACCTTCCAGCCAAATGGTGACCACTAGGCGTAACCAAGGCAACGAGTGGGTTTCCTTTTTTTCCCCACTTTATTGTAAAAATATTCTCTTGAGGCGTTTAGCCGACGAGCACGTGTTAGCTCATATTGTACTTTACTTACTGTCTGTCTACGGGCTGTAACATGATTGACGAATCCTAGGGTTGATCATGTATGACTGAAACTCTTGCTAGTCTTCGCATTTTGTAATGACTAGCTTCATGATCATCCAAATATGTAATATATGGGATGCCTTACTATTGTATATTTGATGCTCTAACATCTTGTAACTGCTATTTCTTGCTTGAAATTGAGACAATAGGCTTGTTCATGACCATAAGAGACTGATGGCTTGTAGTTAAACTCTCATGTATCTAGATAGCCGTGACCGTATAGCGAGGTGGATTCCATTTCAATATACGTAGCTGGCTATGTATGCCCCCGCTCTCCAGTATTCTGGTTCTGGGGCGTTACAGGCATACAGAGTTGAGGTCCCGAAAATTGATGCAGACTCGGAGCTTTCCATTCTTCTTGGTGACGGGGACGATGTTGGCTACCCAGTCGGGGTGTTGTTCTTCACGAATGAACCCACTGTCCAAGAGCTTGTCGATCTCTTTGTCCATGACGTCCATGATGTTAGGACGAAAGTGCCGCTATTGCTGCTTAACAGGCTTAGCGTCAGGTAAGATGTTAAGCTTGTGCATTACGACTTGTAGGACGAGTCCCAGCATATCTTCATAGCTCCAGGCGAAGACGTTGATATATTCTTTGACCAGGTGGATCAAGGATTCTCGGTCCTCCCCCGCCAAGCTTTTGCTGATGAAGATGGATTTGGATGAAGATCCATCCCCAAGGTCGATCTACTCGACTTCGTCTTCGGTAGGGGGTTCTCGCAATTCAAAGCGAGCCTTCCATTGCGCGCATAGGCATTGAGCCTAGGGTTCTTCTTCGAAGAACTCTCCTATTTGATCATCGTCTTTATCTTCTGAAGGATGTACGGATGTCATGTTGGCTGACAGCACCTTCTTGAAGACTGAGCCGATGTTGGTATCGGAGTCCCAAGTTGAAGTTTCAGATGAGTGAGAATGTATAACATCCTCTGCTTCTGATTCTTCTAGAGTTGTTAGAGGCGTGATGTAGCCTACCCGACTCCGTCGGGTATGATGATAGCAGTCTTGCGGCTTCCCTTTTGACACTAAAAGTCATAGGGGAAGGTGTTGACCTTTGCCGTAATTCAGACCTTGGCCGCTCTTCAAGTTGTAACCCATCTTTTGGATGAGATATTTGGCTTGATCGTTGTACCGGTAGGTTTGCATTCTGTCGGTGTCGGGTTCTGGCTCCGTCGGTGGGAGGTCTTGGTGACGCTCCACTTTGCCAAAGATAATGGGCTTCTCGTCCTTGTTTCGAGGCGGGACTATATAACAGACTCCTTGGTACAGAACGACTCGATTTATATGACTTACAGTCGTTATTTGTGTTTGCAATGACTGTAGAGTATTATCTAGAGTGTACATGGTATTCTAATGTGGAAGACTAGAATAATTGAAAGACACTCTCTTATTGATAAAATACGGAATCTTGTCTTGATGGATTACATCATCGAGGGATGGAGCATTGACATTAGCCAATATGTACTCTCCAAGTTCTTCATAGGTGAGAACTAGGGCAGCCTTAGAAGATTCAGGAGAGTTTTTTGGGAGCTTGTCCCGTACTGGCTCCTGGGACTGTGCTGAGAAGGATGTTGAGGCTTCTCTTGTGGCCTGACGGGTGCCGACAACTGAGAAGGTCTGCCTTTGAGCCGCACCTTGAGGGGAGCCTCAGTTTGTGTGCCGGGAGCTGGAGCCTTTCCCCGTAGCTTGGCTATGAGAGGAGCCACCACTTGAGGGGGCTTGCCTTTGAGGCGTATCTTCAACGGAGCTTCATTGGATGTCCTGCCCGGAGAAGCTGGTGCCTTCCTGCAGAATTTGACTACCATAGGGGGCGATGTTTGAGGCGGCCTCCCTTTGAGTCGCACTTTTAGGGGAGCGTTGATTATAATGTCCGTCTCTGAGTCAGCTTCGACCTCAACTTCTGCCTCTTCATCAGCGTCATTGGCTTCATCTCCGAGATGAATTGATTTGTGCAGGTCAGTATCGGTGAAGAAGGCTTCAATCCCTCTGTAGGGATCGACATAAGCAAACTCTGTTAGGATGATTCTGCTAGTGGACACGTATTTCATACATTGATGGAGAGTGGATGGCACCACCATGTATTCATGTATCCATAGCCGTCCCAACAGGATATTGTAGTTGACGTCTGCATCTACAACATAGCAAGTCACCTTGGTCTGGAGATCGTCGATGTGACACTTCAAGCAGATCTTCTCCAGCGGTTCACTCTTCCCGACGTTGAAGCCACTGATGGTAGTGTAAGATGCTGTCAGGCGATGCATCGGGATCTCCAACGTTTGAAGTAGAGTTCGAGGGATGATGTTAAGAGAAGACCCAGGGTCAATCTGCATTCGATCCACCTTGATGGCACCGACATACCCTGTGTAATACGGGGGTCTATTGTGCCTGTTGCTCTTGAGCATCATATCCTGTTGAGTGAATGTGATGTTAGGGATGATCTCCCCCATATTATGGCAGTACGGACATGCTGTAGGATCGTCGTCATGCTGCTTTACCTGACTGATGAAAGACTTGGCGTCCTTCAGGGCTTCGCAGAGAGCCTTCCGAGTATCTTTGGATAGGCGAAGAAGCTCGAATAGGAAAAGTCGTACTGGAGTACTGGCCAGTTGTGCCAGTATGTCGAAGTTGTGGGGCTTGGCTAACCCCAGAGCGATGTCTTTTCGAAGAGGCCTGTCGAAGTGGGCCTCCTTTTGCTTTTGTTTATCAGCTGCAGGAGGTTGGGATGGACCTTCTTCTTGGACAGCTGTGGTGATGATAGGAGGCATCACTTCGGATGGAGCCTCCTTTGGCTTGGTGTTTTTCTATGCACGTGTTTGTACGGGAAGTGCTTCCTCAAGGGAGGAAGTCACCATTCGACAAGACTTGGTCTTCTTGTCTTTGCTTTTGGAGGTAGAGGGTACCCCCGGTTGAGTCAGCTCTGGAATAAAATTCGGGTGAACCCACATGATCTCTCCCTTGGATGTTGTGAGTGGTGTCATCCCACCTACGTTTTTGCGGGTTGGTGGAAGGTTGACTACTTCCATTGTCGCCTTTGGGATGGGGACGACGCCATCTTGAGCTGTAGTAGGCGGTAAGGTGCCGAACTGGAGCAACACCATGTTGGCCGAGACTTTCTTCTCCTCGTAATCGACTGAGATGACGTTCGCATTGATCATGCGCTGTATATAGTCTTTGAGGATGTAGCAGTCTTTAGTTGGATGTCCAACGAACCGATAGTAGTGACAATATCTTGAGTCGCCGACTCTGCCTACTTCGTTAGGATGCTTGGGATCAGGCAACTTGATTTTGTCGTACTGCTTCAGCATCTCGATGAGTTGTAAGGTATCCTCATCCTAGAAGGAGTAGACCATCTTCGATCGTGGTACGGTTGGAGGCCTCTGGGCAGGACCTTACGTGCTATTAGACGCATTGACAGTCAATGCCTGCATCCCTTTCGCTTCGCGGCTACTACTGCTGGTCGCATGCCGTTTTCCTTTGTCGTCGAAGGTGGAGAAGTTAACCCCCAGAAGGAGAGCATTACGTGCCTTCTTTTCAGCAGCTTCAGCTTCAATGATCAATGCGCTCCAATCAGGCGGGGGAGTAGAGTTGAGCCAGAGCTTCATTGCTGGAAGCATGTTCATGCTGCATGTTCCGATGAGTGCATATTCCGGCATGCCCGGAGGCAACTTTAGACATGCTTGTCGGAAACGTTCGATGAAGATTCGAACGTTCTTATTCTCAGTCTACCGTACTTCTATGAGAGACGACATGGTCATGTCTCTCCTTCCGTCGTAGAACCGATCAAGGAAGAGGCATGTCAAGTCATCGAAGGACGATATGGAGTTGTCAGGGAGACCACAGTACCAGTAGTAGGCGACTCCCTTCAAAGCCCCGACAAACAAGCTCGTGAGTAAGGCGTCTTCTTTTGGGAGATGCCTCGTCTGAGACTGAAATTAGGTCAGGTACCGGCGAGGAGAATCCTTCCCATCGTATGGTGTTAGTGTTTGCGGTTTATACTTCGGAGGATAAATCACTTTGTTTCATTCGAGGGGGTAAGGTTGCGGGAGTCCCATCTTCTGGCGATCCTCCTGTCAACTTCGGGCCTCAAAATGCTCATGCAGGTCTTTGACCATCTCGACCAAGTCTTCTGTCGAGCTGGGAGCAGGTGAAGGCGGTACGGCCTGAAGTTGGATATTGGAAGGAGCTGATGCTCGCGGTGTAGTGTGGTGCTCCACCCTAGAAGATACCCGTTTAGGGGGTATACTTGATTCTCCGTTGGCCCCTGGATCGGGGCTGGTAGAGACAGGTGCCCTTGCCAGAGTGGTTCGAATGTCGAACACCGCCTAGGTCAGGATCTGTATGGAGGCAGATAGGGTTTTGAGACTCCCCTCAAGAGTGTCTATGCACTGCACGATGTCTAGCGCTGGAGCGTCTGATTCTCCTTCATCACCACCCTCTGTCATATAAGCTGTCCTGACATGTATGGAAGTGGATGTGACCACTATTTTGCTCTTCTTCAGCTGAGTCTTGGATGCAGAGGCTGAGGAGTTGGTGGTTGTCTTTATCACGGATGAGTGGGAATTGGAGACAACATGACAGGAAGCGATCTTGGGCTCCGCTTCGTCTTCAATTGGCACTTTCTTTCCGAGGCGACATCGAATAGGTGCCGTAGATTTTAGTCGATGAAACACTGACCGCCTCTATGATAGAGCCGCTGTTTTACAACAATAGCAGTTGATGGTGACCATAGCACAGGTGTACCTTGCGAGGGGCACATTGTGCTTATTGGTCAGCTCTCCTGATCTGCGTTTGTGACTGACCATATTACGCAAATCGTGATGGAAGAGTTTTACTTTAACACCTCCATCAGGTGTATGGCAAGGCCAAGCACCGGGGTGGTCATGTGAATGCTGTACCCCCTGATCTGGTTCACGTGTATGAGATACGCCCAGATCATTGGTAGAGAAACATCATTTATGGCAACTTGAGACCACTTCATGCGCAACACCCCAGTGGGCGCATGGGCTCAACATCACAGTTGCCCAGCCAGACTTGGTTCGAAATGCAGTAGATATGCCCAAGCGGGATAGGGACTTTGAGAGTCGACCCATTTCTGGCACAGATGCTCCCGAGTCGACTCTGTATAGCTTACCATCAGCAGTGTGCATGATTTTGAACGCATGCTTCTGGTTTGCTGTTGGCATAGCACATTCGTGGCGCATAGCCTGTGCTGCCTTAAATTTCTTTGTACTAGCCCGCGAAGACGCATAGTACTCAGAATCCAATTGTGCCTCGCCATGACAACGAGTGAGTCTGTTGAAGACAGACATTCTCTCCTGCGCACTAGAGCTCATGCGCTGGAGATTGGTTGCACCTCTGCTCCGTTGGCGCATCTTCTTCGGCTGGAAAGAAGACGGTTGGAGAATGCAGTCAACACTGCATTTTCCAGATAGATGCACGGCACCAGTGGGCGCATCCTTGTTGCTGAGAGCGTCAGCAGGAAGGGCCAGCTGCGGTGGCACATCCCCTTGGTGCCAAGCACATCGGCCTTGTGCACCCATACTTGGCGAGTCTTCTTCGGCTTTGGCAGCCGCTTCGAAGGACTCGTGCTTCCTTTAGAGATGAACTTCTCCTACGCCTGTTGATTGAGGCGCACCACAAGTGTTTTGTGGGAGGAGCCGAGTTTGATATCGTCAGATTACGACACAGCTTTCTCGTTGGAGAAGAAAGATGTCCCCAGCAGAGTCGTCAGCTTGTTTGCGATTAAAACTCTTTGGGATTGATGTTTTTAATTACAAACAGAACATAGTAAAATGTAGGACTTAGATGTAGTCCTAGGAGTACACTTTTGTTTTTATCTGGGCACCGAATCGATGGAGCAAGTGGTAATACATTGACTCCATTGACGATCTGACGACGATCTCGAACTCTCTGAAGGCCTGGATTGCTTTGGATGTCGGAGCATTGCGAGGAGAAGTGGACGTTAAGTGTCTCTTCTGGCCTTCGTATGTGGATATAACAGTCTATCTGTATATATCTTTCTCTTTGTCTGTGTGTGTCATAAAGGAGTGATCCTTCTATTTGTAGATAGCATGCTGGCTGCTCATGTGCGCATATATCCGATGCGCCTGGACATGGGAATGCCACGTGGCTGATGCTGGTGGGGCGCATGGACGATGTGCCCGAGTTGTAGTGGAATCTTCTCAAACTGCTTCATTGGGCTGCGGAGGAGCTGACACATTGCAGTTGCTGAGATCTTTGGTGGTTAGCACCAATTCTTTGAATAGAACCGAGTCAAAGGATGCGTGGCATATGCCTGTGGCTCAAAGATCTCAGTTTTGGAGGAAAGTGATCTGTCGGGGTGTGCCTAGGACCGGGCGATTGGAGGCGACTTAGTCCTATAATTTTTAGGCATCATTGACAAGTCTGGACGTATGGCTTTTGAGGCGCATGCAGAGCTTCACATCAGGGTGCGCCTAGGATCAGACGCAGGGGAGGCGACTTGGTCTCATGAATTTTAGGAGTCATGAGCAAGTCCAGGCGCATGGCTTTTGAGGCTCATGCAGAGCTTAGTCTTCTGTTGCTTGATATCAGAAGTGAGCTGAGGGGGGCGTATGACCACTAGGGCGCACACATTCTTCTGGGTGCATGGCCATGAGGTGGATACGAATGATCGATCGGCCACACGATAGTTGTTGCCGACCCAAGGTGTAATGTTGGTGCTGACATCAGCGACTCTTCGTTTTCTGCAAAGGGCTGCTAATTGGACGGCTCTTGGAATGCATCGCCGCCTTTGTCATTAAATGCTTGATGGTGATCAGTTTGAAGTGGGTGCATCGATTAGTGTCCCTTTGGGCGCATGGGTCTCTAGCCCATTTGGACGCATCCCTGAGGAGCGCATGAGGTTGATGGTGCATCATCCCGGTGTCACATCCTTCTGGCCCGTTTGTTGAGTTCTTCGAGGCTTTGATTTAGCTAAATACGAGGAGACAGATGTATTTGCTATTAATGCAAATTCATTGCATGGAATTTGGAAAGTTGGCCATTTGGCACTCGGGTGTAGGTTGCCTGTGGTTATAAATAGCCGCATGAAGGAAAGATTTGCTTTCATTCTTCATTTTGACTTCGACATGAAGATGAATTTGGCCGGAGCTCTGCCTTGGCGAACTGCCGAACTTAGTTTTTTTTAGAAGTCTTGATGACGAGCTCTTCCTGAGAGTGATGATGTGCTGCCCCAGTCTTTCCGTCGCTCTGAGCTTCCATGATAATGTTTGTTGCATCCAAGTATCAGGATCGTCGAGTCCCGACACAGGCCGATGGTGCCTGTTGCATCCAAAGATCGGGCCGGCCGTGCTCCGTCTTTCGTTATGCTTGAACCTCCACAGGCTGTCGAGTGTGCTTGTTGCTTCCGAAGACTGGGGTATCGTGCTGCAATCTTTGTCGGGCTAGGAGAGCTCCTTCTCCTGCTAGACAAGGGCTGATTCGCTCTGATGCGCCTATGCCATAATGACGAGATGATGCGCCTAGATGAGACATCAGAGTGATGTGCCTAACGGATGATGCGCCTGGCATGGGGCGCATGGCAGTTGTTGCACCTGCCTGTAGCTTTAGGATCTTTCTTTTTGTAAAAGTTCTCCTTTGTAAAGCCTTTTTTAGACATGTAATAGACTTTCATATAAAATAAAAGCCTTCTTTTGACGTCTATACTTTTGGTGTCATTTGTTGTGCCAAGTACTTTGTTTGAGCTCCCTGGCGCATGTTTGAGTCTAGTCGCATAGTATTAAGCACATAGGAATTCTGGCCTATAGATGCGTCTGAAATTCCATGCTTCTACAGAGAGTTATTGGATATCTCTCAGGGACTCAGAAAGATGCACTACAACGGTTACCCTGAACGGGTAGAAGGCTTCAGTGATGCCAGTCGGTGCTCAGAAGGAGAGAAAGAAGAGGTTGTATCCTCTACATGGATAATGCTTCTATATCGAAGAAGTTGAAGAAGCAGGCTGCTACATCGAGGAAGTCAAAAAAGCAGATCCATGGGTAGTGGTGCTATATCGAGGAAGTCGAAGAAGCAGACCTTACTCTCAATATGGAATCTTAGTTCTATTAGTTGCAGTAGATGAAGCGAAAGTATTTTGGGTATGAAGCAGAATGGCTTCGAGAGCTCAGGAAGGATCTTTATGTGATTGTTACGCAAATTCGGGTGATGCCGATGTATTACGACAACCGGATACGATCTTCATGTGGGTGGTACGTATATTCCGTTAGTGTCAATTTATTGCGACAACCAGGCGACTGCAGCGGTGGCATCAAATAATCTCTTCAATGACAAGAAAAAGACTGTACGATTGAGGCACATGTCAGTTAATAATCTCATTAAGAAAGGAGTCATTGCCGTGGTGGATGTTCGGAGCCAGGATAATCTGGCAGATCCAATCACCAAAGGTCTCAAGCGCTAGCTGGTCGAGGACTCGACAAAAAAGTGGGCTTGAAGATGTTCTAATATTATGTCTCTGCAATCCTACCAAAAGGTTTTGTGCTATTAGTTCAAAGAAAAATATACTAGGCATCTAGCTTTTGGTTCAAGGGAGGACCATTGACTGGAAGAATATCAGGTACAGTGGGCAATCCTTTGGTATACTGCGGGGTCACGGACCTAGAACCACTGTTAGTGGGCAATCATCTGGATTTTGCGGGGTCATGTACCCAGAACCACTGTTAGTGGACAATCCCTTGGGATATTGCAGGGTTTCAGACCCAGAACTACTGTAAGTAGGCAATCCTTTGGAACTTTACGGGGTTATGAACCCAGAACCACTGTTGTCTACTGTTTGTTCTTTGTAGAGAACAAAGTCCTGTGACAGGATGGCTTGGAAGCCTTAATGAGTTCTCGGGCATTTGGGATGTCCGACGTGCTTTACAGGAAGCACGGGTAGCACAACACTACAAAGGAGCATAGTACTACATGCTATAGTGGGGTGACACCACATGAGGTACCTAGTGAGGGTAAAGCCTCGGCTTCGGGCCAAGTCACAGTGGCGTAGCATCTCACATAGGCAAGTGGGTCTAATGTTGTAGAATGAAGAGTGGTAGGCAGCACTACAAAGAGGTTGGGCCTCATGTTACAGTAGTGTGACACTACATGAGGTAGTGCCTCGACTTTGCAAGCCATGCCACGGCGGCGTAACGTCGCAAGGAAGCGAAAGGCTTCATGCTGGGTAGTTTGGCACTATAAAGAGGCTGGGCCTTATGCTACAGGTGGTATGATTCCACATGAGGTAGCTCCTCGGCTTTGGGCCATGTTATAGTGGCGTAGCACCGCAAGGAAGCGAAATGCTTCATACCAAGACTTTTTAAAAGAACTCATCTAGAGTGTATGGATAGAGATGTAGGTCGTCTCTTGAGGGAAACCTTGTAGACACCCAATATACATACACCGAAACCAGGCTGGCACAGGGCCTTTAATATGTAGCCAGAAGCACAGTTGATGTCATTATGTGAGAGGGAAGAATTACAGTTATGGTGCAGAATTCAAGGCTTAGTCCATTCTTGTATCATGCTGTTATTTAACCCATGCGAGAAGATTCAAGTCGTCGCGACATCTCTCCTAATGCATGATGGGCAGTCACTATGGGGAATGCTCAACCCATATATTGAGATATATAGGGGATTCATGGTGTTTTTGCCTTTAGACTAGAAAAGATAGTCCCATATCGGCTACACCAAATGGTGAGTATCTCAAGATAATGCATTACTTGTGTTGAGGTGTGAACATGAGGTGTGGTAGAGAACAAGTGTGTGCCATGTGGGAGTATTTTCCTAGAAAGAAAAAAAAAATAATTTCAACATGGATGCAAGTTGATTTTTGTTGTTCGAACTCGAACAAGGACTCCAGGATGCCTCGTGCATGCACGGGCTTGTGTTCGGAGGGTAGACGTAGACTGGCACTCGACTATGCTGATTATGGGATGAACTAAAATATCAAACTCTATTTTTGAGTATTGGTATTTTAGTCCCATATCGGATAGGGAAAATGGTGAAGTCTCACTCCACTCTATAAATAGAGCCCCTGGCCTCGTTTCTAAGATGCACCAGTGAAGAGAGTTAAGGGAATCCGTGAAGTCCAGGAAGCCCGTTCAAGTCTCAAAAATTGACTAAACAAGCGTTCCAGAAGTTCTTTGAGAACTAGTTGGTTCCTGAAAGCGGATCGTATAAAGGCGAATCTTGCTTTGAGCGACGGTGATCTGATCTTCCCAACAAAGCTGCCTTACTCTTTCTTCTTTCCTTCTCTTCTTATCTGATCTAATCAAAAACCTCTTGTGCTTCTCTGATCTAATCAGAAATCACTTGTGGGCTTTCGTTGCTACTGCTACGAAATTTGTCATGACCCGCACCCAGTGAAAGGGCATGAGACTGTGGGTGTGTCCAGCCTACGCCACAATGTCGGGGGTAGAACGCTGTCATAGGTCTCAACAACGTCTAACACAATATAATGTACCTGTCCAGTATATACTCTCCATACCGAGGACAATCTCAGAAAGATACAACTCAATCACAATATACTAAAACTGTATATCAACACGAAATAGAATAGATAAGAAATATCAAAGTACGATACAATCCAGAATTGAAATAAGTTTAAGTGTTATCAACACAACACACACAGAGTACGAAATAATAACATAAAAAGAGTAGCTGGAGACAAGTCTAAAATAATATCCTAGCAGTCTAATCTAGGAACTACATGTGTCTCCTCTAGGCTAGCTGGATCCTCCTGATGATCCAGGTCGCAAGTGTCATCTATGTTTGTGCAATAGTAAATGGTGCAGAAGTCCTGCAGGTTCTCTGTAAAATTTATCAACATATCCAGTCAGGATTGAAGCGAATACATAACTCCGAAAGTAGTTCCAAAATATGATAGGAAATATAGAACTAACAATAAAATAAGATACATGCCATACATTAAAGGAAGTTGGAATACATGAGATATAGATAAGTAAACTGAGTACGTGAAATAGAATAGAGAACCTATGAACTGTAATAAATATAAGTGTTTCAAAGCACAAGATGGTTATGTGATTGGTTTAGATTGTACATGATTATTCTATGGTAACTCGATTATACGTGAAGGCATAATCGACATATACATGATTACACTAGAGAGATTTAATCACATAACCACTTCTACTCTCCCGCCCCGATCAATACACAAAGATCCGATCATGTCACGTTACGTATATGATTGTTGTTTATACATGAAGTACATGTGAGAACATGAGAGTACATGAGAGCACATGAGTGTACATAAATAATACGAATACAAGGAGTACATGATAGAATACATGAACATAAAATACTCGATGCACCCGATAAGGGAATAACATCACATGACAAGATCCATAGAGTACTGATCTATGATAATAATGTGTCAGCATATAGTAAAGTAGTCTAGAACAGGCAATATAGATACTATCATGAATGAAAACTAACAGAGAATGTACTCGCCTGATATCTTGAGCAACGGATGTATATTGGTGTTCGAACTGGAGTCACAGAGACCTATGATGAGAATTACAGGTTACTGAGTGTTCTAAATTAAACAATAGTGTTATATGCATGCTGCTAGGCCATATCTAGGTCAGTAAAGTCAATTTGGGTCAACACTAGTCAACTAGGTCAAACTTTAGCCAATTGGTTAACTTGGTCAACTTTGGTTTCATTTGGTCAATATCTAGGGTTTTGCAAGATTAGGCTATAATGGTGTTAGGCAACTTGGTATCAAAACCATATTCAATCCTATAATAGACTTATCTATAACCCACTATATATATCAAGCCACTCTTATCTCACATACATATTACATATGTATATACATCGCATTTGTGTATCTAAATGATATATATATATATATATATATATATATATATATATATATATATATATATATATATATATACCACTTATAGGGTATATTACCCAAACCCTCTACTACTACTGACATTATACTTACATATATAATATGTATATACACATAAGATACATCAATGAAGTGACTGGTCCTATATTCTAGGCAAAGACTGGATAATGTGCATTAGATCATATCCCGGGGACAAGGATATCCTAACCTCATGTTCTGAACTGAACATTTTAGTGAACGGGTCAGGACTTTAATCCTAAATGGACTGCACACAAGGATGTTCAAAGGACTGAACCATTAAGGCATGGTAAAAGTTTCTATCAAAATGATGTAAGGAGCAAATACTTAGACATTAAACAGTTGGGATACTCAGAACTAAACCAAAGCAACCTTAGTAGACTAAAGTTCAAATGGTGGGGTATGTTACTAAAGGTATCAGTCAACAAATCAATCAAAATTGGACTGAATCATGGATGAATGCAAGACAGTAATAAAGGCAGAATGATAGGGTCAAAGACTGATCATACAGTCTTCAGGAATTGAACGCGAAGTGCAGGGCAAATACTAGCACTTGAGCTACGATGAAGGGTCTGTACAATGCAAAAAGGGAAATTGGACTCACAGTTAGCATGGACAGAACAGAACATTAGTATGGACTCAGATGGACAGAACCATCATGATGCAGGGGGTTAACATGTATGCAGTAGATAATAAGGTATTGGACTGAACAAGGACAGAACAATATGATAGACTGAACCATCTTGTTCAGGTATCAACCGAACAAAAATGAACATCTGATCAATGAAAATGAAACCAACACAGTGAACTGAAAGGGGTAAATACAGTCGATACAACAAATAGGACTATAAGCAATTAATTACAGGACACCTTAACTAGATATCAAGTCTGATACTAAAGGAGCATGGTCTTGACATCTAAATATCTTAATCAATGACTGGACAAAAATAGTAATTGGGACTAAACCTATAGTTCAGATATTGACTGAACATTAAGTAGCAGGACTTAAATCAAACATGTAGCATAGAACTGTAATCCCCCAAAAAATTTGGAGGATTTTTACTATTATTTTTAATTTATTAAATAATTTTTTTGAATTATTTTTGATAATTATAAATATAGTCTTAGTCATGCTTAATTTTTGTTATGCACACTGATTAGACAATATGGCACGACCAGTACAGTCAAGTGCCTTGACTAGCATATTAGCAATATGTGCCACTAGATTTATTTATTTTGAATATCTACATGTTTAAATTTATTAAATTGTAATATGGTTATCTTAGTCCATTTATTTATTATTTTCAAGATTTAAATTTTTATATTTGCTTTATGATAGTAATAGTAGTAGTTACTCACCTAAGTTTAATAGACCCTTGTTATTATTATTATTATTATTATTATTATTATTATTATAATTATTATTATTATTATTATTGTTGTTGTTGTTGTTATTATTATTATTATCACTATTATTGTGGTTGTTGTTGTTTATATTGATTTTAATATTAATATTAATGTTATTAATTATTATTGTAAATAAGGCTATCTATACTAAATAAATATAAACCTATTTTTGAAAAATTGGTTGTAAATATTTCTTGTTGTATTTCCATCTTTAAAATATTTTTGAGTATATCATGATTATTAAAATCATGATTATTAAACTTTTTACATTTAATATATGTATATATGGTTTATCTACATGTTTATATATATATAACATGATTATATATATATATATATATATATATATATATATATATATATAAAATATATATATATATATATATATATATATATATATATATATATATATATATATATATATACTATACATACTAATTTCCTCTATGAATAAATCCTTGTTTTTTATATAATTGTAAGGGATATAATATCCATATATAAAATTTGTATATTTTGAGAGTTGGGAATTTAGAAATTTTTATAAAATATATTGGATTTTTATTGTATTAGAATACATATACAAATGGATGTAAATGAAAACAATAAAAAATAAAGAGCAAAACTCGTGAACAGTAGCTTGGCTATTGTTCACTTTCTTCTAAAGACCCCCCCCCCCCCCCCCCCCCCCATGCTCGACTGTTCTAAGTAGAATATGCTTCTGTCGAGAGATTTTTTAAATCTTCTCCAAACCTTCCCCACATCAAATCCTATCCAAATCCCAACTGATTGGATTAAACCAGCCAATAATCGATTATATTAATAGGAATTCGAATAAAATATATATACATATATCTATCGAGATACATCTCCCTGGGAGAAACGAAGGAAACCAATCAAATTCTTCTTCCTGAATTGTCGCCCTCAACCAACAACCTTTCTCATCCCCCTACGTACCCCAGGAGACACCTACACCGCCGTTAGCACGCCGGAGCACCACCGCACCCTCCTTTTTCCGACGAGAAATAGAGCACAGCTTTGTTTCACTCGACCAGAAGGTGCCACTTCACATCTCGATTTCTCCTTCCTTTATACAGGAAACTTCGATCTATAAAAATCTACACGTAGCTAACCTACCCAACTTTAAGTCCCAACAATTATAATTAGGTGTAATCGAAAAATCTGCCCAAGAAATCGATGCGAAGTTCATCGAAAAACTTGTTTAAAAACAGAGCAAAAACAGTCCCAAACACTGTTTTGAAAGGGAATTTTCTGTCAACCTATCGACAGGTTTGAGAAACTAAAAGAAGACAATCATAGTAAACATATAGGGCCTTAAAATCCGTTTTACAGAATTAAATTTGGTCGACTGTACGTCGAGATATTGATCTCCCAAAACTTACAAAAAACTATTTTCAAAACAATAAAATTTAGAAAATCTTTCCGATACGGCGTGTGCCCCGACAAACCGGGCAACATGGTCGCAACCCATAAGCATCGAAAGGCGCGTATGGATGTTGTCGACGTGTGGGATTTAACGGAACTCGATTTCGTTGTGCGTACGCGACAAAATCGAAGCGTATCGGTCGAGATACCCCCGTATCGGCCCTTTGTAAACTAGGTCGTAACTTTGTCCACATTTGTCGTATCGAGACGAAACTTATGCCAACATGAAAATATCAGTTTTTTGGTCCTGTATGCCAAGTTTGGTCCGATTCTGAGAAGGTCAATCGGAACACCTTTTTGGCGGGCCCGTGACCCGATCCAACAGGCAAAATTGTGCATAGCCCACCGGAATCCAACTTTGGACATACGAATGGATTCGTCACATCAAACCGGACCCGTTGACATGTAGTTTGACAACTTTAGAGACTGTAGGTACTGACACGCTTTTCGGTGCAAAATGGGTCTAATAGCGGATACTGTTTTGACTCGAAATTATAATTTTGCCCCTGTGTCCAGAATTGGACTTTTGGACAGGCGTTTCAAGACATCTTTTATACCAAAAATGTTCGTGATGTTTGTTTCAGCATCCGGAGTTGTTTGCGGATTTTGACTTCATTACTGACGATTCTGACTGTTGGATTTTGCTACTTCACGCACCACCCTCAGGCAAGATACCTTGCCATTTGCTATCTATTTACTTAGATCATATTTCATGCATTACTTATTATTTACTTTTTCTAAAATAAACTATGATACATGTCATAATCAGATAGAATTTTTCTGTTCAGTTCTATTTCCTGCTATGTGTTATTTTCATACACATTGGACCTAGATTTAAAGGACCACCCTTTGTGTGTTGCATTCATAGGCCTTGACACATTTGTACCACAAAGTCACGAGTCACATATAGAACTCGAACATGTGTGACTGGCTGGCCACCGGTACGTATAAGCCGTGCGATAGGAATAACCGCGAATAGTATTTGCATGTTTAGTTTGACTTAGCGGTTAATAGAGGTTATACGTGTTGTGGATACAACATAGTAGGCATGGGGTAGGGAAGACATATCCTTAGCGTATAGGCTACATACACTACCTTTTGTAACCTAATGTTTGCCATAAAAATCAACAACAGGTATTACAGAACACTGGAATTGATTGCAAACTCGCTTGTACAAAGAAGATCCTAAAAAGAAAGCCTAGGAAGCAATCTAAGTACAATTGTTTAGTTTTGATTCTGGGAGGTAACGATGGAGGCTAGGGAAGGTGCTATCAACTCTGCCTTACTCCGTGGACTATCTGATGCAGTCTCTAGCTCATGAAGATATTGCTTTTTTCTTGAAGGTTGCCAGCCTTTTGTAGGGGTGTGGCACCCTGCTATTTATAATAGGATAGATTTTGAGCCACATAGACGGCTTGCGGCCACGTGGCTTATTAGCACGCGAAGACCCGTTCTTGGGCTGCCATCTATCGGATTGTTGGGATTTTGTTGCAGCAAATCTGGGTAGTTGAGGAATTGGTCAGATTGCCACGTGTCCCGTAGCGTATAGCATTCTCAGTCTTCGATCATGCAGGGTCGTATGAGACTCATACATGCGGCCTGGATCATAATTACTCCCGGTTGCATAACGTTCTAGAAATTTCGGAGCCGCATAATCTGGGCCGCATAACTGTCATGCAGCCTAGACGATATTCTTCTGGCCGTATGGAGGCGTACGAACCCTGCTTTTGGGCGACGTCCCACGTCTTATCTTTCTTGTCAAAGTGTCAGAACTGTCATGTTTTGCCAGGACTTGTCAGCTTTATCAGTCGAACTGCTCCTCCTTGGTCACATATTTTCCTTCTACAGCTGTTCGTCGATGGGCCGTATATGTCTTTGAACGGTCACACGGCTTTCCTTCATGCGGACCTGTTTGGCCCAAGGTACCAATGCGGTAATTTGTAATCCGCATGAACTCCATATTTTTTATGTTTCTACAAGACCCCCTTCAAAGTTTCCAAATTGGAAATTTAGAATACTTTGAATAAGAAGCATGAAAAATATGCCAAGCCGTAGGGAGTCTTCAAGTTGCAGGAAGTAGTTTTCGAACTTGAGTTGCAGAGAAATACTGAGCTGCAGGGGGATGCTGAGTCGCAGAACAAATCTTGAGTCGCAGGGACGCTTTGAGCTGCAGAGAGTCTGCCAGCTGTCACTGCTGCATTTAATTCTCCTGACTCGGTACGAGATGAAGCCGACGGTTTCTGGGGATAAAGTTCCCAAACGTCGACTTTATCTTTAATGATCTCAAAAATTGAAGAGACGTTCGACGGTTATTAGGGATAAAGTAATGGAACTGGGGATTCCCAAGACCCTTCCTTTGGTGTACGTATTGATCGATAGAAAGTTAAACAGATCTAATACATGTTCTAACCCTTCATAGGCGAAAACTAGGGTTCACGAATTATACCTGTGGCGGAAAAAAGATAAGTAATTCCTGGCAATCTCGAGCGGACGACCCCAAGATCTTCTGCACGTATTTCTTTCTCGAGTTGGACGTCGTGTGGGCGACGATCTCCCAACCTTTTCTTCTCCTTGGCAGCCCTCTCTTTCTCTCCTTACGTGAATCACGAATTTAGTGAAAGTTTCAGATTTTTGATATTTAATATGGCGGTCAGAGAATAGAGGATATATATAGGCTACGACAGGGACCATAAGGAGAAATTAGGGTTAGGCCTCCTAACGGATCTGGATATCCTGTGTTCAGCCCGAACACACAATCCAGGCCCATTAACAATAGCTCGGTCCACTAATGAGCTATTGTTGCACTACCTCCCTAATCCCAAATTATGTTTGTGGGCTCCTTTTATTATATGCTCGTTTGGCTCCCCATGTTAAGATATCGTATGTCCGTCGATCAAATTAAGTTACTGACAACTATATTGATTCGACATCTTTTATCCTTAAGTAGTACCGCTCAACTTTATTTGTCATGTTGGATATAATCCACCTGTAGGATTTACATGACAATCCTTATGAACTCCTTATGGGGACATCATCAACCCGATGTATCTGGACATGGATTCCATTTATAATCAACAGTCCATCATACATACAATGTTATTATCCAATTCATAGAGGTTGTCGATCCATAATGAATCTCACTCTTTTATGAGTCAAAATAATGCACACTGCATATACATGTCCGTTATTATATCCGGGTTAAGAGGAAAAGCATCCATAATAACAGAGGTGTTTGTTCTCTTATGTAGTCAGTACAAAGAGAACAACCTCAAGTGGTCCTGTTCAATACACACAAAGTGTACTAGTATAAACCTATAGTCAAGATAGACTAATACCAGATTACACTACAACCTTTCCAATAGATTGTCCAAGTCCATCTAGGTTGTGAACTATTTATATACTCCATAGGAAACTGATAATATGATCTTCTGTGTGACACCACACACCATATTATCTATAATATAGAATATCAGACATTTGCATTAACACTTGCAACAAATATAATATGCAAACATTTGTCCGTATGATTCTCATTCAAAATTTAAGGAAATAGGGTTACTAAAAAAGTGATGCTTTTAGTATATAACCCTAACATAAAGTCCCCAAACGTCGTCCCTATGCTTAATGATCCCGAGAATCGAAGAGTCTCTTTTCAGTAGCTCTATAAATAGGAGCCATTCAGAGAGAGATTTTCCACTTTCACCTTCTTCTCTTTTGACTTCATCATACTTTCTGCTATGGCTCCAAAATCTTCTAATCGATTGGTGCGGCAGCCAAAGGGAAGAGACTTGCTTCTCCGTCGAGAGCGGCAGACACTCCCTCCATTCATTTCGATGTGCAACTTTCTCCCAAGAGTAAGGATGGTGAGCAGACGATTACTGAAATTTTAAATGGCCGTAGCGCATATTTTCGTGCGCGGGGCTGTCATATACTGCCTCTGCTATAAACTTGGTCGATGTATGCCCTATCTCGTCTGGACCACATGTGTTATATACGATAGGACTGCATAGACTAAGTCGCATAACCGCTGCTTATTCGAACTTGAACTAGCTGAGTGCCTCCAGATGAATCTGTATGAACTTTTTATGACCGAGCCGCATAGGTGCCGCATGAGTACTTTATGATTGGGTTACATGAATACTGTAAGATTGGGTCGCATGATCGCCCTGTGACTGATTAGGCCGCATGAGTTTTTCATGACTGAGCCGCATGATAATAACTGAGCCGTATAAATGCTGCATGAATGCTTCATGAAGACGGCCTCACAACTGTGGACTATATGAGTTCTGTTTTGGCTGGGCCGTCTAACTGGCTAGGCCACATAACAGAGTTCTTTGTTTTCTCGGTGCTGAATCCCCCTTCTTCTTATGTTTTTTAGGGGTCTGTCTAGCAAGCTTCTTCAGGACCGGTATCGGTGATGGAGTGAAAGTACAACATTCTGGTGCCTACATCAGAGAGCTCAAAACTCCTTATGCTTCAGAAGAGTTTTCTCCATGCCTTTTTGGCATACACATCAAACAACTTAGGACTCTTCATGCTTCGAAAGAGTTTTCCCCAGGTGGTAGGAAGAGCCTTTATACCTCGGAGAGTTGGACGGTGGTCAGGCGTCGTTATGAACGTCGCGCCTTCAAGGCTCTCCAATTAGGCGAAACCACCATCAGGGACCATGTTTTGAAGGTATGGTCCCTTGGAGGAGCGGGGCTAAGGCATCCGCAATATGGAAGGAAGGATAGCATGCTATATTTACCCTCCTCCCGACAACTCCTTGGAGATTCAACAGCTTTGTTTGCTTCTCAGCAGTAAAATATAACTTCCTTCGAGGGCCACGAAACTGCTTGAAGACGAAGCACTGTCAAACCCAACTATGTATTGCCAGATTTTCCTCTCTTTGCTGTCGATGTAGTCCTATGAATGTAACTGATCTTGAATGACTAGAGTATGCTCACTCCATTCTATTTGTGGTATTTTTTGGTGCTTGTACTAGAGGGCCTAATACAGCATTTGTAAAGGACATCCCACTGGAGGATTTTTATGGACCTATTGCCCTTTTGTGTATCTGGAAATGCGAGCAAATAGATTTGAATGATATTTTGTGGACCTACTACTCTTTGGTACACCGGTGGTGTGAGTAATAGATTAGGCTAATTTTTTGTGGACTTATCATCATTTTGTGTACTGGCGATGCGAGTACTGATAATAAGTGGAGAGGAAACCAAAATATTTACTCAGAGGTAATGAGGACGTGGTAAATATGGGTCTGAAGTATGGCCTTTCTACTCAGAGGTAATGAGGACATGGTAGGAGTAGGCCAGATGGGGATATATAGAACAACTCAGAGGTGTTATCAACGTGGAAGTTCTATGCATTGGATAATTTATTTGTGATGGACGGGAAAATAACTCAGAGGCAATATGGACATGGTTGCTTGACTTTTGTGGACCTATTACCCTTTTTGTGCACTGACAGTGCGAGTAATAGATTATGATAAGTTGTATGGACCTATTATCCTTCTGCGCACCGGTGGTGCGGGCAATAGATTTTGAGGCAAATTCTTGGCGGTAGAAAAGCTATGACCAGGGGGTACATAGATACGACCAAGAGAATTCATTCGGAGTAATCAATCAGTGGTACCTGAGGGTACATAACTCGACAATATGGGAGATTTAAAGTCAGAGTGTAAGTTCAGCGATACCTGTGGGTATATAACTCACAATCTGAGAGATCGTTGGAAGGTGTCGTTTAGACATAGTATTTCTTGAGGAACTTGCCGTTGATGGGCATCATGAGCAAGTCTCCATTTTATTTTGTGAGACGGTACGCATCGTTGGAGAATACGGTCTTGATGACGAACGGACCCTCCCACTTAGGCTGGAATTTGCTGGGGGTCTTGTGAGTCATGACCATTGGTCTGCGAATGGCCAAGACAAGATCGTCCACTTAGAATATCCTCTGCTTGACTTTCTTGTTGAAAGCTCGAGAGATGCGTGCTTGGTAGAGCTCTATGCTTTGTTGAGCTTGTAAACGCTTCTCATCTAATGCTTCTAACTCCTGTAACCGTCGACAGTAGTTATCGTCTGCCGTTAACCGGTAGGTGAGGGCCACTCGAAGTGAGGGGATCTGAGTTTCCAATGGGAGGACTGCCTCGCTCCTGTAGACCAAGGAGAACGGTGTATTTCCTGTAGCTGTCCGAATTTTCGTCCGATACGCCCATAGGCACTCACCAAGCTTTTCATTCCAGTCGCGTTTGTTTGCAGAAACGAACTTTTTGAGGAGCTTGATTATGGTTTTATTGAATGCTTCAGCCAAACCATTTGCCGAGGGGTTATATGCTGTCGAGGCCATGTTCTGGATCCGATTCTTATCACAAAATTAATAGAAAGCGTGGCTTGCGAACTGCGGACCATTGTCGTGGATAATCCTCTGGGGCAGTCCAAAACGGTAGATGACATGATGTTTTATGAAGCTAATCACGTTCGATGTCTTGACCTCTGCCAACCGAATAGCTTCTGCCCATTTGAAGAAGTAATCGGTGATTGCAAGTATGAACTGTAACTCCCTGAATCACATTTGGTGAATTTTACGATTTTTCTAATTTTCCTTGGATTTAATATTGTCTCTTACGAAAACCTAATTTTGATTAAATAAGTTGATTAAAATAAATTTCAGGTGTTAATGAATTTTCCTCAAGTTGAAAAGTATTTTTGTATACTAATTTGACGTAATAATGATTTGATTTATTTTATGAATTGTTTTGCTAAATTGAAATAAATTTTGTAGTTAAATGAATATCTATGTATAAGTATTCACTTTCATAATACTAATCTTATTGATTTCTTAATAATATTATTTGAGAGACAAATAATATTATTAACCATTTTCGGAATTATTTATTAAGCATTAGAGAACTGATTTTAATAATTAGTTAATTAGTAACTAATTTCGTAATTAGTTGAGAGTAATTAAATTGGTTTGAATTTGAAAATCTGTTAGAATTTAAAATTCTGTTTTGAAAATCTGTTTTATTGGGTTTTGAAAAACTGTTTGGAAAACTTGAAATCTGTTACAAATCTGTTCTGGAATTTGAATTTGAAATATATTAAAACAATCTATTTTGAAATCTGTTTAAAGGACTTTTTGAAACTCGAAAATCTGTTATTGACCCTGTTAAAAGACCCCAGATCTACTTGTTATTACAACATTGCCACTATACTAAAAGCCCCAGATTTACACTTTATTACAGTCATGCCATTGTTCCTACTGCACACACACACTAAATATTAATATAAATTATGTGGCACAGTCTCCAATGATTTGTCACATCAGCACTGACACATTCTCTCTATATTCTCTCTCTCTCTCTCTACATCTCTCTATATCTCTCTACTATCTCTCCTGTGACCATCGGCCGAACGCAGCCACTCGCCACCTCTTCGGCCATCTCGATCTCGCCACCGAGATTCCTACCACCACCACGACGTGCGCCTCTTCGAGCGCGGGGAAGTACACCGAGCTATCAAGAACCCTGTCGACAGTGATGTCGATTGCCATGACAGTCTCGACTCGCCGGAGACGTCTTCCTCCGCCTCGTCACAACACCGGAGCTCGATCTAGAATCGCCTCGACCCGATCTCACCGGAGCTGCCTCGCCGGAGTCCACCAATGCCAATTGTAACACCCAGTTTTCTAGAAGAGGGTAATTTTAAAATTTTGTAATTATAATTATTATTTAATGATATTTATTTCATATTATGATTTTAGTGATTTTTAATTATTTTTTTAACTATTTAAATTCATGACTTGTGATTTTTGGTATTTTGCTAGTGAACAGTAGAGACTACCTACCCTAGAGTCTAGCCATGTGACTAGGGTATTTTTGACATTTTTCGGGTTATTTGGATTTATTATAATTTATTTGGATTTATGGGAATTTTTAGAATTTATTTTGGAATTGTTTGATTGAGGGTTGACTAGGTTGACTTTGACTAGCAATGACCTTGGTAGGCTAACCTAGAAGCTAACCCTAGTTGTGTTTGGACTTGGTTAGGTCATGTAACCCTAGTTAGACTAGAGTTGACCCATGGTATGGTTATTTGACTTAAGTTAGATTTAAGTCATAAGCCATGACTTGTGATTAAACCTTAAATCAATAACTAGCCTTAAAGCCCATAGGCCCACACCATGTAGCCAAACCCTAACCCTAATCAGCTTATGGCAGCCAACCTAGGGTTTCCCACCCTACTTAATGCCTCTTCCATTTGTTCTTGCCTCTTTTATTATTTTTTTTCTCAAGCTTTGAAGAATGAGGTATAGCCATCTTCCCCAATCCATTACTTTTCCATTCTAACTCCTTTTTGGCTCAGACCACTTGCATTAGATTCTAATTGTCTCCCTTTTGCTGTTCATGGAGAGTTTTCGCAGGCTTGGGGCAATTTGGAGAGTTTGGCTAACAAGGAGAAACCCCCCTTTTTGGAGCTTTTTATTAGAAATTGAACATATAGGTAACTTCCTATTCCTTCCATAGATTTTTGATTTCTTTGCATGATTAGGAAGCCCTAAGTGTCCCCTAGCTGTAGGTATTGGTTTCATGTCGAGTCGTGTCCATTTCGTATCCGTTTTGGACACGTATCATTGTGTTTATGCATGTGTTTGATGAAATGTCACAAAGGGAATTTATTTGCTATTTTTGAAAAGTAATTGAATAAAAATATTGATTTATATGTGTTTACTAATTTCCCCAGGGACTGAGTTGATTTTCGAGCCGTGTCCGTATCCAAATAGGACACGAACACGCTCGCTGCACACACGGACAGTGCCCTGCTGCTCGGGGGGCTTTCCTCCTTGCACGCGCCATGTGGAGGGCTGCCACTTGGCATGGAGGTCGGGGCACACATTGACGTGCCACCCATCGAGTTTGACATAGCCTTGTGTCGTGTCGAGGGAGCACGGACACGTGCACTGGATTTACACTGCACAGTATCAGCCGAGAAATCGACACTGATACATACTGTTTTCTCTTGACACGACACTTGTGGACACGGTGCAGGGTGACACACGTGTAGCCCTATGCTAGGCGTACACGTGGACATGACCACGTGGCATGAAGTGCCACGTGTCGTGTCCACGAGGCGACACTGCACAGATTTGTGTCTGTGATATGTGTTTGACTTGGACACGTTCGTGTCCACCTTGTTGGACACGAACACCCTCCCCATGACACGTATCATGTGTACACCTGACTGCACACTTTAATTACTGAATTAATTGGGTTTTCTATTCAAATTTGAGGTTTGCCATTTTGACTGTTCTAATTCTCAAGATACTGTTCTAAATTTGATTTTTGTTCTAAATTTGATTCTCCAGATACTGTTCTAATTCTAAATATGATTCTCTTATGTGTTTTACCTGAGATTTTGTTCTAATTCAAAATAGAGACTTATGTTTGGGTTTGATTTCAGTTTGGCTTCGAAATTTAGTTGGGATCGAAATTACCAGTTTTCTGATACTCGATATTGTGTTCAAATAGAAAACCTGAGTTGTTAAATGTTGAAAACCAAGTTGGGTTGGGTTTGATAAACCGAACTGGGTTTGGTTTTCAATTGAAATTGGATTCAAAATTTTATGTATCATAGGGTTTTTTGTAAAGGTTCGAAACTGTGAACTTGTTCTCAGGATACCTGAGATGTATCCTCAGGATTTGGTTGGTTGTGAACAACTGGTTTTGAGATGTTGATCTCATCTTCAGTTTTGGTTGTTTCAATCTTAGTTTACCTAACAATATTTCCAGGTTTTTAACATTTGGGATAGTCCCCTTTGTATTCTCAGATTTTGATTCAATCACAGGGTTGTATGTTATATTTTTGGTTATTATGTTGTTGTATGTTACATGTTAAGGACAATGAACTGTTTGATAGCCTTAATTGATATGTAAACTGAGATTTCAATGGTTGTCTAATGAGAATCTACTCACACATTTGTGACATGTACACCCACACAAACTGAAAACTGAGAACTCACATTGTATTGGTTTTTCAGTTCTAATTAGGAAAAAACTGAGTTTGAACTTCCATGTATACCACAGTTTTTTTTTTTCAAATTAACATTGTTCACTGTTTTCGATTCAATGTAATCTATCAACTGTCCATTATTGAACTGTCAACTGAGAATTAACTCATTTTCCTGTAACCTGAGATGTATTTCCAGGTTTTCCACACTTTCATCTTAACTCACTGATTCAGGATTTTGCACTGCCATGTTACTCACTGTTTGGTCATTCCTATTCATTGTTAATATGATTCCAGTTATCATACACACTCCTATGACACATGTACACTAACTGTTTCCTGTTTTTCCTATTTTCCTAATATGCCCACTGTTTTCCTTTAACACTTCACTGATATTTTGCACCCAGGTTTGCCTATCACTCACTGATTTCAGGAACACCACACAGGCTATTGCCATGCCACTATTCCTATTTGCACACACTTTGCCTCTCACTCTCATTCCACACACACACATATGTTTCCCTATACATGCCTATGTATATATAAGGTATAAATATAATATATGCTTGAGTGTGTACTAGTATATAGGTATTACATAAATATATGTGTGATATGAATATAGGTAGCCTATATGCTAGTGTATTCTATATTATATTATATATCAATATGTGTAATTCTATATTAGATTATAATATATCAATATGTGTTGTATTTTAGATTTGAATATTGTCATGTGATTATGTAATATATTTTAGTCATGGTTTAGCCTATGGCCTATGTGAGTGTCTGTGTGTCAGTGTAGAGTCTAGATTAGAATTGTGTAGTCTTGTTAGACTTAGAATAGACTAGTTAGACTAGTATAGACTAGTTTGACCTAGTTTGACTTCTAGGGTTGACCAGAGTTGACAAAGAGTTGACTTTGGCCTAGATTGACCTAGAATCGTGTAGAATGCATAGTAGGACTTCATTATATCATTTTAGACTTGTTGTGACTTGTGCTGTTCTGAGTAGGAGCCAGACACCTCTCCTCGGACAGTACATTTCATCCGGACACTCAGATACAGGCGAGAATATTCTCTGATCATTTCATATCCTGCTTAGAATTATTTTCTGCATTAAATTACTTTACTTGATACTGTCACGTTGGTCACACGTCTATATGTATCCCTTCTTGAGATGTTATTCCTTCAGGGAGCATCGGGTACTCTATGTTCTGTGCGTTTTACTTACATGGCGTATCATATGCTTCTTTGGTTCTTTGATCACTTGTGACATATACCCTTATGATCACAGAGTCTTCTCTGAATCCTTATCCCATTTATTGGGTCTATCAGAATCCCCATTTATGGGACTACTATGTACCACCCTTCGGGGGCTTATCACCCTTCGGGGGCTTATCACCCTTTGGGGGTATATCACCCTTTGGGGGCATATCACCCTTTGGGGGCTTACCACCCTTCGGAGGCTGTTACATAGAATCATAACATAACCTGGTTGGATCCTTGTGTATTAATTGGGGGTACGGGGGAGTATAAATAGTCATGTGAAGTAGAATAGCCATGTACGCCTCTTTAGTATAGCCATGTACAAATCAAGCCGCTCACATGTCGACTTTGTGCTCTAAATCACTAGTCACTGGTAGCTCTTTACTTATAGTAGATATTTCTATTACAGTTCTCTCTCTGTTTACATACTGCATTTTTTCAGTATCTATATCTTACTTTACTGCATGATTATATTTTCTAACCTGCTATGAACTGTTGAGATGTACTGTACTCGCTCCTGTCCTGACTAGACCTGTTTAAAATATTACAGAGGACGAGAAGGAGGCCTGGGAGGATACCTTCTACGGGACAGCTCTAGCTGAGGACATCACCCCCACTGCCTAGACTAGTTTAGTTAGGCCTTATCTTATTTTTTGTTGTCTTGAGACTGTTTAGCTAGACTTTACTTCTGTTCAGAGATGTGGAGTTGTATATATTCTTTCATATTCAATAGCTGAGATATGTACTCTGGATATTTGCTGGGATATTATCTTAGACTATTCTATCTTCTGTATTTCCTTGAGTTCTATATCATATCGTGCTTTCTTCTTCCTTAGTTGTGATTGAGTTCATTTACTGCTATGTCACCCCCATTCGGGGAGTATAAACTGCTTAGTATTATATTGTTAGACGTATGTTGACCTAGGACAGCGTTCTACCGTCGACACTACGGCGTAGGCTGGGCGTTGTTACGTTCTCGTACCCTCACAGTGGGTGCGGATCGTGACACGTTTTTAGTGGTGGCCCATGCAGGTCGAATTTGTGTAGTGGTATTCGAACTAGAGTACCACTATAGCCTGCAGTAGGATTAGGATTATTTTTGAGGTACTCAATCACATTAGGAAAAACTCTTAACAGAATTCTTGCCATCTAAATTCCTGTTGAAGATTGCTTCCTTGAGTAACTGTTCTCCCTTGAATTATCGTTTCTATCTCAGTATTGATTCCTTGTTTGATCTGTCTCCAGGATGGTGATCGAGACACGATCGCATCGCTCTGGCCCAGCAGACGCTGGTGAGAGGCCTACCACCCCTCACCTGATCGTGGACGCTGGGACCACACCACCCCCTATTTCTGCTCATATAGGAGTTTCTACAGCCTTTGGGAGTGCACCTCCACCTGTCCGGAGGTCTTCCCCCGTCATTCCAGATATGTACCAGCAGCAGTTACCTTCAGGGACAGTAGATGCGGCTCAGGTGTTTACCATTTTCCAGCGATTCTTGGAGTTTCAGCAGCAGATACAGCAGAGCCAGTCTGCTGATATCCGACAGAGCATACAAGATACTCACCAGTTGGTCAGGATGACAGTGGAGCTGGTGGCTGCTCAGCCACAGGGAGGCCAGATGTAGCCGTATCAGCCGAGGACTCCAAACATCTATTCCTTCAAGAAGATGGGACCCCGAGACTTCAAGGGTACAGAGGGCATCATATACGCTTACGATTGGATAGAGCACACTGAGGAGATATTCCGATAGGCACAGATACCAGCAGGATTACAGATCGAGGCAGTCGCCAATCAGATACAGGACTTGGCCCGTACTTGGTACCAGACGGACCCGAGGGTTGGTACCGCCGGTCAGACTTGGGCAGCGTTCAAGAAACTATTCAAGGAGAAATTCTTTCCTGATACAGCACTCCGTGCTTTGGAGGCGCAGTTCGAGAGTTTGGTTCAAGGGAACCAGACCGTTGAGGAGTACGCTGGAGAGTTCAGCCGTTTGAGCAGATTCATCGAGGACCTTACCGAGGTCGGAAATGCGAGAAGGTTCTGCAGGGGTTTGATCAAGGAGATCAAGTCATATACCAAGAGCGGCCGCGATGCCACTTTCGAGCAGATTCTGGTAGGAGCCATGACAGCGGAGGACGATCTTGGGCTGAAGGAGAAGAGGATGCGAGACACTCAGGGAGCTAGTGGCAGTACGGGTCCGGCCAAGAGGCCCCACCTGCAGATTCAACAGCAGTATCCGCATCAGATGCCCCACTTGCAGATTCAGCCACAGTATCTATAACAGATGCCACCCCTACAATTTCAGCAGCAGATGCCACCCCTACAGTTACAGCAGTAGATGCTACTTCTACAGTTTCAGCAGCAGTATCAGCAGCCGAGGGTCTACCTTTAACAGCGGCAGTTTCAAGACCGTGTACCCTTTCAGCAGGCACAGCAGCCGCAGAGGCAGCAACAGACCCCGGGACTCCAGCTTGTTATCATTTTTCCTTTTTGCAAGAGACCAAGGCACGATTGGGGCGAATGCCGGAAGAGGCTGGACAGATGTTTGCTTTGCGGAGGATTCGATCATCGTCTGAGAGAGTGTCCCGAGTCATCGGGACAGACAGTTCAGGGAGCAGGAGCTAAGGCCCCGGTAGGCCAGCAGAGGGGATTACCCTTACCGACTCAGTAGCAGAGGTACATGCAGCATCAACAGTAGGCCAGGGAAGGCCAGCAAGGGCGAGCTTTCGCCAGGGCAGTCGAGGATGCTTAGGCCGTTGGAGATTTAGTTGCAGGTTCCGTTCTTTTGACTCAAATTCTGCAATTGCCTCTTATAACTGCCTTAAAATTTCGATTCCTTCTGTTCCTTGTTGATTTATCAATTTTGTCCTATTTTTCTTGTGTTATGTTTGATTTCTTCTGAGATAAATCATATGGGCTAGGTCATCCAGTTATGGAATCTAGAATCTTCGATAGTCGTATTTAGTTGGCATAGTGAGGACATATAGTCAGATTTAGGACGTATTTCTCGGATATAGGAATTTAAGGTTTTTGCTGCCAAGCATGCGGCAATGCAAAAATTTTAAATACCATGATTCTAGAGGTATGTGCCTTAGTCGAGGACTCTGTGATTATCGTAGCCTTGCTCACTAGCACGACGAAGATTCTGAGTATCATGATTTTTGGACAGACGTATATGATTATCTGACGGTATGTTTGAGACTTTGATTGTGGGGTGTTTGACCTAGAAGGCCTGCTACCATCTTAATTTCGAGGACGAAATTTTTATAAGGTGGGTAGGATTGTAACACCCAATTTTTCAGAAGAGGGTAATTTTAAAATTTTGTAATTATAATTATTATTTAATAATATTTATTTCATATTATGATTTTAGTGATTTATTATTTTTTTTAACTATTTAAATTCATGACTTGTGATTTTTGGTGTTTTGCTAGTAAACAGTAGAGACTGCCTACCCTAGAGCCTAGCCATGTGATTAGGATATTTTTGAAATTTTTAGGGTTATTTGGATTTATTATAATTTATTTGAATTTATGGGAATTTTTAGAATTTATTTTGGAATTGTTTGATTGAGAATTGACTAGGTTGACTTTGACTAGCAATGACCTTGGTAGGCTAACCTAGAAGCTAACCCTAGTTGTGTTTGGACTTGGTTAGGTCATGAAACCCTAGTTAGACTATAGTTGACCCATGGTATGGTTATTTGACTTAAGTTAGATTTAAGTCATAAGCCATGACTTGTGATTAAACCTTAAATCAATAACTAGCCTTAAAGCCCATAGGCCCACACCATGTAGCCAAACCCTAACCCTAATCAGCCCATGGCAGCCAACCTAGGGTTTTCCACCCTACTTAATGTCTCTTCCATTTGTTCTTGCCTCTTTTATTATTTTTTCTCTCAAGCTTTGAAGAAAGAGGTATAGCCATCTTCCCCAATCCATAACTTTCCCATTTTAACTCCTTTTTGGCTTAAACCACCTGCATTAGATTCTAATTGTCTCCCTTTTGCTGTTCATGGAGAGTATTCTCAGGCTTGGGGCAATTTGGAGAGTTTGGCTAACAAGGAGAAACCCCCCTTTTTGGAGCTTTTCATTGGAAATTGAACATATAGGTAACTTCCTATTCCTTCCATAGATTTTTGATTTCTTTGCATGAATAGGTAGCCCTAAGTGTCCCCTAGCTGTAGGTATTAGTTTCGTGTCGAGTCGTGTCCATTTCGTATCCGTTTCGGACACGTATTATTGTGTTTATGCATATGTTTGATGAAATGTCACAAAGGAATTTATTTGCTATTTTTGAAAAGTAATTGAATGAAAATATTGATTTATATGTGTTTACTAATTTTCCCATGGACTGAGTTGATTTTCGAGCCGTGTCCGTGTCCAAACAGGACACGAACATGCTCGCAGCACACACGGGCGTGCCCTGCTGCTCGGGGGGCTTTCCTCCTTGCACGCGCCACGTGGCAGCTGCCACTTGGCATGGAGGTGGGGGCACACACTGACGTACCACCCATCGAGTTTGACACGGCCTTGTGTCGTGTCAAGGGAGCACGGACACGTGCACTGGATTTACACTGTACAGTATCAGCCGAGAAATCGATACTGATACACACTGTTTTCTCTTGACACGACACTTGTGGACACGGTGCAGGGTGACACACGTGTAGCCCTATGCTAGGCGTACACGTGGACGTGACCACGTGGCATGAAGTGTCACGTGTCGTGTCCACGAGGCGACTGCATCGCAGCACGATGCAGTCTGTGCACAGATTTGTGTCTGTGATATGTGTTTGACTTGGACACGTTCGTGTCCACCTTGTTGGACACGAACACCCTCCCCATGACACGTATCATGTGTACACCTGACTGCACACTTTAATTACTGAATTAATTGGGTTTTCTATTCAAATTTGAGGTTTGCCATTTTGACTGTTCTAATTCTCAAGATACTGTTCTAAATTTGATTTTTGTTCTAAATTTGATTCTCCAGATACTGTTCTAATTCTAAATTTGATTCTCTTATGTGTTTTAACTGAGATTTTGTTCTAATTCGAAATAGAGACTTATGTTTGGGTTTGATTTCAGTTTGGCTTCGAAATTTGGTTGGGATCAAAATTACCAGTTTTCTGATACTCGATATTGTGTTCAAATATAAAACCTGAGTTGTTAAATGTTGAAAACCAAGTTGGGTTGGGTTTGATAAACCGAACTGGGTTTGGTTTTCAATTGAAATTGGATTCGAAATTTTATGTATCATAGGGGTTTTTGTAAAGGTTCCAAACTGTGAACTTGTTCTCAGGATACCTGAGATGTATCCTCAGGATTTGGTTGGTTGTGAACAACTGGTTTTGAGATGTTGATCTCATCTTCAGTTTTGGTTGTTTCAATCTTAGTTTACCTAACAATATTTCCAGGTTTTTAACATTTGGGATAGTCCCCTTTGTATTCTCAGATTTTGATTCAATCACAGGGTTGTATGTTATATTTTTGGTTATTATGTTGTTGTATGTTACATGTTTAGGACAATGAACTGTTTGATAGCCTTAATTGTTATGTAAACTGAGATTTCAATGGTTGTCTAATGAGAATCTACTCACACATTTGTGACATGTACACCCACACAAACTGAAAACTGAGAACTCACATTGTATTGGTTTTTCAGTTCTAATTAGGAAAAAACTGAGTTTGAACTTCCATGTACACCACAGTTTTTTTTTCAAATTAACATTGTTCACTGTTTTCGATTCAATGTAATCTGTCAATTGTCCATTATTGAACTGTCAACTGAGAATTAACTCATTTTCCTGTAACCTGAGATGTATTTCCAGGTTTCCCACACTTTCATCTTAACTCACTGATTCAGGATTTTGCACTGCCATGTTACTCACTGTTTGGTCATTCCTATTCATTGTTAATATGATTCCAGTTATCACACACACTCCTATGACACATGTACACTAACTGTTTCCTGGTTTTCCTGTTTTCCTAATATGCCCACTGTTTTCCTTTAACACTTCACTAATATTTTGCACCCAGGTTTGCCTATCACTCACTGATTTCAGGAACACCACACAGGCTATTGCCATGCCACTATTCCTATTTGCACACACTTTGCCTCTCACTCCCATTCCACACACACACATATGTTTCCCTATACATGCCTATGTATATATAAGGTATAAATATAATATATGCTTGAGTGTGTACTAGTATATAGGTATTACATAAATACATGTGTGATATGAATATAGGTAGCCTATATGCTTGTGTATTCAATATTATATTATATATCAATATGTGTAATTCTATATTAGATTATAATATATCAATATGTGTTGTATTTTAGATTTGAATATTGTCATGTGATTATGTAATATATTTTAGTCATGGTTTAGCCTATGGCCTATGTGAGTGTCTGTGTGTCAGTGTAGAGTCTAGATTAGAATTGTGTAGTCTTGTTAGACTTGGAATAGACTAGTTAGACTAGTATAGACTAGTTTGACCTAGTTTGACTTCTAGGGTTGACCAGAGTTGACTTTGGCCTAGATTGACCTAGAATCATGTAGAATGCATAGTAGGACTTCATTATATCATTTTAGACTTGTTGTGACCTGTGCTGTTCTGATTAGGAGCCAGACACCTCTCCTCGGACAGTACATTTCATCCGGACACTCAGATACAGTCGAGTACATTCTCTGATCATTTCATATCCTGCTTAGAATTATTTCCTGCATTAAATTACTTTACTTGATACTGTCACGTTGGTCACACGGATTAGCACTATATGGATCCCTTCTTGAGATGTTATTCCTTCAGGGAGCATCGGGTACTCTATGTTCTGTGCGTTTTACTTACATGGCGTATCATATGCTTCTTTGGTTCTTTGATCACTTGTGACATATACCCTTATGATCACAGAGTCTTCTCTGAATCCTTATCCCATCTATTGGGTCTATCAGAATCCCCATTTATGGGACTACTATGTACCACCCTTCGGGGGCTTATCACCCTTCGGGGGCTTATCACCCTTTGGGGGCATATCACCCTTTGGGGGCTTACCACCCTTATGGGGCTGTTACATAGAATCATAACATAACCTTGTTGGATCCTTATGTATTAATTGGGGGTACGGGGGAGTATAAATAGCCATGTGAACAATTCCAAAGTAGAATAGCTATGTACGCCTCTTTAGTATTGCCATGTACAAATCAAGCAGTTCACATGTCGACTTTGTGCTCTAAATCACTAGTCACTGGTAGCTCTTTACTTATAGTAGATATTTCTATTACAGTTCTCTCTCTGCTTACATACTGCATTTCTTCAGTATCTATATCTTACTTTACTGCATGATTATATTTTCTAACCTGCTATGAACTGTTGAGATGTACTGTACTCGCTCCTGTCCTGACTGGACCTGTTGAAAATATTACAGAGGACGAGGAGGAGGCCTGGAAGGATACCTTCTACGGGACAGCTCTAGCTGAGGACATCACTCCCACTGCCTAGACTAGTTTAGTTAGGCCTTATCTTATTTTTTGTTATCTTGAGACTGTTTAGCTAGACTTTACTTCTGTTCAGAGATGTGGAGTTGTATATATTCTTTCATATTCAGTAGCTGAGATATGTACTCTGGATATTTGCTGGGATATTATCTTAGACTATTCTATCTTCAGTATTTCCTTGAGTTCTATATCATATCATGCTTTTTTCTTCCTTAGTTGTGATTGAGTTCATTTACTGCTATGTCACCCCCATTCGGGGAGTATAAACTGCTTAGTATTATATTGCTAGATGTATGTTGACCTAGGACAGCGTTCTACCGTCGATACTGCGGCGTAGGCTGGGCGTTGTTACGTTCTCGTACCCTCATAGTGGGTGCGGGTCGTGACACCAAGTGCCAGCATCACGAAGCCAGAGCCGCCCTTCAGTTCCTATGACAGCACCCGAGCATCGAGGAGCCACCTCCTCGTGCGCCGAGCCACCGTCGAAGCCACCGTCACCGTCGGGTCTCGAGAATTGCCGCCGAACCAAGGTGAGCGCCACTCCAGTTCCATATTGATCTGGTTTTTCCTTCTTCTTCTTATTTTTCTTCATTTTGGAGGAGACCAAGGTGCAGACCCAGTACTTCGGGTTAGGGATTCTTCATGTAGTAGTGGAGTATGGTTTTGTTAGCGGACTGGAGGAAGAAAGTGAATGGAAATTTTGTGAGTGAAGTAGTGGAAGCAGATGAAGGAAAGGGGATTATTTTTGTCCGGCTGTGTGATAGCGGAAGGAAGAAGATGAAGTGTAGGAAAGGATTTTTAGTGGTCGACTGAAGTGTGTGATGGAGAAGGAAGAAAGAGATAACTGAGAAATTGTGAGGTTGAGATGGTTCTTTGTGAGAAGAATTGGTAGTGTATGAACTTAGGAGTGGGGCCGGGTCAGCCATAGCAAAAGTGGAAAGTAATTATGAGTGAGACAGAGAGTGAACGAATGGTGAGGAGTGGATTTTGTGTTCGGCTGATAGGAAATGGAAGAGGAAGATGAAGAGAAACCAAATGAACCTGAGCTCCCTCTTTTAATTATGTGTCAGAACACTTGGGGAATCGAGTGCTCTTCAAAAATATTGAAGAGTCACAGTAGCTTTTGATTAGTTGATGGTGACCTTTCGAAAATCGAAAGGTCAGTGTGGTCTTTGAGATTGTAGAGTTATGTGGTGTACATTGTTGTACTAGGGAGAGAGAAGTGAACCGGGCTCCTTTCCCCATGGTATATTTTGACCATTCAAATCTTGAAGGGTTATATTGTGTGGCTGGGTGCTGGATAGGAATGGGGTTATATGGGTGAGAAGACTTTAGGCTCGAGCTCTGTTGGCTCGCTGCATTGAGAACTGATAATTTATTAATCTCCTTTTGGGGCCGGGTTAGGCTGAAAGTGTGGAAATGATTTGGTAAACAGGCCGGGCCAGTTAGACTGGGCTGTGTTGGCGTGCTCTAGTTTTATTTCATTTTTAACAGTATAAATAGCAGGAATGGGTCAAAAATAAAGGATTGGACTGTTGGGCTGGATTTTGGTTAGTTATATTATTATTCTAGATAATTTTGGTTAATTCTTGTAATATTAAAGTTTTGCCGAATATATATATATATATATATATATATATATATATATATATATATATATATATATATATATACATATATATTGTTATAAAATTCTTTTCTTACCTAATACATATAAATATAGATAAATTGGTTAAGTGTGGTTAGTATTTTATTTAATTAAAAGATTTGGTTATAAAAATAGTTATTTTGTTAGTATACTTTTAGTAAATGTATTTGGAGTCAAAACAATTATTTTCTAGAATTACTTGTTATTAGTATAAATAAATATGGTTTCTTGTTAAGTATAGTTTAAAAGTAATTTCACTAAATATTGTTTTGATCAAACTATATATCTATATCTATTTTCTAAAATAGTGTTTTTACTAGTGTTTATTGTAAAGCTATGTTATATATATTTTCCAAATAAATATTGCTAGCTAGGTTTGCCTATAATAATTATTATAGATAGTTAATTAACTAGTTAATTGTCATTATTTCAAACCCTAAATAACTTGTACAAATTATAACAGGTGACTTGCATCCATGCAGTACTACTCACGTGCTTCCAAGGCGAGGCAAGTACACTGACTCGACTTGTACTCTGTATTTTTTGTCTTACATTCATGTGCCATGTTCTCATATCAGACACGAGATACACATGATTGTCTTGTACCATTGTTCATTGCTTGTGAGTCATTGTTTATTGCAGGATTGGCGAAAATATTAGCTTTTGTGTGACCATACCCAACATAGGTATTGTGGATAGCCTAATCGTACACTTCACGTACGATGAAGTTGTACCTTGTAGAATTGATTGACTCATTGACTCATTGATTGATTGTGCTCCTTAGCCGGTCACACATTAGTTTAATATTTCAAATTGTCACACTTGCATTGATTGTCGTGATTCATTGCCTTGTACATTGATAGCCGTATTCATTGTCTAGCATATTGATTGTCATCCATTGTCTGCAGTTTTACTTTCATTTCTGGTACCGTAGTTTCACTTTCATTTTTGGTATTCTGGTTTCATCTTGTATTCTGTATTACAGACTACATTGTATATTGCTCTTGTCAGGATTGTACTTTGCTCTTTTTCTGACAGGATACGTTGCAGGTGAGTGGGAGGCCACATGGAGCATGTGATTGCATTGGATACTGCAGCTTTCATTTTATTTTATTTTCTGGAGATTATATTTTGGATATTTATTATTGTATCTTTATTTTATTTGACCGAATTTGTCTCCGGCTGATTTTGTACTAAAAAGACTTGATGGATATTAGTGATCAATTTGGGAACGTTATAAAAGCTGTGTTGTTTACATTACATTGTGACTTGGAGTTTTTTTTAGTATTGTACATCTTACTTCGTCGTGCCCATCGACGAAGGCTGGGCGTGTCCGACTCGTATTCGATTATTCGGGAGCGGATCGTGACATGAACTGATGCCCTCTAGACAACGATGGGGTGATTGGCCCGTTGACGTCCATTCCCCATGCTTCGAATGGCCAAGAGGCCACTGTCGGGTGCAAGAATTCAGATAGCAGATGTATGAAATCTGCATAGTTCTGGCAAGCCTTGTACTTCTTTGCATAATCAACTGCATCTGCGACCATTGTGGGCCAGTAATAATCCATCCGGCGAAGGCGATCTTGTAATTTTAGGCCAGGTTGGTGAGCCCCACAATTACCGTCATGAGCTGCACATAGGGCTTCTTTGGCTTCTGTACTTGACATGCATCTTAGTAGTAGCCCATCGTAGGATGGCCGATCTAGCATTTTCGTCTCCGTATCGTAGAAGAATCTGAGGGAGCGTCTTCTGATTGAGGTAGCTTCCTTCATATTCTCTGGCAGAATTTCATAGACCGCAAAGTCAATGAGCGGGCATCTCCAGTCTTGTATGTCGTTGGTTTTCTGGACGGAGCAACTCATACCCAGTTGAAGATTGTTCCTAGGGAAGACCAGTTCATGGCCTATTACGTCGACTAGATGTTGAGCATTATTTGGGAGTGCCAAGGAAGCGGCAAGACCGGCCAGGGCATCGGCTTTGATATTTTGAAGTCTAGGAACGTGCTCTATAAAGAACCCTTCCAAGGTTGTAATGATGGCCACTGCTGTCTGATAATAGGGAATCAGGTCCTCATTGTGAACCTCGTATGAACCTCGGATCTGGTTAACAACCAACTACGAGTTACCATAAGCTTCCAGGTATCTAATTTCCACTTCTTTTGCGAGTTGGAGTCCAATGACTAGAGCGTTATATTCGGCTACATTGTTCGAACAGGGTTCTATAAGAGAATACGCCCGATTGACTACTAGTCCGGAGGGAGAAATTAATACCACTCCGACTCCAGCGACGATATCACCTTGTGGCCCCGTTCTTGAAGCACCGTCGAAGAACATCCGCCAAATGGCGTCGTACGAAGTCATGTTCGAGGCGACGAATTCATCAGGAATTTTTTTCATAAATTTTGGCTGTTTCTGAGCCTAGATGGGCTGCTAGGAAGTCAGCCAGGGCTTGACCCTTGATAGCTTTCTGCGGAACAAAAACTATGTCATAAGGGGATAGTAGTATCGCCCAGGTGGCTAGACGAGAACTTAGTGCGCATGGCTTGGTCATAAGAACCCTAAGGGGATTGACTCGTGAAATCACATGGATGGTCTGCCCTGTCACATAGTGTCGTTTTTTTTAATGGCGAACACTAGGGCAAGGCACTACTTCACCACGGCAGTGTACCTATGTTCAGGTCCTACCATCATCCGGCTGAGATAGTAAATGGCTTGTTCATGTCCCGCATCATTATTCTAGGCTAGCAGAGTGCCGAAGGAATGTTCCATCGCCCGTACATAGAGCAGGAAGGGCTTTTCGACGATGGGGGCTACCAGAACTGGCGGATTCATCAGGTACTCCTTAATATCATCAAAGAGATGCTGACATTCCTCGTTCCATACAAAAGAGACACCTTTCCTCATGAGTTGAGTGAAGGGTTGGCATCGTCCCGAGAGGTTAGATATAAATCTCCTGATATAGGCTAGTCTGCCCTGAAGGCCACGGAGTTCGCGGAGGTTCTTTGGTGGGTTCATCTCGAGGATAGCTTTTATTTTGTCGGGATCTATGTGAATGCTCCGGAAAGTAATGACAAAGCCCAAGAACTTTCCACTGGACACCCCCAGAAAGGACTTGGTGGGATTCATCTTAAGGTTGTGTGCCCGCATGAGGTCGAACACTGTTCTCAAGTCATGTAAATGATCATTTTTGGAGCGGCTCTTGACGGCGATGTCGTCTATATAACACTCCACTGTCTTGCACAAATGATCTCTAAAGATGACACTCATAACCCGTTGATATGTTGCACCGACGTTCTTCAAGCCAAAGGGCATGACCGTATAACAATATACGCTGATCGGCGTTCGAAATGATATATGCTTCTCGTCATTAGGAGCCATCTTGATTTGATTGTATCCCGAAAAGCCATCCATAAAGGACATGTGCTCAAAGCTACACGTATTATCGATCATTATATCGGTGATTGGAAGAGGGAATTCATCCTTAGGGTATACCGCATTCAGATTGCAAAAATCGATACAGATTCAGATTTTCTTGTTCTTTTTGATGACTGGTACTATGTTGGCTACCCAGTCTGGGTGCTGCTCTTCACGAATGAAACCGCTAGCTATAGGCTTGTTTACTTCTGCCTCGATAGAATTCATGATATCTGGACGAAATCGTCGCTGCTGTTGCTTGACTGGTTTTACGTCCAGTTGGATGTTGAGCTTATGGAGTGCAATCTCGGGGTTCAGCCCTGGCATGTGTTCATAGCTCCAAGCAAAGACGTTGATGTATTCTCTGATGAGTTGTAACAACGACTCCCGCTCGTCGTCTGTCAGACTTTTACTGACGAAGATTGGCTTTGGAGAGGATTCATTACCGAGGTTAACTTGCATAACCTCATCTTCAGTGGAAGGATCATGAAGTTCAAAACATTTCTCCCATTGTGCATCTAGTTGCTGGACCCACGGCTCCAACTCAAGAGGTTTAAGTAGGTCTTCATCTTCTTCTTCGACATCAGCGGATGTCATATTGGCAGATAATGTTCGTTTGAATATATCCCCAATACTGCTATCGGAGTCGTAAATGGGTGACTCAGACGAATGAGAGTGCCACTCGCATTCTTCGTCAGAACTTTCGGGCGTTGTAGGTGGAGTAACATACCCGAGGCCACGTCTGGATTTGTGGTAATGATCCTGAGGCTTCCCTACCAGTGCCGGTGGCTGTAGAGGCAATCGTCGACCACTGCCATAATTTAGACCCGGAGTAGCCTCCATGTCGTACCCCTGCTTTTGCATGAAGTACTTGGCTTGAGGACTATATAAGTAGAGCGGTAGTCTTCCACTTCGGGTCCGAGGTGGGACTCTTGTGGCGTAAAATATTGAGGACCTTCTTTTCGGCCAAAGATGATTATGTGATCCCATCCTCTTCTGTCTGAGACCAGGAAGTAAGCACCTTTTATGGGAGCAAGTCGATTTGGATTATGGACGGTTGTCACCTGTGTGTACAGGCTAACGTCTAGACAGTCCCATACGACATACGTTAGATTAGGCTTATCATACTCAGAATAGTCTAACGGCAGCCTTTTATTGATAAAATAAGGAATATTATTCACCGTACATCATCAGGGGAGGGGCTATCCGCCTGTGTAACCATATATTTGGCGAGTTCTCCGTCTTCCTTGGCTACCCCCTTCGAGCTCAGAGTTTGGGCCGCTATCTTGGGTAACTTGACCACCAAGGGTTCTGCTTGAGGCATTGATCTGCCTGGGAGTGTTGGATCAACACTTGGCTGCTGGCTTATCTTGGAAAGACGGATGACCATCGGCTCGACAAGGGATTTTGTGTCTTCTAGTCGCCTTGGAGCAGATTTTGGCAATCGGATTACCATCGGTGTTACCGAGGGCTTCGCATCTTCCTGTTGTCTTTGATTGGACTTTTGCAACTGGATCACCATTGGTCCTATAACAGGTTTTGGCTTCTGACTGGATCTCGGGAGACGGATAACCATTGGTTCCGACTGTGCAGGTGTGACAGGAGAATCAAACACCTCTTTATGTAAGGTTGCGACAAGGGGTGCGGCCCTGCCCGGTTTGCGGGGTTAGAGACGGATTCTCAAGGGTTCTTCTGGCCCTACGATGGCCTCCGGTTCGTCCGTTATATGTTTCATAGATTCGTCATATAGACAAGCCTCCGACGAGTAATAAGATTCAACCCCTTTGAAGGGATCAATGTCGGCAAACTCAGTCTTCACGGAACCGTGTTTACTGACATATTTGAAACACTGGTGAAGGGTGGATGGCACGATCATATAGTCATGTATCCACGGACGTCCCAGGAGGATGTTGTAGGAGGTGTCTGCATCTATGACGTAGCAGGTAACTTCCGTCCTCAGGTCTCCAATCTGGCACTTCAACCGGATCTTCCCTAGGAGATAGCTTCTTCCTGAGTTAAACCCGCTAATGGCAGTATTGGTTGCTGCTAGCCGGTGCATAGGAATACCAAGAAGTTGGAGCAGACTTTTCAGGATGATGCTTATTGACGATCCCTGGTCGATATGCATCCTATCCACCTTGATGTCGCCTATGTATCCAGTGTAGTACAAGGGGCGATCATGTAAGTTGGTCTTAATCAACATGTCCTGCGAAGTAAATATGATGTTAGGCATTGCATCTGTGCTACCGCCGTCCTGTAGATCTGATGGTGGGTCTTCCCCTGGAGGCTTGACCTGAGATAAATAGGTATCAACATTCTAGAGTGCTTCGCTTAATGCAACACGAAGATCCTTGGAGAGCCTTAGGAGCTCGTATAGCGACAACTTTGATGGCATATTAGCCAATTGTGCTAATATGTCGAAGTTGTAAGGTCTCTCCAGTCCCTGAGGTATATCATTACGGAGTAGCCTGTTGAAGCGGGTCTTCCTTGTCTTGGACTTATCCGCCAGTGGAGGCTGAGATGGCCTTGGAACATCGGAGGGAGGCAACGTTGCTAGCTGAGGATCTTCGGTTGGACTATCCCATGCGGGTTGGACTTGTGCTCCAGACCGGGTAACAATATCTGCAGCTTCTTCAGCTTCAGCTGAAATTATATGGCAGGCTCTAGACTTCCTGCCCTTCTTCTTGTTGGTAGGAGATGACACCCCCTGGGTAACTTCGGGCACCAAGTCTGGATGCACCCACATGATCTCTCCTCGTGATGTAGTGAGAGGTACCAATCCAGATGTTTGGCTCCGGACGGGTGGAAGATTAGTAACCTCCATCGTTGCTCGAGGGACAGGAATTATCCCGTCTGGAGTACTTGTCGGAGGGAAGTCGACGAACTGAATAGATACTATGTTCGCCACCACGGAAATCTCTTCAAAGTCTATCGACAGAGATTTTGAGTCGATAAGACTCTGAATGTACCGCTTCAATTGGAAACAATCATGAGTGGCATGATGGACATAGCGGTGGAAGTGACAATACTTTGGGTCTTCCATTTCTGCTGCTCGGGGCTCGCGCCATGGTAGAGGGAGCTGGATCCTACCCCCATGCAAGAGCATATCGAAGATAGGTTTGACATGACTATCTTCGAATGAGTAATTGATCTTGGGCCACTGACCTTCCACTTGTTTTTGTTCGGGCTTTTGAGTCGCATCATTGACCATAGCCTGTTTGCCCTTATTATCCCGGTTGGTGGTGGCGCCACTGTTGTTGTTACTGGAAGTGGGACCAGGACGTCTGCCCTTATCTTCTCCATCTGTGACGTATAATCCCAGCTGGCGAGCCTTCTTCAATTTTGCCTCCGCGTTGGTAGCACTTATGATGAAGGTCGTCCAATCCCTGAACTGATCGTCACCCATCCAGAGGCTAATTGCAGGGAGCAGCTTCTTCTGGCAGATTTTAATCAGGGAGCTCTCGGGATTGCCCTGAGGCAATCTCATCGCGGTTTGGCGAAACCGCTCGATATAGTACCTCGTCAGCTCCCTCTCTCCCTAAATGACGTCCATGAGAGATGACATCGTCACATCATGCCCCACCTCGTAGAATCTCTCCAGAAACATGTGTTTGAAGCCGCCAAAAGAATGGATACAGTTGTTGGGGAGGTTGCGGTACCAGTCGAACGCGATCCCCTCCAATGCTCCGATGAATAATCGTGTGAGGATGGCATCACTATGCGGCAAGTGGTCGGTGATGACTTCAAAGTAAGTCATGTACCGACTAGCAGAGGTCTTTCCATCATAAGAATCGATATGGAACGGCTTGTACCGTGGTGGAAAAGGTACGTCCCTCTATGCGACGGGATATGGCTGCCGTATTCTGAGATCCCGAGAGGAGTCTCGGGCATTGAACATCGCTCGAAGCTCCTGGACATCCCTCCTAGCCTCCTTGGCTTCATCTGTGGCTGAAGGAACGGATGGTGCTACGGGATCATCACCCAAAGGAGGGACGGTCGTGTTGGAGTACGCGTTGACTGCTGGTCCCAAGCTTGTTTGTCCAGGCGTCCTCACTGGTTGAGCTGGCAAGGCAGCTTTGATCTCGTCTACCGACTTGACTAAGGACAAGAGTATGGCTTCGAGCACTTCTAGCCGTTGTCGGTCGGAAGGTGCTTCATGATCATTGTCAGTCATAAAGACTATCCTCACGTGGGTAGAGGTGGAAGGGATTGTGGCAGAGGTACTCTCGGTGCTGTACCCTTGTGTAGAGAAATCGTCAAGAAATATCAGAATATCATCTTCATCAGACTCGGAAGGGGTGCTACCCCCTGTGCAGAAAGCCGCATCGTCTTGGCGAGGGTGGTAGCCCTCAGGGAAATCTGATTCTGTTACAGAGTTCTGGAGGATCTCTAACCCCTGCGTGTGCTCTTGGTACACCGGGTTGTCGCATACATTGAGGGGGCTGCTACCCCCAGCTTCATCTACTCTCAAGGAGGCTGAAGACGCACCCCCAGGTGCCGGAAGCTTCTTCTTGGATCGAGTGCCTAAATAGACACCCCCTGTGGTTGATGGAAACCCCCCAGATGAGGGTCTCCTTGCAATACTGGACGAGATGGCCGGGATGGAAGAGCCTGTCTTCTTTCCTCCCTTGCCAGGAGGAACTTTTTGAGTTGAATTACAGGATGCGAAAGGAAACTCTTCGTCCCCTGGAATTTGCACCTATCGGACAGGTGCTGGCTGCTGCAGTCGCTGAAAAACTGACTGCCAATCTTCAGGTGCTGCTGTTTTGTCACAACAGCAGTTGATGATGACTTGAGTGCAACGACGTCCTGAGAGGGACTCATTGCATGCTGACGCTGCCGTCTTGCGCTTATGAGTAATCACGTCACGTAAGTCGGTAGGAAGCTGCTCTGTCTTTGCACCAAACTTGTGAACTCGGGGATCCCAAGCGCACGAGTGCTTAGGCATCATGTTTGCTCCCTGATCCGTGGCTAGTAAAAGCACTTGCACTGGATCTTTAGAGGGAGACTTTAAAGACCCACCCTGTCCGTTAGCCCTGGGGGACGGGACGCGGGTGGTTCTTTACAACTTTTCATCAGGAGCCCGTGTAACAGTTAACGGGCTCCACTGACAATCAGCTACTTGGACAGTCGACTGAACTGGTTGAGCCCGTACTGCCCTGGACCTTTTTGACTTAGCGTCCAAAGGCGCCTATTAAAAAGAGTCCAGACTGATACATCCCGCATCTTTAGTGGGCCGCATGACGTCGGGCCCGCATGAGAGGCGGTCGAACACAAAACTTCTGACCGGGCCGCATGAGACGTCTTGTCTGTGGACAGGATTGGTCGTCGCATGGACCATCTTCTTGCGGCTAGAGCTGGCTGTCGCATGGATCATTTTCCTGCGACAAGATTTGGCTGCCGCATGAGTTGTCTGCCTGCGGCCAGAGTTGGCTGTTGCATAGGCAGACTGTCCATCTCCTCTTTGCGGCCTCCTCTTTGTCCGCATGGAGTTCCCTTGTGCTCCCAAAAACTCAGCATCGTAGTGTTTTCTTCTGCTGGATTTGGGGACAACGGGGTCCTCTGCGGTCGAAAATAGAGCCACATGAGAGTTCTGGTCACCGTCTTGGACTGCAGAAGGAGCTTCTTTGAGAACTTGGTCGAGGGCAACAGTTTTGCGCACCGACGCCTTGTGAGTCCTCTTCGGGTTGGCTCACTTCTGAGATGGGCTGGCACTCCTTCAGAGAGCAATTCTTCGAAGGCTTGTTGGTCGAAGCGGACCACAAGCATCTGCTGTGTAGAGCCGAGCTTGGACGTGTCAGAATGCGTCACCAACTTCTCATCAGAAGAGAAGGACGTCCCCAGTAGAGTCGCCATCGTGTTTGCCATAAAAATCAACAACAGGTATTACAAAACACTGGAATTGATTACAAACTCGCTTGTACAAAGAAGAGCCTAGAAAGAAAGCCTAGAAAACAATCTAAGTACAATTGTTTAGTTTTGATTCTAGGGGGTGACAGTGGAGGCTCGAAAAAGTGCTATCAACTCTGCCTTACTCCGTGGACTTTCTGATGCAGTCTCTAGCTCGTGATGTAACGCCCCAGTCCCAAAATACGTAGGACCAAGTACATAGACATGCCAGCTGTATACATATGAAATACATGGACCTCGTATGTATACATAAGCTATAAATGTAGTAATCCAAGACAACTAAATCTCATCCATAATGAAAGGATTAATAATATAGAAATCAACTTGAATATTTATGATACAATCGTTGGGCGGAGACAAAGTCCACTACCAACTAATTTAAATAGGGAATAAATATACGCAGAAAGTGATTGGCCGAGCGAAGCAATGACAAGTCCAAAAGCAGTCATCACGAAGAAGGAATGGCCTTAGCTAGAGCACCTGCAAGAAATTACGAAAACACACACCTGGGAAAAAACCAGGTCCTCAGAGGGACGTAACAAGACACATAATATCATGCCGATAAACTGAATAAATAAGCTCAACAGAAATATACATGCGTAAAGGGTCCTAACCATTCTATGTGATATACGCCTTGAGAAGACAACGTTCTACGCAGGAGCTTATAGTGTTCAGCATAGATGGAGAGAGAGTAGTAGTAGGTAGCGCTCATAAGAGGCACTATCAACTATGGGAAGAAAGTAGCTCTCATACGAGAACTATCGGCCCAAATCTATATGTGTACTGAACAGGTAGCCCCTACGCTAATAACTGTCTTCCCCCTCCTAATGATACTATACATGCGTCGCCTTCACGATACTGTTTAATCCTTAATAACTGCCAAAGTCTTCTACACAATCTATTAGCAGTTATATCTTAACGCATGCGCACGGGAGATCAGCCTACACGCAAGTGACCTCTATATGATACTCACAACTCTCATACACAACTCGTGCATAATCGTGCCAAGTCAATGAGACACACTAAATTTGATGGAAGTCCCTTAACTCTAAGCCAATTTTATAAAATATTGTAATTTGCATCTACATATAATTTAGAAAGAAATAACTGAAAATAAATACGACATGCATGATATTGAGCAAGAAATTTAAACAGTAAAGACAAGGTGTCTTGCCTGGTGGTGTTGCCTGGAGTGGTGCAATGATTCAACAAGTCCTGTTCTGTCCAATAGCCATGGTTGGTGTGTAAGAGTCTGAAGTCAAAAAAGCACGATTTTAGTCATGATTTGTGACGATAAACGAAGAGAGTTTGAGGAAATAAATATATACTATTTTGAAAACTATTTATAATATTTGGTAAATATGTTTTATTAGTCCAAAATATGTTACCAAATATTTCCTGTGAAAAAGCGAAATCGTTTTAGGCAGGAATACTCTAAGGTTGTAAAAATAATTTTTATAAACAAAAATATATTTGTTTAACAAGTTATTTAGATAATTATTGATATTAAGAAACTATTTTATTATTTGAAACTATATTTTTATGGTTAAAAAAATAATACTAGAAACTTATTGAAGGTAAAATATTTTTAGAAGAAATTAAAAAAATCTAGTAAGTGGTTTAGGCTACCAAATAATATTTGTCTCAAGACTATATTTAAAATATTCCAAAAATAATATATTTTTATAAATATAATTTAGACTATTAATGTAATTACTTGTTAATAATAATAATAATAATTTACATTAATTATAAAGATACAAATAATGATAATAACTATAATGATGATAATATACTAATAATAATAATAATAATAATAATAATAATAATAATAATAACCTTTAAAAATTTGGTTTACAGAATAATAATAATATTAATAATAACTCAGTAATAACTATTCCTCCCCCCCATTTGATACACAGTAAGAGACAGAGGGTGAGAGCGAGAGAGAGAGAGACTCGAGAAAGAGAAGAGGGAAAATTAGAGAGGGAGAGGAAAAAAAGGGTTTACCAGAGCCGGCGGATGCTGGCGGAGCTCGGCGGATGCTGGCGGAGCTCGGCGGATGCTGGCGTCGAAGGGGACGGCACGGCTACTTCTGCGCGCGGAGGGCGGCAGTCCCTGGGTCGGCGGATCTCGCGGTGGCGAGGCGCCCAGGGTCGGATCTCGCGGTGGCGAGGCGCCCAGGGTCGGCGCTCGCGGTGGCGAGTCGTCCAGGGTCGGCGCTCGCGGTGGCGAGGTCCACCTGAGAGGATGGCGGCAGAGCAGGATGGGGAAAGCCGGAGTCCGGCAGCGGTCGGACGCTGGAGGGAACGGCGGTGACGGACGTCGGTGATGCGCTGCCCCAGGAGGCGACAGAGTACGATACGGCAGGGGTTCGCCGACCTGGCGGAGGAGGGTCGGTGGCGCGGCGCGGCGCTCTGCGCGCGGGCGAAGCGTGACGGAGTCAGGCGTGCCTGCCGCGGAGGCCGGTCAGTCGGTCTGAGGCAGTCCACGGCGCAAGGGAGTTCTCGCCGGTGGTCGCGACGGAGTCCAGGTGAGTGTTTGGTTACAGTTCCCTTTTCTTTTGGTTTTTCTGTGTTGGGGACGGTGGTGATGACGGGTTGGGATGTTGCTGCGGTGGTGGCAGTTGACCGACGATGGTGGTGATGGTGTCTGAGGCGCCGGGGAGGTCGGGGAAACCGGTGGTGGTCCTGAGATTTGGTCGGAATGGACGGCCAGTGGTGGTGGCGTTGGTTGATGACAGTGGCGGGTTGGGTTAGGATTAGGTTTGATAGGATTTGGCCGTGTCGGGTGTGTCCGACACGGTGGTGGTGGCGAGGAGATGCGTCCGGAATTGTCGGATGGATATTATGTATTTGTAGTGGAAAAAAATTTAGTGGATGGGAGGCACGGACACGGTACACAATGGGGTTGTGGATGGAAATTATGGAGGAGTACCTGCCTATATATATAGGATGTGGGAATTCCCAGTTGGATAGGGATTGGAGGATTTAAAATCCTCTATAGATAATATTATATTAGTTTAAATTCGATTTAAACTAATTCAGTATAATATAAATAAAACTTATCTTTAATTTAAAACTATTTAATTTAAGGCAAATAAAATCTTTTCCAATCAATAACTTTTCCAAGAGATTTAAACTAGATAAATCCTCTTATTAGATTTGAAAACTCATAATAATTTGATAAAAGCAAATGTCAATTTATTCATAATAAACTAATTTAAAATTAACTTTTTCCAATTAATAAAATAATAGTATTTAATAATTTCGAAAATAAATTTAAATTCATGTACTTTATATGCAAAAGATTATTTGCCCCAAAACATAGTTTTCAAAGCCACCATTTATTTTTGTATAATAAAAAAATATCCTTTACGACAAATAAAAGATACGAACTTGCAGAAAATATATTGTGGCATTTTTTTACAATAAGAAGCAAAATATATTATTTATCATATAGTATCGAAAGCTATATTTCTATAAAAAATAATTTTCAATTATATGTACCTCGTACATATTCGTATTCGATGAGCAAATACAAAACGTAATTTGCGCGTGACGTACAAATACGAATAACGCGACCCGTATGCGACGTAAAATACGACTACGCGACGTACAATACAAAATTTAAATCAGTACCAAAAATTAAAATAATAAAAAAAATAGTAGAAATTTAGGGGTTTTACATCCTACCCAACTTAAAAGAATTTCGTCCTCGAAATTAAGAAATCAAAAGGGGTGAGAAGACACAAGGGGTATCGATGATGAACAATAAATAACAAAATCGTGCCGTAAGAAATTGCGATCTAGATCATAGGAAAATAATACGATATGGTCGTAGTCTAGGTTGAGGATATGAATAAGAGACGATTGTAGTCACTCTTAAATTCAAGTAGATTTATTGTCGAGGGAAAGGTCGAGTGGTATAAGATTAAGATATAGCAACGTCGAGTGATAATGGTTATAGGCGATAGGATAGTTAGAGGAATCTTCTAGCACAACGCCTTCGCTATTCTAAAATGGTTGAAGGTAAAAGCAATAAGGAGTGCAAGGACGATATTATTGAATTCGAATACGTGGTTCAAAGGCGGCCGTATAAATTTCAAAAGAATTGCCAAGGCAGTCGTGGATGGGACTCTAAAGGACAAGTTTAGCTATGTCTCCATCCACGTAGGACGATAGATAAAAATGAACCAAAGTGCAATTGGTTGATCAGACCATCATGCACCGGTTCTAATTAGACAATATGTTAGTGGGAGCGACCCAATAAAACATATGTCATGATCAAGCTTGATAAAGAATACGCTTGCAAAACTAAGCTATTTTGGCATCATAGGTAAAATAAGTAAAGGGTAATGATGAAAGAAATCAATTATCCCAAGATCTAAAAAATCTAAGTTCCGTCCGAGAATTGGGGCCTATGCAGTCGACTTGGTTGACTAGATAAGTTAGGGTCTACTGAATTCTATGGTCCAAGTGAACCTATCAATGTGGTCCACAAAAGGTTGGTTAGGTCGGGAGGTATTCTACTCAACTTACAAGAATTAAACCAATGGTGTGATAGGTACAGTAATCAAGATAAAATGCAAGGTTAAGCATGTAAGGAATTAAGTAGAACAAAATCATATATCGGTTCGAAAGAATTGAGTCGAGGTCGAGTCTCATCTATAGTTTAAAGTATATTGGTTTCATGGTTGGGATTTGAGTCCAGTCATTTTGACCCGAAAGTCGCAATATAAAATTAGAGTACAAGGAGACGTGTTTTGGTGGCACGTGATATACCTACATGAAGGTGGGCTCGTGTAGGCCTTGCATATGAAAGTTGTAGGAAGGAAACGTCTAATATTGTGCTCCAAATACCCAAGTCACGGTAAAGGACACAAGAAATTAAAATAGAAAGTGGGAGTTCATGAGATAATGATTAACGAACCAAATAAATGACCGAGCTAAAGCATGAAATAAGATAACTTAGATTCTAACAAATCAAGGTAAAATAAATTAGGAGTACAGTTTCTAGGGATATGATAGCCACTTAGATGGGGTATGATCAAAGAACAATCTAATCATTTCTCAAGTTTCAAATAATTAGATGGTCATGACAAAAGATCTAGAATTGAGGGTGGGTCGAGTAAGTCAAAAGATATGTCCATCGGTTTGGTCGATGACTAACTATACTTGTGTATATTATAATCATAGGTGGCATGACAATCTAATGTAGAATACTTCTATCTTACTAGGGTAACCTTCCTTGTTTCTTGGTCCTCTACCAATATGATCTAATCTAAATTTCAAGTTCCTCGAAGTTTCTCAATAAAATATTCGAGATACTCCACCAAAATTTCTAATTATCTTAAGCTACCAAGTCTAGTCAAAATTTAAATTCCTAATCAATCTCGAAATAGTCCTTGTATATCTCAAAATGAACATACATTTTACCAAAATTTAAATATCCATAATAAAAGGCCTTAAACTCGAATTTAAATAACTCTATAAATCATAGATCATAAAGTCGATATCTTCCAAAAAGTTAAACAAATTTTTTTTTCCATCATCTCTTCAAAATTTTATAAATTTATAAATCGTACACGCAATTTAAAACCTCCAGTTCTCTCTCTTCTAAACTTTCGTCTCTCTAATCATCTACAAAATCATAATTTAAACTCAAAAAAAAAAAATCTCGAGATATCCAACTTAAAGTTAACCGTAATCAAGTGTCATAATATAAAAACTCAAGATATCTCTCCAATTTGATTTCATATTCCTAATAAATCATAACTATTTCAAAATTTCAAAATTCATAAAAATTTTGTTTTCTCGATCTAGCTATCCTCTTGTGTATACCACCTTTGTAAAAAAAAAAAAAAATTAAACTATCCTTTTGATGGCTGCAATATACTACTACCCAACTTGGAATAAACTTAAGATCAAATTTCTAATAAACATAAAGGCTTTTATGCATACTAATTGTCAAGGTAATCCTTCTAGCCATGTGTTTGACCTATGAGCATATACAAATGTAGTCATCTTCCTAGCTGTCACTAAGCACTAGACTAAGAATTTACGGTAGAAGGAGTCGAGCAAGATGCAAGTCAAGGAGGTCGAACGAGAGTTCGAAATTTAAAGTCAAGAAAGGATGTCAAGTAGGTGGATGAGATTCTAGACTTTAATCCTATACTGCAGGCTCACATCGGTACGGTAAAGTAACCGAAATGATAAGCAGGACCTGCACGAGCCACCACAAAAACATGTAACGCCCCAGTCCCAAAATACGTAGGACCAAGTACGTAGACATGCCAGCTGTATACATACGAAATACATGGACCTCGTATGTATACATAAGCTGTAAATGTAGTAATCCAAGACAACTAAATCTCATCCACAATGAAAGGATTAATAATATAGAAATCAACTTGAATATTTATGATACAATCGTTGGGCGGAGACAAAGTCCACTACCAACTAATTTAAATAGGGAATAAATATACGCAGAAAGTGATTGGCCGAGCGAAGCAATGACAAGTCCAAAAGCAGTCATCACGAAGAAGGAATGGCCTTAGCTAGAGCACCTGTAAGAAATCACGAAAACACACACCTGGGGAAAAACCAGGTCCTCAGAGGGATGTAACAAAACACATAATATCATGCCGATAAACTGAATAAATAAGCTCAACAGAAATATACATGCGTAAAGGGTCCTAACCATTCTATGTGATATACGCCTTGAGAAGACAACGTTCTACGCAGGAGCTTATAGTGTTCAGCATAGATGGAGAGAGAGTAGTAGTAGGTAGCGCTCATAAGAGGCACTATCAACTATGGGCAGAAAGTAGCTCTCATACGAGAACTATCGGCCCAAATCTATATGTGTACTGAACAGGTAGCCCCTACGCTAATAACTGTCTTCCCCCTCCCAATGATACTATACATGCGTCGCTTTCACGACACTATTTAATCCTTAATAATTGCCAAAGTCTTCTACACAATCTATTAGTAGTTATATCTTAACGCATGCGCACGGGGGATCAGCCTACACGCAAGTGACCTCTATATGATACTCACAACTCTCACACACAACTCGTGCATAATCGTGCCAAGTCAATGAGACACACTAAATTTGACGGTAGTCCCTTAACTCTAAGCCAATTTTATAAAATATTGTAATTTGCATCTACATATAATTTAGAAAGAAATAACTGAAAATAAATACGACATGCATGATATTGAGCAAGAAATTTAAACAGTAAAGGCAAGGTGTCTTGCCTGGTGGTGTTGCCTGGAGTGGTGCAATGATTCAACAAGTCCTGTTCTGTCCAATAGCCATGGTTGGTGTGTAAGAGTCCGAAGTCAAAAAAGCACGATTTTAGTCATGATTTATGACGATAAACGAAGAGAGTTTGAGGAAATAAATATATACTATTTTGAAAACTATTTATAATATTTGGTAAATATGTTTATTAGTCCAAAATATGTTACCAAATATTTCCTGTGAAAAAGCGAAATCGTTTTAGGCAGGAATACTCTAAGGTTGTAAAAATAATTTTTATAAACAAAAATATATTTGTTTAACAAGTTATTTAGATAATTATTGATATTAAGAAACTATTTTATTATTTGAAACTATATTTTTATGGTTAAAAAAATAATACTAGAAACTTATTGAAGGTAAAATATTTTTAGAAGAAATTAAAAAAATCTAGTAAGTGGTTTAGGCTACCAAATAATATTTGTCTCAAGACTATATTTAAAATATTCCAAAAATAATATATTTTTATAAATATAATTTAGACTATTAATGTAATTACTTGTTAATAATAATAATAATAATTTACATTAATTATAAAGATACAAATAATGATAATAACTATAATGATGATAATATACTAATAATAATAATAATAATAATAATAATAATAATAATAATAATAATAATAATAATAACCTTTAAAATTTTGGTTTACAGAATAATAATAATATTAATAATAACTTAGTAATAACTATTCCTCCCCCCCCATTTGATACACAGCAAGAGACAGAGGGTGAGAGTGAGAGAGAGAGACTCGAGAAAGAGAAGAGGGGAAATTAGAGAGGGAGAGGAAAAGAAGGGTTTACCAGAGCCGGCGGATGTTGGCGGAGCTCGGCGGATGCTGGCGGAGCTCGGCGGATGCTGGCGTCGAAGGGGACGGCGCGGCTACTTCTGCGCGCGGAGGGAGGCAGTCCCCGGGTCGACGGATCTCGCGGTGGCGAGGCGCCCAGGGTCGGATCTCGCGGTGGCGAGGCGCCCAGGGTCGGCGCTCACGGTGGCGTGGCGCCCAGGGTCGACGCTCGCGGTGGCGAGGTCCACCTGAGAGGATGGCGGCAGAGCAGGATGGGGAAAGCCGGAGTCCGGCAGCGGTCGGACGCTGGAGGGAACGGCGGTGATGCGCTGCCCCGGGAGGCGGAGGAGGGTCGGTGGTGCGGCACGGCGCTCTGCGCGCGGGCGGAGCGTGACGGAGTCAGGCGTGCCTGCCGCGGAGGCCGGTCAGTCGGTCTGAGGCGGTCCACGGCGCAAGGGAGTTCTCGCCGGTGGTCGCGACGGAGTCCAGGTGAGTGTTTGGTTACAGTTCCCTTTTCTTTGGTTTTTCTGTGTTGGGGACGGTGGTGATGACGGGTTGGGATGTTGCTGCGGTGGTGGCAGTTGACCGACGATGGTGGTGATGGTGTCTGAGGCGCCGGGGAGGTCGGGGAAACCGGTGGTGGTCCTGAGATTTGGTCGAAATGGACGGCCAGTGGTGGTGGCGTTGGTTGATGACAGTGGCGGGTTGGGTTAGGATTAGGTTTGATAGGATTTGGCCGTGTCGGGTGTGTCCGACACGGTGGTGGTGGCGAGGAGATGCGTCCGGAATTGTCGGATGGATATTATGTATTTGTAGTGGGAAAAATTTTAGTGGATGGGAGGCACGGACACGGTACACAATGGGGTTGTGGATGGAAATTATGGAGGAGTACCTGCCTATATATATAGGATGTGGGAATTCCTAGTTGGATAGGGATTGGAGGATTTAAAATCCTCTATAGATAATATTATATTAGTTTAAATTCGATTTAAACTAATTCAGTATAATATAAATAAAACTTATCTTTAATTTAAAACTATTTAATTTAAGGCAAATAAAATCTTTTCCAATCAATAACTTTTCCAAGAGATTTAAACTAGATAAATCCTCTTATTAGATTTGAAAACTCATAATAATTTGATAAAAGCAAATGTCAATTTATTCATAATAAACTAATTTAAAATTAACTTTTTCCAATTAATAAAATAATAGTATTTAATAATTTCGAAAATAAATTTAAATTCATGTACTTTATATGCAAAAGATTATTTGCCCCAAAACATAGTTTTCAAAGCCACCATTTATATTTGTATAATAAAAAAAATATCCTTTACGACAAATAAATGATACGAACTTGCAGAAAATATATTGTGGCATTTTTTTACAATAAGAAGCAAAATATATTATTTATCATATAGTATCGAAAGCTATATTTCTATAAAAAATAATTTTCAATTATATGTACCTCGTACATATTCGTATTCGATGAGCAAATACAAAACATAATTTGCGCGTGACGTACAAATACGAATAACGCGACCCGTACGCGACGTAAAATACGACTACACGACGTACAATACAAAATTTAAATCAGTACCAAAAATTAAAATAATAAAAAAATAGTAGAAATTTAGGGGTTTTACACGTGAAGATATTGCTTTTTTCTTGAAGGTTTTCATCCTTTTGCAGGGGTATGGCACCCTGCTATTTATAATAGGATAGATTTTGAGCCGCATAGACGGCTTGTGGCCACATGGCTGATTAGCACGCGAAGACCCATTCTTGGGCTACCATCTGTCGGTTTGTTAGAATTTTGTTGCAGCAAATCTGGGTAGTTGAGGACTTGGTCAGATTGCCACGTTCCCCGTTGCGTATATCATTCTCAGTCTTCGATTATGCAGGGTCGCATGAGACTCATGCATGTGGCCTGGATCACAATTACTCCCAGTTGCATGAAGTTCCAAAAATTTCGGAACCGCATAATCTGGGTCGCATAAGTGTCATGCGGCCTAGACGACACTCTTCTGGCCGTATGGAGGCATACGAACCCTGCTTTTGGGCGACGTCCCAGTCTTATCTTTCTTGTCGAAGTGTCAGAACTGTCATGTTTTACCAGGACTTATCAGCTTTATCAGTCGAACTGCTCCTCCTTGGTCGCATATTTTCCTTCTACATCTGTTGGTCGATGGACCGTATATGTCTTTGAACAGTCATGCGGCTTTCCTTCATGCAGACCTGTTTGGCCCAAGGTACCTATGCGACAATTTGTAATCCGCATGAACTCTATTTTTTTCATGTTTCTACACCCATGAGCTCCGCCGGAGACGCGGATGAGATTACCCATGGATATTGATGGCCACTGACATTCTGCGAAACGTTATGCTCTTACTAGGCCTTTGGTGCCCCAAGGGGGACTGTACCGATCCCATTTTTAGCCAGAGAGCCAATGCGTTGGAGGTTTATTCTTAAACTACATTCCCATGCGTTGGAGGTTTATTCTTAAACTGTATTCTTCGAAATAAGGACCAGGTTGGCCATGGTGATCCCTTTTGGCAGCTGGATTCCTAAGAAGAAATCCCTGATGGTCGCAATCTTGTCAAGCTTAATGATGTTCCAGCACTTCGTAAAAAATATTCCAGTAAAATCGTCCGGTCCAGGAGCTCCCTGGGGGTTAAGAGATTTGACCGTAGACTCGACTTCAGCTTCTAGGGGATCACACACAAGTCCAGGTTCTGCTCCTCCGAGATGAGGTTCGGGATGTAATCAATAAAGTTTTCCTGATCCGTAGCCGGGACATAGTCGAAAAACTTCGAGAAACGAAGAATGGCCCAGTCCACAATAACTTGGTCCTCCACCAAGGACCTATCTGGTTGATACAGACGAACTCTGTTAGTGTTAGCTTGCTCCTTAATGATCACATAAAAGAAAGTGGAGTTCATGTCCCCATCCTTGAACCAGGTAATTTTGGCCTGATCCTGAAGCAATTGTTCTCCTAGACCCAAAACCGTATCCAACCCGTGTTTAGTTTGTATGAGATCCTCACCACCCAGTCACACCATTGAACTTGGAGGGCAGCCTCTAAGTATTCAATCTCCATTTGCAGTTCTCTTTTTTGTTTCCTGAGGTCTCCAAAAATATTCCAATTCCAGTCACGTAAGGCCGAACAGAGTCTCTGGGGTTTAGCATAAAGAACGAAGAGATGCGGCCCATGGTAGTCTCTGTTCCAGCTATTGGTCACCAGTTACATGAAGGTCGGATGGCTGCATGCACCACATTCGTTGAAACCAAAAAGGTGTCGGGGTAAAGAGGGAATCCGAGGGGTTAATGAAAAGAGGGGAGTGGTCAGAATGGAGGCGCAGAAGATGCATGACCGATATGGGCGGGCTGTTGAGGAGGAAGTTGGTGCCATAGAGAACCCGATCGAGGCGTTCCCAGGTGTTCGGATTGTTTGTGAGTCCGTTGCACCAGGTGTATATCGACCCGTGATAGCCAGCATCAAGAAGCCCCGTATCTGAGACAAATCTGTTAAAATCTGCCATAGCGTTCGCATTTATGGTTTCCGACCTTGATTTTTCTACTGCCGAGGTGACAACATTAAAGCCGCCAGCGAGCATCCACGGACGGATCATATTATTAGATATAGTAGTGGGATCCTGCCACAGCTCCCTTCTGGTACTCGTAACACAGCTAGCATAAACGACCGTAAGGTCCATCATCTGACCCGACTTATTGTTCATGATGTTACAGTGGATAAACTGGTTGTTGGTCTCCGAGACCACCATATTGATGTCGTTGTTCCAGAATATCCATATGTGTTAAGATCTCCTTCATGAAAGAAGTAAGCCATATGGACGTCTTTGGCAAGCTTTTGGATGTTCTCCCCATCGATTTTAGGTTCGAGAATTGCTATGAAGTCAGGTGAGTGTTTATTGTTGAGAGATTTCAGGTAGGTTCTGGTTGGTTGGTTTCTGATGCCCCGAGCGTTCCAGATGATGGCTTTTAATCCCATTCAGGTTAGTGTGATTTTGTTGGCGTCCTTCTGTCGCCTGGTTTGCATTGTTTTGGGCGTAGGTTTGTGATAAGCAGGCTTATTTCTGGTCGACCTCGCAGAGGTCGATATATTACCTAGCCCAGCTTGGCCCTTGAGGTACTTCGTCGGGTTATTAGCACCAGGCTCAGCAGATTTCCTCCTAGCATAATTTTTCTGTTGATTTGCCCGAGCAATCTCCTCGTCTCGTAAATTCTCCTGTTGATTAGCCTAAGCTATTTCTTCGTTCACCATACGTTCCAGCGAGCTGGATCCAACGGTGATCTTTTCCTCTTGGTCAGACAGCGGATCAGAATCTGACGAATCCGAGTCGGTTTTTTTTCCATAGCTTGCCTTTAGTTTTGAATGCCATAATTTTGTTGATCTCTGTGTCTGGTGGTTCCCCTGGTTCCGGGGATTGTCTACCTGCCAGGTCTGTCTGGAAATCTGCCACAGCAGCAGGGATGCTATAACGGTTGTGCTCACGAATACATTCAACATTGAGGGATTCTTTCGGGTTCCCTGTAGGTTGACTGGGAACATCCGGAGTGTTCAAGGTCGGTTGGATCTCCGCACTCTGGACACTTGTCCCATATCTCTTAGAGGAGGAGATATCTGAGGTGCCCAGAAGTCCAGAAACTAAGGGCTCCACGAGGGGTTCCACCTCCTGACCTCCAATCGCAGGCTCCATGCTGTTGTCCACCGGAAGGTTGTCTACGGGATTGTTCTCCTCTGGTTGGGCTGCCGCTCCCTGGTAACTGGTACCATTAATATTGGTATTGGAGGCGGTCGTAGTAGCTGCAGTTGCCACTGGCTCCTTGGGTATATCAACCATGTTGGGGTTTTCGGTCGCAGAGGATTCTTTAGATTCTTGGCCACTATCTCCCTGGTCAGAAACTAATATATCAAATTTATTGGCAAGGTTTATGTTGGAAGTTTTGGTGTAGAAGTTGGCACTCTTCGGAGGGAAGATGGTGATCTTCTGGTTGCGGTCTTGGCCGCTGGAGGTACCTGCACTGTTTTCGAACCGCAAATGGGAATTAGGGAATGGGAGCAGCCAGGATTTATTATTTTGATTTGTTGTCTGAGGAGCGGCATCTTGGTGAATGGTTCTCTTCTGCAGGGTCGGGTGCGCCCTGAAGCAGGCTTCCATAGAGTGTCCCCTCATGTGGTAGTATTTACAGAATATGATGTTATCGTAGATGATTTGTTGAGTATGAGGTTTGTCTCCCAGCATGATTTCGATAGTCTTCGGTAGATCTTTGGATACGTCCAGTTCCATGAACACTTTGATGTAGTTGGCTTTAGTTAGATTGCAGGTTTCCTCTGCCATGGCAACAAAGGTACCAAAGGAGTTAACCAACCGTTTCATCATCGAAGGAACAAAACAGATGAGGGGGAGATTAGGGAAGGTGACCCACACTGACACTAAGAGAGATTCTTCCGTCTTGTTGAAATCCTGGGACCAGTTGACAATTTTCATAGTGTGAGCATCGACTTTCCTTGATCCCTTGGTGCGTACGGTGTAGTCGGTACCGGAGGACAGGTGGAGGAGGATGTGTTTTGCGTCCAAAGGAGCCACTCTGTAGGCAGACCCGAGCTTCTAGCTGGCCACGACCTCTTGGACCCGGGAGAGCTTTGGGCATCACGTAGAAAATTTAAGGACGAATGTGTATGGGAAAAGGTTTGAGAGCGATGATACTTCTACCGTGGAGAATGGTATGCAATTGCCTTGATCTTTTGGCTGGGGGAGTTCCAATTTCGGGAGGTCCAAATCCTGAATGATCGCGGTCTTTGTCATATTTCTGTCCGGCCTGAGCATATCCACAAAGGAGGGGAGCGGTGCGGTGGGGGAGGGGCTTTGTACGGTTATGGGCACATCAGCAGTGTTCTTCATCAAAGTCTGTGAATTTGGCGCGCCCTGGAGTGGTGTTGACTTAGATTTCCCAACTAGAGTTGTAGTTAAGGCAGATGTCGCGCCAACCAGAGTGCGTGCAGTCTGGGGGTTGCCCAAGGATGTTGCACCACTGGCACTCTCCTGACCTAGGTCGGGCCAGTCAGTGGGGGGCAGGAGGGAAGGGGCGCCATGCAGGCTATGTTGTGCCGGGGGGACCTTTGCTGCGCTCAGATTATGCAGCAGTAGATAGTGATGGGTTGCGCCAGGGTATCCCCCATGCAAGGGGAGCGCAATCAAGGTGCGCGCAGGGAGGATAGACTCCAGGTTGCGCTGCTCGGCCCTGTTGCGCTGCTCATGGCATCTCTGTGTTGCGCCGTGACGGTGCCCTTGCAACAATGGCGCAATAAGGGGTGCGTCCAGGTTGCGCAGACCATAGGGGCGCTGTGGAGCTCCGAAAGTGGGCGGCGCAACCTGTGCAAAGGAGGGTGATGCATCCATTGCAGCAGAGGAGGGTGGCACAGCCTGAGATGTAGGGGTTGGCGCAACCAGGGGGTGTGCGCCTGGTATATCCGGGAACTGGGGCCCAGCATGCGCTCGGTAAGCCTAGGTTGCGCCAATGCTACCATGCGCCTGGGTGAACTGGGTTGCGCCAAGGGCGCGCCTAATGAAGTTTGGCGCAGAAAGGGGCAAAAGCACCGTGCGCATAGATGGGCCAGGAAAACCTGCGCCATCAGTGGGAGGCAGGATGCGGTGAGGGTTTGAATTCAAAATTGAATTTGAAAAAGGGTGTGGGCGAGAGATGGGGAGCGGGCCGTTTGAAATTGAATTCAAACCCAGGGGTGAAGCTGGGCGGAAAATCAAAGGGGGTGGAGGGGGATGATGACCCAGGTCTGCCGGAGGTCGAAAACCGGCCAGTTGAGGGACGAGGCCAACCGCGTCGGAGAGTAAGAGGACGTCCACATCCCTCCTAGGCGGAGGTGACATCGACTGGAAGGCGTTGTCCGGCCCGGGAGGGGAGCCGCCCAGCCCGACCAGCGCCAGTTGGTCTGGTGACCACAACGGCACTGACAGACGTAGCAGGAGCGGCCCACCGGGAGGCTGGGGGTCTCCGGGAAAAGGAGGCCCGATGTAGGGGTCTCCGTCCAACGCCGGAGGGGCAACCATCACTGAACAGCATCAAAAGAACGGGGAGCGGGGGAACCACCGCAGGAGGCCGTCGGGGGGCGCAAATTGCCGCGAGGGGGGGGGGGGCTTACCTGAGACCAGGGGAGACCACCGCCGGGGGGCGGTCAAAAGCACCAGCCGAGCGGAAGGGGTATCGCCCGGGGGGGGGGGGGGGGGGGGTGAGTGCTCTCCAAACTTTTTTACTCCCCTATAATATATTTACAGTTTTTCCTATTTATATATATACAACCCAAAATAACTATATATATATATATATATATATATATATATATATATATATATATATATATATTATATATATATATATATATATATATATATATATATATATAGTTATTTTGGGTTATATATATATATAGTTATTTTGGGTTATATATATAACCCAAAATAACTATATATATATATATATAGTTATTTTGGGTTATATATATATAATATATATATATATATATATATATATATATATATATATATATATATATATATATATATATATAGTTATTTTGGGTTATATATATATATATATATATATATATATATATATATATATATATATATATATATATATATATATATATTTTGGAACTAGGTAAATTGCTTCTGGTATGACACCCACTGGGATTCGAACTGCTGACCACTCGGACCGCATGCATCTCTCTTAATCACTAGTCTCTCTCTCTCTCTCTCTCTCTCTCTCTCTCTCTATATATATATATATATATATATATATATATGGAAACGGATCGGGATACCCGCCCGCGGAGCCCCGCCGAAGCCCCGCCCCCCCCTGCACCATCGGATCGCGCGGGGCCCGCGTGGGGCCCGCCCCCACCCGCGCGATCCAATGGCCAAGGGGGGCGGGGGCTTCGGCGGGGCTCCAAGGGCGGGGCTCCCGATCCGCTCCCTATATATATATAACCCATTCTAATCTAGTCTTCACCATATAAAATATATCAACAGTGCACATACATTTACACATATATTATATAGATGTCTTAGGTGAATATATAATTGTCCTATGTTCATTGGTTCAGGCTTCATATATAATTAATGTATTCATATGAGGTTTAAGGCAAGAAACTTTCAAAAATTATATGGCAAGCAGAGATTCCTCTTCACATGCACGCACGGTCTTCTTTTCTATACTGATGATGTTGTTGTTGTTGTTTTTTCCATCTTCAAATTTTGTTGAAGCACAACCATTTGATCCAGCTTCTAGTCTAGTTGTATTTTTCTTCTTCTTCTCTGTTTTTTTTCGAGTATAGAGGGAGGGAGGGGGATAGCTTCTCTATGGCGTGGAGCGCTCTGTTGTTGAATGTAGTCGTATTAAGGACATGGTGCATGCTCTGGAGAGGACGACTCCTGCGTGACCCGTCGGTGGTCACACGGTTGGTCGGTTCGCTTGCGGAGGTGGTCGCGGGGCAAGCGCTGCAGTCGACAGGAGGTGGTCGGCCGACGCAGGGGTGTTGGCTATGACTCGGCACACACGCCGGCGAACCCGATGGGAACGACGGCTATGGCGGGTCACGGTTTGCCGTGGCGTAGTCACAGAGTGTTGCCAAATGCTCGTCCGGGGTCTGTCAGGGTTGCGCGCGATCAAGGGACGACGGTTGCTAGCTCAGAGTGTGTCCCGGTCGCACGCGAGGGCTTTGGGCAGAGGTAGTTTGAAGAAAATATAGTTTATATAGATCTTGCTAATTATTGAAGGAATAATGCTATTTGTTCCTTCAAATTGTACCTCCAAACCGTTCCTCCTTACGTGACAGCTGACATGACATGTTGTTGAGACAACTGACATGGTAAATTTTAAAATTAAAATTAAAATTAAAATTAACATTAACGTAAAATTAACATTAAAATTAATGTTAACATTAACATTAAAATTAATATTAACGTTAACATTAACAATAATATTAATATTAACATTAACATTAAAATCAACATTAACATTAATATTAACATTAATTAATATTAATATTAAATATTAATTAATATTAACATTAAATTAACATGGACAAAATTGGGTAATTAACTTTTTGGATTAAAATTTGCCATGTCATCGGCTATGTCAGATGACACATAATATTATTTAACATGCCACGTCAGCTGCCACATAAGTAGGGATGTATTGGAGGAACAATTTGGAGGTACGAATAGCATTACTCTTATTGAAGATGGTATAGAATTATATAGGAAAAATTTATGAAATGCCCAAAAATTGCAAAAGTTTTATGTAAAATCCACCGCAAAATAACATTTCATCGCGTGTCCAGAATTAGCGATGAATATATAAAGCGGGTTCTGAATGACCTTTTTGCCCTTCTAATTTATTGAAAACACCCCCGAATCCTACTCTTAAAAAAAAACGTTTCGATTCTTCCTCTTCTTCCATACGCAGCTCAGTTTCGAATATATGTTTTTTTCCTCCAAAATCTTCAAACCTTCCTCTCCATTCATAATCTTCACACCATGTCGGCATCACCGGCAGCATCATTACCGGCAGCATCACCAGTTAGAGAAGATATACCAGTTGTGGAGAAAATGAAGACAGTTGCAGAAAATCCAAAAGAGAATGACAGAAAACCACAGAAACGGATAACTAAAAAAGTTGCACATAAGGAGAAGGAAAACGATGCTAAGCAACAAGAAGTGCAAAAAAAAGACATAACTTTAAGTTATGTTCATGATTATGTATAAAACACGGAGAATGACATTCTTCGTGTTAAAACGCATGATAATGTTCATTTTTCGTGTTAAATTACACGGAGAATGTCATTCTCCATGTAATTTAAATCAAGAATGTCATTCTTCGTGTTAAATTACACGGAGGATGCCATTCTCATTGTTAAAACACATGAGAATGTTCATTCTCCGTGTTAAATTACACGGAGATGTCATTCTCCGTAATTTTAACACGGAAAATGACATTCTCCGTTTTAATTACACAGAGAATGGCATACTCCATGTTAAAACGCATGAGAATGTTCATTATCCGTGTTAAATTACACGAAAAAAATCATTCTCCGTGTAATATAGCACGGAGAATGTTCATTTTTCGTGTTAAATTATACGAAGAATGGCATCCTCCGTGTTAAATTACACGGAGAATGGCATTCTCATGCGTTAAAACGCATGAGAATGACCATTATCGTCTTAAATTACATAGAGGATGCCATTCTCCGTGTTAAATTACACGGATAATGAAATTCTATGTGTTAAAACGCATGAGAATGACTATTCTCCGTGTATATACGGAGAATATCATTCTTCATGTTAAATTACACGGAGAATGTCATTCTCCGTGTATAAAAAACACGGAGAATGTCATTCTCCTTATTAAATTACACGGATAATAATATTCTCCATGTTAAAACGCATAAGAATGACTATTCTCCGTGTAATTTAATACGAATAATGTCATTCTCCGTTTTAAATTACACGAAGAATGGTCATTCCCAGTGTTAAAACGCTTGAGAATGACCATTCTCCGTTTTAAATTACACGTTTAATGGCATTCTCCGCGTATAAAAACACGAAGAATATCATTCTCCTTCTTAAATTACACGGATAATGATATTCTCCGTGTTAAAACGCATAAGAATGACTATTCTCCGTGTAATTTAACACGTAAATATTCTTCGTTTTAAATTACACGGAGAATGGTCATTCCAAGGGTTAAAACACATGAGAATGACCATTCTCCGTTTTAAATTACACGTTTAATGGCATTTTTGTGTATAAAAACGGAGAATGACATTCTCCGTGTGTGAGACTTTGCATTTTTCTTAATGACTGTCTTTGAACAACTCTTAAATGCCACCCTCTTTATTGGAAGAAGTTGAGGAGTTTGTGGCATAGCATCCACTATTAAATGAGATTCATTATGCTGACTATTAGGTTCATCTGCATTTATTGGACAATATGGCCTATAAAAAGGGGTTTCTTGAGGAGAAACTCCATCATCTTCATTGCATTCCCATTATGCACGACCCTGACTTAGCTTTAAGAGGACCGTGGCCTGGCATCAGTTGGCTGTTGGTTGTGGATCTCTTCGTTTAAAGTAGTTATGTCCTTGTCGAAGAACACGTAGTAGTGAATCTCGAGATGCATTGGAACACCTTATTCGAACCTGAACAACATCTTGACAGTACTCGTGCTTTGTCGAAAAGTTGGGGGTCATGCTATGCCCTTCTTATTAACGGTCTAGCAGCCCGTTATGCTTGAAGAGCCACAGGTTGTGCTCTGTCCTGTGGAGGAATATGCTTCGATGGAGATCAATCTTCTAGTATGTGCACCAAAAAGAATAAGGGTTGTATTTCTGTGAAGATTAACCCCATTCTAGACTTCTTTAGGCCTTTCTGAATCTGTAATAGATCCTTTGTAGAAGAACAATATGAGTCTTTGTAATAGATCCTTTGTAGAAGAACAGTATGAGTCTTTCTGAATCTGTAATAGATCTTTTGTAGACAAATTAATAAAAGAACTTCTTTCTATACCTTCTGTTTGAATTTTATTTTTCTGTGTCTGTAACTTTTGTAACATCTGCGGTGTCTTCTATAATAAAATCACGGACAATGGTCATTCTCCGTGTAATAATGACGGAGAATGGCCATTCTTCGTCACTCTTTCACGGAGAATGGCCATTCTCCGTGTTAAATAACATGGAGAGTGTCCATTATGCAGTCAAAAAACTGGAAACGGTAGACATAACAGACTTCAAAATAGCACCATTGATATAAAAAAAGGTAAGAAATGTGTTAAAAAGAAAGAAATATAACAAATGTATTCAAAAAATAACCATTCTCCGTTTTGGATGACAGAGAATGGTCATTCTCCGTGTTAATACCACGGTTCTTTCATAGGTGACACGGCAGGAAACTAGGTCTCCCTTGAAACAAAGATTAACTAAACAACTTGAATCCATTCCCCCCTGATAACATAAAACAGAAGAGATCACAAAACAGGACAACACATTTCTGATCATTCTCTGTCTAAAACTAACGGAGATTTATTATTATCTGTCTAAACTAACTGAGAATGTCATTCTCCATGTTAAATTATACGGAGAATAGTTATTCCAATGTTTTAAGGCATGAGAATGACCATGCTCCGTTTTATTTAAAACGGAGAATGACATTCTTCGTATTAAATTACACGAATAATGGCATTCTCATGCGTTAAAACGTATGAGAATGACCATTCTTCGTCTTAAATTACACGGAGGATGCCATTCTCCTTATTAAATTACACGGAGAATGGCATTCCCAGTGTTAAAACGCATGAGAATGCCATTATCCATGTAATTTAATACGGAGAATGCCATTCTTCGTTTTAAATTATACGAAGAATGACATTCTCCGTTTCATTTAAACGGAGAATGACATTCTCCGTATTAAATCACACGGATAATGGCATTCTCATGCGTTAAAACGCATGAGAATGACCATTCTCCATCTTAAATTATACGGAGGATGTCATTCTCCGTATTAAATTACACGGAGAATGGCATTCCCAGTGTTAAAACGCATGAGAATGCCAATATCGGTGTGATTTAATACGGAGAATGCCATTCTCCGTCTTAAATTATACGAAGAATGACATTCTCCGTATTAAATTACACGGATAATGGCATTCTCATGCGTTAAAACGCATGAGAATGACCATACACCGTTTTAAATTATACGGAGAATGCTATTCTTCGTTTTAAATTATACGGAGAATGGCATTCCTAGTGTTAAAATGCATGAGAATGCCATTATCCGTGTAATTTAATACAGAGAATGCCATTCTCCGTTTTAAATTATATGGAGAATGGCATTTCCAGTGTTAAAACGCATGAGAATGATCATTATCCGTCTAAAACTCACGGAGAATGATCATTCTCAAGAGAATTGGCCATTCTTCGTCCAAAACTAACGGAGAATGATCATTCTCTATCTAAATATAACGGAGAATGCTCTTTCTCTATGACAAGTGAACAGAGGATGACCATTCCAGTCATATTAGCACGGCGAATATCAGTCGCCTTCATATTCGCACAAAAGAATGAGATTAAAGATCTCTCTAATCGTTTTTCAGTTATAAATCTTCATAACAAATTCAAATTCAGTAAAAAATTTGAGAAAATCATGTGAACGAAGATCTTCTCTCCACAATTAACCTAATCGTCAAAAAACTTCAAATCTCTCCACGAAGATGATGATGATGATGATGATGAGCGATGATGGTGAGTGATGATCAAAGTTCGATTGAAGAAAATCATAGTGAACTACGAACGATCTTTGCGATCTTTGCTGAAGATGAGAGCAATGGAATTCAGATCTCTCGTGAAGAAGAAGACAAAAATCGCACTCCAACTATGAGTTTTTAATTCAAAATCATATATATATATATGACCAAATTTACATGGAGGGGTATTTTTGGTATTATAAAAATGTCAATTTTGTAAATACATATCATCTAGAGGGAATCTTGGAATATTTAACGTGGAATTATATAATTATGGGCATTTCATAAACGCCATCATGCGGGTGGGTTTTTCATACAAACTAACCCCGAAATTGGGTTTCTCAGCAATTTCCAGAATTATATATATAAGAGAATAGGGATAGACCCAAGAGGGAGAGATAAGTTGTAACATATAAATAAGAAGATAGGCTTGATTTAAATCTAACCATATCACATATGGCATCTATCCATGAATATATCGGGGAGTGGGTCTTCTAGTCCAGGATTTGGTTTAGATCGTGCAGGTAGGATTAGGCTCTTATTGACCTAAAATTTTGTAATATAGCTAGTTTTAGTGTGTGTGTGTGTGTGTGTGTGTATATATATATATATATATATATATATATATATATATATATATATATATATATATATATATATATATATATATATATATATGGGGAGCCGCAGCTGCTCTGCTCCTTCGGGCCGCAGCTGCTCTGCTCCTTCGGGAGCACCCAGCGGGTGGGGACCCCTGTGGTGGTCGGCCCCCTGGTGGCCGCCGCCGTGGTGGGCCACCCCACGGCCGCACGCGCCGAGATCTGTCGGCCTGCTCCCCCTCCCTTCGTCGCCCAGGCAGCCCCCCTCCGACTGCCTCGCTTGCTGCCCGCAGTGCCGCCGCCTCCGCCCTCTGCGGCGCCGGACACGACGTCCGCGGCGTCCCCGTCGCAGGCGAAGCCACAGCCCCGCTCCAGCAGCTGTCGTCGAGCATCCTCCGGCCGGTGGCGTGACCCAGATGGGGCCGTGTGGGACCTTGCTTGGAGCGCCCCTCCCCCCCTCCTCGGCCGCCGTCGCTTGCCCCTTGCCTGAGGCCCTGCCGTCCCCCTCCGGTCCCTCCCCCCTCCTCGGTCCGGCCCCCTCCCTCCCGAGGCGGCGCCACGCCCCCCCGCCGCCCCTCCAGCTGAGGCCGCCTTCTTCTCCCTGACGTGGCCGTCGCCGGCCTCGCATCTTCCGGCGTGCAGCGGCCCCCCTGAGTCTCTACCCCCCCCCCCCCCCCCGCCGCCCTCGGGTCCCTCTCCCGCCTTCCTGGTCTCCCCTTCCGGCGAGACTGGACTCCCTCTCCCTCCTCCGGTCGGCGGTGCTTTTTCCCGTGCGGAGAGCGTTGAGCCCCCATCTTGGGCGCTCGTGGCCGCGCGGGGCCCTGCGGAGCGCTCCCCCCACCCTTCTCGTTGCCGGTTGGCCTTGCGACGCCGTCCCCGTCGCTCCCTCCCCTGGCCGCTTCCCAGCCTCCCTCCGGGCTCCGGCGATCGCTCCGGCTCATGCTCGAGAGCCCCCCTCCTTGTCGTTGAGGGGCCAGCGCCGGCCGAGCACCCCCCTTGTCTCCCCCCTGGCGTGCGCGTGCTCTGCCGGCTCCTCTCCCATCCTATCCCTCCTTCCCTCCCCCTTCGCCGGCCATCCGCCGCGTCGCCTCTCCCCCTCCTGTAGCAGAGATCCACCCCTCCTCTTTTCCCCTGGCGGCGCCCCCATACCCCCGTCCTCCATCGGTGTCCCCTTCCTCGGTCGGCGGACCCCTCCCCTTCCCGGCCCCGCCCGCGCTGGCCCCACCCCTCCCTTCGTCTGTGTATCCCCTCGCCGGCGCGTCCCTTGCGACGCCTGGCCTGGCTTCTCCAGCCGCCGCAGCTGCCCTCCGCCGCGCTGGGCGGGTCTCCGGAGGCGCCCTCGAGCGGCGCGCCATCGGGTCCCGAGCCCTCGGGCCCCGCGCCCTCGGGCTGTCCGCTGGACTTGACCCTTTGGGGTGTGGGCCCCCACCCACGTGGGGCTGTCCCCTCGGGCCCCGCACGCTGGGTCAGCCCGCCCTCGGGACTCGCGTGTGTGGGACCAGCCCCGTTTGAATTTCGATTTGTTTTTGAAATTCTATTCCCTTCCCACCCGAAAAAAAAAATGATTGTTATTCGGGCAGGAAGCCCTTACCCCCCTCATGCCCCACTCTTCCATTTTCCATTATTTTGTAACTAGGTTTTGACATTTCGAAATTTTAGCAGCTGAAATTTTGAAATCTCTTGTTCTGTTATTTCGAAATTCCTTTTTTCGAAATCTCAGTTCAGCCTACTCGATCTTTCGAAATTTCGGTTCTGAAATTTCGAAATCTCGTTTCTGAACTTTTTTGCTTTCCTACCTTGTCTAGCAGGGTCCATTTTGTATTTTTTGGTCCTGCACCCGCTTGTAATGCTCGTTCTGAGCCTCCCTTTTATTCAATAAAATTTCTTCTGTTAAAATATATATATATATATATATATATATTTTTTTTTTTTTTTTTAAAATATATATATATATATATATATATATATATATATATATATATATATATATTTATTCGCGTCAATTATGCATGAGTTGGTTACATAATTACTATTAAATATAATATTTTGACTTTGTGCATATATATATATATTTATTAACAACTAAATTTTAAAAGATATAATTAAATTTAATTAAATATATCCTTAAATCTATGAAAATATTTCTATACAATGTAGTGTACACCAATTATCTATTTATATAAATATGTACATATATATTTCACATATATCTATTTACCTACTAAAATCTAAGAAATAAATTTATAGAAATAATAAATAATTATGTATTTGATATATATAAATTCCATATAGAAATAATATTTTATCTAATTAATTATTACAGAAAAGTATGTACCAAAAAATCTAGAAGTTAAATCACATATAAAAAATTAAATTTTAAAAAAAATCCTCTAAAATATTATTTAATTCAAAATAATAAGTTTAAAATTATGGGAGTTTACACGGGGATCGGCCAGTGGTCGGGCTGTGGCAAGGTCGGTTGCTGGAGGAGTGTAGTGCTATAGTGGTGTTGGGGGTCTCGATGGTGGAGGTGGCCGTGACAACAGGTCGTCGGAGGATGACCCATGGCGGCAGGTGGCTGGGGTCCAACAGGATTTGGCCGAAGTTGGCACAGCAACGGAGGAGCGGGGCTGCTGGGAGATTTAGGGTTAGGGTTAGAAAATTTTCTATTAGAAATTGTGTTGGCTTGTTCTGCGAGACATGGACACAAAAAATTTTGTGGACTTAGAATCGTGTCCGACATGTCGGACACGGAGATGGTGATGCCGTGTACATTAAAAAAACTATTATTGTAGACCCGGGGTCAGATCCAAGGCCATCACGGCTGACACAGAAAATATGGACACCGACACGGTACACACACCTCGGTAGAGAAAATTTAGGTTATCGAATTTCTAGGAAAAAGGACAAAGCCGGTCTCCTTAAATAGGAGGTGAAAGTCTCAGTTGGATGAGGACTAGTAATAGTTTAAACCCCCTAATGGATAAATCCCTATTTTAATTTAAATTAATTTAAAACTAAGTCGATAATATTTTTTTAAACTAAGTCGATAATATATAATCACAAATTAAATCACGATAAATATTTAAACATTAAAAATACCTTTTTTATAAAATAATTTTAAATAAATTAATACTTTTCCATAAATAAAAATAAACTCAAATAACTTTTGAAAATCAAAATTTTACAAAATATACATGAATATATTTTCATGTACCTCGCACGCAAATAGTACAAATTATTTACATAATACTATTTTCAAAATTAGTACCTATATTTGTATAACAAATAAAAAAGTCATTTTATAATAAATAAAATAAAAGTCAAGTTTGACAAATCTATGGTATATTTTATATTTTCAAATAAATAAAAATGTTTACCTTCTATGATATTGAACCACAATATTTATTTCCTATAAAAAATAAATTTTATAATTAAATTTTTTGGCAAAAATTTAAATACTTTGTATATACGTATTCGCACTCGACTTACAAATACCAAAAATTAAGCAATTATAAAAATAAATAAAAAACCTATAGTGAAATTTTAGGGGGTTTAAATGATGTAGATTTGATTTATATTTATGCTTCTAGACTTCTCTTGGATACTCATTTGTTACGACCCGTACCCGGATGTACGGGCACAAGTACGTGGGGCACGTCCAGCCTACGCTGTAGTATCAGCGGTAAAATGTTATTCCGTCCTCAAATAATAATATCTCAAAGTCTACATAATCTACAATATCAACATGTATTCAATCACATATAACTAAGGAAGATATGAATAAGAAAGATAACAATAAAACTAACCAGCGAGTATCCATGATGATACATATCAAGAATATGTCGGAGACACATCCGATAAACATAAACCTAATCTAGATAAAGAATGATGGCCTAGAGCTCTCCAAAGGTCAACTCATGGTCAATGGAACATCGAGATCTGTTTCAGCTAACATCATCATGTAGTCCAGAAATGTGGAGTATAACAACTCCTAAAAATATAGTTATCCAATCAGGATTGGAGCGAAGTACATAAAGTAATAGCACTTCCTTTAAATTGACAAATTCTATATATAACAGTAAGCAATAAAAATACATGATGGATAAGCAATACTGAACAGTGAGAAAATAGGGAAACATATAGGCATATCATGGCAACTATGTATTGTAAGTGATCATGAGTAAGAATGTATCAGTAGGTAATAACTAGAATAGAGCATGTAGTACTAAATTGTGCCTTGAGACATTAGTTTATTATGTGATCGGTTTGGGACAAGATCTGGCTATTCCATATGATCGGCTATGAACAAGTACAGGTAATGGATCAGGCCGACCATACATGGATAGCTATGTACAAGTATAATATGATCAGGCTATACCCTGCATGAGGTGAGGGTAAACTATGCACAAGTATTTGGGGGTATGATCACATAATCTACTAATATATTCCCATCCTCCGACTAGTATAGTGGATCCAACCATGTCGCGTTACGACACGAGATTCATGGAGCAGGGGGCCAGCCCACTCCTGAATCGATGTATGTACATGTACAAGAAATATAAGACACGTAGAGGGTCCTCCAGGAAATAACATCTCATGATAGGATCCAAGATATACTAATCTGTGTACCCTCGTATCAGGAATCAAGTATAACACTACAAACTGATATCATAGAGATTAACAAGATAATAAAAACTGTCAGAGAATGTACTCGCCTAAATTAGTTGGATTCGATGTACACGATACGAACGTGTCGATATGGAATAGGCACCGATGCTATGTTCCATAAGATGGTCTCAAACGACAAGGCATGGGATTCCATTGAGTCCAGAATAGTCCAAATAGCCCAAATTGGTATGCAGGAGTCCAGATTCAGAGTTCGGCACGATAATCGAGGTCGAAGGGAAGTCCATGATCAAGGAATAGAAAATGACTATATTAGTCATAGTTTATGATTTGAAGGAAAAAAATTATAACTAAATACATATAATTATTTTGAAAATTACTGATAATATTAGAAACTATTTTTTTCTTATTAATCATAATATTTTTAGATAAGTATTTCGAAAATATAGAAAATCATTCTTGTACTAAAACTCCAATTTTGTCAAATATGATTTTAGGTCAAAACTTGATAATAAAATTTTAGAAATATTTTTATATTTTTATATAATTTCCAAATAAATAATACTATTAGTAACAATAATACTACTAATAATAATAATATCAATGATAAACAGTATTAAATAAATACTAATAAAATAAAATAATAATAGTACATAAAATTATAATTTAGATAATATAAAATAATAATAAATATTTGTGATGATAATACTACTTGCAACAATATATCAATTTAAAAATAACATCCCAAAATATTATTACCCAAACAAAAGCCAAGCCCCAAAATTAATCTGATAATTCTAAATAAATCCTTATTACTATCTGGAAAAGCCCAAATACTAACTCAATATATAGATCGTATAAGTCAAAAATTCATTAATGATTATAAAGCCCAACATGTATTCTTATGTGTTCAGCCAAAGCGCATAAAACTAATCAGTAAAAAAAACTTCTATTAATATCTAACATCAAGCCTCATCCCTAATCAAGAGAGAGAAAGATAGAGAGAGATATCTGAGGCAGAGGGAGTGTAAACCTCACTGGAGATCGATGGCCAATATGTTACTGGACTGTGGCGGCGCGGTGCTGTGTCAGCGTCCGACTAGGCACAGTCATCGCGGCCCCCGGCTTGATGAAGATAACACCGTCGACTGGGCACTGGGCAGTGGAGAAGAAGGACCCGACAGTGCTCTGGAGGAGATCATTAGGCTCGATGTCAGAGAGGTCGCGCTCGAGGCCGACATGGTGGACGTGGATCTGAGTCTAGGGTCGAGTGGATGATGCCGAAGTCGGTCATGGATGGACGTGGCTATTGTGTTCGACAGTGGAGGTGGCAGATCCGGTGGTGACGCCGAATCGGGGTCGAAGGGTGGGTTGGTGTGGATCTGTGGTGGTCCGTTGGCTCACGGTGGTGATGAGGGTGGTGTGGTGTCAAGGAGGTGGATGTGGTGGATGGCCGGCGGGATGGGGGTTGATGGAGGTGGGGGATGCTGGCTGTAGAGGAGCGGGGTGTCGCCCACATGGTTGGCCAGGGATTTGGGCGACTCTATGGTGGGGCGACGAGGAGGTGATGGCAGCAGATGAGTAGAGGGGTGGCCAGGTAGGCAGATTTGGTGGCCGGGTCTGTCGGAGAGTCGTGGTGGTGGCAGCAAAAAAGAGGGTTGGGCGACCGGCTTGATGACTGGCAGGAAAGGAGGAGGCGACGACCGACGATCTTATCGATGGCTGGCTAGAGCATATCTGGTAGTTCACAGCGACATCTAGAGGATATCGAGTTGCCGAAAAGACACTACTAAAATCTGCTCCATTAGCGACGTTTGTAAACATCGCTAATACAGACCAAAATGTCGCTAATTTAAGTTAGCGACGTTTCTAGCGTCGTTTTGGAAACGATGGAAAAAAATGTGTCGCTAATCTGTAAAACGTCGCAAAACGTTGCTACGGCGACGTACATTAGCGACGTTACAAACGTCGCTAAGTAGCAACGTTATTTGCGACGTTTGTTTGTGGTCAACGTTTAGCAACATTTTGGCGAGAACGGATGGCTCAAAACACAACCCAAAATTCATTCTAGCATACATTAGTGTGAATCATCTATGTTCTGTACATATGGTGTAGTATATGTTCTTATCGAATCTAGTATCTAAAGGATATAGCAGAATCAAGATGAACCCACATAATGTAATACTAAGACATCATCTACTACTAAAAGATATAGTAATAGGTTGTCGTATCATCATTGCCGAGGGATGAGGGTCGAGGATAGTCAACTTTATCGACGGCTACATAGTTTCTGTCTCGCCATTCGAATGGCTGCAGGGACTATGTCCTGATCACCATGTTACCAATTAACCAAACAACAAAACTACTTGTTACAAATATCGGCACTATCGGTGCTTTCGAATCGGAGTATCACATTTTTCGGTATCGGAAAACAAATAATTATTACTAAATTATCAGATTTTTTGGCACTATCGGTGCTCCTGATCAAGCCCCCCCTCCTCCCCCCCCCCCCCCCGTACCCCTCCCCCCCACACCACCCCTAACCCGAACCCGAACCCTATCCCTAACCCCTCCCCCACCAGCCCCCCTCCCCTCCCCAGCCCCCCCTCACCCTCCTGCTCCCCTCCCCCACCAACTACCCCTAACCCTAACCCGAACCTTAACCCTAACCCACCCCTCGCTCCAGCCCCCCTCCTCACCCCCACCCCTAACCCGAACCCTAACCCTCCCCTCCCCCCAGCCCCCCTCCCCTCCCCAGCCCCCTTCACCCCCTGCTCCCCTCCCCCACCAACCACCCCTAACCCTAACCCGAACCCTAACCCTAACCCTTCCCTCCCCCCAGCCCCCCTCCTCACCCCCAGCCGCCCTCACCCCCCACCCCTCCCCCCCTGCCACACACATCCACCCCTAACCCGAACCCTAACCCTCCCCTCCTCCAGCCCCCCTCCTCACCCTCAGTCGTCCTCACCCCCCTGCCCCAACCCCCCAGCCACCCCCCACTCACCACCCAACCACCCGCATTCCCTCTGCCCCTCACCCCCCCATCGGACCATTCCTCACCCCCAACCACCCGCACCCCCTGTCCCTCCCTCCGAGCCACCCGCACCCCTCTAACCACCAACAACCAAAATAGAGAGAGAGAGAGAAGGGGGAGTCATGTACCGGAAAGGGAGGAGAGTCGCCGGAGATAGTGAGAGCGCCGGGGGGAGGAGAGAGAGTGAGAGAGTAAAATGGGGGAGAATGAATCGTTGGAGGGAATTTAATTAGAATTTAGCGACGTTCATTTTAACGTCGCTAAATTAGTCGCTATTAGCGACATCATAGTGACGTTTCGCGACGACTAGCTCATGTAACTAATATACGTCGTTGTCACGTCGCTATTTTTGTCGCTAGTAGCGACTATTAGCGACATTTTAATTAAACATCGCTAATGTGCACAATTTAGCGACGTTATACTAATATCGCTAATAGAGCCGATTTTAGTAGTGAGACGACGGGGTTGAGGCAGAGAGAAGAAAGATGAGCGAGGGTCGGGTGTGTGAGTGAGAAGTTCGTGTCGGCTTGTCGACATGGACATATGATTTGGTTTGGTGTCAGGTGTGTCGGACACAGGATTTGAAAAGTGTAAATATAAATGTAAAATAATGGAATAAGATGGGATGGACACGGACACTTGGATGGAATGGGATGGAGTGGTTATGTAATAGGAATAGTCCACTATATGTAGGTGAAGGCATGCTCCCAAGCATGTGAGAAGAAGATCTTCCATGGAATATTAGGCCAATAGCCAAAATAATCAAGTCCAAAAGAATCCATTCATATATATTAAATTTGAAACTAAACAACATGTCAAATCACTACCAGAATAAGTCATATTAGCGACGTAATTAGCGATGCTTAACAAAATCATCGCTATAATTTAACAATTTAGCGACGTAATTATGAAACATCGCAATACGTCACTATTAGCGACTATCAGCGACGTGTTGCGACTACGTTTTGTATTAAAAAACATACGTCGCGGATAAGTCGGTGAACGTCGCTAATATGACTAATAATAGCGACGTTTACCGACGTATCATAATGACGTCGCTAATATGACTAATAATAGCAACGTTTACCGACGTATCATAGTGACGTCCCTAAATTGAAAATATAGGGCATTTGAGTTTTCATTCTCCCCCATTATTTCGATTGATTCCCACCAAAACCCCTTCCTCCAGCCCTCGGCGACATCTTCCTCCGGCCCTCGGCGACCCCTTCCCCCTTCGGCGACCCTCCCCCCTCGGCCCTCGACCCTCCGCGACCCCGCTCGGCGACCCTGCTCCCACCGATGATCCCCTCGGTGACCCCGCTCCCCCTCGCCGACCTTGCTCACCCTCGACGACCCGCTCCCCTCCGTCTCCAGCTCCCCTACGTCTCCAGCTCCCCACCGGCGACCCCCTGCCCCCTCGACGACCCTCTCCTCCGGCCCCGACTAGGTAAACCCTAACCCTGTTTCGGACACGACACTTTGACACAGGACACAACACTTTGACACACACATACTTTTTGCTGTTTGACACACACACACACATGACACAACACTTTGACACACACACACACACTTTGTCATCAGACACAGGACTCGATTTCAATAGTTTTATTTATAATTCAACTCTTCCTTCTTCTTTTTTCCCAGTAATATAATTTATTGTAATTATGGTCTTCATTTTTTTCTAGTAACTTTCATTATAATTCAACTCTTGAGTGTTAAGTTCAAAGTTCATATTCATTGATAAAATATAGAACTCTTCATCGGTGGCATTTTCTTGTTCATTTATTTCATCAGTTTTATTTATAATTCAACTCTTCATTCCTTTTTCGCTAAAGTAATTTGATTATAAATTCAACTCTTTCAAAAAAATTTCCCATTTTCGATTATAATTCATCGGGTTATTTAGTAATATGGTCTTATATAATAGTGAACAATGGTTTAGAGACCCAAATCTTAACTCGGTCGTTTTCGAGATCCAAATTCTAATATATACTATTATACAAGACCCTGTTACTAAATAACCCTAATTCAAATCGTGATCTTAAGCATAAAGTTCAATTAGAGTCGAACGCTGAATCAACGTCGAAACTAGTTTCTCCCTCGCTGAGTTCTTAGATCAATAACCAATCTCCTCCAATACCGGAAGTCTCACTACTACAATATCTTCCACCATGAAATAACGAAGGTATTCCAAAATCCACCTTTGAGCCCGTTTCTAAGGGTAAAGTAAGATATCATGAGTAATTATGTGTCCACTGACCATTTGTCAGAATCATATAAGTCATTTGTATGTCAATTATCCTCTTTAATATTCATAATAGTAGGAAGCTCTAGCGGATAAGTGTCAAGCAACTATGGATGAAGAGTTGAATTCATTAAAAAAGAATGTCACCTGAAAGATAATTGACATGCCAGCTGGAAAAAAGCATGTAGGATGTAGACGGATCTTTATGTGAAATACCAAGCAGATGGATTGATTGTCGACATAAGGCGAGATGGATTGATTGATCGATATACGGCGAGAATGGCGGCGAAGCAATACTCACAAAAATATGGAATTGATTATATAGAGACATTTGTATCAGGTGCAAAAATTAATATTGTTCGTATTTTACTCTTAGTCGACAAACTTTGATTGACCTCTGCACCAGTTCGATGTGAAGAATGTATTCCTGCATGGAGAGTTGATAGAGGAAGTCTATATGGATCTTCTGCCTAGATATAATATTATAGAATCTGGTGGCAAAAATATTTGCAGGTTACAAAAGTCTTTGTATGACCTCAAGCAGTGACCTAGAGTATGGTTTGGGAGATTCATACAGGCTATGAGACGATTTTGTTATAAGCATAATAACTCAGATCATACATTGTTTATAAACCAAAAAGAAGAGAAAATTTTGTTAATAAGCATAATAATCTTTTTGGTTATAAAATCTGGTGACGATTTTTGTAGCCGCAAGGCTGGCTTCGGTAAAACAGCAGAGAACCATGGTATGGAAGGACATTCTAATCTTTTTGTAGCCGCAAGGCTTGCTAATCGTATGCAGAAGGAACAGGAAGTAATCGTCTCTATTGCTCGATCCATTGATTTTCTGTCATCCAACCAGAATCTTATACCTCTTCTCGGTAACCACAAGAACCACTCGAGTTCGGTACAAAATTCAAATTCATTGGTCATTGATAAACTGTTAGTCGCACAATACTCGGCACCATTACTACAAAATATACAAAACCCAAAACAATCTGTTTGTTCCGTTTCATAACAATCAAGATTTCTTAATCTCTATATTCTTAAGTTTCGAGAGCGCAAGTTCCTAGCCTTTCTGGAGATCACACTATAGTTGATGTACTGAGGTTTCAAATGGCGGAGAGTTTTGCTGGAACCATCAAACTACACCACAACCAACCGGTCGTCCACTGCTTCAAGACAGAGGAGTTGTTTTCAAAATATACATATTTTATTTACAACATATGCATAGAATTCTGAAAGCCTTAAAAGGCTTGCCGCGGTAAACTTTCTTTGAAGAGAAGGGCTGACATTGAACAAGTTATGAAATTTATTTAATACTCATGTGTCTATGCATCCATTTGGACAATATAATCGAATAAGTGTATCTATCTTTGCAGAATTATCTTCAAATGGATATAAATTACTACTTACAGAATCGTTCATGGATGTACAACCGTCATCTTGATGACATGTGCCGTGTGCGGAATAAATTTATAGAGGGTGTACAGCAGTTCCTACAGTTTGCCAAGGTGTTCCCTTAGTACATGGACGGTACCAAAATTAAGTGTCCGTGTGTGAGATGTCGTAACTTGAAATATCATCCAGAAGTGGAAGTCACATATCATTTATATTCGAAGGATTTCATGCCGAATTACTATCAGTGGAGCGCGTACGGAGAACTTGTGTCTTTAGCATCGGAGTATGAGCCTTATGTGGATGTCCACAACCACGCTGCTTACGACGATGGGTTGGTGAACATGGTTTTTGACGCGACGGGGCCTAGTTTCGATCCGGACAATCATGATGCACCTGAGGAGGCACCGAACGCCGATGCTACAAAGTCCATGGAGTTGTTAGAGAATGTAAGGACTCCATTATATCCTGCTTGTGAGGATCATTCACCGTTGGAGGTGGTTACAAGATTGTTGAGCATCAAGTCCGATTTTAACATGTCGCAAGATTGCTACAACCGACTTATGGAGTTAATTATAGAAATATTGCCTGAGGGTGCTAAGTTGCCTAAAGTCTTTTACCGGTCTAAGAGGATGGTGAGATCGCTCTGGATGGTATACAAAAAAATTGATGCATGTCGCAACGGGTGCATGTTGTACTACAAAGACGATAAGGATGAAGATGCCTGCAGATTTTGTGGTGCGGATCGCTACAAGGACAGTGGTAAAGGAAAGTCTGTCTGTGCAAGGAAGCCTACCGATTCGATGCACTACTTGCCGTTGACGTCGTGGTTGCAGCGATTGTTTATGTGAAGTAAATTACAGAAAACATGAGTTGGCATAAGCGAAAACAGACCGAAGGAGTGTTGGATCACCCATCTGATGGAGAAGCATGGAAGCACTTTGATCGAGAGTATCCAGATTTTGCTTCTGATCCACGTAATGTCAGATTGGGTCTCTGCTCCGACGGCTTTACCTCATGTTGCTACGAATAGAATGAGGGCTCCTAGAAACGACGACGGCTATCAAAAATCTAATGATGGAATACTTAAAGTATTCAATGCGTCCGGAAAGCCTTCGGGAAAAATAAAGAAGAGATATTTGAATGACAAAGAGCTAAGGGCTGCTTAGTTGTATATATTACTCAATTACGACAAGGATGAAGTGGAGAAGCTAGAGGGGTAAGTAATTAATGATGAGTTTACGTCATCTCAATGTAATAGTATAAGCTAATATTATTGTACTAATTGGCGGTTGCTTCGTTATTTTTTAGCACATATAATGATAAGTTGAGGTCGGTTAGACCCTACCTAACAGACGAAGCATTAGAACAAGAAATAAGACGTTATTTTTCTTCTTGATTGAGCGAATATGTAAGCAGCTCGGTAATTACTGGTCTCTTATAATACAACTGCGCAATAAATAACTTACTATCTCTTCTTTGGTATTCAGGTCGATCATCTAATTTTATCCGAGATTGAATTAATTAGAACTCTTGCCAAGGGACCAATTATTGCTGTTAAAATATGGCCAAGTTACTGTGTGAATGGCTTTAGGTTCAAGTCGACAAATGCTCCGATCAGAGACAGCTTCCTGGATCTTGATTCCACGAAAATCAGTCGTTTGTGTATCAAATCTTCGAACTACAAAGTTGTCGATCCAGAAAATGATTTTTTTGGCATCTTACGAGAGATTACGGAGTTGACATATGATTATGGTAGAGAACCTGCAAAGATCGTGTTGTTCAAGTGTGAATGGTTCAATCCGATTGAAAATCAAGGTTAAAAAATTGACAAGCATGGTCTTGTGGATATAAAGTACAAGCGTAGATATCAAGGCTTCGAACCATTTGTCCTATCAACTCAGGCTTAGCTCGTGTACTTCATAGCTTATCCGAGACGAGGAGCAACGAAGTATGACTGGTGGGTAGCATACAAGACTAAAGCTAGAGATACTTTTGATGTTGACAAAAAAACTTATCAGGAGGATGAGCTACCTCTTGTAACCAATATTGTTGATGTGGATTCCACGAAAGTTATGCATTACACGACTAATGTAGAAGATGTAGAATTATCCGAAGAGGAAGGCGAAGCCGACGAAGGCAAAGATGAAAGTGAAGATGAGGAAGAAGAGGAAGATGAGGTCGAGGAAGATGAACAAGATGAATATTCTGAAGATGATTGAGGGAGATGTACTTCCATTTTCTTATTATGTAGAGTTGGTTATTATCTAGTCTTGGTTATTATCTGAACTTAGATGTTTCTTGTAGAATATACTATCTGGACTTAGATGTTTCTTGTAGAATGTACTATCTGAACTTAGATGTTTCTTGTAAAATGTATCATATGTTGTCTTAGTTATTATCTTATCTTTGTTGTACTTTCATATTTCTAGTCTCTATTATTTGTTGTATCATTATATGTTGTTATCAGGTATGACAGGTCATCGCGGATCGTTCTGCATATCCCGATGTGGGAGAGGACGGGGTTCTCCTTCGGTACCTCCTACTGGTACCGGCTCTGGATCCTCGTCGCCGATATACTCCTATGAATCGAACAGTACCTCCCCTGCCACGAGGCTACGTGGCGTATCTCCTGGGATGAGTAGTTCCAGGCCTGAGACTGCTCCCGAGTCTAGCGTTCCTTCTGTTGATACGACGATGGAGACAGATGAGCTGATGGAGGAGGCCGAGCCGACGGTCGACCAGTATCGGACAGATGATGCGTGCGCACCTCCGGAGGAGACGAGGACGGAGATCTGGGCCGACGGTACAAAGTAAGTGTTTTGGTTTATCAATTTTTCTGTGTTTATCATAAATTAATTTTTCTCATGAATATAATATGTCTGTATAGATATCGTTCCCCGTCGGTACAGAGACGCCTAGGCCACTTATTGAGGAATAATTATGGTGATCCTTAGATAAACTACTCTGATGCTCCGGACGATAGGAAGGCCTACTGGTTTGCACGCTTCAAGGTTAAGATATATTTGCTTTTAACATGAATCGTATAATTTATGCATATTATATATAACTAATAAATATTTAGTTTGCACTCTTCTAGGCTATGTTTTTCTATCCACCGCACCGGGCCGAGCTGACCGAGGGGATATTTTCTGCCGTCATTGCTAAGCTGATCCGCGACGCTATTAATGATCAGAAGACTCGTGATCGTGCCGGAAAGCCAATCCAAGGTTGGATCACCCCTGATCAGTGGACTACGATGAAGGCTCGATTCGACGAGCCAAGGTACAAGGAAAAGTCTGAGAAGGCCAAGGCGGCTAGGAAGCAGTGATCAAAGTGGCACAGTGGGTCAATTCCGATGACGGAATATTTTCGTCATTTGGTATGTCTTTTTATTTCAGAAATATTATTTTAATGCAAGTCCGATAAATTAGTAAAAGATGATATATTTAATTACAGGTAAATAGGGGTGGTGACGCCAATATGGTAACCGTCATCCTGGCAACACATTGAAAGGGCGGGAAGCTTATTGACAAGAGGGCCGAGAAGGCCTATGTAGGTATTACAATTCTATTTATTAATTTTAATACTTCGTGTTAGTTTTGATATAAATTAGTAAATATGCATGCAAATAAATATTCATGTAGTTAGTAATAATAAGTACATTAGACATTATAAGTTATAGAGTATCCATGCTTTCTAGGCCGAGTTTCAACGACTTAAGGAGCGGGCGGCTGCTAGTGCACCTGCTGCGGGAGAGGCCAGTACTTCCTTGTAGTCCGCTCCAGCTCCGTCGGAGGACGAGCTGTGGGTGACCACCGCTGGTGGTCTCCACAGGGGTACGTACTACGGTACGGGATCCTATGGCGCCCTAGTTGCGACACAGTCCTATAGGACCTCCCCTGCTAGTGTGCATGGCCCACAGCCCTCCCAGGAGCCTGCCCGAGTCCAGCAGATGGTGGAGTCTGTCCGCGATGAGCTGCTACGACGGATCTAGGAGCAGCACCATACGGACGATGCTGCGCTCCTAGCACAATTGGATACGCTCGACCGCAACATTATGGAGCTCAGGGATATGACTGAGAGGACAGAGCGGAGCATCACTGATCTTAGAGCGTCGACAGAGTATAGCGTGACGGATCTGCAGGCATCACAACTGTCCATGGGCGAGAGGCTGACGTTGATGCAGGATTCGAAGGTTGATAGCAGTACGAGGCTGTTATCTACCATGGATTCATACCACCAGCGACTAGCAGCGTTGGAGCGTTATTGTCCTTCGGGTGCGCCTTCATCGTCGTCGACTCCGCCGGTATCACTACCTTCTTTATCGACATCGACTCCATCGACTCACTACCTTCTTCATCGGTGACGATTTCACGGGAGAAGTACAAGATGTTTCTATCCATGAGGTGCGGCGGTGCCCCTCCTCCTCCAGATCTACAATAGTCCGAGTTAGGACTGCTTGATGAGATGATATTTTAGTATTTGTACACTTTGAGTATTGTTTGTGTTAGTTGTACACTTTGGATATTGGTTGTAGACTTCTATCCATGACGATTTCACTGGTTGTGTAAACTTTGGATATTGGTTGGTTGTAATCTTTGAGTATTGTTTGTGTTGGTTGTACACTTTGGATATTGGTTGTAGAATTTTAGTATTGTTTGTGATTTATCAGTGTTGAGTGTTCCACCAAAGGGGTCGGCGAACCTAGGGAGAAAATGTGCTTCTGTGTATTTATTGTTATTTATTAAACTGCAGGGAGAAAATATTATTCTGTGGAGAAAATGATATTCTGTAATTTATTTATTTATTATTTTTTGGTAGTTTAGCGACGTTTACCGACGCTTACCGACGCAGGGAAACGTCGGTAAGTCAGCAGGTATACCGACGCCTACCGACGTAATGTAGCGTCAGTAAACGTCGCTACACGTCGCTAAATGTTCCAAGATTTTCCTTCGTTTACAGAATCGATAAACGTCGGTAAGTATTGTAAGAACGTCGCTAAATATTTCAGGATTTATCGACGTTTACCGACGTAATAAACGTCGCTATATTACCGACGGTATGCCGATGAACGTCGGTAAATGTTCCAGGATTACCGACGTATTTGTGCGTCGGTAAGCGTCGGTAAGAGCGATGATTAGCGACGTTTTCCCTGTTAGTGACCAGGCTTTTTGCGACAACAATAAAACGTCGCTAAATACATCGAAAAATGAACTTAGCGACGTTTTCATCCATTTTAGCAACGTTTTTGGGCGTCGCTAAAAGGTGATATTCTAGTAGTGAATTATTATAGCCCAAACTGGCCCGTAAATAATAATTTTATATACAAAAATTCATATGCAATGGATTGTAGCCCATACATAAATAAAAGTTCGAAAATATAATAATTTTATTTACTAGGCTATTTAAGCCCAAAAATTATTTTGAATTCCAAGGGGAGTACATACATGATATGAATCTCATAAAACCTGCTTCGTAAAACCAATAACTCGATAATCATAAGCATAAAATCTATAGCATATTGTGATTGTAAAATATATTTCATATAGCTAATTACAAAAAAAAAATCTAATTTCATGATTTTAAAGACTTAGGAAAATTTTAGAAAAATATAAACTTTAATATTCGGAAGAATATCAGAATTCGGTTAAAGGAGGTTACAAATCTACCCTCCTTAAACAAATTGTCTTCAAAATTAAGATTAGCATAGTTAGCAGAAGAGTCAAGACATGATGGAGAGCATAGTCGAATATCCAAGGCACGATCAGAAAATGATATATTTTGGTATGATCAAAGATAATCAAACCAAAATCACTTACGCACGACTAGCCATATTAGCACGATCAATGATAGAATCGAAGTATGGCCAAATCAATTAGGTACGATTTTGAATAAAAATTCAAGTTATTTAGGCACGACTCCAGTTACAACTTATATGATCAATATCATTTTAGTTATGATAAAAAAATAATCAAATTTAAGTATAGAATGATCAATAGAATATAGGCTCGATAACAGTCAGATTCAAGGTCGAATAGGCACGATAAACTTTAGAAACGATACAATTTGGCATGATTAGGAATAATCAAATGTTTTGACACGATCAAAATCTGATGATCAAAATTACTTAAGTCATGAATAACAATCAAAGTTCAGACGTGATTAAGAATTTGGGAATGACTAAAACCACTTGGGCATGATATAGGATAAGCTACAAAATGAAAATCTAGGCATGATTAATAATTAAAACCTGAGCACAAGCAACAATAGATTTAGGCACGACAGAAAAATCATTTAGACATGATCAATGTCTAAGTTCATAATCAATCATATAGTCATGATCGAAGTCACATGGGCATGATTGAACATCAAATTTAGGCACGATTTAGGAAAAAATCAATGCATGTAGTCACGATCATTGGAATCAAAGTCGACTAGTCATGCAAGGTCAACTAGGCATGAGCAAACATAAAAAATTGGGCATAATCAAGAATAGTAGTCAATCTAATCATGATTAGAACATAACCTAGGCATTATTAATAATTGATCAAAGTTTTAGGCACGAGCAATAATAGGATTAAAATCCAGGCACGATTAAAATTATTTAGGTACGATCAAGAATAAAAGTGTCACGCCCCAGAACCAGAATACTGGAGAGCGGAGGCGTACATAGCCAGCTACGTATATTGAAGTGCAACCCACCGCGCTATACGGTCACGGCTGTCTAGATACATGAGGGTTTAACTACAAGCCACCAGTCTCCTATGGTCATAAACAAGCCTATTGTCTCAATCTCAAGCAAGTAATAACAGTTACAAGATGTCAGAGCACCAAATATACAATAGTAAGGTGTCCCACACATTACATATTCGGATGATCATGAAGCTAGTCATACAAAATGTCAAGACTAGTAAGAGTTCTGGTCATACATGATCAATCCTAGGATTTGTCAATCATGTTACAGCCCGTAGGCAGACAGTAAATAAAGGTGCAACCGAGCTAACACGTGCTCGTCGGCTAAACGCCTCAAAGAATAATTTTACAATAAAGTGGGAGAATAAAAAAAACCCACTCGTTGCCAGGATTACGCCTGGTGGTCACCATCTGGCTGGAAGACAGGTGGATCATCTGGAGCTGCAACGATATCTGGCCACACAAAACCAACTAGGTCAGACCCCAGAAAGAGCAAGTGCCACAAAGGAGGCTTCACTTAGGAACTAAAACCAGCATACCACAAATGAATATTAAAGATGATTATAACGAAACAGAAAATAATAAAGATAACAACAGTAAATTGAGTATGAGGAAACCATTCAAGTATCCAGGTCACAACCCTTAAACCAAACAAGGACCGGGGTTATAACCCTTCATCTGAATAGAAATCCGTCTCAACTACTTGTTGGTAAGCAAGAACATAGGGTGAAATAAGTCAATAAACGAAAAAAGGACAGAGAACTGCTCCGGGGGCCAAGTTACAACCCTTAAACCAAACAAGGACTGGGGTTGTAACCCTTCGCCTGAACAGAACTGAACCCCCAATCGTTATTGTTAAGGCCAGTATAAATAATCATGCTATTGAAGTAAAATAAAACATGACGAGCATGGCATGAGGAGCAATAAGACAATAAACGAAGAGAAGACACAGAACTGCTCCGGAAGCCAGTTTACAACCCTTAAACCAAACAAGGACCGGGGTTGTAACCCTTCGCCTGAACAGAACTGGTCCCCCGATCGTTATTGTTAAGGCAAGCATAATAAGTCATGTCCTGTCACAATCTTGTACAGGATCAGGACAAGTCGAAGCTGGGCTAGACTTCATTCAATCAATCACGGCCAAACAAGGAGTACGACTTGATACTTTAACTAACTAGGGTTATCACAAGTCTAATTACTAGCAAGATGCAATGAGATCATCCCACAGCCACAAGCCCTGCAACCTATCCAGGTTATCCAGGTCGAATGTCCATTTAAGAAGGGTGCAACACTTGACGGTGTGCTGGAAATGTGCCCTACTCGTCGGTAGGCTACAAGTCCATTTAGTGCGCCCAGATAATGGGATTGCCTGTAGCTGAGAAAAATCTCTTCATGACTACTGAATCATTCTAGTTAATTAGCCTTAGTTAATTTCAGTAGGTACCCCTGACCGTGGTACTCAGGGATCCCTATCCTAGACATGATGCAAGACAGTACCAGTTTATTTGTACAAATACAATCGCCCACGGTGTCCGGGTCTTTCATACTTGTCATGTCAGGCTAGCTGTCATAATAGCATGTCGAGATATATCATATTAGTTTACATGTCAAGAGTGCGCCACAGCGGGACACTATCGTGTTCTATTCTTACATTATCATGAATGAGAGAAACTTGCATAAAATAACTAGTGACATATTCTTGAAGCCAAGGAAAAGATCTACAACTTTCATGTTTTGAGTTTTTCAAGATTCTTGCTACAAAACAACTTAAACAAGCAAAAACAGTGAAATAGAGCAATTCCGGCGTATGGGAACATCCGCGCATGGGAATTCCTGTACATCCGTGCATGGGAATTCCTGCACATCCGTGCATGGGAATTCCTGCACATCCGTGCATGAAAATTCCTGCACATCCGTGCGTGGGAATTTCTGCACATCTGCGCGTGGGAATTCTTGCACATCCGTGCATGGGAATTCCTGCACATCCATGCGTGGGAATTCCTGCACATCCGTGCGTGGGAATTCCTGCACATCTGTGCATGGGAATTCCTACACATCCACACATGGAAATTCCTGCACATCCGCGCGTGGAAAACTCACGTTGCGTCTTCAGTACATGCGCGTAAGGAACCTACGCGCATGACACACTCGGAGTCAAGGGATGTGTTGTTGGGACTTCACAGCGCATGGCCTCCTGGCGCATGGCCTCCCGGGCGCATGGGGGTCATCGTCCCCAATCAGCAAGTTCAGCCATAAAAATTCCGAAAACTTGCCATGGCCATAACTTCCTCATCCGAAGTCGAAATCAAGCAAAACAAAAGCCAAAACTGCATGAAATTCACTGGCGGAGGGAGAGGGGGGCGAGTGGGGTCATGTGACCCCACTCAATATTTTCACAAATATTATATATATATATATATATATATATATATATATATATATATATATATATATATATATATATATATATATATATATATATATATATATATAGCAACAACAAATAAGCAACAAATCATAGCAGCACTAGCACAAGCACAAGCACAATCCTAGCAGCACTAGCACAAGCACAGTGCTCTCTTAGCCTCTCTCATACGCGGCAAAAGGAAAACAAGCAGCAGCAATAATGTATCCTCCTTCTTGCGTGCCCCTCTCCTCAATCTTAGATATAACACCTGATTGATTCATGTGGTAATTTCTTTTAAATAAATATAATTGATTCATAATCTAAATTAGATAGTCCCTAATTAATTTATGTTCCCAATTGACTCATGCCATAAATTAGATAGTCCATGATTGATTCATGTCCTAATGATTTTGTCCTTAATTGTTCTTAATGAAGAGACTTAATTTGTTCTTAGATGGAATAAAATTAATTCATCATTCATGTCTAATTGATTTTTCCCTATTGTTAAAATTTATTGAATGTATTTTACTCTATTTTGAAACAAAATGGAAAATTATTTTATATAAATATTGAAAGCTCAAAAAGCTTCCTAAATCCTGCAAGATTAGCCTTATTGTTAAACTTTTGCACTATTGTTAAATTTATTGAGTCTATTTCGGCGATGAAGGTTATCAAGAATACACTTCGTAACCGAATGAGAGACGAATTTATGCAAAGCATTTTCGCACAAGTTGAAAAGGAGAACATCTCGCAACATTTAAAAATATGAAGCTTCGTAGGAGATTATTGTAAATAGTTATTGTAATCGGTTACAATGTAATACAACTATTTTACTATGTTTTTATGATAAAAAAAATTTGCGACTAATTTTTGCTATTAGTTTCTTTTACATTTTTATAATTTTTTTGGAATAAAAATTTACTAGTTGATCTTGACCCCGCTGTACCTAAATCCTGGCTACGCCACTGATGAAATTGAATTCTCTACAACATAGAACCATTAGTTTTCGAAAATAACCAAGTTTTAGAGATCAAAACCAAGAAAACCAAAAAGTTACAAACTTAGATCTACAAGAATCCATCCATCAAATCCAAAAATGGTAAGTTCTAAAGAGGCTTAGAATCAAGTAAGGAAGAGAATGGAACAATAAAACTTGAGATCCATCATGAAGCAAGTTGTACTTGCCTAGGCTTGGTAGGTGGGAGGAGTAAATGAAGAAGATGAAGAAGTTGATACAAAATAATGGAGGAGAGGGAAGAAGTTGACTTATATAACAGCCCCTCTCATTTTAACCCAAAATAAATCAAACCAAGCCAAGCCAAGTCAAGTCAAGTTGAACCAATCAAGTCAAGATTAAAACCACGGCTAAGCTTGTAGCACCCAGTTTTCCAAATGAAGGTAATTTTGAAATTTCATGTTTATAATTATTTTAATAATGATATTTAATTCATGATATGATTTTTGGTAATTTTAAACCATTTTTAAAATTATTTAAATCAATGACTTGTGGTTTTGATGTTTTGCTAGTGAAACCCTAGAGACTGTTTGACCTAGAGCCTAACCATATGATTATGATATTTTAATGTCATTTTTGGACTAAGAATATTTTTGCATTTGACCTCTTTGAATTATTTTGATATTATTTTATTATTTATGATATTGTTTTGGGGTTATTTGAGTCGGGTTCGAATTTCAACTCAATCCGACTTGAAACGGGGACCCGGGGGTAGTTTGACTCTAGTGGGACCCACACACTAGTTAGGCATGGCCCACATGATATTAATTTTAGTCCACATGATAGAAATATTTTAGTTAGAGGTTAGACTAATTATTATGGATAATGTTAGTGTGATTAGAGACTTTAGAATGACTAATTTAGCCCCAACCAATTAGCCCTTTCCTAATACTCATAGAATAGGTTAGTAGGGGCTTTTGGACTTTTCCTAATAGGACAAAACCACCTTTATGGCCAGCCACAATAAGGATAGGGTTGAGCCTCCCATTTGTCATTATCCATCTATTTTTCTCTCTCTTGTTCTTCCCCAAATTCCTAGAGAGCAATCCCTAGCAATTTCTCCACCAAATCATTCCATTTTACCACCAAATCTTCTTCTTTCCTTCTCCATTCTAGCCAAGGAGGAAGCTACCCAAGTTTGGGAGGATTCGGAGCTCGTTCGTATCCTTTTCGAATCTCTACGTGTCGGTGTCGCTCCGGGAAGGCTTTTCTTCGATTCGATCTATCGGGAGGTATAAATCCCTTCTCCTTTTCATTTCCTCATGCATATAGGTCTATTTTAAACCCATAGGAATGATCCCCATGGTTGTATCTCCATTTGTGTCCATTTTGTGTCCATTTGGAGGTCATAGGAGTGTCCTTTGTATTGTGGTTGTGTCCATGTGGAAAAATCCCAAATTTGGACACACTATGTGTTGTTGTTAGGTATGAATGAATTATTACATGTTTAATCTCATATTTTTGTATTAGAGATGTGTTCTATAGTGTCTCATATATATATTAGTGTAGAGAGTGAGTTCTTGATATATTATGTTATATATTTGTGTTCTTTTGTCTCAAACTACCCAAATCCGTCATGATTTTTATCCACGTTTTTAATTTCAGCCCTAACTTAGAAATGTCATAACTTCTAGCTCAAAGCTCGGTTTAGTCTCCCGTTTTTTTAAAAGAAGCGTATTGAAGTTAGCTTTCCAAAAACATATATTAATAGGCCTAATTCTTTCTGTAACTTTCTGGAAAATTATTTGAGTGTCAGCTGTACGAAAGACAAACGCGTTCTCGGTGTTTTCGCGATTTCGGGAGTTTTCGAAAACGAAAACGCGATCCGTTTGAAGTTTCGGAAAGCTAACACATAGATCTATAACATACTTTAATCCTAGAATTTAATTCATGCTGAGTTGGTACAGTATTGATTATTAGTAGGAGTTACTATTCGGCATATGCATTTTGTGTACCCTTGTGTGTAATATAATGTTCTATTTGATTTTAGCCCATGTTAATGTATATACATTATGTAACTAAATAAAGAATGCAAGCATGAGTAAATGGTTAAATAAATGATGTATGAGGTGTAAGTATCCTATCTAATGTAAGCATGTATAAGTATGACTTGTAATGAATATGTAGGTTCCATAGTATGTAATGTATGGTGCATATAGTAGTACAAGAGAATAAATGAATGATGAATGAATGCAAGCATGAATGTAATATAATAATAGATGTAATGTATGCAATATATAAGTTAATGTGATGTAATGTTCTATGTTAACACAAATCATATATTACCTCATGTACCCCTTACACTATGTTGACACCATCACACTTGACACATTGTTCACTTACACTTTGACACTCTTTGATATGTATACACTATGTATGCCCATTTAACCCTCACTTGACCCTTTGCCATGTTCACATACACACACATAGCCTCTTAAATAAGTATTTATGAATATAGTTAACTTAGCTATGTATGTATATTATATATATGTTAGCATATTGTGTTGTAATATATAAGTTTATATAACCATTTGAAATGCCATAATTATAGACCTAATGTTGAATACCAATATATGCATGTGTATATATGTGTAGACATATATAGCTTAAAGTAATAGATTACCTAGTGTATATCCAATGTGAATTCTTGCCTATTTGAGTATTGAATAATTGTATGCTATATAGAATTGGGTGTATGTTGGCTTGTATAGCCTTGTATTGATGTGTGCTTGCTAGGATAGTCTTGGTTAGGCCTAGTAAGACTTACTGGGTTAGGACATGACCTAGTTTGACCTAGTTTGACTAGTGCAGTTGACCAGAGTTGACTTTTTGACCAAAAGTCAACTGTAAGTCAACCTTTGACCCCGATTGACCTAGTTTGATTTGGATTGATTTCCTATGACCTTGTTTGACCTTGGTTGTCCTAGTATGACCCAGTATGACCTAGTATGACCTAGTTTAGCTTGGTGTGACTTAGGTTTGACTTAGATTTGACCTAGATTGACCTAGATTCATTCAAAATGCATTGTAATGCATCTTATTATCATTTTGGACTCATAGTGACTTGTACTGTTCTATAGGAGACAGACACCACTCCTCGGACAGTATATTCTCTTCAGACACTCAGGCTATCAGGCGAGTACATTCTCTGACCGTTTCATACTTGTATGGATTTATATTCTTGCTCTAGATTACTGTACTTGATGCTGACACGATATCTTTATTACGGATTGGTACTATATGGATCTTCTTCTGAGATGTTATCTCCTTGTATTCACTAAGTACATATTGTGATGTGTGTTTCACTTACATGTTGTATTTATTGAATACCCTTATCATTGTATACTCATTGTGCATATTGTACTCTCAGTATCACATTGAGCCATTGTACAAGCCATTGTATAAGCCATTGTACAAGTCATTGTATAAGGTAACGTAACTGAATTGGATCCTTGTGTATTAATTGGGGAGGGGGAGTAGAAAATGGTTATGTGATTAATCGTATTGTATAAGAAATTGTATATGTCCATTGTACACCCACGTACAAAGGAGTCCCATTTTATTGTATAACCTAACCCGTTTACATAACCATATTGTGCTCTAAAATCACATGTTCCTTACAGTCTTACTTATCATATTTAGAAATTTTCTGTTATCAAACCTCTACTATTTTTCATATATCTTCTTCTTTCAGCGTTTTATGTACTTTACTCTATTGCATGCTTTATATTTTCTAACTCGTTATGAACTGCGTGAGATGTTTTGTGCTCGCTCCAGTCCTGACTGGACCTGTTGATAAATTTTACAGATAGCCTGGAGGTTGCCTGCTAGCCTAGAGGAGACAGTAGAGGTTGCATAGATAGCTAGAGTTTTTGCTTATAGTTTATTTTCAGTCATCTTGAGTTGTATTTATGGATTACTGTATTTGGGTTTTGAGATGTATTCTGAGTTTGTATCTTAGACACTTAGACTTCTATCTGTTGTATCTCTTTTCGATTTCATGTTTTATCTATCTTCTTTTATGCTCTACCTTAGATGTGATTGAGTTTACATTATGCTATGTCACCCCCATTCGGGGAGTATAAACTGTTTAGTCTTATACTGTTAGATACATTGAGACCTAGGACAGCGTTCTACCGCCGACACTGCGGCGTAGGCTGGGCGTTGTTACGTTCTCGTGCCCTAACTCTAGGGTGCGGGTCGTGACAAAGCTAAGCAAGATAAGTCAAAATATGGGCCACCTGACAATTGTCAGAAATCCGTATACGTATCCTGAAAAAATACGTATAATAGGAAACGGGAGTGACAACTCTACCCACCTTAAAAGAATTCCGTCCTCGAAATTTAATCAAGAGGCTAGAGATGTCAGGATAAGCTATATTAATCACAAGCAAGTTACAACTAGGCAACCATTCAAGCAATCATTCATGCAAACAAGGAAGCTGAGGGTGTAGGGCATAAGAATGATATTATACCTTACGAGTCAAACAGATCGGGATATCGTGATCGGATATCATCCTCACGATCCTACGTTGACTCACCCAAAGAGTGATGACCCCAAGCAACACGGACTAAACTAATAGTCTTGTTCTTGAGTATCTTCTCTCTCCGGTCCAATATAGACACGGGCCTCTCCTCATACGAAAGGTTGGTACCAACAACCAATTTCGAATGATCCAGGATGTGGCTCGGGTCTGGGATATACCGTCGTAGTTGAGATACATGGAACATGTCATGCACCTCACGTAGCGACGGCAGAAGAGTGAGATGATAGGACACATCTCCTACTCGCTCCAGAATGTCGAACGGTCCTATATACCTAGGACTAAGCTTTTTCCGTACGCCAAAACGAATGACGCCACGGTTAGGCAAAATTCTTAGAAATACGTGGTCGTCGATAGAGAACTCAAGAGGATGACGATGAGAATCGGCCCAATGACGTTGACGATCTTGTGCAACTCGAAGATGATCTCGGACTCTTCTGACCACCTCAACTGTCTGAGTAATCATTTCTGGACCGAGCATCTGCCTCTCCCCAAATTCATCCCAAGCTAGCGGGGATCTGCATTTCCTACCATACAGTGCCTCGAATAGTGCCATCTGGATACTAGCTTGGAAACTATTGTTGTACGAGAACTCCACCAGGTGCAGGTGATCTTTCCACGAACAACCGAAGTTGAGTGTACATGACCGCAACATATCTTCAAGAGTCTGGTTCGTGCGTTACGACTGGCCATCTGTCTACGGGTGATAAGCTGAGCTGAACGGGAGGTGAGTTCCCAAACTTTCTTGCAAGCTGCGCCACGGTGGTTGGACCGAGGAGAAGGTCGGCGTAGAGCCCGAGGATGGGCCTCGCCAGAGGGGGAAGGGCGGGTGTCCACGACGGAGGAGAAAGGGCGGGCGGGCGGGGGCGGGGGGCCGCGGCGGATGGGGGGCTCGATCCCGGGTGGGGCGCGGCGGAGGGGGAACCAGAGAGGGCGGTGAGCCTTGGGGAGAGCGGGGCCAGTTCGAGCGGGGCCAGTTCGAGCGGGGCGCAGGGACCAAGGGAGGGGCTGGGCCCGAGGGGCGTAGCCCTCGGGGCAAGGCGGACCGGCGAGGCTGAGGGGGAGCTGATCTGCCGAGAGCCTCGAAGAAGCCACGGTGGCTGGAGGCGGCCAGAGGGGAAAGCTGCGACGGCAGGAGCAGGAAGCCCGGGGAGGGGGGTTAGCCCCGGAGGGGCCACGGTCGGGGGGGAGGCACGGCGAGCGCGCCGGTCCCAAGTGGGGGAGGACGACGAAGATGTCAGCCGGAGGCCCCAATGCGGTGGCTGGGACAAGACGGAGGGGAGGGGGCCAGGTGGTCGCAGTCGAGGGTGCGCGCCACGAGGAAAGGTAGGGTTGGCCAGCGTCGCCGGGGGCTGGTGGCTGCCAGTAGGGCACTGCCGGGGAGGTCCAAAGCCACCTCAGAGGAGGGGGGTTGGGAGGAAGGTTGAAGCCGAGGCGGGGGGTGACTCGGCGAGAGGGGCGACGGGAGGGGGGCATAGGGAGGGAGGCCGCAGCCGAGGCAGGGGGTGGCACGGCAAAGGGGGCGGCGGGAGAGGAGGCCGTTGCCAAGGGATGGGGCGGCACGGGGGGAGGATCGACAGGGAAGAAAAGACCAGCGGGGGGCGTGGCCGGGGAGGGGTCAACAGCTGGAGCCAGAGGGGGGACCGCTGATCCGACGCCGGGAGAGGCGAGCTGGGGAGGAACGGGCGCCAGGGGAGCCGCTGGAGGCAAAGGAGGGGAGGAACGGGGAGGGCGGGGAGGAGGAAAGGGGGAGGACCCAGCAGGGAAGGACGTAGGCTGACAGCAGGGGGAGAAGGCGATGGTCGTCTGGAAGGACGTCGGGGACAACGCCGGGGGCGACGGGGGCGCCAGCGCCGGCGGAGCCGAGCGAAGGGGGAGGCGAGCCACGGAGGGGAGCCGGACCAAGGGGCCAGGCCGGCCATTGCAGCCAGGCTGCGCAGGGGCAGGGGGGACCGCTGGCGGCGCGCCGGGGCTCGCTGGAGACGGGACCCCACGCTCGGGAATCCCAAGGAACCCAGAGAGCAGAAGCTCTCATCCCACTTTTTTGTTGCATATTTATATATATATATATATATATATATATATATATATATGTATATATATTCATGAGATGTTGACAGTTAGTATCGTTGACCTAGACAACATTCTACCGCAGATGCTGCGGCGTAGGCTGGACGTACCCACGTACTCGTGCCCTTATTCTGGGTACGGGTCGTAACACATTTTTGTGGTGGCCCATGCAGGTCTTAGAGGTCGCAACTAGTACGATATCGTAGTAGTGCTCACACTTAGAGTTCTATTAAAAGCCGGCTTTAAGATATAGGATATAGGCTATATAGTTGAGAGATACTCAATCACAACTATGAAACTTTAAATCTATTTTATTTCCCCTCCGAATTCTTTTGCATATTATTCTTTAACTTTAATTATCCATCCATGATAATATCTGAACTCGTGCCATATTGACTTTCTTTGTTTGATCTGTCTTCAGGATGCCGTCGAAGACTAGATCCATCGTCCTTGACCTGCAGCTTCTGAGAGGTCTGTTACCTCTCGACCTCATGCTCGAACAGTAGGAGTTATTCCTCCTACTTATCTTGTCAATGTGGGTGTTTCAGCCGCTTTTGGTGTCCTCCTCCATCTGTCACTACCACATTTTAGAATGAGGATATTTTGGTAATTATGAATTTTTGATTATTTTATCAATATTTTAATTGGTGATGTGATTTTGGTCTTTTGCTAGTTGAGACATTAGAGACTTAGCCTAGTGTCTAACCATGACCATAGAGACTTAGCTTGCATGTTAGTCTTTTCAGCAGGTGCAGTAGCAGCCTTTTTAGCAGGTACAGCAGCAGCCGAGAATTCAGCAGCAGGCACCCAGGCAGCAGCCCATCAGTTACACTTTCTGCAAGAAGCCGGGACATGGATGGAATGACTGCAGAAAGAGGCTAGGCAAGTGCCTACTCTACGGTTCAGCGGAGCACCAGCTACGGAAGTGTCCCCAGCCTTTGGGACATTCAGTTCAGGGAGCAGGAGCCAAGGCTCTGGTAGGCCAGCAGAATGGACCGTTGCAGACCCAGCAACAAAGGTTCATTCGGCACCAGCAGCAGGCCAGGGAAGGCCAGCAGGGGCGAGCTTTTGCCATGGTAGCTGAGGACGCAGAGGCTACTAGAGATCTGATCGCAGGTTCTGTTCTTCTCGACTCCAATCTAATTTTTGCATTGTTCGATTCTGGTGCTTTCCATAGATTTGTGTTTGTATCTTTTGCTATTAGACACCATCTAGCTTCTGAATCATTGCCTATGACTTGCAAGATTACGACTGGGGGTGGCATCATCCTCGTCAGTGATATTTGTAAGGATCGGAGAGTAGTTTTGGGAGGCCAAGAGTTGGATGTGAGTTTGCTCGTAATGCCATTACTGAACTACGATATCGTACTCGGTATGGATTGGTTGAGCAGGCACTATACCAGTATAGATTGTCGGGGAAACAGAGTTCTTTTTCGTCCACCAGGAGAGCCAGAGTTCGAGTTCGCCAGACGGCAGGCGGAGCAGAGCAGCGGAGTCTTCTGCAGAGTTTCAGTGGAGGAGCAGACGGTGCCATATCTATTGATAGTAGAGTTCATGGATGTGTTTTCGGACGACTTGCCAGGACTACCACCGGACAGAGATGTTGAGTTCTCTATAGACTTAGTGCCCGATACAGAGCTGATATCTCAGTACGTCTATAGGGTGAACAACAGCGAGTTGGTGGAGTTGAAGAAACAGCTGGATGAGTTGCAGGACAAGAGCTTCATCCGATCAAGTTCTTCACCATGGGGTGCATCGGTGCTTTTTGTGCCGAAGAAGGATAGGTCGGTACTGATGTGTATCGACTACAGGGCACTCAACAACCTTACGATCAAGAACAAGTACCCGCTGCTGAGGATCGATGATCTCTTCGATCAGTTGAGTGGAGCGAGGGTATTTTCTAAAATTGATCCGAGATCAGGCTACCATCAGGTGAAGGTGAAGAGGAAGGATATCCCGAAGACAGCATTCAGGACGCGGTATGGCCAGTTTATGTTTATGGTTATGCCGTTTGGGTTGACTAACTCCCCGACCGTGTTCATGAACCTGATGAACAAGCTGTTCCACCAGTACTTGGACAAGTTCATGGTGGTGTTCATCGACGATATCTTAGTGTACTCGAAGACCACAGAGGAGCATGAGGGTCACTTGAGAGTGGTTCTGGAGACTCTCAAGAAGGAGGAGCTTTATGGCAAGCTCTCAAAGTATGAGTTCTTCCTGGATCGGGTTGATTTCCTGGGTCATGTGGTGACTGGGATAGGATCTCAGTTGACCCAAGGAAGATCACGGCAGTTGAGGCATGGACAACACCGAGTTCAGTTAAGTAGATCAGGAGCTTCTTGGGATTGGCAGGCTACTATAAGAGGTTTGTTCAGGATTTCTTTTGGGTTGTAGAGCCATTGACTAGGCTAACCCGGAAGGACATAGAGTTTATCTGGTCAGAGGAGTGTCAGGTCACTTTTGATGAGGTGGAGAAGTGGTTGACGACATCTCCAATTCTGACGTTGCCATCAGGATCAGGCGGGTTCACTATCTACAGTGACGCCTCTGGGAAGGGTTTGGGTTGTGTCTTACAGCAGCATGGGAAGGTAATTACGTATGATTCCAGGCAGTTACGTCCGCATGAGAAGAACTACCCTACCCATGACTTAGAGTTGGCGGTAGTTATCTTTGCTCTGAAGTTATGAAAATACTATTTATATGGAGAACGAGTGGAGATCTTTACAGACCACAAGAGCTTGAAGTATGTGTTTACACAGAAGAAGCTCAACATGAGGCAACGGAGATGGTTGGAGTTGATGAAGGACTTCAACATTTCATTGCAGTATCATCCAGGAAAGGCCAACGTGGTTGTCGATGCCTTGATTAGGTATCCGACAGCCATGTGTTTGACAGTAGACCGTCACTTGCTAGTAGACCCGGAGAGCCTGGGGATCGAGGTGATAGTGCCAGGAGTTGAGATGCAGATATGGGGCATACAGATTCAGTCAGACTCGATTAAGAGGATCAAGTCGACTCAGTTCGACCATGTTGCTTTGCGGTATATCCGAGAAGGTAGCCTGGTGGATGAGTTTGTCATTGCAGAGGATGGCACATTGAGGCACGGTTCCAGACTGTATGTGTCCAGTAGATACCTTCGGAAGTAGGTTATGCAGGAGGCCCACCGTTCTCAGTACTCTATGCATCCAGGTGCTAACAAGATGTATAGGGATCTGAGGGAGCATGTATGGTGGTATGGGATAAAGCGGAAGGTAGCACGCTTCGTAGCCAGATGTTTAGTCTGCCAGCAGGTAAAGACAGAGAGGCGGAGGCCAGGAGGACTGTTACAGCCATTGCCCATTCTAGAGTAGAAGTGGGAGCACATCACGATGGACTTTGTTTCAGGATTGCCGCGTACACCATGAGGAAAAGACGTGATTTAGGTCATCGTAGATAAGTTGACCAAATCAGCCCATTTTTTGCCATTCAAAGTGGGTTTGTCTACGGAGAGGCTAGCAAAGATGTACATGCGGCAGATTGCCAGACTTTATGGAGTTCTGGTGAGCATTGTCTCGGATCGGGATAGTCGCTTTTCTTTCCATTTCTGGCGGAGTCTGCAGACTAGTTTGGGCACTCAGCTCAAGTTTAGTACTGCATACCACCCTCAGATGGACGGACAGTCATAGAGGACTATTCAGACACTCGAGGACATACTGCGGACTTGTGTCAGGGATTTTGGAGGTTCTTGAAAGAATTATCTGTACTTGGTGGAGTTTGCATACAATAACAGTTTTCAGGCCAACATTAAGATGTTACCATTCGAGGCATTGTACGGGCGTAGATGTCGTACTCCCTTATCTTGGGATGACGTTGGAGAGCGAGCTTTATTGGGACCTGAGATAGTTGTAGACGTAGCCGAGAAGGTGAAGCTCATTAGGGATCGACTTCGCGTGGCGTAGGACAAACATCAGCATTGGACCGATAGCCACCAGAGACCTTTGGAGTTTAAGGTACAGCTTAGAGATAGGATTAGAATTAGGATAGGTTTGTTTTGTGATTTGTTTGATTATTATAGTTAATTTGAGATCTTGTTGTTATTAGGTTGGAGATCTGGTTTTCTTGAGGATATCTCTGACACGTGGTACTATACGCTTTGGTGGAGGTGAAAAGCTTAGTCCGTACTTCATCGGACCTTTCGTTATCAGCAGGAGAGTCGGTGACGTGTCATACAGGCTAGACTTGCCACCTGTATTAGAGGGAGTCTACAACGTTTTTCATGTGTCGCAGTTGAGACGGTATATGGCGATCCTAGCTATGTACTCGATCATTCCGAGATCGAGGTAGGACCTACTCTTAGTTATCTAGAGCAGCCTGTGGAGATTCTGGATAGACGAGAGAAGATACTAAGGAACCAGATGATACCCTTGGTTCGCGTTGTATGGAGACATCATTCTCCAAGAGAGTCTACCTGGGAGAGGGAGGATGAGATGCGCGAGCGATACCCTTATCTTTTTGGGCCTTGAGGTATAATTTTGTATACTTCTCATCAGTTTAGTTCCGTCTTTCAATTTCGAGGACAAAATTCTTTTAAGGAGGGTAGATTTGTCACTACCATATTTTAGAATGAAGGTATTTTGGTAATTATAAATTTTTGATTATTTTATTAATATTTTAATTGGTGATGTGATTTTGTTCTTTTGCTAGTTGAGACTTTAGAGACTTAGCCTAGTGTCTAACCATGACTATAGAGACTTAGCTTTCATGTTAGACTTGTGTTTAGATCCTAATCTAACTAGGAGACGACTTGAGTTCATTTAGAGATATGGTTTAAGGTGTTGGTTGGGCCTTTAGCTTGAAGGCTTAACTAGCTCGCTAGAGAGAAGCCCATAGCCCACCACATGAACCAAAAACCTAACCCTAGCCATGCTTGGCCGGCCTATAGCAGCAAGAGAGGCCCCTTTCCCCCTATTTAATGTCTCTTCCTTCATTTCTTGCCTCTTTTGAAAAGCCCCTTCAAACCCTAGTTTGTTTCTCCCCAAAATTTTCTAATTTCTCCATTTCTCCTCCAAATTGAGCCTAGTCTCTTGCATTGAGATCTATTGCTGCTATATAGGCTATGGGAGGCTAGCTAGCAAGGATTTAGAGCACATTGGCCCATAGCTTTTGGAGAAGGACATCTTTCTTAGGGCTTTTCATTGAGATCTAACTCTTAATAGGTAAATAGCCCTAAACCCCTTTAAATTTTTGTTTTCTCTTCATGAATGCATGCATCTAGGCACCATGGACTTGTAGATGTAGTTTGGTAGGATTTCGTATCCGTTTGGTAGGCGTATCAGACACGTGTCGGTGTATTGGAACACGTATTCGATGAAATGCCTCTATAAACTGTTTGTTCTTATTTTTCAAAACTAGATTCACAAATCTATAGCCCTATATGTGTGTTTTGATTCCACTAATCTCTTAATATGATTCGAGTTCGTGTTCGTATCCAAATCGGACACGCATGCGCTGCACGAGGCACTGTGCGCGTCCTACTGCTGTGTATGGATTTCTCGCAACTGTTTGCAAAAACAAAAGTTTGATTTCTACAAACTAAGAAAGTGTACAAAAGTACAATTGATTTCTGGAGAAGTACAACTATAAGAATATGATCAGAAGACGACCACTTTATCCCTTGGACGATGTGATATCGAAGACACGAGCCTCTGGAGGATGCAACAGCACTTTAGGAGAAGATTATGATCATTCGTAATTCTTTGAGACTGATTTGAAACTCCATTTATAGAGTTCTTGAAATAACTGTTTAACAGTTATTCTGGGTTGTGCGCGCCTCAGGTTGCGTACCCCTGTTTCCTTGCGCAAGCGGTTGCACCAACTGTTGTGGACGTGTGGCATCATTTGAGTGAGATGTGCATGGTCGTGGACAATGTAGTAGATACGTTCTACGAAGTTAGTGGCATACACGCCACATCACCCTGCACTGGACATCAATTCGATCACATTGTGCGAGCTTCATCAGGTTACGCGGTGGCGCAATATAGCAACTTGCGCGAGCGGTTGCACCAACTGCTGTAGACGCGTGGCATCATTTGAGTGAGATGCGCATGGTCGTGAGCAATGTAGTGGAAACGTTCTACAAAGTTAGTGACATAAAACGTTCTACGAAGTTAGTGACATGTGCACCACGTCACCCTGCTATGGACATCAATTCGATCATATTGTGTGAGCTTCATCAGGCGGGGGTACAATGTAGCAACTTCCGCCTAAGTATAACCTCGCGCACCTTGACACGTTGTGCAAACTGCTATTTGTAAAAAATCTGACCAAATCTTCTCGAGCGTCGTATTGTGCGGGATTTGAACGGATTTTCCAGGATATTCGTGTTATCAGCTGTCAGGCGATGATGATGCTGTTATAGTTTTTCGAGGAGACTGCCACATGGCACATGCGTAACCTATCTCATGCGCAACCTGTCCCCCTCGTATAAGTTGATAACTGTGGCAAAACCTGATATCTAGCTCCCATAATAGCTGCAAAAGATTTTTGGCTTTCAAAATAGCAGCGCAACTTGATTTTTAGCTTAAGACCCCCTTCAAAGTTTTCAAAATTTGAAAAACTTCAAAGTTTCGAAATACTTTGAATTATGTATATGCTGCCGTAGGTTGCGCCTGTCTTCAACTAAGTCCACTTTTCAAGCGCAAGTTGTGCGATTCAGTTTCATTTGCAAAACTATAAATAGTCGTACCCTTTGGACTCTTTGGTTTTTTTTTACCAAAGTTAGAATTCTTCTCAACCAAGGAAAGTCCATCTCCTCTCTTTCTTCTTGAGCTTTCTTCGACAACTGTCAATGGCCCCCAAGCGCTCTGCTGTCGAGAAGGGCAAGAATGTGTCAGAGTCTTCTACGCGCGCACCCCAATATGCTCTGTCTTCATCACGATGAGAGACGGCCAACCCGGCCATGGAAGGTGAATATTCGACCGCAAACCGATCATCGACCACCCTCTTTAGGGTTCGGCTCGATTCTGACAATGTGCGCCTGCTCCTTTTAGAGTTGGGCGTACTCCATAACTTGTGCCTCCCTCTTTAGGGCATGGTTGCTGTCGATTTGTGTTGTGCGACATTTTGAATGTTGTGTTCTCTTTTGATTTTATGAAATTAATTTGGACACAACTTGACATGTTATGCAGCATAAATGTGGCACAGTCTGAATGCTGCACAACATGAGGGTCGCGTAACCTGACTGCTGTACAACACAAGTCGCGCAACCTGACTGCTGCGCAACACAAGAGTCACGCAACCTGACTGTTGCGCAACATAAGAGTCGTGCAACCTGTTGATGTAACATGTTCTGCTTGAAAATATTATTTGAAACTAATTTATGTTTGTTCATCTTTATGTAGTTGACTTGAGAGAAGATCCCAATGCTGGAAGATTTGCCTCTGCATTTAATGCACCCGAATACAAAGAGGACCTATCACACGTGTCATATCCGCATTATGAACTTTCTGAAGCCAGGAGAGCTATACTCGTAGCTTAAGAGAAATCCACACTACTGTGTTTGATGAATGGACAGCCTCTAGAAAGTGTGGATAATATATTTCATAAGAAATCGGGCTTCTTGTTTGGTGATGCTTTCAAGAAGACGTCCCAGCACAAGGCCAAGAAGGAAGGCAGGGTTTATCAGTGTAGTGAGGGCAGGATGATGTACCTCCCGAAAATGTCGAGATATCTATCATTGTCTTGATATAAGTTTTCGAGTTACCCTCGTCGGATGGCATGGAATATAACTCCACAGCAGCAACCAAGAGTAGGGAGGATCTGTTACAGACTAGGTCCATAAAGTAGAGACCAATTCTGTAGCACCTCAGATAAATACAGCTCCTATCTGAGAGGTCTGATGTCAGGCTGTGTACCTTCCGAGGACTCCTCGCTGTTACTCCCGGTCAGAGTACCAATTTTTGCGAACGAGTTTGCCAAAGCTGAAGGAAGATACCCGGACCAGACCGTGTGAATGACAGGCCTAGTAAATCCAGATAATAAGCGCTGGAGCAGCTTAGCTAACTGGGTTCTGGACCACTTCAAAGATAAACTTATGGAGATATGTCTTTATGAAGCAGTCTGGCTACCGTTTACGGGTTTCGCCCGAATGCCCACATATTCCTAGCCCTGGTAGAAAGATATAATGATAAGACCGGTACCTTCATGACCCCGCATGGGGAGTTCCTTTCTCACCTGCCTATGGGAAACAACCCGTACGAGGAATACATACCTATCAATGAAGAATTGGACATCCTATTAACAGAAAATTCTAAAATGGTAGAGGTTTTCAAGGAGCTCTTGTGTCATTACAAGATATGTTTCCTCTACTACAAGAGTGCCACCGTAGGGACCTGCTACACATCCAAGTGGCTGCCTTATTTGTTCTTGGGTCATATTCTTGAAGACAAGAAATTTGATACTCAGGCTTGTGACCTTTGTTTTTTTCAAACCACTCAGCAAAAGCGACATCCAGAAACTGATGGAGAAGAACAATCAGTTTGACAATGAGCTTGATGAAGATTGGTCCCCCTTCAAGGCAGGTAACACGATCGGGAGTTATTTCAGACAAGGTTATAAACCTATGTCTAAAGAAGCCCAGTTGGCAGGCTTTCTTTCTATATGGCTGCGACGGTTCGTAGTCCCTGGAGGCAGTACTGTCGACCAATTTTACCGTGGCGTCCTATTTGCTGTAGTACGTCTTGTGTTCGGCTACAAGATGGACCTCCTTTCAGCAATGACTTGTAGCCTAAATGCGGGCCTGCGCACTTTTGTATACACCATGCTGCATGATAAGATTGCCAGGAATGAATTTTCCCGCACTGAGATGCCCTATACATATCTGTACGGGTGGATGCACTTGCATTATCTTGGTTTGATGGACCCAAATATGAGTATAGTAGGAGGGGACTTCATGAGGCGGTATTCCAACGCCCATTGGAATATCAGCGCATTATCAGAATGCCGACGAGCATTGAATAAAGGTTCTGGATGGAGGTTCCAATGTATCCCTCCACCTCAAGGGTATGAACATGTTCCTCCCAATCTTATGGATTTAGAAACCACATCGCTCCGTCTGATTCCGTCTACCTTTGAGTGGTTGAAGTCAATTCGGCCATCTCACTTGGTGTTTCGGTTTGAAGAAGAGTGCTTCTTGGAACCATATCTGCCAAGTCGATTTGCCCGACAGTTCGGCTATGATCAACTACATATGGGGAACACCACAACTTGTCTAAGTGCTAGGGGTTATTTGATTGATGGAGCCAGGGCGTGGGAATACTACACCGCTCGGGGCACTAAGGCAATATTCTCCATGCCAAATGTCCCTACCCAGAAAGGTCCACGTATGTTGTATACATACGCGAACTTCTATACTTCGGCAAATACTTTCACCGAGAACTTCAATCTGTTTCACAGCTTCACAAGTGACAAACGTACGAAGGCTGGGGTTCGTACAACATTGTCATTCAGAGATGCTGAAGATCAGGATCCGACCGATGATCCGTTGGAAGCTTCCCTTGTGGGATTTGTCGATGAAGCGACTGATCCACTAGACGTGCCATTGAAGGTACGAAAAGACAAATCTCCTGCCAAAGGTCTTGGCAAGAAAAGGAGAGCTGGAGAATCATCAGCTCATGATGATTTCTCTTTCTCACTCAGAGTTGCAGAGAAGAAGAAAAGTAGGGCCGTAGTGGCTATAACTGAACCAGTTACAACAAGGACAACACGATCCCAGCCAAAACAGATAACTACTGGGACGTCTCTTGGAGTAGGTGAGACGACTCCTTCGTCGGCTTCGAAGTAAAGCGGAGTCGTTCAGAAAGAAATTCGCGAAGAAGAACCAATAGCACCCCTGCATCGGAAGCTTAGGAGAAAGTTGTTAGTAACCAGAGGAGATCGTCCAAGAGTTGGCTCTTCATCCACTCTATCTGAACCAGAGACACTACTACCCTCACAACAAGATTTGCCACTTTAAAAAGTTAGTTTTTAATATTACTTTCTTATAATCATGTCTAACTGAAATTTGTCATTGTTCTTTTTCATCTGCAGAGGTTAGCGTTCTAGCTCCGATCATTACAGAAGGGATTTCAGAGCCGATTATCATAAAATTGACTATTCCCGTAATTGTGTTAGCTACCGCAGGAATTATGGTGTCATCTCCAACTCCAAGAGTTCCAAAGACTACACTTCCTGAGAAGGAATTGCCTTTTACAGAATCTAATCCTGATGTCACTGTCCCTTTTGTAGCCCAAACTCCTACTCATTCTCAAGAGGATCGAGAAATGATAGCGGCTCTGGAAGGATGTGATTTTGGAGATTTCTCGAATGAAGATGATCTCACCAATGCTACTGAAGGTGAGCAAGCTTCAATAGAAGTTATACCGAACGAAGAAGGACCGACCGAAAAGGGCCAGACTACTATTGCGGGTGAAGAACACCCCATTAATAATGAAGGGCATTCAGGCCGGAGAACTGATGAACCCAAAACTCCTGAAGAGGTTCATGAAGATCAGCCTGGCGCTTCTGAAACAGCTAGGATTGTTGAGAATCCTAAAGCTGTTACTACAGGGATTGAAAACCCTGAAGATCAAACCCCTAAGAATAAGGAGACAAACACAATCACCCCGTCCCTCCAAGCAGAGTCAGGGGCTGGAAGCAGCCGCTTTTTATCGGGCGGCTCGAAAGCTAGAAGTAGCCAAGTAGCAGTGTCTGAGAATACTATGTCAAGACTTCTTATAGAAGCAGCCATGTCTCATGAAATGCCATATGTATTGCCAGGATCAGGTAAAATTTTAACTTTTATTTACCTTAATTCCTTTGATAATGTTTTAACAATGGTATATATTGATCGCAAAAGGACCTGTGGGAATGACTAGCTCGACCATGGCTCCTTTGGACAGAGAAACTCATGCAGGAGAAGGGAACTCATCTCAGATGCCCAAATTTGGGTCTCATGATGTCACATCCCACTCCCGTAGGAGCGATCGTCCTCGCTAAGGCATGATGCCGTATGAGCCTAGATTGCGCTCGTGCAAGGCGGGTTCCATAACGGCCGATTACAGCGGCGGCGACGGGGTCGTCACACAGAAGTCCCAAGCAGAAACATTAAACATGCAGCAGAAATTTAAAGGCAAAATACAAGTTATTCAAAAGAGACCTTTATTGATATTGAACAAAGAAATTACAATAGGCATAAGGCCATGATCACAAGTCTCTCGTGCTCACTTTTCTCTTGATTTACAAGTCACTCTGCTCTCTCTTATCTCACGATTTCAAATACTTGAGCCAGCGGAAGCTTCGGAAGGCGATGTCCATACATTATGTCCCGTATAAGTCTTTGACTCCACGTGGTCGCATGCTTCGAATCGCCAAGGGACTCCGTGCCTCGACGTATCCAAGCAAGCTCCGTACCACGAGCTTCTATCTGTGCCTGCACATGGAAACTGTGTGGGTGTCATTACTCAACTGTACTGGTGGAGTGAGCTCCTCGCCCACCCATACAAAACCGACACGTTCATTTACTTTGTGCGATACAAGTCCCTTTACGATTGTCTTTCTAGTCTTGCCAAGATCAGTTTTAAGACTACGATGCCTGACCAAACCGACGAGCAATGACATGGTCGTGCTATAATGCCAACGTGTATTTTGATCGAGGCAATACCTCATCGATAATATTCTTGACCGAACTTACACTCGGGACGGCAGGGTTGTGCCATACAGATCTATTTGTGCCTCCAATACATTCGAGACAGTGCTTCGCCGCGGAGCAACTTATGCGAACTCGGCCGTGCTAAGACTTTCACTTAAACTCAAGTGCCTCTAGACCAATTCTCGTGCCAGCGACGTCAAAGGAATGACTCGTGCAGGTCGTGCCTCTAGACCTTGCTTAAACTTATTTGTGCATAAAGATTTAGGTCGTGCCTCGCAACTTACCAAGACTTATCCATGCTACCGCCTTGCGGTCTTCCTGTTTGACTCATAGATCAACTTAGACAAGACTTGTCAAACCTAGTGTCGATTCCATGAACATCCCAATGCCACGTATCGTGCCAAGCATGGTGCCTATACTGCAGCCCAATCTTAGGCCCAGACATTATGTTATCGACTGGAACGTGCATTCAAGTTCTAGACTCAATCCAAAGACATACACGTGGTTTGTCGCTATTCTGCTGACACATCTATATGAGTGGTCACTAGCAATGTCAATCTATCTTAGACTCGGCTCGAGATATTGGCTCGTCCCTCCGCGGGTAGCTAGCCCCGGAAGCGCCAAGTATCTCCCATGCGGTTATCCAGCATCCTACCGTGAGCCGCCTCGCTTCTTCCGGGCCGACATGATCCCGGTGCCCCGACGATCATTCGAGAAGACTACACCTTGTCGACAAGTTGTCCAATGACCATGCAAGACTCAATTCGATCTATCAAATCCTTCTTTAACATGACAATGCTTTCCATCTTTCTATCGAGACTTCCAAGTAGCGGGACCGATCTCGTGTGCGAGACTTATCGAGACTCCCAAGTAGCGGGATCGATCTCGTGTACGAGACTTATCAAGACTTAGCGAGACTCCCAAGTAGCGGGACCGATCTCGTGTACGGGACTTATCAAGACTTAGCGAGACTTCCAAGTAGCGGGATCGATCTCGTGTGCGGGACTTATCAAGACTTAGCGAGACTCCCAAGTAGCGGGACCGATCTCGCGTGAACGAGGCTTTTCGAGAATTAGCGAGACTTCCAAGTAGCGGGACCGATCTCGCGTGAACTAGGCTTATCGAGACTCCCAAGTAGCGGGACCGATCTCGGCGACAACCAGTCGCGTAGACTTCCTTTGACCGATCTCGGCGACAACCAGTCGCGTGGACCGATCTCGCATGAACTTGGCTAATTCGAGTGTCGTGGCAACTTAGCAACTTAAGCCAACTTCCTTCTCCCAAGCCACGGGAATGAAGGATCGAGTGTCATTTGAAAGCATGCTGAACACACTTCTAAGACGGCCGTGGGACCTTTTCCAAGTTCTAATACATTTCGACCCGTCGGGATTATTCCCTTAATGTGGATGCATCTCTTTTATTATCAAGCCTAACTTGTGCAAGTTAAAAACAAGCGAGTTATTAAGTGAAGGCTAAGATGAGGCAAGTTCACCGAAACTACCCCACATAAGCAACGAGTTGCCTCGACCGAGCGAGCCTTCGAGCAGCCGTTGCAAGGCTAAGTCCGAACGCCGTCGGCATTTCGATTCCTCCGATTGACTTTGCGGGACGGGGCACTACAACATACACCACTCAGAACAAGTCTCATCCTCGAGACTTTCCTGAAGGCAAGCCATCCTACCATTTCTATGGCCAAGACTTAATCGTGTCCAGACACTGAACTATAACAGTCGAGCGAGGTACGCCATAATTTATCGCACACACTCCGCCTATGCGTTTCTTCGATTTCGAGCCACGCTCGTACTAGCGTTAATCCTTTCCTTTATCACGAGTTCAAGTCCTCGACACTCTTCCATTCCTCAAATCTCATTTAAATTCAACGAATCACTTGGTTAGATCGTGCACGTATTCTGGACGTCCCCAAAATACATGCATTCAACCAAGCCACATGATATAGAATTCATCATTCTCACTCGAGTCGCATCGTGCACATACTCCAGCGTCCCTGAAATATATGTATGTCAGCTGAATCTCGTGAGGGGTATTCCTATACTCGTGATTCACACTATCCATCCATGCCATGCCAATCCTCCAGATCAATCTTTCGATTGCTAACTCTTGAAACAGGGGCGTCTCGCTTAACCGTTAGGCCATTTCTCAAGGCTAAGTCAATGTCAGGATTGGAATCATAGTTTTCCAACAATAATGCCAATACTGACCCCAATCCTAGGTGTAATGCCTGTTGTTCGTATTACGTATTTGGAATACGTATACGTATTTTATCTTGTATTTGCATATCTCCTTGGTTTGGCTTGGCTTGTTTACTCTCGGTTTGGGTTGGCTTGGTTCGGCCGGCCCACTGCTTGGTTCATCATGGGCCAAGGGTGGAACACCTTAGCCAATGCTTCTCCTTCATTTCTACCACATCCCCCTCTTTATTATCCCCACCAACCTTCTCTCTCCTCCATAATTCTCATTTACTTCTCCTTCCCCCACCATTACTCTCCACCACCAACCAAGAAAACCCTAGCCTAGGCAAGTGCAATCTTGCTTAATAAAAAACCTACCATTTTTATTGTTCTAACCTCTTCTTTGCAACTTTCTAATCCACATTAGAACTTGTCATTTTCTATTTTGAAGCTTGGATTTTTGTAGATCTAGAATTTAGTCATTTTTGGATTTTTATGGTTTTGATCTATTAAATTCCCTTGTTTTCAAGTTTTGGTGGTTCCATGTGGTAGAGAATTTCCTTCTACCCAATTTTGACCTTTGGAAAGTTGGATTTGGACTTATTTTGACCAAGTTATGGACCTTGGAAGCTTAGGGTTCAACCATGGAGTTCCTGCTGTTTGGAGAAGACAGTGAGCAGTGCGCGAGCTTTTTAGCTTGTGTCACTGAGCTGTGTGCGCTCTTTAGCGTAGCGTAGTATACCCCATACGCTACCTTTTTGGAAGCGTATGACTCGCATACGCTCGCTTGCTTGACAAGGAGTCATATGGAGTCCATACGCTGCCTTTTTGGAGCGTATGACTTGCATACGCTCACTTGGATAGCCATGAGTCGTATGGAGTCCATGCGCTGCCTTTTGGAGGCGTATGACTCGCATACGCTCGCTTGTGTGACAAGGAGTCGTATGAAGTTCATACGCTGCCTTTTTGGAGCGTATGTCTTACATACGCTCACTTGTGTGACAAGGGGTCGTATGGACCTCATACGCTGCCCTTTGTGAGCGTTGGCTTACCTGAGCGTACGCTTACCTGAGCGTAGGCTTACCTGAGCGTAGGCTTACCTGAGCGTAGCTTGAGTTGAGCGTAGCCTGACCTGAGCGTATGACTTTTGCACTGAGCGTATGGCCTTGGCTGACTTGGTCTTATGTCAGCATGTCACTTTGGTTTTATTTTCCTTAAGCTTGGCTCTTCTATAGCCCTGTATATTGATATTTTATTAGATATTTTACGCCTATTTTATATCCTTACGCCTTTTGTCATGAACTTGATAATCATGAATTTATTTAATAGGTTTGTTAATAATAATTGAACACGGCATGGCAGGACAAGCATACCTGACATGATTATCTCGAATTGCTGTTGCGACGGCTAACGTGGCAGGACCTGACAAGAATGACTAACCTGGACACCGTGGATGATTGCGTTTGCACAATAAACCAGTATTGTCTTGCATCATGTCTAGGATGGGATCCCTGAGTACCACGGTCTGGGATACCTACTGTAATTAACTAAGAGTAATAAACTAGAATAATTCAGTAGACATGAAGAGAATTCCAGCTACAGGCAATCCCGTTATCTGGGCGCATTAAGTGGACTTGTAGCCTACCGAAGAGTAGGGCACACTTCCAGCACACAGTCATGTGGTGCATCCTTCATAAATGGACATTCGACCTGGATAACTTGGATGGTCGGCAGGGCTTGTGGCTGTTGAAATAATCTCATTGCATCTTACTAGTAACTAGGCCTGTGATAACCCTAGCTAGTTAAAGTATCAAGCCGTACTTTTGATTGGCCTTGATTGATTGGATGAAGTTATTCCAGCTTAGTCTTATCCTGATCCTGTGCAAGATCGCGACAAGATATGATTATTGATGCTTGCCTTAACAATAACGATCGGGGGACCAGTTCTGTTCAGGCGAAGGGTTGCAACCCCGGTCCTTGTTTGGTTTAAGGGTTGTAACCTGGCTCCCGGAGCAGTTCCGTGTCTTCCCTTCGGTTATTGTCTTATTTGTACGCCGTGCTATGCTTGTCATGTTCTATCTTACTTCAGCAACATGATTATCTATAATGGCCTTAACAATGAAGATCAGGAGTCCAGTTCTGTTCAGGCGAAGGGTTACAACCCCGGTCCTTGTTTGGTTTAAGGGTTGTAACCTGGCTCCCGGAGCAGTTCTGTGTCTTCTCTTCGTTTATTATCTTATTACCTTATCCATAGTATTTGAGACGGATTTCCATTCAGGTGAAGGATTGCAACCCCGGTCCTTATTTGGTTTAAGGGTTGTAGTCTGGCTACTTGAATGGTTTCCTCGTACTCAATTATTGTTGTTATTTCTGATAATTTAACTTTAATGCTCCTTACTATATGCTGGTTTTAGTTTCTAAGTGAAGCCTCCTTTGTGGCACTTGCTCTTTCTGGGGTCTGACCCAGCTGGTTTTGTGTGGCCAGATATCGGAGCAGCTCCAGAGGATCCACCGATCTTCCAGCCAGATGGTGACGACTAGACGGAACCCTGGCAACGAGTGGGTTATTTTTGGCTCTCCCATTCTATTATAAAAATATTCTTTTGAGGCGTTTAGCCGACGAGCACCTGTTTAGCTCGGATGCACTTACTTACTATCTGCCTACGGGCTGTAACATGATTGACAAATCCTAGGGTTGATCATGTATGACTAAACTTTTGCTAGTCCTGACATTTTGTAACGACTAGCTTCATGATCAACTGAATATGTAATGTTTGGGACGCCTTACTATTGTATATTTAATGATCATACATCTTGTGACTTTTACTTACTTGCTTGTGATTGAGACACTAGGCTTGTTCATGACCTTAAGAGACTGTTGGCTTGTAGATAAACCCTCATGTATCTAGACAGCCATGACCGTATAGCGAGATGGATTCCATTTCATATACGTAGCTGGCTATGTCTGCCCCCGCTCTCCAGTATTCTGGTTCTGGGGCGTGATACTAGGGTCAAACCAAAGTCGATCATACGGGAGTTTTTACCCAAGCTCGCGTCATTCAGATTCCTAAACATCGAGCACGATCACCTAGTTCGCATCGAGACATTCATTACGCAAATTCGAATCTATTCAATCACCATTTCTAACCAATTCATGTATTCGATCACGAGGTCATCTAGCTCGATAATATGTTGTGCCCCAATCTCATACGAGTCCGATCATCCACGGTGGTTCATGAATCACCATGCAACGCTCCTGCGGAATAATCATTCTCATTGGAGCATAACTCTTGCTTAAGTCTAGACTAATTTATTCTCGATACGCGGATTGGACCTACTCAATCCTCAAGTTCGATCGTCAAGCACACTGAGTCATTCTCGAGTCCACCTTCGCGTCAAACCACAAGTCGAAGCGTACAAATTGCCACGCCATGCAAGTTCGATCACCCCTGCTGTATGAATCACCATACCAGCGCTCACGCTGAGTGATCACCCTTATCGGCACGACGTATGTACGAGGCTGGAGTTGCGCTCGTATAAGACAAAGACATCAACGTTGTGGTTATCAACGAAGCAAATCCAAACATTTTTATTTTTCATCCAAGCCAAGATCTCGGTTCGATAGTCTGACCGTCATTCGTTCAAGTAGAAAATCCTCGAGCCAAGTTTATCTTTTCCTCGACACATTTTAACATCCCGAGTATAGCATCCATCGGAACAATGACATTTGTATGATCGTCATTCGTCGAGTCAGAGTACCCTCGAGTTATCGCATACCGACATTTGATACGCCTCAATACCATCGACGATATGTGTAACCTGACGATCTTCCTTTGCAACCAATTTTGAGTCGTGCGACTGATGCTATTGTCCGAACTGGATATACCACAATTCCATTCGACCAATTCCAAAATCACAAGTGCGATCCTCTAGGTTTCTTCGATCATGACATTCACTTATTTTATCGTTCTGAATCGTTTTCTAACTCGCATTGCCCATTCACAAGTTGTCCGAATGACATCTCGTTCGAGACATTCGAAGTCACGACCAACTAAGCGTGACGCGTTCTAAGGCTTTGTGCGATCGCATCGCCTCGCCGACATACTCGTTGTTATCTCTAATCCTCAATTCTTGCTCGAATGATTTCCAAGACAAGCCATAGACCACTCAGGATTCGAGCCATCCGATTTAAATCCACAATCACGTTTTGCATTCACTCAATATCTACAACTTGTAGATTCGTTCGACGAATCTCTAGCGTAATCACTCATGTCGTATTAATGCACTAAGTCGTTCGCACTATTCCTCAAAATCCAAACCAATCTTTCGAGTACGCCTAAGCGTTAGTTCGATAGCGTTCCTATCGATATACACTCTAAGTGAATCTCCGTTTCCGACCGAGCGATACTTAATATTGCTCGCGACTCGTTTGTACCATAAGGTCGAGGTGCACGACACACGGCACAACTTAGCCAAAAGGTCGTGTGCATAACCATCCCGTGCGGACTATATTCGAGTTTGTACGCTCACTTGCTAAGGTCGACGTAGGACTATTTAGGCACGCACGCGAAATGTTAACTTAGCACGTGTTTTCTATCGAGTCAAGTTTAACATCTTTCGGCACAAAAGCCTACCGATGCGTTCGATTGAACGCTTGCACGAGCTTTTAAAAATATTTAGACTTATTGTATGGACATGTCGAGGGACATTCGAGAGAGAGCGCATACTTCTTTTTCAATGAACGAGCTTTCAAAACTAAAAAATTCCAACTTGAAGTCCAAGGACGTAAAGCCGTGCTCTGATACCATTATGTCACGCCCCGCTCCCGTAGGAGCGATCGTCCTCGCTAAGGCGTGATGCCGCACGAGCCTAGATTGCGCTCGTGCAAGGCGAGTTCCATAACGGCCGATTACAGCGGCGACGACGGGGTCGTCGCACAGAAGTCCGAAGCAGAAACATTAAACATGCAGTAGAAATTTAAAGGCTTGTTATTCAAAAGAGACCTTTATTGATATTGAACAATGAAATTACAATAGGCGTAAGGCCATGATTACAAGTCTCTCGTGCTCACTTTTCTCTTGATTTACAATTCACTCTGCTCTCTCTCATCCCACGATTTCAAATACTTGAGCCAGCGGAAGCTTCGGAAGGCGATGTCCATACATTATGTCCCGTATAAGTCTTTGACTCCACACGGCCGCACGCTTTGAATCGCCAAGGGACTCCGTGCCTCGACGCATCCAAGCGAACTCCGTGCCACGAGCTTCTATCTGTGCCTGCACATGGAAACTGTGTGGGTGTCAGTACTCAACTGTACTGGTGGAGTGATCTCCTCGTCCACCCATACAAAACCGACACGTTCATTTACTTTGTGCATACAAGTCCCTTTACGATTGTCTTTCTAATCTTGCCTTAAGATCAGTTTTAAGACTACGATGCCTGACCAAACCGATGAGCAACGACATGGTCGTGCTATAATGCCAACGTATATTTTGATCGAGGCACTGCCTCATCGATAATATTCTTGACCGAACTTACACTCGGGATGGCAGGGTTGTGCCATACTCTATTTGCGACTCTAATACATTCGAGACAGTGCTTCGCCAAGGAGCAACTTATGCGAACTCGGCCGTGCCAAGACTTTCACTTAAACTCAAGTACCTTTAGACCAATTCTCGTGCCAGCGACGTCAAAGGAATGACTCGTACAGGTCGTGCCTCTAGACCTTGCTTAGACTTGTTCGTGCATGAAGATTTAGGCTGTGCCTCGCAAACTCATAGATCAACTTAGACAAGACTTGTTAAACCTAGTGTCGATTCCATGAACATCCCGATGCCACGTATCGTGCCAAGTACGGTACCTATGCTGCAGCCCAATCTTAGGCCCAGACATTGTGTTATCGACTGGAACGTGCATTCAAGTTCTAGACTCAATCCAAAGGCATACGTGTGGTTTGTCGATATTCTGCCGACACATCTATATGAGTGGTCACTAGCAATGTCAAGCTATCTTAGACTCGGCTCGAGATATCGGCTTGTCCCTCCGTGGGTAGCTAGCCCCGGAAGTGCCAACTATCTCCTATGCGGTTATCCAGCATCCTACCGTGAGCCGCCTCGCTTCTCCCGGGCCGACATGATCCCGGTGCCCCGGCGATCATTCAAAAAGACTACACCTTGTCGACAAGTTGTCCAATGACCATGCAAGACTCAATTCGATCTATCAAATCCTTCCTTAACATGACCATGCTTTCTATCTTTCTATCGAGACTCCCAAGTAGCGGAACCGATCTCGTGTGCGAGACTTATCGAGACTCCCAAGTAGCGGGATCGATCTCGTGTGCGGGACTTATCAAGACTTAGCGAGACTCCTAAGTAGGAGGACAGATCTCGTGTGCGGGACTTATCAAGACTTAGTGAGACTCCCAAGTAGCGGGACCGATCTCGTGTGCAGGACTTATCAAGACTTAGCGAGACTCCCAAGTAGCGGGACCGATCTCACGTGAACGAGGCTTATCGAGACTTAGCGAGACTCCCAAGTAGCTGGACCGATCTCGCGTGAACTAGGCTTATCGAGACTTCCAAGTAGCGGGACCGATTTCGGCGACAACCAGTCGCGTGGACTTCCTTTGTCCGTGGCATACTCTTTACTAAATTTACCGTGGCTCGTGCCTTAGACAGGCCTGGTTCTCTAGGCGACACTATTGCTCAAGTCATATACTTTATACGACGAGCCTTGTTCTCAAGGGACTACGTGACTTGACAACCACAGATAGAGCGGGACAGTGCTAGAATGGCTTAAACCGACCGGCATAACTTTGCCTAACTTACTTGCGCAACGACTTGACGAGCAAAGGCTACGCCAAGCTTCGCATCGAGAGGACGGGCTGTGCACGCGTTCGACTTGAACAACCAAGTTCTCGGGTGCCTAGACTTAAGCCAACAAGCTGTGCAAGACGACTTAACCCACGGGACATGCGAAGGCTATGCCAAGCCTTGGACGACGGGACCGTGCATGCTTTATCAAGCATTCATGCGGGCGACGCCTATAACTTAGGCTAATTCAAGTGTTGGGACAAAACGACGGGACCGTGCATGCTTTATTGAGCATTCACGCGGGCGACGCCTATGACTTAGGCTAATTCGAAAGTCGTGGCAACTTAGCAACTTAAGCCAACTTCCTTCTCCCAAGCCACGGGAACGAAGGATTGAGTGTCATTTGAAAGCAGGCTGAACACACTTCTAAGACGGCCGTGGGACCTTTTCCAAGTTCTAATACATTCCGACCCGTCGGTATTATTCTCTTAGCTATATAGATGCGTCTCTTTTATTATCAAGTCTAACTTGTGCAAGTTGAAAACAAGCGAGTTATTAAGTGAAGGCTAAGATGAGGCAAGTTCACCGAAACTACCCCACCTGAGCGACAAGTCGCCTCGACCGAGCGAGCCTTCGAGCAGCCGTTGCAAGGCTAAGTCCGAACGCCGTCGGCATTTTGATTCCTCCGATTGACTTTGCGGGACGGGACACTACACCTGATGCACAATCTAAAGTACTTCCAACTGCTGTAGCAGTAGAAACTCAGATGGAAGTAGTGGCCACTCCAGGCGCTCTAGCGACAAACAGATTTGTTGTAGCTTCTTTTACCAAAGTCTTTTATATATCTCTGAGGCCTCTGGTTCAAAGGGTAATAGAAAAGGATGATGTTCCTTTGACAACAGTCAGAAGCCCTTCATCTTATCTAATTGGAGGTATTCGCGATATGGGAGATCAGGATCTGGCTACCTACTTAGAGCATGTGTTGGACGAACTTGAGGAATCCATTAAAGCCTACAAGGATCTCAAAAGATGGAATATTAAATAACTCGTGGATGCAGATTGTGAAGCCATGGCTCGTGAAGATGAAATAAACAGAGCTAATTTTGAAGCTTTCTTGATGGTTTTCTTCCAACGCTCCGCAGAGATGGACGTCCAAATTACTGAAGCGGCCTCTACTGTCGAACATCATAAAACTGTAACTACAGAGGAAGAGAAAGAGGCTTTTGATCTGGAAGTTGAAATTGCTCGGCTCCAAGACCGGCTCAAGGCGACTAAGCAACATATAGGAGAAGAAATCCAATTGTTTCAAGCTGCTGCAAACCAGTTGGATATTTTGAAACGTCAGAAGGATGATTTTGTTAGAATGCAGAATGAAGAATTAGCACACCGGACAACTACTTTGTACCCTTTCGACCCACAGTCTGGAAGGATCCAAGCTAGACAATGGGTGCTTGATTCCTGTGTAGAAAGAGCCAAAGCTTTGAAGAAAGGATCGAAGACCTCAGCACTCAACCTCCAGAATAAAGCGACCCAATTGTTATGATATTTTTTTTGAATATTTTGAACATCATAATGAAAAAAAAATTGTGGTTCCATTACTTGTTGCATATCCTGTTAAAAATATAAGTAATAGGATAGGAAATATATTCAGAGGTAATGGACGTAATATTTTTTTTGGAAAATAATAATATTTATTATATTTGCTCAAAGGTAATGTGGACGTGGTAGAATATAATTCTTGAGATATCATTATTTTAAAAGACGACTTTATCAGTTGTAAATATGGATGTGATAAGTCATGTGATATAGAAAATAGAATTCAGAGGTAATGTGAACGTGAACTCATTTTTCTATTGATGATCTTCAAGTCAGCTGGGACTCAAAGACATGATATCATGTCTAAAAGACGATATCTGTGATAATACGGATTTATCATAAAGATAAGGTATCTCTAAAAATAGCTGGGTTTCAAAAGACATGATTGATGATTCGAATGGACTCCATTGGGAATTTTGAAGATTTATTATCTGTGGTTTTATTTACTAAGAAATAAATAAAAGATAATAAATGTAGGTTCGTTCACGAGGTAAACAGACGTGATAAGATTGATGAATGAATAATCATGCTTTTTTGAAGAAAGGTTGTTTCAGTTCACAAGACAGTCAATAAATGAAGATCTATTCACGAGATGAATGAACAGACATGCCTTTTTTAGGAAAGGTCGCTAGACAGATTGTTTGACATTTTTGTCTATAAATGGTACGGGACCTTTTTTGAGGATGTTATCAACACTTATTCCTTCATTGTAAATATCTTCCGAAGATGTTCCCAAGGAGGCTGAGGTCATCCCGAAGACTGAAGTCATCATCGATATTCATTCTGACGAGCCTCCGTTGCCTATTCAGAAAGAGACGGAGGAAAGCTCAACTGTTCCTGGGCCACAACTAGACATCCTTACCAGACTCGTAGAGCCTGGAAGCACTGCCGAGGAAGAAGCTCTGAGGAAGGTTGCCTGTAAACTGCTGGTGTCATCGGACAATAATGTCTTCGAGCTTCTTGCTAATTATGTTTTTAATCAGGAAGGCTCTGGTCCTCATTCCTCTCCTTGATCTGATGTATCTTTTTTCTGTTTGAACTATGCAATAAAAAAGAATTTTATTTATATTTTTTTCTTTGATATCTCTTTGTCTTTATACATAGTATTTCTTGAGAAATTTGTCATTGATAGGCATCATGGCGACTCGGCCATCCATACCAGTCAGTTGATAAGCTTCGTTTGAGAAAAATTTGCTTACAACGTAGGGACCTTCCCACTTTGCTTCGAACTTGTCCTTACTCATGTGTGTCATAGTCATAGGACGTCTGACGGTTAGAACTAGTTCTCCTTTCTGAAATGCTCGTACTTTAATTTTACGGTTGAAGGCTTTTGATATAAGGGCTTGGTATAACTCAATATGCTGTTGAGCTAGAAGCTGTTTCTCGTCCAATGCTTGAAGCTCCTGAAGTCGAAAACGATCATTGTTTTCTGTTGTGAGTTCATTGGCAATTGCAATCCTTAAGGAGGGGATTTGAATTTCCAATGGTAGGACAGCTTCGCATCCATACACCAGGGAGAAAGGTGTGCAACCGGTTGGAGTACGTATAGTAGTACGATAAGCCCATAGACATTCTCTAAGCTTTTCACTCCACTTTCTTTTATTGGTAGAAACAAATTTCTTGAGAAGCTTGATGATAGTTTTGTTGAATGCTTCAGCTAAACCGTTCGCTGTAGGATTGTAGGCTGTGGAAGCAATATTATTGATTCTGTTATCGTCACAAAATCGAGTAAACTTTTGACTGATGAATTGTGGTCCATTATCATGAATGATTCGTCGAGGAATGCCGAATCTGTATATCACATGATATTTGATAAAGTTGATAATGCTGCTAGTTTTGACTTCATATAAAGATATGGCTTTCGTACATTTCGAGAAGTAATCACTTATAGCTAGTATAAACCGATGTCCTCTATATGACAGTGGATTGATAGGACCAATGATATTCATACCCCAAGCTTCAAAGGGCCATGATGCGGCAGTCAGATGAAGGAACTCTGACGGTTGATGGATGAAGTCTGCATGAATTTGACAGGCTCGATATTTCCTTGCATATTCAAGGGCATCTGATACCATAATGGGCCAATAATAACCCATACGTCGGATACGATCTTGTAACTTAGGACCAGGCTGATGTGCACCATATACCCCATCGTGAGCTTTCCGTAGTATTTGTTTTGCTTTATCTCCAACAAGACAACGTAAAAACAGACCATCAAATGTTCTTCGATAAAGGGTCTTAGAAGTATGATTATAATAAAACCGGAGTGATCACCTACGGATTGTTGTAGCTTCTTTAGAATCTTCAGTTAAAATGTCATGTACCACAAAATCAATGAAATGAGCTCTCCAATCTTCACTAATGACATTGATTTCAGTAGAATTATTGACTCAATATTTGAGTTATTCTCAATGCAAAATAACTCTCTATTAGTGACGACAATTATCTGTTGCCTTTTTACTGGGATTGCTAATACAGCTGTCAGATTAGCCAATGCATCATCCTCCGTATTACATGCCCGACGTACATGTTCAATGAAGAAACCCTTAAATGATATAGCCAGCCTAACTGCTGATTCAAGATATAGGACAAGATCCTGGTGTCGAACTTCATACGTGCCTCTAACCTGATTGAAAATCAGTTTAGAATCTCCATATACTTCAAGATATTCAATATCTAATTGTTTAGCCAATTGGAGACCAATGAGCAGAGCGTTGTATTTAGCCACATTATTGGAACACGATTCATCTAAAGAATAAGCTCTTTGAATAACTAATCCTTCTGGTGATATGGGGACGATTCCAACTCCAGTGACAATGGCACATTTCGGTCCTATTCTGGATGCACCGTCAAAGAATAGACGTCGGATAAGAATTTCTCATAAAATCATGTTGGATTCCAAAGTTTTATCTGGAATCTCGTCATAAAGTTTAGATGTTTCAAGAATTGGATGAGCTGCCAAGAAGTCAGCAAGAGCTTGACCCTTAACAGACTTTTGAGGAACATAAACCATATCGTATTATGCTAATAATATGGCCCATGTAGTAAGCCTGAAATTGAGTGTACTGGCTTCTTCATCAAGACCCGGAGAGGATTAACTCTAGAAATAACATGAATAGTTTGGCCGGTGATATAATGTCTCATCTTTTGAACAGCAAACATCAAAGCTAGACATTCTTTTTCCACTGGGGTGTATCGATGTTCAGCTCCGATCATTGTACGGCTAAGATAATAGATAGCTTGTTCATGACCTTCTTTATTCTTCTGAGCTAGTAAAGAACCTAATGAATGGTCCATTGCTCGAACATATATCAGGAAGGGTATTCCTGAGACTGGAGGCACTAGAACTGGAGGGTTCATTAAATACCGTTTTATGTCTTCAAATGCTTACTGACATTTTTTAGTCCAAATAAAAGACACACATTTCTTCATGAGTTGAGTGAACGGTCTACAGCGTCCAGAGAGATTTGAGATGAATCTCCTGATATAAGCAAGCCGTCCCTGGAATCCTCGTAGCTCTTTTAGGTTGCGTGGAGGATGCATCTCTTGAATGACTTTGATTTTCTCAGGGTCAACGTGTATACCCTTAGAGGTAATAACGAATCCAAGAAAATTGCCACTAGAGACTCCCAGGAATGACTTGGCGGGATTCATCTTGAGTTGATGCTGGCGTATTAGATCGAATATAGTTCTCAAGTCTTGAATGTGGTCTTCCTTTAGACGACTTTTGACAGCATTATCATATACATAGCATTCAACTGTCTTTCGTAAATGATCACGGAAGATGGTACTCATGGCCCGCTGATAAGTTGTACCAACATTTTTGAGACCAAATAGCATAACAGTGTAGCAATAGACTCCAAGAGGAGTGCGAAAAGATGTATGTTTCTCATCTTCTCGATGCATCTTGATTTGATTATATCCTGAGAATCCATCCATAAAAGACATTCATTCAAATCTACAAGTATTATCGATCATGACATCAGTGATCGGAAGAGGAAATTTGTCCTTGGGACAAGCTTCATTAAGGTCTCTAAAGTCAATGCAGACTCAGACTTTTCTTTTCTTTTTCAAAATTAGGACAACATTAGCCACCCATTCCGGATGTTGTTCTTCTCTGATGATGCCACAGGCGATGAGCTTCTTGACTTCAGCTTCTATGGCGTCCATCATGTCAGGTCAAAATCGACGTCGTTGTTGCTTGACTGGCCTTGCATTCGGCAGAATATTGAGTTTATGGATAGCAATCTGGGGATCTAATCGCGGTATGTCTTTATAGCTCCAAGCGAATACAATAATGTATTTCCTAGTAAGTTGAATCAGTTCTTGTTTATCCGTTTCAGGGAGGCTTTTGCTGATGAATATTGGTTTTGGGGAGGTTTCGTTTCCAACATCGATTTGAACCATCTGATCTTCGGTAGGTGGCTCATGTTGCACGAAGCGAAGCTTTCATTGAGTATCCATCCTTTGTGCCCAAGGATCAGATTCAGAGGCTTCGATAAAGTTTTCATCGTCTTCCGAGAACTCGGCAGTTACCATATTGGAAGATAGAGTCACTCGATGGACGTGCCCTACACTGGTGTCTGAATCCCATGAAATAGAATTAGAAGAGTTAGATCGTTCTTCTTCATCGAATTCGAAAACTTCTAGAGTCAGAATTGGTGAGGTATAACCCAATTCTCGCTTCTTTTTGATGTAATATTGTTGTGACTTTCCTTTTGGAGCAGGAATACGAATAGAAGTTCGCCTTCTTTTACTACCATTGAGACCAGTTTTAAAATTATAGCTCATCTTTTGAATGATATCTTTTAATTGTTACCTATAACGACGTAGTTGAAGTCTTCAATTATCGTGATTTTCTTCTTCACTATCGGGCATGATCTTCTGTTCTGTTCCTTTACTAAAAAGTATACGAAGTTCATCTTTCTTCCTTGGAAGGAACTAAGAAGGAGTCCTGCATTGGTTCGAGCAATACTTCGTCTTGCAGAGGTTGAACTGCTCCTATGTTAAGTGGTTCGAAGTTATCTAGCATTTCTAAATAACATCGAGTATAATAAAAAATATCAGTATACTGTAAAGGAGATGCTACTTTATTGATTAGTACATCATCATTTACAACAGGATTCTTAGCCTTAACAGAAGGCTTAGTAAGGTTTATAACTAGAGGAGGAAAAGGAGGATTCTTGGCCTTAACAGAAGGTTTAGTAAGGTTGATAACCAGAGGAGGATAAGAAGAAGGTTTGTTACGACGAAGGTCGATAATCAGAGGCTCAGAAGAGGTGAGCTCCCTTTGTTCCCTTTCTACAGCAGGAGGCTGTTTGTTATGGGAGAAAAGATGGATAGTCAATGCCTGAGAAGAAGAGGGACGAGTAGTACGCCCTTTAACGGGGATTATAAGAACATCTTTTGAGGAATCTTTCTGATCTTCCTCACTATCTATCGCTAATACAACCTTCACGAACTCTTCCTTGTACATCCGAGAATCAGTACAATATGCTTCAATGCCCCTGAAAGGATTTAGACCAACTACTTCCTTTTGGACCTCTCCATTGACGTCTATATATTTGAAGCATTGGTGTAGAGTGGATGGTACAATGTTATGCTCATGTAGAAAAGGTCTTCCCAGTAAAGCATTATAAGAGCCATGATTGTCAATCACATAAAAAGTAACTTTTATATGAAGATTGCCTATTTGAACTTTCAGGCGAATCTTTTTCAAAGGTTCACTTCTTCCCGAATTAAATCCTAAGATTGTCGTGATGGTTGTTGAAAGATTATGTACGAGAATCTTTAATGCATCTAGTAAAGTCTTTGGCATGATGTTGAGCGCAGACCCAGGGTCGATCAAGATGTGATCAACCTTCATAGTATCGACATATCCTGTGAAGTAGAGGGGTTGGTCATGACGATTATCTTCCAACAGTATATCATCTTGTGTAAAGGTGATGTTGGGCATTAGCTCCATCAGACTATGACAATGAAAGCAAGTTATAGGCTCCTCCTCTGGCTTCTTGAGGAGTGCTAGACAAGTATCAGCTTGCATCAAGGCTTCACTCAATTGTCTCTCGAGTTTCTTTTGAGAGACGCAGTAGCTCAAAAAATGATAACCTTGTCGGGGTATTAGCCAGCTGAGCTAGTATATCAAAGTTATACAGCTTCTCAAGTCCTAGAACTGGAGTCTTCTTTAATACTTTATCAAAGTGGACAGGCTGTTTTCCTTTGTCAGCTGTCGTTGGTTTGGAAAGAATTGGTTCCACTGGAGGTAATAAAATTGATGGAATATTGACAGCATGAGAAGATGATACTGGAGGAGCCTCTGGAGCTAGAGCAGGGTTTTCTTGACCTTTTGAATAGTCTTTCAGGTAAATTCTTTCAGACCTGGTACCAGTTAAGGCCTCTTCTTCGGATACAGGTTCGAAGGACACCATATTGCAACTTTTTGCCTGGATCTTGCTTCTGGAAGATTTCTTTTGACAAGATGAAGAGTTCGTCCAGTAACCCAAACTAACCCGAGATTGGTTATATGAAAGGCATAGAGAAAGAGGTACTGGAGATCCTTTTCCATGATTCAAGCCGAAAGCCTTTTGTAGATCATATCCCATCTTGGTCATTAGTTTACGAGACTGTGGACTATACAGATGGAAAGCTGGTTGATATTTGGCTTCTGGCTTTGACAGTGTTGTCTCAGAAGGGGAGAAAGAAGAAGGATCTGCAGCAGAAGTGAAAGTGATAGTTAAAGGTGGAGGACAATGTTCACCCAACGAAGTCATATTACATGACTTATATTTGGTTGCTTTTTTGGACTTTAAAGAAGGTGCTTCAAAATCAGCCGCTAAATCAGGATGAATTCACATGATTTCCCTTTTATCAGTAGACAGAGGGACAAGACCATCAGTTCGTGTAGGTGGAAGATTAACAATCTCCAAAGTGGTTCTCGGGATGGGAATGACGTCGTCCTGCACAAGTTGAGTAGGAAAATTGCCAAACTATAAAGAGACGACGTTAGCCGTTACAGTCTTTTCATCTTGTAGGAGAGTAATTGTACCGGAATTAACCATCTTCGGGATCTTACCCTTAAGCACATAGCATGCTCGAGTCGGATGTCCGATAAATCTATGGTAGATACAATATTTAGGGTGGTCAGTTTTACCTACTTTATCTGGCCGTTTTGCCTCTGGCAGTTGAAGTTTATTGCTCTTGATCAGACAATCAAATATACTCATGATATCATCTTCATCAAAAGAGTATTCTTCTTTCAGACGTAGTGCCCTTTGTGGTGGTGCTGTTAGAGTAGGTGTTGATTGACCTATGTTCACGGCTAGAGTTTCTTTGCCTTTGACATTGATAGCCAAAGTCTCTTTATTCTTGCGGTTGTTCTGACGGCCACCATTATTTGGTGTAGCATGTTCATCTTTATCAAGATTAGGCATCTGAATACCTAATTGTTTGAACTTGTCAGCACTTTCTTTTGTCGCTTTAGCATTCACTATGAATGAAGGCCAAAACTGGAACTGTGTCGATCTGGTCCACATGCTGATTATAGGCAACATGTTTGACTTATAAGCATCCATATTCAAAGCATCTGGAGTTCCAAGAGGCATTTTGAGTGCCTCACGGTGGAATCGTTCAATGAACCGTTCAGTTGTTTCATTGTGTCGCTGTTTAATTTTAATGAGAGCGGATTTTAATAAGAGCAGACATAGTCATGTCATTTGTTCCCTCATAAAATCATTCCAGGAATATTTGTTTGAATCCAGAGAAAGAGGTTATACAACCATCTGGCAAAATATGGTACCAGTCGTAAGCTGTACCTGCTAAACATCCGACGAACACCCTAGTGAGTAGAGCGTCATTTGGCTGGAGTTGATCAGTCATTATCTCAAAGTGATTGAGGTACTGACTTTAAGATGTGCTGCCATCAAACAGCATAATAATATGGGGTTTGTATTTGGAAGGAAATCGGACTTCCTTCCATTCTATGGGATAAGGCTGCTTGATCCCAAGCTTCTGCAAGCCATCTTTCTGTTTGAAAGTCTCAAATTGAGTACGTAAATGTTTTACGGCCTCATTGGTATCTTCCGATAATTGTGGAGCAGTAGATTGATTTGATATGTTAGGAGGGGGTACTGCATGATAGGTACCACCTCCAGCACCAGATTGACTTGGAATAGCCTGCGCAGGTATAGAAGCGGTGTGAGGAGACTGTACCCCCAGACAAATATTAACGGGAGCTGATGTTGTTATTGGTTATTGGATCGGAATTAGATTCACGACTGGTGGAACCGTATATTGTGTCATAATTACCGAATGCATGCCTGTCATCATCTCAACCATGCTCTTCAAACTAGCCTCCAAAGCAGTAATTCTCTGCTCTTGACTGTTAGAACTGGAAGCATCTTGATGTTCTGTAACGACATAAGCAGTCACCTCTCTAGTCATCGAAGACGAGCTAGTAGAAAAGATGGTCCTTTCAGAACTTTCACTATCAGCATCAAAGTCATATAAGGAACCACCCCCAGAATAGGTAATAGGGATGTCCTGTTGACTGAGAGAATCTTGGTTGGAATCAGGAAGATTTCTTTGATCGATTGTTTCTTGGTCGAAAAGAAGATTTCTTTGACCGATTGTGTCTCGGCTTCTTGATCTAGTATATTGGTATACTCCTTCGCCGAATTCATGAGTCCGATCTAAGTATTGTTGACTGTGATTGCAGGATGCATTACGTTTCGAGCATTTTCCACCCAGTGCTTTGAGACGTCATGTTAACAGAGGCATACAATAATTCATCTTCATCCTGTATTATCGGTTAAGGAACCTGAGAGTAATTCAGACGGTCAAAGATAGACCGTTTAGCTGATTGACAGCAGCATTTGATAACTACCTCATGGTGATGGTTATATTGATGTTCTTGGGAATGCATTGGATGAGACAGATTTGGGATCTTCCGCTTCTGTTTAAGAACTTCACGGAGATCGGTTACAACATCAGGATGAGAGGAGATCGAAGGAACATATTCTTTAATGATATTAGGAACATGATTCCTATTCTTGAGATGTCCCGTTCCTTGAGTGTACAATGAAGTACTGAATTGGTTAGCATAGGTAAATGGGTTCTTGACTTCAGAAGTTTGCTTCTGGCGCAAGTTAGCCATTGGCACAGTCTGTTTGCATTTTGCTGAAGTATGTGTTGACTGGCACTTGTTGAGATAGGTGCGCAGGTCAGATAGATCTGCTACTTGTGTATCTGTCTGAGATACTAGTAGTTTACCCTGCTTGGATCTTGAGATGAGCAGGGTAGGGAGATCCGTAGTTGCATTTTTAGGATTTGGCAGAATACCTTTTTGTGTTACGCAACCTGTTCTCATGTGCTTGCTCTAGCGCAACTGAGTGACAGAAATCTCAGTTTGAACAGAACTCACTTTCTTAGTAGAAATTTGATTGTCTATGTTCAGAGGAGTAGAGTTCCTGCCCAAAAGAGTTTTTATACTGAGTGGCACATGGGCGCCACCACAGATATTTCCTACCGAGTCAAGGACTAGAGAAGATGAGGGAGTATCCAAAAGGCGTTCCCTTTTGTTTTGTTATTAAAAGGCCATAGGCGCAGGTTGCGCAAGTTGAGAAAAGGCCAAATGGCGCTTTTCTTTGTTCTGTTTAACACTCTCACTAGATAGGTTCTTTTCTGAGTTCAGAACTGGAGAAGATGAGGGAGTAGCCAAAAGGCGTTTCCTTTTGTTCAAAGCCTAAGAAGCAGTAGGCACGGGTTGCACAGGAGTTCTGGTTAGCAGAGAAGCAATCTGTGCAGGTTGCGCAGGAGTTTTGATTGACAGAAAAGCATTCTGTGCAGGTTGCATAGGAGCCATGGTTGGCCGAGAGACAGACTGCACAAGTTACGCAGGAGCCATGGTTGGCCGAGAGATAGACTGTGTAAGTTGTACAGGAGGCAAGGTTGGCCGAGAGACAGATTGCGCAAGTTGTGCAGGAGCCATGGTTAGCCGAAAGACAGATTGCGCAAGTTGTGCAGGAGCCATGGTTGGCCGAGAGACAGATTGCGCAAGTTGCGCAGGAGCCATGGTTGGCCAAGAAGACTTGGGAGTCCACATAGCCTTTGCTCTTAGCAGTAACGGCGGTGCGCTTGGTACCCCCAGCACTGATTATTGTCTCGTAAGCGGTTTGGTCGACTTGAACGACCAAAGTCTTCTGCGTCTTGTCGATCGACGCGGTATCACATTGAGTTGTCACTTTCTCGTCAGAGGAGAAAGTCGTCCCCAGCAGAGTCGTCATTTTGTTTGCAAAAACAAAAGTTTGATTTCTACAAACTAAGAAAGAATACAAAAGTGCAATTGATTCTGGGTTACGCGTGCCTCAGGTTGCACGCTCTGTTCCCTTGTGCGAGCGGTTGCACCAACTGCTGTGGACACATGGCATCATTTGAGTGAGATACACATGATCGTGGGCAATGTACTAGACACGTTCTACGAAGTTAGTAGCATGTACGCCACGTCACCCTGCTCTGGACATCAATTGGATCATATTACGCGAGCTTCATCGGGTTGCACGGGGGTGCAATGTAGCAACTTGCACTAGCGGTTGCACCAACTGCTATGAACGCGTGGCATCATTTGAGTAAGATGTACATGGTCGTGAGCAATATAGTGGACACATTCTACGAAGATAGTGACATGTGCGCCAGATCACCCTGCTCTGGACATCAATTCGATCACATTGTGCGAGATTTATCAGGTTACGCGGGGGCACAATGTAGCAACTTGCGCCTAGGTACAACCTCGCGCACCTTGAGACATTTCGCAAACTGCTAGCTGTCAAAAAATTATACCAAATCTTCTCGAGCGCCATCTTGTACGGGATTTGAACGAATTTTTCTTGATATTCGTGTTATCAGCTGTCAGGCGATAATGATGATGTCATAGTTTTTTGAAGAGACTGCCACATGGTACTCGTGCAACCTGTCTCCCACACAACATGTCCCCCTCGCGCAAGTTGATAACTATGGCGCAACCTGATATCTAGCTCCCAAAATAGCAGTGAAACTTGATTTTTGGCTTTTAAAATAGCAGCGCAACTTGATTTTTAGCTTCTACAGTAGCCTGGGCCATGTAGGAACTTTCTATTTGGCATGGAGGTGGGGACCATGACTGACAAGTCAGGCCCCAATTTTCGTGTCAACTGGTTTCATTTCGGACACGATATCGCGTGTGCACGCATTTTGCACTGAACGTGCTCAGTCGAATTCCTTCGACTGATACGCGGTTCGTGTCGTGCACAGACACGTCGTGGGCACCAAGTGAGGTGTCGACCACCTAGACTGACACCCTAGCTACACGTGTACACATGCACGAGGTGTTACGTGCATTGTGTCGTGTCTGACACGACTCGACATGGCTGCACGAGCCTATGTACGCACAGTTTTCTGGTACTGTGTTTATATTTGGTTTGGACACTTTGTGTCCAGTCTCTGGACACGTGGACATGTTCCTAGGGTTGACACAGACATGCTAGATACCTGCACACGTGATTTTGGGTTTCATTTGATGTATGTGTTCGAATTTGGGGTTTGGGATAGGGTTTGTCATTTTTCTGATACTTTAAATGAAAACTGAGATTTCATAAATTGAGATTGGGTTAGGTTTTAAACTGTCACATACATGTTACTGATACTTTAGTTTCATATATAGGTTTGTTTACATATATTAAACTAAATTTTCATATTAATTGAGTTTGGGTTAAACATGAAAATTGAGAATGTAATGTTGTGGGTGTTTGCAAATCTGAGATTCACTTTGAGGACACACCTACACACCTAGTTGTTACACATATCTGTCCGCTATCACACACACTATTCTATCACACACACACACACACACACACACACACACACACACACACACACACACACACACACACACACACACACACACATACACACACACACACACTATACACACACTCACATATTAACCCCCTTCCCTATATATATATATATATATATATATATATATATATATATATATATATATATATATATATATATATATATATATATATATATATTTCCTATATGTATATATTTATTTTTTTTTATTTTTTTTTCCTATATATATATATATATATTTTTTTTTTTTCTATATATATATATATATATATATATATATATATATATATATATATATATATATATATATATATATATATATATATAGTTTATATATGTGTTTAATGTATAATATAGATATATATGTGTAAGGTAGTTTATTATAGGCTATATGATATTGGTATAGGATATTATAGCCTATGGCTAGTTGTGATTAGAAATGACCCTATAGGCCTAATTAGGTACACTTTGACTAGTTACTTGACTAAGTTGACCAAAGTCAACTATGGGTCAAACTTGATCTAGAATTGACTAACCTAGACTAGTTGACCATTGTTGACCAAACCCTAGATAGTTTGACCACAGTTGACTATAGTTGACCTAGTTTGACTATATAGTTGACCAGAGTTGATCAAGAGTTGACTTTGGCCTAGATTGACCTAGAATCATATAGAATGCATTGTAAACTTTATTTTTTCTATTGTGGATACATTGTGACCTATGTTGCTCTAAATAGGACTCAGTTACTCTCATTTGGACATCTATTCTTATCGGACATTCAGGATATCAGGTGAGTACATTCTCTAATCGTTTTATACTTGCTAGGACGTATATTCTTGCTCCAGATTACTTTACTTGATGCTGTCATATTGTTAACACGAATTGGTACTATATGGATCTTTTCATGAGATGTTATCCCCCTCGGGAGCATCGAATACGTCATTTCATGTACTTTTCACTTACATCATGTATTCATGTGCTTCTACCATTCATGTATACTCATGTGATTCATGTACTCTCATGTTCACAGAGCCTTCATGTATAACTATTCATGTGCACTCATTTATTGAGCTTCATGTGAAATCATGTACAATAACATAACTTGTCTAGATCCTTGTGTATTGATTGGGATACGGGGGAGTAGAAGTGGTTATGTGATCAATTCCAAAGTAGGTATTCATGTGCAACTCTATAGCTTATTCATGTACAAATTCAAGCCGTTTACATAACCATCTTGTGCTCTAAATCACTATTCACTTACAGTTCTTTACTTATAGTAGATATTTCCAGTTACAGATACCTCTCTTACTTTTTATGTACATTTCTTACAGCGTTTCATGTATCTTACTCTATTACATACTTTATATTTCCTGCCATAATATGAACTGTTTGAGATTATGTGCTCGTTTCTGTCCTGACTAGACATGTTGAAAATATTACAGATGACACCGAGGAGTTCTATCCTACCTATTATGGAGCAGGCTTAGATGACACTTGCGAGCTGGACTCTCAGGAGGATCCAGCTCTGGCTGAGGATACCACCCCTTCTGTTTAGTATTGGCTTAGCTAGGATTGTCTTTTCATTTGGCTTTGTATTGTCATTCTGAGTTGTATTATATTTCTGGATGTTGAGATGTTGTGTCGTTAGACACTTAGACTTCTTTCCTCGGTTTGTATTTCTCTTGTGATTTCTTATCTATCATATCGTACCTTTCTATCTTAGATTTGTGATTGAGCTGTACCTTATGTATTATCCTCCGATTGGAGAGTATATCTTGTGTAATTACAGTTATACTGTGTTAGATGCATGTGACCTAGGACAGTGTTCTTCCGTCGACACTGCAATGTAAGTTGGACGTACCCACTTCTCGTGCCTATACACTGGGTGCGGGTCGTGACACCATCTATTCGAAGGGCTGATCATGTAGACTCAGAGTGTCTTCCTCCGCCACCTCCAGAGTCGATAGAGGTGGCATAGATGTTTATGTTGTTCGGAAAGAGATGGAGGCTCATAGGGCCCAGGCTGAGGCACAACAGCGACAGGCCAAGGTGATGTGCCATGGTATTGAGAGTGCCCACCAGTTGGTATTAGCTACAGTGGAGATGGTGACACTTGTCCAGCCTCAGGTTGTTCCAGTCCAACAGCAGCCGAGGTCAGGTACCATAGTGGACTTAGGGAGGATGTCGCCTCGGGAGGTCAAGGTTACCGGGGTGATACTCTACGCTGATGGCTATTCAGAGGATCCTATATTTGGCTTAGATTTCTGAGAGCTTACAGATAGAGGCAGCTAGCAGTCAGTTGTTCGATATTGCTCTCACTTGGTATCGCACAGAGCCTAGGCTCGCCGTGCCAGGACTTACTTGGGAGGCTTTCAAAAGGCTTATCAAGGAGAAGTTCTTTCCTGACGTAGCTCTAGGATCCTTAGAGAGTCAGTTCCATGACTTGGTCCAAGGAAGCATGTCAGTCGACGAGTATAATGCTGAGTTCTGCCGTTTGAGCCATTTTACGGCGAGCATGGTTCGGGACCCAGGAGATCGGGCTCGGAAGTTCATGAAGGGTCTGAAGAGAGGTCAGTCCATGCACTTCTGGGCGTCGCAGTTACTTTCGAGGATATTCTGATTGATGCTCAGAATATTGAGGAGGACTTGGACCTCATGTCACACCCCGATCCAAGAGGATCGAAAACTAGCCACTGGACGTGATGTTGTACAAGTCTAGATTGCACTTGTACAAGGCAAAACTATTACACTTCATGGTATTTCTCAGAAAACAATGACAGCACAGCAAAACCAAGCAGATAAATTAAAGTCACACAAGATATGAAGAAACGTATCTCTTTATTGATAATTTCAATGGATTACAAGACTTGCAGCAGAATACAGAGTTTACAACTGATTACAAGACTCTTGAATAGCCAACTGAATATATACACTTGGTCTTTAGGCTACAACTGAATATGCCGACTTCTTTACAATGAACTTGGCAATTTGGCTACAATCTCACTGGTACAACTGAGTTACATTGTTCCATACATTGTCCCGTATAGCAGAAGACATCGTCTTGAAAGAAGAGCTTCTGCACACCCATCCGATTCATCGATGCCAAGCACTGATCAAACGATTTCTCCCATGTACGAGCACCTGTAATATTGTCCACAATATGGGTTAGTACATCATCAATGTACTGGCGAGCAGTGCTGGCCCAACTCACCTAAGAAGACAACACTAAGTAATCATGTTATAGAACATTATTAACAGTTGTCTTTCTCGTTGCCTTAGGGTCAATTTCATGTTTATAGCCGACAAGAAGTAAAGCATGCAAATCTTATAGCCAACATAATATAAAACATACAATTATCACACTTGGTGATTCTTACCCACGGTCGTATAGCCATCCATGTACATTTATGATACTTACCTTTCCTGCATAAGACATTGTTAAGAACAATATCATAATTCAATATATTTGTCACCGTTCAGGTGATTCTTACCAACAGCTGACATCCTTTCCTGTAATTGAGTAATAAATTGCTCATCCTGCATATGACGTCATTAACACTGGACCTATCTATATGAAGGTCACTGACTACACGTCATCTTGGACTCGTATTCCTAGTGAAAGGCTAACTCCAAATGGGGTACGAATCCATATGAGGTTTCCAAATCACCGTGCTACTACTTCAGCACCATGGGATTTCGGTGCCCCTTTCAGTAGACGGTTGCAAGCCCCCACTGCAAGTCCTAAAATCCCGATGTCAGTACATCAACACCATCCTTGTTCCCCCCTAGGATGAACCGGGTTCGTGGCCGCGGATTACCATTCTGGGAACTATCTTTTATACAAGTTGTCCATGACCATGCAAGTATATGCAACTTATCTATGAAGAAAACATATAATGCATGATAAGAAAAACTAAATGCTCAGCCACTATTCTCATTCGTATTTCCATCTTTCTCATTCCAGACTCTTGACGTAATCAACATTCTACATCGGCGACGGGAAAATAGAATGTTGTTACCAAATTCCTTTCCCACATCTTTGATACCATACTTCTTTCTAATCGATACTCAATGTACCTATTGCCTAATTCTTGGACTTAGCATCTGTTTAGCATACGTTCATCGAGATGAGGCTCAACATACTCATTGCCTAAGAATTTGGGACTTTTCCTTCACCTGTCATGTATTTTCATTGCAAAGCACGCAAGCATACAATTCATTAAAATGATTCGATGCACACAATTCATAAAATGATTCACAACAGTTTCGGGTCTTATGATTAATTATCTTTCATTATCTTTCCAACTTTCATGTAAGGTGTTATTCAACAACTCAACGATCAATATAGCATATATATCCTTTCATTAAGCGTGAAGCTAAAGGATCTTCGAAGGGTTCAACACTACTCACATTTATAAGACGATTCCCGTCACGATCGCCTAGCCTTTCAAGCGATCCTTCGCATAATCCCAAGTCCAACAAGGCTTCATCGAACCAACCATCCATCAAAAGGCATCTTATGGGTCGAGGCACTACACCTCAGGCCCAAGAGAGGCAGTGATGCTTTGGGTGGTGTTAATAGTAGTGCGGGACTGGACAAGCATCTCTATATCCAGCAGAGGTCATTTCAGCATCAGCACCAGCAGCACCAGGCCTCGGTTCGTGCTCATGTTTCGCATGTGCAGATATAGCCTCAGAGGAAGACCCAACAGGCTCTTGTTTGTCCTTACTGCAAGAAACTAGGGCATGGCTGGGATGTCTGTAGGAAGAGGATGGGTGTGTGCCTTTTTTGTGGGTCGTCTGCACATTAGATGTGAGATTATATTTTGGCTCCAGTTCGTCTAGCTCAGGGTGGTACACCTGATCAGAGGGGATCGACTAGAGCACCTGTAGTACCACCGAGGGGACCTCTACTTTCGACCCAACAATAATATTTTGCTCAGCACCTGTAGCAGAGGGGTGCACCTCATGGCAGAGTGTTCTCTATGATGGTCGATAAGACCGATCCCATCAGAGATGTTATCGCAGGTCATGTTCTTCTTGATTCCTTTTTCTGTTTTAGTATTATTTAATTCTGGTGCTACACATAACTTTGTATCTGTGCTATTTGCTCTTAAACATCATATTGTTGTTGAACTTTGGGTAGGACTTGCAAGATCATGACCGGAGGAGACATTATCCTGGTTAGTAATATTTATAAGGGGCGAAGAGTTTTTCTAGGATGCTGGGAATTGAATACGTGTTTACTCGTAATGCCACTTTCGATCTACGATATTGTACTCGGGATAGATTGGTTGAGTAGGCACCATGCTAGTATAGATTATAGCGGAGGTAAAGTTTTGTTCAGTCCACCAGGAGAGCCAGAGTTTGAGTTTGTTAGAGGGGCAGCTGAGCAGGGTGATAGTTTTATCTGTGGTGCTATGGTGGAAGAGAAGGAGTTACCGTATCTACTAATAGTAGAGTTTTGGGATATTTTCCTTAAGAAGTTGCCTAGATTATTATCGTACAAGGATGTTGAGTTCTCTATATACTTGGTACCAGGATCGGAGCCTATTTTACAGCACATCTATAGGAATCAACAATAGTGAGATGGTTGAGATTTGAAGAAGCAGGTAGATGAGCTGCAGGACAAGGGATTTATCAGATCCAGTTCTTTACCTTGGGGCGCTCCTATATTATTTGTACCGAAGAAGGATGGATCGGTGCAAATATGCATTGATTATAGGGAATTTAACAACCTCACTATCAAGAATAAATACCCGTTGTCAAGGATTGATGCTTTATTTGATCAGTTGAGTGGCACGAAGGTATTTTCCAAGATAGATCTAAGGTCAGTGTAAGCCTGCTTCCCAGATATATCTTTCTTCTAATGTTAGCTAATTAATTTACAGTAAAGTATTTTTGTATATATAAGTTTAAGTCTTGATCACATTATGGTAATATACATTTTTCCAGCCCATCATTTTTTTTAAAATCTCATTTAGGCCCATCATTTAAGTCAGCCCATTCAATTCCAGCCCACTCCTTTTTCCATTGAATAGCAATGTACATACTTGTACATATTCATTAGGGAAGAGGAGTACTCTGTACTCGAAATTCAAATTTCTCTCTAAAACAACTTTCTCTCCAAACAACTTTCTCTCCAAACAACTTTTCTCCCTAACGGTTTTGTCAGAAGGAGGGGTGGTTTCGCGCCAAGGGATAGCCTCATTCCTACGCTACTCACCCAGCCAACCCTATTTAATCTTCCTTGCTCCATTCTAATCCTCATCCCATCCTCTCCATTCTTCTAAATCCAACCAATTCCTGTGAAGAGCAGCACTGGCAGCAATGGCGAGACTTCTTCCCGTTCTAGCAGCAATAGGAGGCGCATCCGCGTGACGACGAGGATCATTGCGAGTTCAAACCAATCAATTGGTGAGTAACCATTGTGACTGAATTCGTAAATCAATTCTCTATCAAACCTTCTTTTTGATCTGTTCCCTTGTTATTGGAACGTTGTGTAGAACCTTGTGATTGATCGATCTACCTAGAAAATTCGAGCAAGTAAAACTCTGTAGGTTGATCTGGTGGATCTGTTTGGAAATTGTACGTCTCATTGATGAGTCCTTCCATCTGTATCGAATTTATTTCCTCTATTAAATTGAATAATCGATCCTTGATTTCTGCTCAAATCCAAGTTCCTGTGATTTGTGGAAATTTGGTTGAGATCTGTTCTAGGAACCTTCCATATTTTCCCGAGAGTTGTTGTAGCAAATTGTCTTCAATTCCTTAACTTGTCCTTCATCTGTTTGTTGCAATGTATCATAGTATAACTGGTCAAACACGAGGAGTGGTATCAGGAACTCGAGCTGCGCCTGCACTTTGGGGTGAATTCTTTTCTCTTCAGGTATGACACGAACCCTGGTAACCTAATATTTATCACTGGTCTCATTAAAATTTTAGTAGTATCCTGATCTGGTCAATGCCTACATATTATAATGAATTCTAAATACTCTATTCTTGAGGAAGGAAATTAGTGTTGGGAGTTGTATTGGGTAGCAAGCTTACTGATATGAGGCTGGAGGAGTTTTGGGTTCTTAATACTTGGTAGAGTTCTGTGTTGGCCTTGAATCGAATTGAAACACCATTTTTCCCACACTCAACTGCTATCTCAGTTTGGTATAGGACTGGACTGAACTTGTTTAATCACCTAGTATAGGACTGGTAGCTAAATTTGAGATGGGATTTTGTGTCTTTACAGATGAACACATGATATGTAACCTGAGAACTAAATAGTTGTTTAGCCTAAAACAGGACAGGACTGTAGGAATGGTAAGCTGAAAGCCAAGGTCCAAATCGAACTAGGATTTCCATTTGGGGACTATTTTGTTTTAGATACTTGATAGTCTTGTTTAGAGATGGAGTTAGTTAATATGCAGGTTAGGATTGTTCTCCAACTGAGAATTATATCATTTCCTGGACTGATATTTAATTTCTGGACTGTATTATTCAGTCCTGAATCAACTGAATGTACTGGGTTAGTTACCAGTCCTGGCAAGACTGGCCAATATCAGGAGAGTTGAAGTTTCAGGAATCAGTAACCTGAGAACGTGTTTGGCAGATTAGTTAACATGGTAATTGGGTGTACCAGTCTTAGAAGGACTGCTTTGTCTGGACAGTGGCACCAGTGTTAGGATTGGACTGGATTTTGAATCCTGTTGAGACGGATAGGTAAGCTCTATGTGAGAACATGAACTTTGAGTGATATTTCAGATGAGCAATTCAGAATGAGAGTGAGATGGTTTGGGTAATTCCTGTATAGCCTAATATGGTTTAACCATCTTTTATGAGATTAGAGTTCAAGTTTAACTTGAACACTACCTCAAGTTCTTTGTAAACAACCCAGGCTTCACTGTGAAGTTATATTAGCATTGGACTGGTTGTTCAGTCCCAACTGAACTAAATCACACCAGAGATATATCTTGTACTAGGATAGTTCCCTAATGATTTTGAAATTAGGAAGTGTACTACAGTTTGGTGAACCCACAGAACATTTTGGAGTTGTCTTGCAAAAACAGAGAAGAGAGTAGGTTCTGTGAGAAGAAGCGTGGGGAGATGACAAGGATGTGTGTGCATTTGTGACTGCACATAGAAGGAAATCTGAGACTCTTAAGAAATGTGTGTCTCAGGAAATCTAAGACTCTGGAATCTGAGATTTGGAGTTCAGTTCAGTCTCAGTGATATTTGGGGAATGACTTATGAAGTTCCAGTATAGGATTGTTTGTTCCCATATTGTAATTAGGACTGATACTTGATTATTCTAGACTGACTTAGGATTGTACTGAATGCATATGGGGCATTACTGAAAGTACATGTGAGACTGAACCTGTGAATTAGCCCTGTGATTGGTGGAGCATTGGTTAGATTGGGATCATTGTAAGTCAAATATTAGGTTCATTGAAGTTTCTTTAGTTCAGATCAAACCTGGAACTGTACTGGTTGGATTACCAGTTTCACAAATGAAACTGTATCTGGAATTTGAGCACAGTGAACTGAACCCTTGTTCAGTTATCTGCGAGTGTTCAACCTTTTAGATTAGGATTGGTATAGGTTCAATCCTATTCTAGAGTGATTTTAAGTGTTCTGTTTCAATGTAACATTATAATTCATGTTGCAATTTCAACTGTAGGTGCCATTTAGAGTATCTTAAGCACATCAAGTTGAAATGACAAGATAGGAGACTACTCATTTCAGTAAATTAGTCTTTTAGCTTGCCTTTGAGAGATTGATTTGGATTGGGTGATACCAACACCTAGAAACCCTATAATTATAAGCAATCTTGGTTTTGAGTTAACCAGTAGGGTGATCTCTAGAGTTTATAAATTCCCTAGATATCCACCTCATTTGTTTTAGTGGAAATGCCTTAGTTTAGGAAGAAGTGTTTATAGAGAAGGGTTATTGTTTATATATATGATTAGTTAATATCTTGTTCATAGTCTAATTATATTATAAATCATTAATTACAGGAGGACATCCAGTTTCTTTGGTACTTGTACTTTCCTGGAGCAAGGCAAGTACACTCTACGGTTTTGTACTTTACATTATCTTTCCTGTACTTCCTTGAGTGACACAATTGCAACACGACATGTTCTTTCTGGTGCTCTTGTTCTCTTGTGCTTATTACTTGTATCTGGGGAGGGGAAATATACTATCTATGTGACCAATCCCAAGTAACAACTCAGGTGTGTTTTAGCTTAGACCCCGCATCGTGCACGCGGGTCCTAAGTCACCATTCATGTGCTTTCAGGTGCTTTCAGGTTCTTACCCTAGCCGGTCACGTATTTAGTTATATTTCAAATGCATTACACATATGTTCAGGAGATTACCTTGTACTTATTTCCTGTGATATCATGTTCTTTCAGGTGCTTACATATCATGTTCTTTCATGTTCTTACATTCATGTTCTTCATGTACTTTACCCTGTTCTTCATGTACTTATTCACTTGTATTTTCCTGTACTTTCCATGTTCCCTTGTACTTTCATTTCATGATGTCTTGTTCATTACCTAGAATTGTACTTGCTCCGCTCCTGACTGGATATGTTATGATAGGTGAGATGGAGGCTTTGTGTGACACATACTATGGACAGGATACTGCCTTCCCTACTGAGCCAGCTGGAGCTGCTTGTGACCTAGAGGCTGCAGAGGCCTAGTACTTCACTTTAGTTTCCATTTATCTTTCCATGTATTGAGACTAGCAGACTCTTATAGTTGAATTGTAATAAATTCAGATATTGTATCTCTTTTCTGGTTGGGACACATTATATAGTTGCTGTGATTCTACACTTTCATGTTTATCTGGTTAGTTTCCCTAGCTTGGTACAGCTTACTTCATTGTGTCTAACAATGAAGGCTGGGCGTGTCCGACTCGTGTCCGATTATTCGGGAGCGGGTCGTGACAGTCAGGTTACCACCAGGTGGAAGTGAAGTAGGAAGACATTCCAAAGACTACTTTTCGGACATGGTATGGCCAGTATGAGTTTACTGTGATGTCGTTTGGGTTGACTAATGCCCCAACGGTGTTCATGAACTTGATGAACAAGGTGTTCCATCAGTATCTTGACAAGTTCATGGTGGTTTTAATCGATGATATTCTGATCTACTCAAAGATGCGAAAGGAGCACGAAGAGCACCTGAGGATTGGGTTAGAGACCCTCAGAAATGAGAAGCTGCACGGGAAGCTGTCGAAGTGTGAGTTCTTCCTGTAGAAGGTGGAGTTCTTGGGACATGTTGTGACAGGAGAGGGGATCTCGATGGACCCGAAGAAGATTACAGTAGTTGAGTCTTTTTCAACACCAAGCACAGTTGCCGAGATTCATAGTTTCTTGGATCTGGCAGACTACTATCAGAAGTTCGTATAGGAGTTTTCTAGGATTGCAGAGCCGATGAACATACTCACCAAGAAGGATATGGAGTTTGTATGGTCTGAGGAGTGCCAGACTGCCTTTGATGAGTTGAAGAAGAGGTTGACTACAACTCAAATTTTAAAATTGCCATCAGGGATAGGCGGATTCACTATCTATAGTGATGCTTCTGGAAAAGGCTTGAGTTATGTTTTTCAGTAGCATGGAAAGGTGATTGCCTATGCTTCCAGGCAATTACGTCCTCATGAGAAGAATTATCCGACCCATGATTTGCAGTAGGCAGCAGTCATTTTTGTTTTAAAGCTGTAGAAATACTATTTATACGGACATCATATAGAGATCTTTATATACCACAAGAGCTTGAAGTATGTGTTCAATCAGAAAGAGCTGAACATGAGGCAGGGATGGTGGTTGTAGCTGATGAAGGACTTTGATATTGCCAGTATCATCCAGGAAAGGCAAACGTATTGGCTGATGCCTTGAACAGGTATTCGATAGTTATGTACTTGATAGTAGACCATCACTTATTGGCATATTTGGAGAGCTTGGATATCGAGGTAGTAGTTCTTGGGATGGAGATGCAGATGTGGGACTTACAGATTTAGTCAGAGTTGATAGACTAGATCAAGTCAACACAGTTTGATGATGTGGCTTTGAGGAGCATTGGAGCATAGGTCCGGACAGGACTAGTGGATGATTTTACCATTGCTGAGGATGTCCATGAGGCATGGTGCTATATTATGTATGCCTAACGGAGGGCTAAGTGAGGAGCTTCTGCAGGAAGCACATCATTCTCAGTACTCTATGCATCTTGGTGCCAATAAGATGTATAAAGATCTGAGAAAGCATGTATGGTGGTATGTCATGAAGCGAGAAGTAGCATGCTTCATATCTGAATGTTTAGTGTGCCAACAGGTTAAAGCAGAGAGGCAGAGGCCAGGTGGATTACTTTTGCCATTAGTCATTCCAGAGTGGAAGTGGCAATACATTAATATGGATTTTGTGTCCAGACTTCAACGATCTTCAGGAGGGAAAGGCACGATTTGGATCATCATTGACAAGTTGACCAAATCGGCCCACTTTTTATTATTTAAGGTAGGTTTGTCTACAGAGAAGCTGACATAGATTTACGTGAGGCAGATCATCAGGTTGCACGGGGTTCCTGTAAGCATAGTATCGGATTGGAATAATCGTTTTACTTCTTACTTTTTGAGGAGTTTACAGGCTAGCTTGGGTACTTAGCTCAAGTTTAGTACTATATATCACCCTCAGATGGATAGACAGCCAAAGAAGACTATTCAGAGTCTCGAGGATATGCTTCGCACCTGTGTTCTAGATTTCATAATTTCTTGGAAGGACCATCTCCATCTGGTAGAGTTTGCTTACAACAACAGCTACTAAGCCAGTATAGAGATGTCACCATTTGAGGCTCTATATGGTCGAAAGTGTCACACTCAGAGAGATTTGCTTGGTCCTGAGATGGTTGTAGATGCAGCAGAAAAGGTCAAGCTGATTACAGATAGACTTCATGTGGCGCAAGACAGACAACATCATTGGGCTGATAGACACCGGAGACCCTGGAGTTTGAGGTATAGTTTTAGTTCTTTAGATTGTGTTTGCTTGTGATTGTTTGTTTTAGATTTAGTATTAAGGTCTTATTTTGTGATAGGTTGGCGATCTGGTATTTCTGTGGATTTCTCCGACACGAGATACGAATCGTATTGGTGGAGGCAAAAAGCTTAGTCTACGATTTATTAGACCTTTTAGTATTCCTGAGAGGGTCGATGCAGTGGCCTACTGATTAGACTTACCGCCTGCACAAGAGGGTGTTCATAATGTGTTCCACGTGTCACAGTCGAGACGGTACATCGCAGATCCTAGTCACGTATTAGACCACTCCGAGATAGAGGTGGGCCCGACTCTCAACTATCTAAAGCAGACAGTGGAGGTTCTGGATCGTCAGAAGAAGGTGCTTCGAAACCAGATTATTTTCTTGGTTTGGGTCGCATGGAGGCATCACTCTCCGGGTGAGTCTACCTGGGAGAGGAATGATGAAATGTGCGAGCGATACCCTTATCTCTTCGAGTCTTGAGGTATTAATCTTCTTGTTCTGATTGTGTTCTTGTACAAGTTTCGTCTTTAATTTCGAGGACGAAATTTTTAAGGAGGTTAGATTTGTCACTACCATATTTCTAGAAAGGATAAATTTTCAATTTTATATTATTTTTATATTGTGCATAATTATCTATTTAAATATGGTAATAGTATTATGGTTAGTGGACTAGCCTATTTATTACACTCATGTTAGTGAAACCAATTAGACTTGACATGACACTAGAACTCAACATTTAGATTTGACCCACTTAGGCTCAATTGAGCCATTTCCTTATTAATTACAGATTAGATTAAATTCCTCAATAGGATTAGAAGCATCCACTAATTAAAATACCATTTATGATAATTAATTGGAGGCATTTTGGACATTATGCATTTGCATGGAGAGGACTAGAGGTGGTCGGCCTTAATATAGAGGGAGGATACTCCCTCTCCTCTTCACTTGTGCATATCATTCCTAATTTGGGTGTTCTTTCCCAAATTGATCCATTCCTCCATCAATGCCACTTAATTTCACTCTCAATTTCTTCCCTACACTTCATCTAAGGAGCCTAGAAGCTTGGGGTTGCAAGGAGCACTTGGAGAGGAAGGACTTGGCTAGAAGCTTGTGTCCAAATCATGTCCATTAGACTTTACATTGGGAATCCATCTCTCAATAGGTATAAATCTCATTTTTTTTCTCTATGTAGACTCTAATAGTTCAATTTGACCATTAGGAATCCATCCATGGACTAGGACTACCTATAGGAAGAAGAATTAGCTTCTAATGACCCCTATTGTGGAAGTTATATTGAGTTTTGTACCCAATTTGGGGGGAGGAATCCTAGATGGTGCATCAAGTGTTTGTCATTTGGTAATTTAGATCTATATAGACTTATTTTGGTTGTGTGTGGCTACATACGTGTCCACAATTGGATACGAGTAGGTTGTATCATGATATGTTATGATACAGAGTCATTTGGGAGAGGGGCTTCCTCCGACACTTGTGACACACATATCAAATTCTCCACGACACATCGAAATATCTACATATTGTTCTAATTAGACTCTAATTTATATTTTAGACATGTTCATGTGATTTGGGTAGGGTTTGGTAGTGGTATATTGAGCGTATCACAAGAGTATCATAGACTAGTGTGATACACCATAGGTGTTTGTCCAAAGGCACATGTATGTGTATATATATGTATAGGATTTGGGATTATGCATGGTTATATGTGTGGGTAGCTACTAGTTTAAATGTGAGTGTATGTGTAGTGGATGGCATAGGCATATGTGTGATACTTATTTTGGGCATATGTGGTTGGCAATTGTCATGTGCACATATAGGCTTGTGTGTTTGTCTTGTGGATATGTCGATACATATGTTGAGATGTGTCACATAGGAGTGAGTATGAATGCATATGTGAGTGTGTGTAGTGATAAGAGTGATATGTGCTCATGAGTGCATATGTATAGGTGAGTACCTATGAGTGTGTGTAGGACTATAGTAAAGAAAGGGGAAGATGCAGTAGCTACAACCGCAACAGCTGCTAGCAGCAGCAACAACAGCAACATTAGCAATAGATAGTAGCAGCAGTAGCAACATAATAGTAGTAGCAATAGTGGAATTGTTGCAGTAGCTTGCTAGCAGCAATAGGAGCATTGCTAGAAGCAGTAGCCACAATAGTAGTTAGCAATAGCAACAACAATTGCATTCGGAGGCTGCAGCAGCAGGATTTGTACACTGTAGTGCATTAACTACAGCAGTAGCAACTGCACTAGATAGAGGGTGGTTGAGTGAATGTAACTCAGTCAAATGTGAGTGTCTAGTGTAGGGTGTGTCAATGTTCATGTGAGAGTGCATAGGCAATAGGGAAGGGTAAGTGTGAGCATTTGAAGTGAGTGCTAGGGTGCATTATGCATAGGCAAATGTCATATTTAGATTCATATAGTCAAGCATATGGGTACACACATGAACATGCACCTAGTGTTTAGGATACAAGCCATAGGCTAGGTACATAAGTTATGTAGGCTAGTGTGTACCATGATGTCTTGGTATACCATGATGTATGGGTATATCTATGAGATATGTGGATATGATTATATTGATACATATAGTATATGATATAAGGGTAAATGGCAGGTAAGGGTAAAGGGCATATTGGTGATATAGGTAGGTAAATCATATAGGATATTTGTGTACCATGGGTAAATGGTATATGTATATAAGGGGTACATGGATACCATATGGGTATGGTATAGGGGTAACTTGGTGTACCATGATTTATACGATATATGGCTAGGAAGGTAAAAGGGTAAATACATCAAAGTAAGCCCAAATAGTAGGTAACTAGTAGGGATGTAAGATATATGTATTGAACATAGAGATATTAGTCAGTATGGCTAATACCTTCAAGGTATGGACCTAGAAACCTAGGTACGGTCCAAAAATGACTAGTTTGACCCTAGAAGCATGGTGTTGACCTAGTTTGACTTGTAGGACCTAGTTTTGACCTAGAAATCACATCTTGACTTAGTTAATGATATTTATCATTCCAAAACACTAAATGACGGTGATATTTCATCTTTAGGTATTTCTGACTCCAGTTTGGACCATGATCCTCACACATTGCTTAGGACCATAGGCGGGTATATTTCAATGTTAGTTTTCATTTACTTGATAGAGGCTATATCACATGTTCTAGAAATATTATACTTGATCTTCGACACGATGGTACACGGATTAGTAATATATAGATCTTGGTCAGGAAATATTACTTTCTGGTTTATTAGACCGTGTGCTCATTGTACTCATGATTAGATCGTGTATATTGATATTATACCGTGACATGTCGCAATTCAGATCCAAGAGTATTAGTCGAGAAAGGGGAAGTACAAGTTGTTTATGTGATCAAACCTTTAGTATAGCTCGTGTGCATACCAATTGTACATCTCACGTATAATTAAGTGTTATCTTAATAGCTTGTGTGCATTCCCAAATCGATCACATAATGAACTTATATTTGAATTCACATAACTTGGACTCTTACTTATATTGCTCATTGTTTCACACCATGCCTCTATGTTTTTGTTCTTACCAGTTGTCTTCTATGTATACATGTTTATCCCAGTTATATTACATGTCCATTGATTAGTTATTCATCATATATTCATTTCAATTAGTTGTCATATATTTTCTACCATGTATTTGAAACTGCTTTCAGAGATTTGTGCTTTGCTCCAATCCTGACTAGATAATACTTTTTAGAGGATCTTGAAGAATTTTGTCCCATATTTTATTGACTAGGAGTGGATGAGGGGTATATCTAGGAGCCTCTAGAGGAGCCAGTGCCCGTAGAGGAGGCACCGCCAGTAGTGACTTAGCTAGTTTAGCTATTATTACTGGATTTGTCTCCAGCTTCTGAGACTTATACTGATGTTGAGATAGATAGACTCTTAGACTTTGGATGTGGATTTGATTTATATTTATGCTTCTAGACTTCTCTTGGATTCTTATTTTATATCTTTTATGTCATTATCGTACCATTATCTTTCTTATAGTTTATTGTGATTGGGTATGGATATAACCATCATATTGTCCTCCTAGTGGAGTTGGGATATCATCGATATGTTGCATATATATATTCATGAGATATTGATAGTTAGTATTGTTGACCTAGACAGTGTTCTACTGTCGATGCTGCAGCATAGGCTAGACGTACCCACATACTCACACCCTTATTCTGGGTATGATTTGTGATAATAGGATCCCCAATATCTGAAGCAGTCTTCGAGGAATGATATAAACTGAAGAGCCGGGATCAATGTGGATACGTCTACCTTGTAAACTCCAATATACCCTGTATAATACAGGGGTCTATCGTGATGGTTATTCTTCAGTAACAAGTATTCTTGTGTGAAGGTGATGCTGGGAATCTTCTCTGTCACGCTATGACAATGGGGACAAGATGCAGGATCACTTTCAGGCTTCAAGATAAGACATATACGAGTCAGCATGCTGCAACATCTCGCTCAATGCGTCACGTATGTCTGTGGAGAGCTGAAGTAGCTCAAAAATGGATATCTGAGCTAGAGTATTGGCAAGCTATACTAATATGTCAAATTGGAAGGTTTGTCAAGCCCGAGAAGATTGGTTTTTTTCAAGGACTTATCAAACCTCACCTCTTTTTGTTTCCCTTTATCCATCGAGATTTGTCTCATTGGACTAGATTCTGACATAACCAGGGCAATCAGAGGGTCATGCACATGAGCTGCGGAAAGGGGATTGTCGACTTGTTCTTTATCGTAAGTCCATAATATGTTATTCCGGGCCTAGTCTCCTCGGCTAGAGCTTTACTAACCATATTGCATGGCTTGCTCTTCTTCCTCTTTTTCAGAAGCTTAGAAGTAGAAGAGGTGGACTTTAAATCCATATCCTGCAAAAGGTTAGGATGGATCCACATAATTTTACCACGTGGAGTAGTAAGAGGTACCAATCCTATTGTTAGATCACGGATAGGGGGAAGACTTACAACTTGCAAAGCCTTATTTGGAATCGGTACGATGCCATCTTGGACTTCAACTGCAGGAAGATCCCCGAACTGAAGGAAAACAAGATTTGCAGACACTTGCTTCTCATCTGTATGCAGAGTGATAGCCTTTGATTCCAGTAACTGCTGAATATGGTTCTTCAATATGTAAAAATCCTTTATAGTGTGATGTATATATCATTGATAGAAGCAGTATTTTGGATCATTGGGCCATGCCACTTCATCTGGACGACGAGGATCTGGAAGCTGTAATTTGTTACTTTTTATGAGTATGTGGAAATTGTGCAACATGAGAGCCTCATTAAAAGTGTATTACGACTTTGGTTTTGGAGCAGCAGGAGCTTTCTGCTTAGATTAGAAAGCAGCAGCAAAAACATCCACTGTGAAGGACTCTTTTCTTTTGCTTGTTTTTCTAGAAGTATTACTACTCTGGGGATGCTTCCCTTTATTATCTGCCGACATGAGTCCGATTAAATATAAAACTTGGACAGACTATTTAGCCTTCTCAGCAGCATCAATAAAAGCTGGCCAATCATTATAATCCCCTACTCTAATATAGAATCTAACCGTAGGTAAGAAGTTAACCCTATATATGTCAATCAGTACTCACTGAGGAGTTCCAGGATGCAACTTCATTGCTAGTCTTCTGAATCGTTTGATGAATTCTCGAACTGACTCCTTATTATTCTGCTTTGTTGCAATGAGCTTTGACATAGAGACATCACTTGTCCCCTCATAGAACCTAGTAAGGAACAGTTTCTCCACGTCCTTAAATCTTTTGATGCAATCATCAGGCAGACTGTAAAACTATTTGAAGGCCACATGTTTTAACGTACCAATGAATAGTTTAGCCCAAAGTGCATTATTTTTTGGTATGTGAACGGTCTGAGAATAAAAATATATCAAATGCTGTCATGGTGAACCTGTTCCATCATAGGGAATTAGTGACTGAGGTTTGTACGTTGGAGGATAAACCACATCATCCCATTTTGAAGGATAAGGACGGGGCATTCCCATCTTGTGGAGCTCCTCTTTTGAACTCATACAATCCAATCGAGCATTGATACCTCGAATAGCCTCCTGAGTATCAATTGGCTAATACAAAGAAGTTGACTGTGTGACAGTTGGTTGTGCATGTTGCATTACTGACATAGGAGCAATGCCAATTATTGGCAATGAACTAGGGTTTAAAGTTAGTCCAGCTGCATCTTGAGCCACAGGAATTAGGTTAGGAGTATGAGATTGAAGCAAGGTAGCTTGCATGTTCATTGTTGTCTGCATCTGCTGTAACATCGCCATAACTCCTTGTAACGTGGTCTTAAGGGCATCTATCCGTTGTCGGTCGCTGTTGTTCCCTTCTTCATTATCGGCCACATAAACAAATGTCATATATGGACTACCGGATGGAGAAGTATGTAGCGAAGCACCATTAGAATTAGAGTTGCCGGAAGCTGATTGTAAGGCCACATTGTTTTTAAGTTCACCAGAAATACTGTTATCTGAAGCCTGAGGTATTTTGTCATTATAGTGAGATGTAGAATGATCAAAAACTTGGATATTGCTACCCCCAGCCATGAGAACAACACTGATTTAACCTGGAGCTTAAAGAATGTCAAAAGGATGTCTAGACCGGAAATGCGTTCCTTGATAAACACCCTCTGGTGAAGAGGACTGACCTCTTCTGGATGAAGAAGATAAAGGGACCTAATCATCCCCTCGGCTTGATGTTGTGTAAACCGAGGCTACTGGTAATTCATCATCATCATTAGAAAGTTGTCGCCCAAGACACTGTAGCTTGAGCAAATTTGGTTACAGCCTTTGGAAAACAGACTGCCTAGATGGTTGATCAACTACTTTTGAGCAGCAGTAGTTGATAACGATCTTCGCACAAGAGTAACTTTGAGAAGACACAACCGTGTTTGATAATATCTCTGTTGACTTACGTTTGTGCTAAAGCACATTACACAAATCAATAGGAAGATATGTGACCTCATTTTCCTTCTTATACGCTTGAAAAGAATCTGTGCATGGAAAAGTTGGTCTGTGAACTCTTTGACCTATTTTATGTACATGGGAGGGCTCAGTACTTATGTCTTGAGTGGTTTTGCCATGTGGACTCATTTTGTGTACATTGGGAAGCAATGTGTATGAATCTATAGGATCAGAAGGAGAGGCGCATATGTGACTGGAGTGCACAGACTCCAATCTGTACAGCTTGCCATCATATGCATGCATAATACGAAGAGGCACATGACGTTGGGCTTATTCTTAACGCATAGTGGTATTTTCAAAAGAAAGTCTATGAAAGACATATTTTTCTCTTTATTATGCGTCTAGAGTCCTGTTTGTGAGGAGAACTCTTCATTTGGCTAACCAAGAGTGGGAAAGAGTTTCCAACACTCAAGTCCTTGGCATTATAGTGTTTTCTTCTGCCAAGACTTAAATGTTGTGCATTCTTTTTCCCAAACTTGGGGCAGGAGCTTATGTCTTGAATGATAGTCTTGTTCTTAGGCGCATGGTGCTTATGAGCCTTCTTAGTTGTCCTCTTTCTGTAGAAAGCACAGGTTTTTGTAGATGGCTCATTGGTAGAGCCTTTCTTAGACGTATAGTAAGAATTATGTGCCTCAACAGTAGAAACCTCCTTGGAAGCAGTAGTGGCTAACACTGAGCCATGTGCCTCCAAGTTGTTATTTTGGCCAGAATTGGCCAAGCTCTTCCTCTTTCCATCAGCGGTGTTGGGATGAGCAGAAAGAGACCTTAGGACCCAAGCTTTACGAGTACGCTTGGCCCTCTGTCCCTTAGCGGCCGGAGCAGAGTCTTTGTCAGACATCATCGCTTCATATACTTGTTGGTCAAATTGTACGACTAACATCTTTTCAACTAAACCAAGCTTTGTGACATCGGATTGCGCCTTCACTTTCTCATCGATAAAGAAATTTGTCCCAAGCAGGGTCATCATTTTTGTTCCATTGCAAAAAGTTCAAAGGACTAAAACTTTTTGTATTAAGATAAAAAAGAGTACAATAGGAATCTTTAACAGGAATCCTAAGTACAATAGATCTGGGGATTGGGAGATCGAAGTGAAGTCTACTTCAACTTCTTTACTCCGTTGACGATCCGATATGAAGGTTGATGAAGCTTATTCACTGGTGAATTCTTGACAACAAATAAAACTTTATCACTTAAAGCTCTCTCTGGGAAGTCACACCTTACGTAGCATCAGTTGCACATTATAACACCCACTTTTCTAAAATGAGGGTAATTTTGAACTTTTGTAAAACTGATTATTAAATAATAGGATTTAACTCATGTTAATGATTTTTGGTGAATTTTAATTAATTAAATACTATTTAAATTGGTGCATTGTGATTTTGATATTTTGCTAGTGTAACCCTAGAGACTACTTAACCTAGAGACTAACCATGACCATGGGGACCTTACCATGTGATTAGAATGACTAATACCATTTTTTAGGTTAAAGATATTTTGGTCATTTTTTACTTTTAATGAAAATGAATTTTGATTAATTAATTTGTGCTAATCTTTATTGTTAAGCCTTAACCTAGAAATGACCTAACCTAGATATGATCATGAGACTAGATATGACATTAGAAGCTTCTTACTAAGTGTCAAGATTTGTAATATCTAGATGTTAACTTTAGCTAGATATTTACTTAAGATATTTAGCTTGAAACCTAAATTACATGGGCCTTTACCTAGAAAGCCTTGAATTGAACTTGTAGAAGCCCTTCTAGCATAAATATCTACTCCAAACCCTAGCCTAGCACTCTATGGCCAGCCAAGGGTTCCCTCCCATATATATATATATCAATACTTGTTAGGATCTTGCCTCTTTCATTCCAACATCAAACCCTAATTTTGTTCTTCCCCAAATTTCATCCCTTGCTCAAATCAATCCCAAATTGATCCAAATCAATTGCATCACACTCCCCTAGTGTAGAGGAAGACATTGGTGGCTAGCTAGCAAGGTTTGGAGGCATTGGGGCCATAGCAAGTTGAGGAAAGCATTATTCTAGGCTCTTTATATTGAGATTCCAACTCTCAAAAGGTAAACCCCTTTAAACCGATTAAAACCCTAATTTTTCTTCATAGATGCATACATCTAGGACCATACCCCTGTAGACCAAGTTTGGTAGGAATTGGTGTCCTTTTGATACGCATATCGGAGGCGTATCGAAGTATTGTTCAAAGTGTTCGATGAAATGCCACATAGAAAATTATTTTAGTAAATTTTAAAACTAATTATATGGTTGTGTAGCCCTTGGTGTTTGGATTCCAAATCTATTCGACTGAGTTGAAGATTGTGTCATTTTCGTGTCGAAATTGGACACGGGGAGGCCTACACTCACTGTGGTGCAGTGTCCTGCTACCCGTGTCATGTTTCTCTCTGTACACGAAACGAGATGACACCAAATTTGGTGGGCACGTGGGGGCCATGACTGTCAGGCCATCCACAAAGTTTGAGGGGATTTTCTGCTGTGATTGATGAGTTCTCGAGTCCACAGAGGTTTTGTAGACAGATATACACGCATGAATCTGGCTTCTGATACGCACGCATAACTTCGACACGACACCACTTGGACACGTCCTAGGGCACGCAGGGACACATGGACACCTAATGGATAGACTGACACACTTGCACGAACACTTGCTAGGACACGTTGTGTCCTAGTATACCCGACACACCCCGCACACACTGTGTTGTGCACATATACTGATGCATAGGTTGACACCTCTGGACACAGCCTTGGACACTTCGTGGACACCTTAGTGGACACATGCTACACACACTGACACTAGATACATGTCTGTACACCTTGCTATCACACACACACATTCACACTTGCATCACTTTTTGACACCTTCATATTTCATATGACACTTGAACGCTACAATCTGAACATACCTGGACATCCACATTACCTTGCATTCACACATTGACCCATGTATATTGGATGACCTATTAGCATGCATGCATTAGAGATATATGTCATGTTCACACCTTCGTTGCATATCCTTACATCCTAGGACAATCACCTGGACACTTTGAGCAGTCGAGCCTCATCTTGTTATTGCCTTGATTATGTTCATTAGATTAGGGTGTCTTTAGTTCAGATCTAACATATGTGAAGTTCAGGAGAGTGCTTCATGTCATGCATTCCTAATATCCTGCACATCCTAATACATGTACATCTTGTTAGGTTCATATTCATGCTATCCTCGTATTGACAGGAGCCTTATTCACTGTATATGGGTCCTGTGTAGTTATGTATCATGGATTTTATATTTGCCCTGCAGCAGTCTGACTCCACCATACCAATTTCTTTGGCTATGTGCATGGGATCATATATCAGTGAGATAGAGAGAGGATTGGTGTATGTGTGTGTCTAGTAGAGAGGAGTAGGCAGGGAAGAAGACAGTAGCAGAGGTGATTAGAGGGGATTTTATTGAGATAGGGGTCAGGATATAGAGTATTTTCAGCTAAGGACTTGGGGTTGGACATGTAGGTGTCTCTAATGCAAGTGGTATGGGCTAGAGAGGAATAGCAGTTGTGTACCTCTGGATGCACAAACAGGTGGTAGTGTGGGCAGCCAGGTTAGAGTGGAAGGGTAGTAGCTTGATAAGGTTTGGTTGATAGCCAAGGTATGGTTAGGGAATTTTATATCAATAATACATGATAAGTATAAGTTATTATAGGTTTTGATACTAGGTTTAGTATTACCTTGAGATAAGCCAAGGTACCTATATAGAAGCATTAGCCATAAGGATTGAGTATAGTAACATATACACACATACCCTTAACCCCCTTGGTTTAACCCTATCCCTCTACCACAGATCATTGTACACACATGCCTCATTACTTGTACACACTATATACACACACACACACATGTATACATTTACCCACTTTTCTATTTACATTTGTAGGTATGTATGTAAATATCACATATGTTTATGTATGTAATGTATATAGTATGTAGATATGGGTAAGTGTATATGTGACATATATGCCTATAGGCTATGTATACCTTGGTATCCTAAGGTAACCTAGTATAGGGAGGTAACATATAGAATAACCTAGAAATTGACCCTATAGGCCTAAAGTGACTTGTAGACTAGTGTTGATTAAACCCTAGACTAGTTGACTAGAGTTGACATAGTTTGACTAGATTGTTGACCAGAGTTGACCAAGAGTTTATTTTGACCTAGATTGACTTAGAATCATATAGAATGTATTGTAAACTTCAAATATTACCTTCTTGTATACATCATAACCTGTGTGCTCTATCTAGGACTCAACAAACACCTCAGTTTGGACATTTATTTTCACAATCACCCAGTATCTCAGGCGAGTACATGCTCTGATCATTTTCATACTTGCTAGAACTTATATTCATGCTTCAGATAAAATACTTGATGCTGTCACGATTGTTATCACGGACCAGTACCCTATGGATCTTGTCTTACGATGTTATCCTCCTCGAGTACATCAAATACATATTGTCATGTGCTTTTCACGAACATATTATATTTCTTGTACACCCTATTCATGTATACTCTTGTGTAATCTTGTACTCTCATGATCACATGATGAGCCCATGGATAAACTATTGTACATGTAACATAACTTGACTGGATCCTTGTGTATTGATTGGGGAGGGTGAGTAGGACATGGTTATGTGATCAAAATCCCCAATTGTACAAAATATTGTGTATGTCCATTATGCCCTCACATATAATAGAGTCCCATTTTTATTGTATATCCCAGCCTGTTTACATAACCATCTTGTACTCTAATCACTTATATTACTTACAGTTCTTATTTCATATACAAACTATCTCTTGTACTCATATTGTCTATTTTACACTGTTCTTGTTCATGTCTTACAATTTTTATTATAGTTTACTCTACTGCCTGTTTTATATATTCCGTCATGATATGATCATATTTCAGTGTTATGTATTCGCTCCTATCCTGACTGGACCTGTTGAAAATATTACAGATGATACTGAGGACTTCTGGCCAACCCACTATGGAGCCCACCTAAATGACACTTGTAGGTTGACCCACAGGAGGATCCAACTCTAGCTGAGGACGTCATCCCTACTGCTTAGACAAGATTAGCTAGGCTTTATCTTATTTCTTTAGGATATTGTATTCACTTCTGAGTTTGTATTATTGGATGTTTGAGATGTTGTGTCGTTTAGACACTTAGACTTATTTCCCTTCTGTTTGTATTTCTCTTTTGTGATTTCCTATCTATCATATCGTGCTATTTCCATCTATAGATTTGTGATTGATTTGTACCTTATGTGATTTATCCTCCGTTCGGAGAGTATATCATATTGTATTCAGTTTGTGATAGTGACCTAGAACAGCGTTCTACCGCTGACACTGTAGCGTAGGCTGGGCGTACCCACTTCTCGTGCCCCTACACTGGGTGCGGATCATGACACACATGTAGCCTCTCTCTCTGTGTGTGTGTGTGTCTGTCTCTCTCGCGATGAAGATATTATCTTTTATTTATAGCTTCTCTTCATCGTAATAGCTATGCACACATAGACAGAAATACGTTGTTTTCTGCGTCAGAGGCGCATGAAGATGGGTAGGCGCATAGGCACCTGAAGTTAGTGGAGAGCGAACGTGCATGAGAGTCACCTATAGCTCATAACGTGGCACGAGACGTGCTGTACAAAACACTACCATGTCAGCACACGATCTCTTTATGGGGAGTAGCTATGCGTCTGACAGCATTTGACTCATAGTATCTCCTGTTTCATACTGCAAAATAGCCGTATAAGATTGCTCCTCTACAGTTGTAAAAGTGTAATAATGATGGTGATGAAACACTGACATCTTCCTCGGAGTGAACACTGCACACTGCCCGAAGTTCATCACTTTATTCAAGAAGAAGACAAAAATCACCTCGCTCTTGATCATATATCAATTGGACCGTGCGTCTTTCTGTCTTTTACTTTTGTTATGCGTCTTTTTGATTATTATTTTCAATCTCCAAGACTTAAAAACTCCAAATACCAAATTGCTTTAGACTTGAGATTTCACACTTAGGCGCATGAAGGTTGTGCGCCATATTGTACTTTTCATGCTTCTACAAACGCAAGTAGTAAGCTCTGCTGAAAGTTCCCGAATTGCCCTTGCTTTAACCCATCTCAGCTATATCGTGTTTTCCCTAGGCCGAATTGGTCCCGTCGTCCTGGGATATCGTTCGAAAAAAACATCGCCCTTGTGCACAAGTCGTCCATAATCGTGCTAAACTAAAACTAGTTACTTAAGCATGATCTACAAATTCATAGGAAACTTAACCAAGTTCAGCGTGTCCCGCCTTATCATTTTGCAATGTTCATTCGTCGATTCATTTCCTTTACTTAACACAGTTCTATAGAAGGCATGACATAAGTAAGTATGTGAACAGTTTCATGGTATAGCAGTTCTATAGCAGTTATGCACAAGTAAATATGTACAGTTCTATGAAAACAAATATGTAACATTGAGTCTACGCTTCTATATCTAGCATTCGGGTTAGTGATATTATCAAACGATTGGAGAACAAGAGAGTCAAGAAGGAAGGTCGAGCCACTCACTGTTCATTGAATGGACGAGAGAAATAAGTCTTCTAAGTCGTGCGTTCACATACACGATCACCTAAAATCGCAAAAGCAAACGGTCAATATTCTATTATTTCCTCCGAATATGATATGAAGTGCAAAGTTTGAAGAACGAAAGCAAAAAAATCCATTGACAACATTCACGAAAACGCATTCATAAAAGCAAAGCCAAAGAAGCAAGTGCGGCATAAAAATAGAACAGCGGGAGGTCTCTCCCGACCCAGCCGCAGAACCTTTCCTCGAAAACAACCCGTTGAATATGGGACTTGATTCCGAGGAAACCAATCCATAATGTGGAAAGGATCTTGATTCAATCGGTTCCGATCAATCGATAGCGATATTGTTTCTTAACCACATCCCTCGCATTGCGAGCGAAGGACATGGCACGACGTTTTGGAATAGGGCACTAAGGCATTATGGAAAAAGTTAAATTTCCTCACCCGAACCTCTCTGTTATCAGGGTTGATGATACATGGTGATGGGGGGCCCTTTGATATACAGATTTAATTAGCAGGACTAGTGTGGATGAGTTAGATTATTAAACTACTTATTTTTGACACTTGTAAGATTTCTAGGATTTCTTGCTTTGCTTGTATGTTTTCATATTTTGTGTAAAAATTTAGGACTTGGCCTTATGTCCTCTTAACTTTCATAGTAATAGTTGGATTAGATATACACGTAGGTAAATTACATAGTTGTTTCCTGTTATAATTATATTTTTTGGTAGTTAATGGGTATGATTCTTAAATATTCCTCAAATTAAGATCTCATTAATATAATTGATTACGTATGTTGAGATTTCAGTTGTCGAGGATGACTGTAAATAGTTGGATTCCTCGATCTCTCTTTTGTAGAATAGTCGGATAATATATCAATAAGGTAGCAATGCCCATATTAGCAAATAACTTCTAGAAAGAGAGAATGATTATTTCTAATAGAAAATAGTAAGTGGATTTAATTAACGAAGGGAAAATCTTATACTCGAGGTTTATTCATAAGCTACATGCATATATTTGAGGATTAATCTTAAGGTTGTTTGAGAAATTTGTAATGAACCTAGACTATGGATTTTGACTTATTATTTATTGAGTAAATTAAGATCTTAGATCAAGATGATTAGCTATGATAATAGATGATGAGATAGCATGTGATTAGAGGATAATAAGTCGAGCAATCATAAAATAAGAAATGTATGACATGGTTATGTTTTAAGGAGATAGATATAAAATTTGTATCTCGATGAACATAAACAATAAATAGTAAAGGCTATCGTGGTTCCAATTTGTTTAGTTAGCTTGACAGGACTTAAGAGGAGAACTATTTAGTTAGGATCATCGACTATAAGTGGAATTTGTATATTTAACTTGTGCTAAAAAAATTGGACGACGGAGTTTGTGGGTTGATGGCATGATTGGATAGCTAGTAGATTGGATTTATATTATGTTGGCTTTGGGACTACATCATCTTCAAGAACAGGTAAGTACCACTACAAGCAAGATATGTTACTTCTACTGTACATTGTTTATTGTAAACTATACATGCTAGTTAGATTTTCCTTATCATGTTGTATACGCACATATGTGAGAGTCCTTGTATCTTGTTTCTTGATTCACATATAATTATATCATGATCATATACGTACTCTTATCGTGATATGTAAGATTTCGGGGAAGCATAGTCACTGGGTACATGGACCTCCTTCATGTGACATCTTATGAACATGAGAACGTGTTATATTTTTTGTATGACACAAAAATGTATTATTACTCGTTTGACATTCTCAATGACTCATAAGTGTGTAATTATCGTTACCCTCATCTTATCCATGTTTTGAAAGTTGTTCTTCCATATACACTTGTGCACTTAGAGTTTACTTATGTTCTATCATGTTGATACTTCTTGATATACTTTTTCATTATTACTCTACTACATGTTAGTACTTCACATGTTTTATATTGTATGTTGTTTCTTGTCTAGCTTCGATTGTACTTGCTTCCATGTTGATTGGATACTTTGAATTTTTTTAGACGATGATATGTGTCCATAGGTCTACATGAGTACATTGGCGATACAGATGTCACCGGAGTACTTGATACATTTCATGAAGCGGAGTAGCATATTCCTTATCTTATTGTTTGTCGTACTATTCTTAGTTGACTTTAGTTCTTTGGTTGTATTACTTTATTTCACCAAGTTTGCTCTTGAGAATATTTCTGAGTATTAGTAGATTATTTGATATATGTTTTTTAATTAATATGGTCAATTAGGTATGTGTTTTTTTTTTTGCTATTGTAACGTAGATTATGTGGATGTTTATTTTGTGGTTAGTCTAATTCTTCGTGGATATCATTATTGTTATTATGATTGTGGTATAGATACATACTATCGGTGGTACTGCGATATAGGTTGGACGTATCCATGTTTTCGTACTGAAGTATTAGGGAGTGGGACGTGACAACTATATACCAGCAATATCCTGGTGGTATACTTTCAGTATATTTCTATCTTTTTATTTGAGTCAAAAAATAGTTTAGGGTTATACGATCCAATCTAGTTCCTAAACCAAGGTCTATGGTATATTGCCATGGGTCTCTATGAGTCGAAGGTGGTTCATACATTAGCTTGGTTGTAAAAGAAATTTAAAAACACACTACTCACTATTGTGATACCAAGGAACAAAAATAGAGGAAAACACAAAAATAATCATAGACTAGAAATAAATCTTAGGATGTCAATATCAAAACACAAAAATCTCAACACTAGAACACAAAATTTGAGATACAAATTGAAAATAAGTAATATAATATCAATTATAACGTATTACAGGAAAAAAAATTTAAAGGAATATTTTAGCAAATGCCTCCATTCAGAATATAGAAACTAGTGTAGGAACATTGAGCATCTCTAAAGGGTGAATAGAGTGCGTGTGTGCAGCGAAATAAAAATCATTAATTAAAAAATTATGAATGTCACAGGTGATAAGTATTAGGCAGATGATAACAAACTATATAGAATTTTAAATGCATAAAGTAAAGAGCATCAGAAAAGCAAACTCATGACACAACGATGTATACTGGTATTCCTATGAGAGGACTAGTAATCTCAAGTACTCTTGTTCGATGTTAATCCACTATGGCACAAGCTTTGAATCCAAAGTGCTTGCATCTCCTTACAACCACGAGTTTTTATTCGAATGACTCGTAACTTCAAATACGGCAAACATTGAAAACTGGAACATTTTCGGAAAGATTTCTTTATAAACTCGAACCAAACTCTAGATCGAACCAAAAATGGTGCTTGGCTTGGCTAAGAGTTGCTAAAGGCTAGATACGAAAGTATAGAGCTCTCGAATGCTTCTAAATATATAGAGAAGAGAAGAATAAATGAGTGATTTGGAACGAAAACTTCTCATATATTTATAGAATTTTTGTGGGCAGAACTTGGCATGAGTTATGGTCTATATTATTCATAATTTTAAAATTGGTTGTACATCTTTAAAAAGACCAAAATGATTAGAAACTACCTTAGCCAAACTCGGGCAAAGTTTGGGCCGAACTCGGACAGAGTTCGGACTAAACTCTGACCGAACTCGTATGTAGAGTTCTCTAACCAGTTATTGGTATTGTCACTACCACTTTTCAAAATAGGGGTAATTTTGTCATTTTATATTTATATTATATTGTGTATATTTATTTATAAAATTGTGTTAGTTATTACGGTTAGTGACTAGCCTAATTGTTAGACTTGTGTTAGTGGACCGGTTAGCCTAGACACTAAGCTAGAGCCTAATAATTAGTGTGACATGAATCGTAGACTAACTTATTGGACTAGGCTTATTAGTCATGACCAATTAATTAAAATATAAATTAGACTATTGACCGAAATAGGTCCGAACCCTTCCATGTAATTAATTATCCACATGACAACAATTAGAGGACTAGATGGACATTTTGGATTAGCCATGACCTAACTAACATGGCCGGCCATAAGGAGGAGGGTTCCATTCCATTCACTTCATTTCCATAGCCTCATTTCTTTCCTAATTTGGTGTTCTTCCCAAGTATAGCCATTCCTCCATCAATTCCTCTCAAATCCTACTCATTTTCTCATCTATTCCTCTCATTTTCTACACTAGAAGGAGCCTAAAATCTTGGAGACTATGAGCTCAAGGAGAGGAGTCCATTTGCTAGGAGCTACGTGTCCGGATCGTGTCCATTTGGCTTTTCATTGAGAATCCATCTTCCAATATGTATAAACCTTATTTTTCTTGTTATTTAGACTCCATTTGTGTTATTGAACCCTTAGGAATTCACTCATCGGCTAGGACTACCCATAGGAAGAGTTTTGAGACTAATGAATCTTTATTTGAAAGTTACAATGGATTTTCTTCCATTTTTGGAAGAATTTCGAGAATGGTGCATCAAGTGTTTGTCATTCGGTTTGTTATACATATTTAGTGTAAATTTAGTTGTGTGTGTCTAGATTTGTGTCTACAAATGGACATGTTTTGGTCATATCATGATACGGTAGGACATGGGGTCAATTTGGGGGATTTTGGCCTCCTACACCTGTGGTGCACATGCCCTATTACACATGACACTTTACACTAGCTTAGAATTTCACTAATTATGTTTACATGAATATATTGGACTTGCCTATGATGTATGGTAGGATTTGGACAAGGTTTGGTATATGTATCTTGGTCGTTTCACAACTGTATCGTAGAGTAGTGTGATATGGGGATGATGCATGCCAAGTGTTTGATGTTAAGCTTCACATGAGTATCATGGGTATATTGTGTCCTACGAGTATAATTTTGGGGGTTTATATATATATATATATATATATATATATATGGCGATGATGAGTTAGCCTGTGCGATACGGGGCATCCACAACGTCGGAGGCCTGACGATATAGGGCTACGAACTGAGCCTGCGTGGGGCAGAATATATATATATATATATATATATATATATATATATATATATATATATATATATATATATATATATATATATATATATATATATATATATATATATATAAAAAATATATATATATATATATATATATATATATATATATATATATATATATATATATATGGGTAGATAGACATATATGTGTGTATATATGTATGGGGTTGTGTGTGTGTGTGTGTGTGTGTGTGTGTATGGGTAGATAGACATATATGTGTGTGTATATATATATATATATATATATATATGGGGTTGTGTGTGTGTGTGTGTGTGTGTGTGTGTGTGTGTGTGTATGGGTAGATAGGCATATATGTGTGTATATATGTATATTGGGGTTGTACGTGTACCTTTTACCTAGAGGGGTGAACACGTGTGTAGGAATTCATGTGGTATGTAAGAGGATAGGGGCTGCCTATATGTATATACACATGTTTGTATATATATACACACATTTGTGTGTGTGTGCATATATATATATATATATATATATATATATATATATATATATATATATATATATATATATATATATATATATATATATATGGATACATATGTTGATAAATGGATGAGAGTGTGTTGGTATGAGATCATAGATAAGAAGATTGGAGCCTGTGTTAGCAATCCCTGGTGAAAGAGGAGGTCAAATTAAGAGCATCAGCGGCAGCAACATGTGCTATTTGAACTGCAAGCAGGGGCTTTGTGCACACAACATTGAAGTACCTGCTGCACTAGGCGGCAGGGTAGTTAGAGGGGGAAACAAAGTGGGGTTTAGCAAAAAGGAGGTAGTTGCATCAGCAACGTAAGGAAGGGCAACAGTAGTTAAGGGTCGCTGCTGCACTAGGCAACAGGTGATGCAAACAGTTATCTAGGATTGGGATTTCAGTATCAGTAGGGGCTTTGGGGTGGCCAGTTGTGAGGAACAACAGTAGACAGGTTAGGACATGTGCAGGGGTGTTAGGCTGCAGGTTAGGGACTCTTGAGTACCAGGTTTTGGGCATCTGCCTCGCAAGGTTGCAAGGCAGTCCAGGTTGGCCACAAAAAAACCTTTTGTCTCTTCTTTCATGTATGTCCAAATACCATTTGGGAATGGCGAAATAGCATGGTGTAATACCTATAGCAGGTAAAGAGTGAAGGGGATTGGGATGCCTGTACAGGTTATGAACTAGTGGTGGCTTGGCCACTACCAATGCAGGGCAGAGGAGAGTGCTACAGTAGCAGGGAAGTCCTGTGCACTTAGGTGTGTGCACAGGGAAGTCTTATAGGGTGAGACAACAATATTAGCTTGAGGCAAGTTGCTGCAAGTTGTTAGCTCCCTGTGAGTGCCTATGGTTTGGACGGCAAAGGGTCTGTACAGAGTTAAGAAAGGATATGGGAGTGTAGGCAGTAGTAACCCTCCATATTGATTGGGGACAGCATGCACCTATGTGCATTGTTAGGTGAGCACAACAGTAGGTTGTGCTCAATTGTGAATGGTTTAGGGTGTGATAATTGGGTTGTGTGTGAATATAGTATGGGTTATGTAGGAATGTGGTTAATTAGGATATTGGGTATAGGTAATGTGGACTAAGGTTAATATACATGTATGGATATCCCTATATAGGGATGTTAGGTAAATTTAGGATAGGCTATTGATTACCAAATATATGTAGGTATAATGTAGATGCTTCTGTGAAGACATTGGTGTAGGTAATGTGGTAATGTCTTTGGCATAGGTAGGGGGATTACCTATGATACTTATCAATGGGGATAGGGTATGGTAAGATAGGAGTTGGGTATTTACCTATGTGTAGGATACCTAGGTAATATACTAAGATAATAGCTAATGAGTTGGGGTATTGCTAAATGAGCCTATAGGTACACTACATAGGTAGATACATAGGGTATTAGCCTAAATCAGAACCATATTCAAAATATGACAAGTTGTACTTATAGTTTCTGCCCAAAAATATTTAGAAAGATTATGCTGGTTTAGCATGACTCTAGCCATATCGCTTAGAGTTCTATTCTTTCGCTCCACAAAACTATTCTATTGGGGAGTTCTAGGACAAGAAAATACATGAAAAAAATTATTTGTTTCGTAAAACTTTTTAAAAACAGAATTTTCGAATTCTCCTTCATGATCACTTCGGAGACGAGTAATCATGAAACCTTTTTCGCTTTGGACCTTTTTACAGAAAATCTTAAATTCAAAAAGTGTGTCACTTTTGTTTGCTAAAAAGAAAACCCATTTATATCTAGAGAAATCATCAACAATAAAAAATGCGTAGAGCTTACCACCAAGGCTGGCGACTCTACTAGGTTCAAACAAATCCATAGCTATTAATACTTACAACGTTGATGGATTTAAATGAGGATCTAGTTGCTTTATTTTTCTCACAATCAACACATACCATCTCTCTCTTGAATGATATCTTAGGTAGTCCTTTTACAAATTTTCTTGCTGATAGCCTTGAAATGGTATCCATGTTTGTGTGTCCTAGTCTCATATGCCATAGCCAACTTTCATCTTGGTTGACTATTAGGCACTTACCTGCACTATTAGTACTTTCTAGAAATAATCCATAAATATTATCCTCTCTGGCTCCTTTATAAACAGGATTACCAGTAGACATATCATATATTGAACATTTGTCTTTAACAAAACTAATACCATAATGATTGTCAGCAAGATGGCTAATGCTTAGAAGGTTATATTTTAATTCAGTTACAAGACAAACATCTTTTATTACTGATAAGGAGAAATACCAACAGTACCATTACCTATACTATTACCTCTTAGATTATAACCGAAGGAGACATATCCTTCTCTTTTCATCGATAGCGGTGCGAATAGAGATGTGCCACCTGTCATGTGCCGCGAACATCCGCTATCGAGAATCTATTTATTTTTAGCATGAGAGGGTTAGCCCACCTACAAGACGAGTAGATGTGACCTTTGGTACCCATTTCTTTGAGGGTCCAACATTGTTAGTTTTTGGTGTCCATGTGTATTTATTCATGTCTACTAACTTTCTAATTCTATAGTACTGTGATATGTGCCCATGTTGCCACAGTAGGTGCAGATAATTCTGGAGTGAGTGTCCTTTGATTTAGTGCAAACATGAGTCTTTGGTGTCTTGCGTGGATACTTGTAAGTGAAAGCATGATTATGTGGAACATGTTGCATGCGTGCTTTCTTTGATCATGTCCTATTTGGTATATGATGTGTAGTAGGACAGATCTTAGGCAGTGTAATAGGAGCAACATGTTTGTCTAATTTTATCTCTAACTTTTTAGAGATTGAACAAGTTGTTACATATTTTTCAGTCATGTCTTTCAGCCTTTGTCAAGTGTCGATTCGTAATCTCTTCTCAGAGTCATATAAAACAAACACTTTTGCTTAGTCTTTCTCTCTCTGACCAACTGTGATTGAGCCTCATGAAGACTTCGCTTAATGTTAGCCAATTCTTCCATGTTACCTGTGGTAGATGTCTCCTTTATTTCTTGTAATAAACTAGATAATCTAGCCACTTAGCTGTGTATACTTTTATCTCTTTTCAAGATTGCTTATACTTGTTCAACATATTTTTGTGTTCGTCAAGTAAGTCACTAAAAGCATCAGAGAGCTCATCAAAAGTAAAATCATCATATATAGGATTGTCTGATACCTGATCAAATGTCATTAAGCAGACATTTGTTGAACTGTTGTTTCTTTCCTCTTTTTCTGATTCACTAGCCTCGCTTTCATGCCAGATGCTGGTATTTGTATACTTTCGACCAGTTGTTGACTTCCTGCTTGATCGATCGTATCGAAAGCTTTTTTTGGCTATTGGGTAGTCCTTAATTCTTTATATGCCCGATCTTTTTGCATCCATAGCATATAGTTTCTTCTTCATTGCTTTCTTGGACGTCTTTCTACTTTTGGTTTGATTTTTCAAACCCCAAGAACTTCCTGAAGTTTTTGACCAGTAGGTCTTGTTCATCACCATTTGAATCGTTATCGTCAGTGTCTTTACTGGAGAACCTTTTAGCTTGTACTTTGAAGGTGATAGATTTTTCTTTTGGGGTTGCTTCTTCAAAGTCTTGTAGGTCAAGCTCATGAGTCATGAGTTTATCCATCAGTGTCTTTAGTGACATTGTAGTGAGATCGTTTCCTTCAATGATTGCGGTAGCCTTCTGGTTCCAATTCTTGGTTAGTCCCCTGAGAACCTTCCTGATCTTTTCATGGTTACTATAATCTTTACCAAGAGAAAATAGTAGATTAGTTATATCTAGGAAACATGTGAACATTTATGTCACGACCCGCACCCTAAGGAAGGGCACGAGAACGTGGGTACGTCCAGCCTACGCTACAGTGTCGGCGGTAGAACGCTGTATAGGTCGTCTATAACATCTAACAACAAGATATATAAACCTGTCATCTCCGCACGGAGGTATAATGTAACATCTCAACTCTATATCTCAATCACAAGTCTAGGAAAGATAGAGCACGATATGGAATCAGATAAAAGGAAGAAACATAATATAAATAGAGTTATCACACCACACAAAATAGATGTTCAACACAAATAAATACAAGTCCTGAATATGACTAAGTCTCAACTAACAATCGGAACAATCCGATACAAACATAAAGCTATAAATACTAGACTAATCTAGGCACCCTTTACTGAGCTAGATGCTCATCAGGCTCCTTAATGTCAACCTCATGTGCCCCATAGAAGGTAGGGCAGTCACCATCATCATCTATAATATTTTTAACAGGTCCAGTCAGGACAGGAGCGAGCACAATACATCTCACGCAGTTCATAATATGTTAGGAAATATAAAGCATGCAAAAGAGTAAGATACATGAACTATAAGAAGATGTACATGAAAACGAGAGAGAATTTATAACTGAAAATATATAGATGATAAGTAAAACTGTAAGTACTAGTGATTTAGAGCACAATATGGTTATGTAAACAGGTTAGGTTTATACAATAAAATGGTAACTCCATCATACGTGAGTGTACAATGGACATATACAATAGTTTATATAATATTTGTACAATAGGATTTGATTACATAACCATTTCCTACTCACCCTCCCCAATCAATACACAAGGATCCAATCCAGTTACGTTACCTTGTAAAATAGTTTCTCCACGAAGCTCATGTGATCATGAGAGTACAAGATGCATAATGAGTATACATGAATAGGGGTGTACAATAAATACAATATGTTCGTAAAACGCACATCACAATATGTATCTGCTGAACACAATGGGGATAACATCGCAAGAGAAGATCCATATAGTACCAATCCGTGATAACAATCGTGCCAATATCAAGTAAAATAATCTAGAGCAAGAATATAAGTCCTGACAGGTATGAAACGATCAGAGAATGTACTCGCCTTATACTCTGAAAAGAGTAGTGTAATATTATATGTCTGTACCGGAGTCACAATGTCCTAAATAGAGCAATATAGGTTATAATGCGTTCAATATAACGTAAATAAAGTTTATGATGCAATCTACATAATTTCTAGGCCAATCTACGTCAAAGTCAAACGTGCTCAACTCTAGGTCAACCATGGTCAAACTAGCTAGGGTTGGGTCAACAATGGTCAACTAGTCTAGGTTAGTCAATTCTAGGTCTAAACAAACTAAGTATATACAAATCAAGTATCCAAGATAGCTACTAACTCATAGCCTAAGTCACTTGCTAAACCAAGCACAAAACTAATCCATAAGCTAACAAGGCCCACAAACTTAGTCATATAATGTATATATATTATTCACATTCACATATTCATAAACATAGATATATATAGGAAAGCTATATATATAGGCACATACATATATATACATAGAGAGAGAGAAGGAGAGGTAAAAGAGTAAGTGAGTGTGTGTGTGTGTGTGACATGTGTGTGAAAGGATATGTGTTAATGTTCTCAAATTTAGTAATAGGTAGATGTATGTGACATGGGATACATGGTGTCAAAGGGTGTATGAATGCATGTGTGTAAAAGGTTATAGGTTAACTCAGTTTATAGAAATGCATACATACATACTTACATGCATCTATACATTATATACATTGTATACAACATGTAAAAATAGAAGAGGAAAAAAGGGAGAAAAACTGAAATGGAAAGGGAAGGGAATAAAAAATATAAGCAGGGTCGGCCCTGGCCCAGGGCGGCCAGGGCGACCGCCGAGGGCCCCATGAAATTTGGGGGCCCAAAAAAATTAATTTAAATATATATATATATTAGTAATCTTATATTGAAAATAGAACTAATTTATAATATGATCCTCCTTTATCACAAAACATTTGTGGGTAGTGGTAGTTTGTTATACTTGTACACAAGAGGTCCTAGGTTCTAGCCTTTGCTGTTTCTTTTTTTAGTTCAATTTTTTTATATTATATATGGGCCCCATTTTAAAAATTTGCCTAGGGCCCCCATTAACTCAGGGCCGGCCCTGAATGTAAGAAAAAGAAAAAACAGTAGACATATACATGCTTGCATCATATATTCTATATTACCATACATGCTATCAATATATATTGTATTACATTATGTATACATTATGCATTCATATCTATCATTACATGTATACCTTGCATTCATATCTAGCATTCATTATATATTTTCATGCATACATTGTATATCATTCTTTCATTCATGCATTTATGCATTGCTTACATACATTACATTGATTGCATTCCTACATGCTTGCATTCAACCATATATATTGTCACGCCCCAGAACCAGAATACTGGAGAGCGGGGGCAGACATAGCCAGCTACGTATAATGAAATAGAATCCATCTCACCATACGGTCACGGCTGTCTAGATATGTGAGGGTTTATCTACAAGCCATCAGTCTCTTAAGGTCATAAATTATTCTATTGTCTCAATCTCAACCAAATAATAATAGTTACAAGATATCAGACCACCAAATATACAATTGTAAGGCGTCCCAAACATTACATATCCAGATGATCATGAAGCTAGTCGTACAAAATGTAAGGACTAGCAAGAGTTAAGTCATACATGATCAACCTCGAGTTGCCAATCATGATTACAGCCCGTAGGCAGACAGAAGGTAAAGTGCATCGAGCTAACAAGTGCTCGACGGCTAAATGCCTCAAAAAAATAATTTTACAATAGAGTGGAAGAGCAAAAATAAACCCACTCGTTGCCCTGGTTACGCCTGGTATTCACCATCGGGCTGGAAAGTAGGTAGATCCTTTGCTGCTGCTCCGGTATCTGGCCATACAAAACCAGCTGGGTCAGACCCCAAAAAGAGCAAGTGCCACAAAAGAGGCTTCACTTTAGGAACTAAAACCAGCAAATTAGCACAAGAATATAATTACCTAATAAGAGACAGTAATTTAAGAAAAGCATGACAGGTGAATATAAAAGATAATCTTGTACAGGATCAATAAAAGACAGGGCATATGGAAGAGCATGACAGGATGATATACGATGAGATAACCATGGGACTATTCAGATAACCAGGTTACAACCCATAAACCAAACAAGGACCGGGATTGTAACCCTTCGTCTGAACAGAACTTGGTTTCTCCCACCATTTATCGGCAAGATAAATATAAGAAATCTGGTCAGGTAACAATCTTATACAGGATCAAGACAAGACTAGACAGATTGAACCCCATCCAAGAATTACGGCCAAGCAATAAGTACGGCTTGATACTTTAACTAACTAGGGTTATCACAGGCCTAGTTACTAGCAAGATGCAATGAGAATTTCAAGTCCGATTACCTGTTTGTTACTACCTGAGTGATCCTAGCAAGAAAAAGAAAAGATATCAGGATATAGCAGACACACTGTAGTAAGATACATGTGTCCTAAGGTACCACACTCGACGGCGGGCTGGAAGTGCGCTCATCTCGACGGATAGCAACAAATCCCATGTATATATATATATAAGGCCGGGACCAAAGGGGCAACAGGTAACTGGAAAATTCTTCATGAACTATTTGATCAATTTAGTCATTAACCTAGCCAGATTCAGTATGAATCCCTGACCGTAGTACTCAGGGATCATGTCCTAGACATGATGCAAGACACACATGACTCGTAGTTTATACAAGCACAATCCATGCAAACAACCACGATGTCCAGGCTAATGAATTAATTTGTCAAGAGTGCGCCACGACGGACCACTATCATGCATGTCAGGGTACTTGTCAAGAGTGCACCACCACGGGTCACTGTCGTGTCATGTGCAGCAGGTCAAGTTATCAGGTCAAGTTATCAAGTCAGGAGTGCACCATGACGGACCACTATCAAGCATGTTCAATTACCATTCCAAACCTTAATAAATAAATTCGAGATTATCAAGTTCGGGATAAAAGGCGTAAGGATATAAAATGGACGTAAAAATATACAATAGAGTTACAAGACATGGGCAAATAATAATAAAATAATAGTACACAGGGCTATAGAAAGTCATACGGCTAAGGCATATGCGACCAAGAATGATCTCATGTGGCTGGGAGGAGAACAGCCCATGCGGCAGAATTCATCAGGGTGCATGCGGCTAAGGGAGTTGGGTCTATGCGGCTGGAGAAGACTGGGCCTTATGCGGCCAGAAAGTAACCGGGTCTCATGCGGCCAGGGAATGACAGTGGCATATGCGGCTAGCGGGAGTTTAAGTTCATGCGGCTCAGGGTGTTGAGTTCATGCGGCTCAGGATGGGCGGAGTCCCATGCGGCAGCAGGGGGAAATGCTTATGCGGCTTAGAGGGGAGAGTACCCATGCGGCCGGGAGGGTGCTGTACATAGGCGGCCAGGAGCAATGAATGCATACGCGGCTGAAGGATCAGTGGAGCCTATGCGGCCCGAACGAATTCGGGTCATGCGGTTAAGTATGGCGGGCATATATGCGGCTGCATAGATAAGAGGGCACATGCGGCTAGAATAAATCGGGACATACGGCCCGGACTCAGAAGCCCATGCGGCTCAGTTAGGACTGGACCTCATGCGACTAGGATTAAATCTTCATGCGGCTGGGAGAATTGAGTTCCTGCGGCATAGGCCATGCTGCCAAGTAACACAACAAGGCTTATGCGGTCAGAAATAAAACTTGCTGCATAAAGCTATGCGGCTAAGTCCATTCGGCTATGAACTGTTCTTCTTTTCCATCCTTCCGAGAAGAAGAACCCTTCAAGCCATGGCTCCCAAGCTCCATGAATCTTTCATCCAGAGTCCAAATCCAAACTTCCATAGGTCAAAATGGGACAGAATAAAATGCTCTACAATATGGAACCATCAAAACTCAGAAATAACAAGATTAAGTAGATCAAAACCCAAAAAATTCAAAAATAATGTAAATATAGATCTACAAGAATCTAGCCATGGAAATCAAAAATACTAAGTACTAAAGAGTGTTAGAATGCTGCAAGAAAGAGAATGGAACAATAAAATTTGGGTTCCTCCATGAAGCAAGTTGCACTTGCCTAAGCTCTCTCTCTCCCTCTCCTGGTAGGTGGAGAGTAAAGATGGAGAAGAAGAAATGAGTAATGAGTAATAATAGAAGAGAGAGAGTAGGATATAAATGAGGGTGGTGGTAGGTGGGAGTGGTTTGGTTCACATAAAACCCAACCAAGCCAAACCCACTAAACCGAACCAAACCAAGCCAATGCAATGCCATGATGAACCATGAAATACTCAATAAACCAAGCTCCATTAATCAGAATTAATCCATGAACGATAAATGACAATTAAACCACAATGCTAAATATGAAATAAACCATAACTAACTAATCAAGAAAATGAGAAATACGGGTCAGAAATACGAACACGTATAAAATACGTATCACGAATTTCGGGACACTACATATATACATTAATGTAAAGAGGATACATATCATATGTATATTATTTCATTCATCTGACATATCATGTGTAACTCCACTTCTCAGAAATTATTTTTTTTTCTTTTTCAAATTTTTCTGATATTTTCTAAGTTAATATTACTATTGATATTTTTTCTTTCTTTAACTCAATTGTTTGGGCTTTCATTGAAGCCCATAAACCTGTCCATTTAACCTTCAATTCCTTTTTTCTATTAGGATTAAACCTGTTCGATTTTAAACAAACCATCATTCTTCTGTGAAGAATAAACTTCATCAATCATCTGAGGAATTCAAATTTCCTTCTAACCAATTCTCTGACACAGCCATGTGCGCTAGCAAATTCCTCAACTGTTTTCCCTCCAAAATTTTCTCTTAACCGCCTATTTAAGGTCGCTCTCCCCACACTTCAGAGGAGCCACCTTCTTTTTTATTCTTCCCGAATCATCTTCTCCAATCGAAGCTTCGTCTAAGCAGCCATGGCGGATCGATTTCTGGATCGAGAAGTGTTGCAAGCGATCATCAGATCATGAAGACGACCTGAGGAGCGATTGTTGTTGGTTCATAGATCGCGATCAGATCGAGGACAGAGGTGAGCGGTTGTTTCTGAAGTTTTTGTTCAACCTCTGTTCTAGACATTCAATAATCTAATGCTAGATTGTTCAACGCAAATCATAGGTTCATTCATTTCTGTTGTGAATCTTCATTGGTGGCTTGTCTTCTTTTGGTTGATCTATACTAGTACTGTCGATCGAGCAACTCGGAGGTGAGGAATCGAACATTTCTTTAGAATAGATAAATTATGCTGGGAAATTATTGATTCGATCTCCTTATTGGTGAACTAGTTGTTGATATCATTGGAGAGGAATCAAGGGCTCCAACTGTTTGATTGATTTATCCAACCAAGCGAGCCTGGTAAGTTGATCACTTGTCTCGATTTATTATAGATCAGGAATTCTTTTGAGATTCTCATTTCTTCTTCAACTTATGGATATGTCTGAATGCTTGAAGAATAAGGAGGTGTAGATTAGTTTTTAATTTAGATATTTCCATTTTGATTCATCAGGAGTAGCAGTAAATCGTGAAGGCCATCTTTAGTGTTGATTATTGGTCAGTCTCTCTATCGAGTGGCTACAGGTAATAATCAAACTTCCTTAAATTTATGGCTATGGTGGTTTAAATAGAAGAGGTTATTACTTCTGAACCAAGTGGTTCCATATGAAATTTCATAGGAGTTAACATGGGGGTATCCATATCAAGGGGAGATGTAATGTTACTTAGTCCTGGTATGGATTCCTGTGACTGTGGTATGGAAATTCTCAGGAACAGTGTCCTGACAATTGCTGAATACTGTGTTCTAAATCTGATGTGTGGTGTATCACCTTGGTTTATTTCGAACCAGGTATAAGCATGTGCACTGAATCGAGTAGATGACTGCATAACTAATTGACAAAGGTTTTTATTTGTATCATTAAATTCCTGGTACAACCAATTTAGTTAATGGCTAGTTTGGAGCTCACTTGATGTAACAGTGAGTTGGAGGACTAACCTGTGTATGGGTGTCTCAAAAATCTGAGATGTCCTGTTGAATAATGATCTCTTTCCTATAGAACTTTTAAGAATAACTGTTTTGCTCTACCAGTATTATGGGTTAGAGTATGATGTTGGCATGTTAATAAGGAGGTCAGGATGTTCCAGGATGGCCTTGGTTGAAATCTGAACCAGTTAGTTATTCCTGGATAACAGTGAGCCTGACCTCTAAGTTGACAGGGTGCATCATGTTCTAATCAGGATTGGTATGGGTTTGATCCCTGTCCTGTTCAGGACTGAGTTTAAGGGTGCATTTGCAGTTTCCTGCCAATCTTGCTGCACTATCATTTTATAGTCGAATACTTTATGTCCCTTGCACTTGACTAAGTATTTAACTTGGAAATGTTGAAGTCTGGACTGGAGGCTGATGGCTTAAATAAGGCTGGGTAATCTGAGTTGATGACTTCCAATATGAGGTTTTGCAACTGCTATTCATAAATAGGAAATCCTGACAGGTTGGGATTCATTCTTATTGACAGTAGTGTCCAGCCTAGGGACTGCTGGAATGGTGAATAACAGTTATGATTGAGTGGAGGATGGACAGAACAAATTATTCAGTCCATTCTAGGTACTGAATTACCATGTTTTCTGAGAATTGAGATACTTAGTAACATTGCAGTGTAGTTCAGTAATTCCTGGGAATTGTGAGCTGGAAGTCAGGTTCAAGTGAACTTCGAATTTCCAGATAATGTTCTATTGTTTTCTTAAATCCTGTTTGAGTCTGTCGAGGACAGATATGTGGACTGATCCATTAATCAGTCCCCATTGGACATGGAGAACAGGACAGTTGATGCTTGTTGGTTTTCTGAACTGTGAGACTTTGGATTGCTATTTCCAGCTTATTCCAAGTTATGGAAGTGACAAACCTGGGTAGTTGATTCCATTTAAAATTTTGCTTTAGTTAATTGCAGGGATGGTTAAACTTAATGTCATAAGTTGGGATCAAACCTGGGACATTAATTTCATTCCTGTTCCAGGAATATGGGGTGTTATGACAGCTGAGTCAAGGACAACTTATGTTTAAATCCTTATTTTTGCACTTGGGTAAGTTAGATGTTCTTAAACCTGAGTGTTCATTCAACTGTTTCAGTGGAGAATTTTGGGCTGTGCTTCTCAGTACAAACTGAGAAGTCAATTCCAGTATTAGGAACATTTAGTGGGTTTGAGGCTTTGAGCTATTAAGATTTTTGTGTAACATATGGTTCTGTGGAGAACTTGGAAGGACTGAATTGTAATTGTATTCTATTAATTACATCTATGATTCAGTGAATCCATTTTGCTATAGTTCAATCTTGGGTTGGGTCATGCAGAACTTTAAAGGTGAGGTGATTTAAGATTTAGAATATCTACCATTGTTAAGTAACCTTGTACACTTATTTCATGGGAACCATGATTATTACTGTACTATAGTCTATAATATTGATACTTTATAGGAATCCTAGGACTAAGTTTACATTAGAAATTATGGTGATTAGAAGCTTTGATAAACTATTTTAGCAGTTATTAATCAACTTGTACACATCATTATCAAATTCAGGTGAACATAGAGACTACTATCTCCCTATTCCCGATCTTCCCGGAGCAAAGGCAAGTACATTCTATGGTTTTGTTCAGTGCATTTTCTTGTTCTTTATTGCTGACACACTGCGACACGTTCATAATCTTTTCTGGCTTGTTCTTTCATGATCTTACTTGTTCTTTCATGATCTTCCTTGCATCTTGGGGTGGGGAAATACTCTAGATATGTGACCAAACCCGGATACTTATTCATGATCTTTAGCTTAGGCCTCACACAGCGCACGCGGGTCCTAAGCCGTACCTTATATGATCTTTCATGCTCTTTCATGGTCTTACCCAAGCCGGTCACATATCATAGAAGTATTTCAAATTTATAACACACATGTTCAGGATTTTGTTCTTACATTAGTTTTCCATGATCCTGATCTTGATTTTAGCTATAGTCGTGATCTTTCCTGCATCATTACATAGTCATGATCTTTCATGTATCTTTATAGCAGTAATTCATGTTCTTCATGTTCTTTACATACCTTGTTCTTATCCTGTTCTTTCAGCATTTATTTTTCATACCATGATGTTATTGTTCATTACCTAGAACTGTACTTTGCTCCGCTCCTGAATAGGATATGTTGCAGGTATGCTTGCAGGACATTGATCTACTTTATGGGCCAGAGCCCAGGATTTAGCTGAGCAGGATGAGGCTTAGCTTGAGGCTTCAGGTTTAGATTACTTAGCTTTACTTTTAGATATTGACTTTAGAGTTCATAGCACTTTTTATTCCTGTTGCTTCTGGTACATTATGATATCTAGATTTGTGGATTATGGTGATCTTTCTGGGATACGTTATAGATGCTGTGATTCTATATTTTCATGTTTATTTGGTTAGTTTTCCCTAGCTTGGTACAGCTTACTTCGTCGTGTCTAACGACGAAGGCTGGGCGTGTCCGACTCGTGTCCGATTATTCGGGAGCGGGTCGTGACATCATGCATTACATACTCTACATTCATTTAATATCCATACTACATAGGCTCATAGGTTACACAAAATGCATATATCGTATTGTCACTCTTCTACTTAAAATCAATACTGTACCAATTGGGACTTCACTAAATTCTAGGATTAAAGTATGTCATAGCCCTTCGTGTTAGCTTTCCGAAACTTCAAATGGATCGCATTTTCGTGTCCAGTAGCTTCCAAAATCGCAAAAACATCAAAACGCGTTTGTCTTTCGGACAGCTGACACTCAAATAGTTTTACAGAAAGTTGCAGAACGATTTTGGCTTATTAAAATATATATTTGAAAAGCTAACTTCGATACGGTTCTTTAAAAAAAACGGAAGATAAATCGGAGTTCTAAGCTAAAAGTTATGACATTTCTAAGTTGCTTGGTTAATAAAAACGTGAATGAATATTATGACGAATTTGAGTTATTTTGGACAAAAGAAACACATGTAGGCCAAGATACTTGGATACCAACATAGATATCCAAATGAAACTCATTCTAACCATCCTAACTAAGATCAATCCACTCTCTAACCATTCTAAAACTGAATTTAAATATCTATTTAAACTATTATCATACATACATACACATGGGGTATCCTAATTTGGGATCTATCAAGTAGGACACAAGACACATTTAAAATCCTCAAGAGAGCTCCAAATGGCCTCAAATTTGAATATAAATAGGGTACATACATGGGGGTGGATCCTATAGATTCAAAACTAACTAATATGTATAGAAAATCAATTTAGAGGGTTGGTTTTACCAATTGGGAGTGGAATCCCAATGATACTTCCAAGGACACGGCTCCGACACGAAGATCTTCCAAAAAGGACACTCCTCCTTGCACTTTGCTCTAAATCTTTTCTAGCACCCTCCCTTGGTAGTATGAGAAGGTTAGATAGAAGTTTTGGTGGAGGGATGTAAGGATTTGGAGGTCAAATCAAAGAGGGAAGCTCTCTAATTTGGGGAAGAACACTTAGGGTTCTATGTAGAGGTAAAAAGAGGCAAGGGTTTTCTTAAGGATTCTTTATAGGAAGGGAGGGGGCACTTGATGGCTGGTCATTAGATGAATTAGGGTTAGTTTTACATGTAGATGAGTGGCTAGGACTTGTCCACCCAATTCTAAGCCTTCCTATTGGTTCAATTAGTCATAAGGCTTTCTTTTTCACAAATATCCTAAGGGGTAAATATCCTACTATGAAATATCTAGATATTGTTAATCTTGTCATTACTAGGTTATCCTAATCAAGACTCTAAGCTCAAGGCTAATCTAGATTAGGCTAAGATTCTAGGTCAAGTCTCAAATAAACAATTAGCACATATTTAATTAATACAATTTATAATTTCACAAAATTATCAAAATGACCAAAGTATCCTTAGGCTAAAAAGTAGTAATATGACATTCTAATCACATGACTAGGCTCCTTTGGTCATGGTTAGTCTCTAGGCTTAGCAATTCTAGGGTTACACTAGTTAACCATCAAAATCAAAATTCAACATTTTAACTAGTTTTAAATTGATTAAAAATAACCAAAAATCACAATATGATTTAAATATTATTATTAAATGATTATAATTATAAAAGTTCAAAATTACCCTTATTTTAGAAAAGTGGTGGTTATAATTTATGTGATCGATTCATTTGGCTTCATCTTGAAAGTCTCATACTCTTGTGTCGGTCTGCTGATCTTGGATTCCTTCACTTGTGAAGTTCCTTCATGAGTTACCTCAAGAAGTTTCTAGATATCGTACGAAGTGACACATGTAGATGCTTTATTGAATTCAGTCTTGTCTAGGGCACAAAATAAAGTATTTATGGCTTATGCATATAAACTAGCCTGCTTCTTTTCTTGGTCAGTGTATCTATCGTGTGGCTTTTCTACTTGATTACCATCAATCACGATTCTGGCTATTTTTTAACCTTCCATAACTATTAACCAAAGATCGAAATCAAGTGATTTAAGAAAGAAACTCATGCGTGTTTTTCAATAAGTATAGTTTGTTCCATCAGATAGTGGGGGTCTATTTGTGGATTGTCCTTCACCTGTGAATATATATTTCACAGCTGCAATATATACTCTCTAGGATGTTATATATGAATATAACATGCTCTGATACCAACTGTAGGAACGTTGAGCACCTCTAGAGGAGAGTGAATAGAGTGCGTGTGTGCAGCAGAATACAAGTCACAATTAAAAATTATGCAGTGTCACAGGTGATAAGTATTAGGCAGATGATAACAAACTATATAGAATTTTAAATGTGTAAAGTAAAGAGCATCAGAAAAGGAAACTCATGACACAACAATGTATACTAGTATAACTCTAAGGGGACTAGTCCAGTCTCGAGTACTATTGCTCGATGTTCATCCACTATGGCACAAGCTTTGAATCTGAACTGCTTGCAGCTCCTTACAACCACAAATTTTTTATCCGAATGACTTACAACTTCAAATATGACAAACTTTAAAAATTGAAACGTTTTTGGAAAGCTTTCTTTACAAACTCGAACCAAACTTTAGATCGAACCAGAAATGACACTTGGCTTGGCTTGGAATTGTTAAAGGCTATATATGAAAGTGTAGAGCTCTTGAATACTTCTAAATAGATAGAGAAGAGAAGAATGAATGAGTAATTTGGAATAGGAACTTCTCATCTATTTATAGCATTTTTGTGGGCAGAACTCGGCATGAGTTTGGGTCCATATTTTTCGTAATTTGAAAATTGGTTGCAAATTTTTAGGAAGACCAAAACGATCAGGAACTAACTTTTTCGGACTAGGGTCGAACTCATATGTAGAGTTCTCTGACCAATTATTGGTATTTTTTATGAAGATTGCTCATTGGTATTGGGCTTTTTGGTTATTGGATATTGGGTATAGGCTTGGTGTGGAATGTGGAGTAGATAGGTAGGCTATTTGGAAAGTAGAGTTTAGTCGAATAGCCAGTGCCAATCCGATCGACCTCATATTTTTCCTAGACTTAATAAAATGAAAACTACATAAGAAAATGTAAAAAGATGTCTTGAATCAGCATCTGAAGTCTTTGTAAGATAAAGATGACGAGTGGTAACAGTCTGGAAGTAGACGTTCTGTTTGTGTACTTGTAGCTACTTATTATTTGTGTATCGACCAAAGTTTATGTTGATTATCAAAATCAAGTGTGACTATGACCAATGGGCCAACAACTAGCATATACCCCCACTTTTAAAAAAAACTAGCAAATGCCTCATTCCTTTGTATGGAACAAATAAAATTTTAAGATACACCCCACTAATTATAACCAAAATATTGGTTGATTTACAAAGAAATGAGGGCATTTGTTAGTTCTTTAAAATAGTGGGCTATATGCTAATTTTTATGTTTTAGATGGGAGCATTTGCTAAAGTATCCCTTTTTTTTACTGGGCGATAATTCAAAAGTACAAAAAATGGAAAACGTCTTGACACTATCATAATGATCATGAGCTAGTATAACAAAATGGGATACTAGAACAAGTTTCAATCATACATGATTACATAGTTAGATGAAGTTTAAAATACAACCACGTTGTCTGAAAAGATAGAAAGTAGGCTCCCGAATACACGGACTAAACAGATGCCCAATGGATAAACACGTAAAAGATCATAATACAAATATGGGCTACGAATAACTATTGGTTCTTGTCCACGTGGTATCTTCTATCGAGTAGAAGTAATGAAAGATTCTCGGCTCTGCTATAAAATCTGGCCATAGAAAACCAGAGGGGTCAACCCCTATAGCAAGTACCATAAGAAAAGCACGAAGGTAATGCAAAACCATTAGTAAAGCCCATGAAGAAATATTACAGTAAATAGCAATAAAATACTTAGTATATGATACCAAGGCATAGTCTCCCAACAAGCATGAAATAAACATATTGAATGAAAGGTAAAATAATACAACAATACATAGCCATACAATGGTACGACTTACTACTTAATCTACCTATGTTGTTCTAGTTACTAATGTAATAAGGATCATTAGATCGTGTGCTAAACGCTGGATAGACCTAAATACAAATTATACATGACTAACATCACTACAATTAGTTTTATGGGACCACTTGCTGTCTATAAATATGTCACGACACTCCGGAAGGAAAGTCACCGTGTCTAATAGATGTATAATAACAGATCCCGCACTCCGGAGGGGTATGCATAGTATTTGGTGGACTAGCCAGCAACAACACATGGAATCAGGATCATTTCCCTCCCAATGCTATAGGGGATTTAACTAATTAATTAACCCTACAGTTATCGTCAGGATTTTCAAAGATATGAACACCGGGTCGATCAGCCTAAATATTGTATAGAAGTACGCATGCATGAGAGCGATCCAAGTTGGCCTCCAAGCTTCGACGGATATACTAGTGTACACAAATAATGGGATACCAATCCAAATATACTCCAAGTGTAATGCAACAATTTATAGAATATCAATCACAACCAAAACCCTAATGTTTTAGTCTACGATACAAGCAAGGACCAACTACATAGGTACCCATACAGGAAATCAAGATAATATAACATGAAAATAATTAGGGCAGCTATATGATAACCTGGTGAAGGATAATTAATATGTATAAAATTTAGCTAGACTCAGAACATGAAGATACACATGGATATCCAATCATACGTAAGGATCAATAGGAAACTCTAGAGGGGAGGTGAATAGAGTGTGTCCACAATCTCCTAATAAAAGTAAGCCAGCGAAACAACTAAAAATAATAAAGTAGTAAAACACAGATATATATGAAATATAAATAGAGTTTACAAGATCAAACATAAACACCATGATGTATACTGGTTTTTCTCGTGGAGGACTAATCAAGTCTCAAGAAGTCTCGCTCATTGTTAATCCCACTATCAGTGAAACACAAGCTTTGATCCGAAGGCTTGCAATTTCGTACAGAATGTGCTTTGGTCCGAAGAGCACGATGACTTCACAACCACAATCTTTTGATATGAAGAGCTTGCCGACATCAAACAACAACTGTAAAGAGCAACACTTGGAAATCTAAAGTTTACAACTCGAACAGACTTCTACCGATATCACAACTTTGGCACACTAGAAGGTTAGGAGTTGGTTTCTCGGTAATGGAAATGTTAAAGCTCAGAATAGATAAAAAGGTTTAGAATGAATTGGTGAGTTTCAAGTGAATAATTCAAGGTATATTTTTAGGCTAGCAGGAGGACCGAGTTCGGGCAGAGTTCGGTCCCTAACGTTCATAAATTTTGGACGTTAGAGTCTAGTCTTCAGAACGAATAAGCTAGCCTGGGAATTACGTTTTATCCTGACCTAGTTCGGGTAGAGTTTGGGCAGAACTCGGTCCGAGTTCGGTCACCCTGTTTCCAACAAGTTTCTAGTTTGGGTTCAGGCTGATTTGAGTGGTGTTGGATTGCTTAAGCTTCCTAGTTCCAACTGTGAACCCGATGTACATTTGGTCCTATAAACAAAGATAAAATATAAATAAAATAAATCTGAGCAACATCTAGATGACCATTATATCCTACAGGCATGGCTTGACTTGTCTTCTTCCTTTGTACGATGATAACTTCTTTCCTTGACGGCAATTATCCAAAGATAAACAGATCATGAAATCTGAATACCTTTGACGCAGATAGCGAGGCTCCAAAGATGTCATTCGGCGGTTCAGAGAAATCTTCTGGTATAATATCGTCTTAGGCCCGTCATGAATCCTTCATTGCATATGTCCAAGTTAGATTTTGCTTATTGCTTTTCTGCAAGTAAATGTCAGACGAATAAAGCATACAAATAACAAATATTATAACAGTTAATACATATTTGGACAATGCTAAGTTTAAGTGTTAACAATATAGTGATTGCACGAATATTAGTGATATCATAATATTAGACTTAATCGATTAGCTATATTCAAAAACTCAACTAAATCGTTGGGCTAACGATCTCCCCATTTTTTATTATGGCAAATCAGTTAAGTTTAATAAAAGCTCATATCACAAACAAAATTGTGCTAACTTAAACTTCTCCCCCTTTGACATGATCAAAAGTAAGTTCTTCTGTACTAAGAGAGAAAATGAAATCAATCTTAAGTAAATACAGTAGAGCAGGAGGAAGGCATATACAATTATGATTAAGGCAAAATTAAAGTTAACGTAGGGAAAAAGTATAAACAATATAGTAATTGTATGAATATTAGTGATGTCATAATATTAAACTTAATCGATTAACCATATCCAAAAATTCAACTAAATCATTGGGTTAACAAGGCGATGCGAAATCGGGTAAAAAGCATATATAAGCATATCCTCAAGTAATCACCTAAGTCAAACATATGCCCACACATCAAGATTCTGGAAATATAAGAAAATCTAACAATCATATTAGAATCTAGGTTTGCTTGGTTTAGTCAAGTATAAATGAATCGCTAATCACACAATAAGTCCTCAAAAATTTGAATCAAGAAACCTTGGGACATCTCGTACTTTGGCCAAAACTAGAAATTAAGATACAGACAATCCAAGAGTCCAATGGAGCTAAAGCTCCGGAAAAGCCAAGGGAATAGGGTCAAAATACAAAGGACAAGGTATAGGACAAGTTTCGTAGGAATAAGTCACATCTGCGAAAAATTAAAAGTAGTTTCAGAACAAACTTCTGAAAATTTTCAAACTAGTAAGTACCGTCAGTATACCGCTGGCAATATTGGTAGTGTAGTACCGAAAAAGTCTAGAAACAAGTTTTGAACTGGGGAAACCAGATCCAAAACCTCCAAATCGCAACACCAATTCAAGATTCAGTGCTAATGAAGCCTCAAACAAGTGTAATTGTTAGATTATATTTGTAATGTAAATAAGGCCCATACCAATAACCCCAAATGTAAACACTATATATATTGTAACAAACCCTAGCAATGAGAATAAGGCATTATTATTTTCTACATGGTATCAGAGCCATCCGAAAAACCCTAGCCGCCATCTTCCGAAAAAAAAATCCTAGCCGAAACCCGCGCCGACAGCGCCTGACGCCGACCGCGTCTGACGTCCGACCACGCCGATGATCCGCGCCCGCGTCGACAGCGCCGACAGCGCCTGACGCCGACCGAGTCTGACACCCGACCGCACCGACGATCCGCGACCGCATTGGACGGGTTCTGCCGCGGTGAGTTGAACAAGCTGCTTTCGATGCACTCAATCCAGAGTGGTGAAACGAGATTGGACGGGTTCTACCACTCCAAACGAGATCCTATCTAGAGCACTCACCCTATCAGTATCTCCTTCAGAAATTACTCAGGTTGATCCGTCTCCTGCACCAGTTGCTTCAATGTCCAGTTAGGTTGCCTTTCAAAGAGTTTGAATATAATATTTTCAAGTTCTCGGCGGTCCCTACGCATCCGTTTCACATCAGATCCTTTGGTTGGTGTTACTTACCTCGTCGTCCTGCGAACGAGAAACCCGTTCGCAATATTATTATTTTCCCGTGCCTGCCCGCGCCCGCACCCACCGCGTCCGACCTGCCGGATTCGTCGGAGTTGTACAAAATTTTGTACACCCGACATCCGTGCCTGACAGCAACCCCTACGCGCCAGATCCGGTGCTCCTGATCGCGGCCGATTCGCCGTCGACCCCGTCCAACAGCGGCCGATTCGTCAGAGTTGTACAAAATTTTTGTACACCCGACATCCGCAATGGCAGGTGATGCTGCGTCCAGCTACTCCGTCGCGACTGGCGGTGGCGGTGCACACAACCCAAATTATCCTAATCCGAAGGATCCATATTTTTTGAGTTCTGCTGATCAACCAGGAAACATCATTACTCATATTGTTTTTCGTGGACCGAACTATGCTGAGTGGTCTCGGTCGATACGTCTCTCCCTGATCTCTAGGCGAAAGATCACTTTTCTGGAGGGTACTGAAGTCAAACCTGTTAATGATGCTAGCAAATTGCTTGATTGGAGATGCGTGCAAGTACTATTGGTTCAATGGGTTCTTAATACCATTGATCCGTCTCTGAAGAAATCTTTGCCGTACTTTGAGGAGGTTTATCCATTGTGGAACTTGTTAGAGAAAAGATTTGTCGTTAGCAATGGCACTCGGAAGCAACAAATTAAGGTGGCTTTGGCTGAGTGTAAACAGACGGCTTCGATGTCTGTAGAAACCTACTTTAGAAATTTACAGTCTTTGTGGGATGAACAAGCTGCTTATTTCCTATTGCCTACTTGTACCTGTGGTGCACTTGCTGCAAAGCTGCAGGCTATGAGGGATGAAGAACACTTTCAGGACTTTATGTATGGGTTGAATGCTGAGTTGTATGGTCATACCCGATCTAATCTTCTGGCTCAGGATCCTCAGCCAAGTTTAGATCGGGCATACCAGGCAGTCCGTGAGGAGGAGGATATACGACAATCCCAGGTCCAATCCGCTACTGAGGAGGTGATGGCACTGGCAGTCAAGACTTCACCTCGTATTTCTACTACTTCTAATAGTAGAACCTCAGATTCCAGGGACAAATCAGGTATGATCTGTACTCATTGCAAAAAAACAGGTCATGATGTTGCAACTTGCTTTGCCAAGATTGGCTATCCAGAGTGGTGGGCGACTCGTCCTCGACGTGAGGGCGGACGTAGTGCTGGTGGTGGCAGAGGCCCGGCACCACCGCAGAGACGTGATGGAGGACGTGGTGCAGGTGGCGCAGGGGTTGTTCATCATGTCGTCGCTGCTGGTCATGGTGTCCCTGCTGGTCTTGCTGGGAGTTCGGCGGATATGATGCATGGAGGGTATCCTTCACCACTCTCAGGTGAACAATGGCAGAAACTGATGAGCTTGCTGGATAACGATAATTCTTCCAACCCTGGTTCTTCAAACTCTGATCGTCTGATGGGTAAGAATTCTTCTGTCCCTTGGATATTCGATACTGGGGCTACTCTTCATGCGATAGGCTCTCGTGATTGTTTAGTTGATTGCTTTGAGGGCCCTGTCTGTCCTGTGATTTTGCCTGATGGGAGCACTATTGAGGCTGTTCTGAGAGGCAAAGTATTTTTGACTGCTTCGTTGGTGTTGACGGATGTTCTTTATGTTCCGACATTGAATTGTAATTTGATCTCTGTCTCCCAATTGATTGGTGCCAGAAATTGTGATATGTTATTTACTTCTGATTTTTGTTTTGTTCAGGACCGAAGTACGAGGATGGTGATTGGAGCAGGTGAACAAAGGGGTGGACTTTACTTCTTGGGGGAGGTTCCAGCTTCTTTGGCTTCGGTGATCCTGGCATGCAAAGAGAATGATTCCGAGGTTTGGCATAGTAGACTGGGGCATCCCTCAGATAAAGTAATACAGACTTTACCTTTTCTCTCTGGTAGTAGTGTGTTTTCTCATAAGGCTTGTGATATTTGTCATCAAGCTAAACAGACTCGTGATGCTTTTCCTGATAGTAGTAGTCGTGCTTTGAGATGCTTTGAACTTATACACTGTGATCTGTGGGGACCATATCGTGTTCCATCATCTAATGGGGCACGATATTTTTTGACTTTGGTGGATGATTTTTCTAGAGCTGTTTGGGTTATTTTGTTGACGGATAAGTCTGCTGTTTATTCTATGTTTCTTAAATTCATTGCTATGGTGAAGCTTCAGTTTGGGGCTGATATACGTCATGTGCGGAGTGACAATGGCACTGAATTTAATTGTTTACGAGATTATTTTTTATCTCAAGGTATATATTTCCAAACATCCTGTGTTGGGACACCTCAACAGAATGGAAGGGTGGAAAGAAAATATCGGTATATTTTAAATGTAGCCAGGGCATTGCGATTTCAGAGTTCTCTTTCCGTAGATTTTTGGAGGGAATGTGTTCTGGCTGCATGTTATTTGATAAATAGAACCCCTTCTAGTATCTTACATTTTAAGTCTCCTTATGAAGTTTTATATGGCTCGGCTCCTTCGTATGATCATCTACGTATTTTTGGTTGTCTATGCTATGCGTATGATTTGAAATCTCGACAAGATAAATTTGCTAGCAGGAGCAGAAAATGTATCTCTGTTGGGTATTCACTTGATAAAAAGGGATGAAAATTGTATGATTTGGAGACTGGTGATTTTTTGTGTCCCGTGATGTTACTTTTTATGAAAAAGAATTTCCTGGGTGTGACTCTGCTAGCGAGAGGTCTTCTGCGACACGCCATACATCTGTTGAAGTGCCAGGAGACGATATAGAGGCTTTTGGGATGGTGTCAGCTACGGTTGCTGAGGCCGGAGTGGTTGCTGGTGGCTCGGCACCGAGTGGCCAGGATACACAGGTAGATGCAGAAGTATTGACAGGAGAGTCCGCTGGGGGTGATGCGGATACTACTAATGATACAGGGGATACAGTGTTGCCAGAGGTGCCCGAAGAGGTAGTATTGGGAAGAGGCATGAGAAAGAAATCACAGCCAGTGTGCTTACAAGATTTTGTGACAAATGTTGTTCGAAGTAAAAGTCTCCCCCTTCACCACAGTTCATCTGTTCCCGTCACTTCCTCAGGTACTTCGTATCCTCTAACACAATTTCTGAGTTATGAGACATATTTACTGCTGGACACAGAGATTTTATTACAGCTATCACTGCAGGTGTTGAGCCTACCTCATATCGCCAGGCCTCGCGAGATTCGGGCTGGCGTACGGCTATGCAAACTGAAATACGGGCTCTAGAAGATAATGGGACATGGAGTCTTGTCGATTTGCCTCCTGGGAAGAAAGCATTGGGAAGTAGATGGGTGTACAAAATAAAGTACAAATCCGACGGCAGTGTTGAGCGCTTAAAGGCACAGCTGGTTGTGTTCGATAATTGTAACCCCTCTTTCCAGAATTTTGATAATATTTTTATTTATTTATTTGAATTAAATGATGATTTTTAGAGTTTTATAAATAATTATTTAGTTAATTATTACGGTAGATAATTTTAGCCATGATGGAGTTTTGGAGTACACGGTGATTAAGAAATCGTGGCACGGATAGTGCAATGGCGTGCTTTGACTCGTGTATTAGCCCTGGTAGGGAAGGTCGGGCCATAGTGGTGTCCTAACTAGGAAAACCAAGCCAAGTTACGACTTAACCCTTACCAAAGATTTATTTATTATTTAATTATATTATGGAGTTTTAGGGAAACTGGTTGTACCGAACCTGTCCCGACTGGACCCGAACCGAACCCAAGCCTATGTAGTCGGGTAGTGCGACCAAAGACGCTCATGTAGGTGAGTATTATTAGTGTTTTGTATTTTGCGATACACCTGTTGCACATATAAGTGTTATTGATAATATATTATTAATTATTTTATTTTATAATAGGATAAATATTCTTTTGTGATGTATTTCTAGATTGCTAGAATTTTACACCATATATATATATGCATGTATATATATATAAATATATAACATATGTATGTAATTGTGTATATATATATAAATATATATTAATGTGTGTATGTGTATTTATATAAATAAATAAAATACGAGTGAATACCTGTATATATATAAAAATATATTGGATGGGTGTATATATGTATATATCTATATATACAAATGCATGTGTATATATATATAATATATATATGTATATGTGCGTGTATATATATATATATATATATATATATATATATATATATATATATATATATATATATATATATATATATATATATATATATATATAAATATATATAAGGATATGTATGTGTGTATAAATAAATATATACGTGTGTATATATAAATATACGTATAGTATGTATGTGTATATGTGTGTATATATGTGTATATGTGTGTATATATACATATATATATATATATATATATATATATATATATATATATATATATATATATATATATATATATATATATATATATATAGGTGAATATGTGTTTGCATATATACATATATATTGCGTGTGTGTATATACGTATATATATATATATATATATGTATATATTAGAATAAGTGAAGAGAAAGGAATAAGGAATAATAGCAGCAGCAATGCAAAGTCCCAGCCCAGCTGAACAACAGCAGCTCGGGTTCAGCCCCAACCTACAAGCCTCAGCCCAACTAGTTGCATTCCCACATCAGCCTCACATGCGGGTTTAGAATCCAAACCCGTGACCCTCACCCCTTCGATCCCAGCCCAGCGAACCGATCTCCCTGTGCGCGCAGGTGCATATAAATCGACAGAGGAGAGATCTACGTAACCCCAAAACCCTAATAAAAGTCGCGCCACCCTTCCCCCTTACATGTGCGAACCACCCCGCGGCCGTGCGCCGCCGCACCAGGCCGGAGGCCGACCACACAGCGCGCTCAAGAGCGGAACGACTGCAGCGGAGCAGCAGTAGCAGCATGCGCGTGATGCTATCTTTAGGGTAATTTTCCCGCTACTTCGATCAGTCGTTTCACAATCTTCCTTCTCAGGTGCGTCCACAAACTATACGACCCTAAGTCCCGTCAATTAGAATTAATTGTAGAGCCCTAAGTTGTCCGAGAAATCGACACAAAGTTGACCAAATACCTATTTGTAAACAGGGCACACGATAGTCGAAACCTCCATGTTTGGAGTAGAATCCAGATCAACCTGATAACTTTTACTGAAATATATTTGAACACACCTTTAGATCATATATAGGAGATCAGAAATCATTTTGTAGATTCAGAGTTCATTAAGTATGCACAGAGAAATCAGTTTTGGAAGTTTAGAAAAAAAAACCATCAAAAACTGTTTTCAAAAACAGTAAAAATTGTTCCACACGACGTTCGTCCCGCCAAACCGGGCGACATGGTCGCGAACCAAAGGCATCGAAAGCTGTGTAATGGCTTCGTGGTCGTGTGGGCTTTGACGAAATTCAAATTGGTCGCATGTGCGCGGCGAATTTGATGCGTATCCGTCGAAATTCACCGTATCGTGCACTTTGCAAATTCTCCAATTACTTTGTGCACGCTCGTCAGATCGAGACGAATCTTACGCCAACAGGACCGTATCATTTTTCTGGTCCTGTATGCCAAGTTTGGTCCAATTCTGAGATAGTGGAATCGGAACGTCGTTTCGCGGGCCCCACGGTCCGACTCGACGGGTGATTTTGTACATGGCCCGCCGGAATCCAACTTTGGACATACGGTTGGATTCGTATCGGAAAACTGGATCCATAGACATATAGTTTGATGACTTTAGAGACCGTTGACTTTGGCACGCTTTTCGGTGCAAAGCGGGTCCAACGGCGGACATTGTTTTAGCCCAAAATTACCGTTTTTCCTCTGTGTCCAGAATTGGACTTAAGGACAGGCAATCCTAGCTAATTTGACTATTCTGAGATTATTAGTATTGTCTATTTCAGCATCCGGGGACTGTTGTACGGGTTTTGACTATTGTGGCACATTGAGTAGTTCAGACTGTCGGTTTCACCAGCAGAGGACCACAGGCGAGTACAGTTTATTGTTTGCATTTCGATATTGATCTTTACTATATTTCATTGATTGGCCATTGGTTATGTGATTATTTTCTATTATAAATTGTTGAGTCGGGAATGAGAAGTACCAAGGATGTATGATCCGACCGTAGACCGTGTTTATTTTCATGCAGTAGACCTCGTAGACAGTATTTATTTTTATGCAGTAGACCTCGTAGACAGTATTTATTTTCATGCAGTAGACCTCGTAGACATTGTTTATTTTTATGCAGTAGACCTCGTAGACATTGTTTAATTTCTACAAGTAGACCTCGTAGACATTGTTTATTTTCTGCAAGTAGACCTCGTAGACATTGTTTAATTTCTGCAAGTAGACCTCGTAGACCGTGCGGTGTAGTGCCCCAGACCGATCACATATCAAAGGTACTTCTAACAGTTTGGGAAAGTATTTGGTGTCTATTTATTTACTATTGGTTTTCCGTATTTCCTGTTTCTTTTCAAACTCATGATTGATGTCTAACCTTTGTCTTATAGTCATTTTCTTTATTTGAAATTGCATTCAGTGAATTGTGCTCGTTCCATTCCTGACTGGAAATCAACATTTTTCAGGTTAGCCGTGGATTCACTTAGCATGGAAGATACGGGAGTACTTGCAGACAAAAGCCTAGAAACTAGCTAGATAGCGGAGTTGTAGTCATTCCAATATTTGTACAAGTTTATATTTTCTGTAAATATAAAACTTGTGATCATTGTAAATTAAAATAATTTTGTGAATGAGCATTATTTGTGATTTGATCTTCATGGCCGTGACAGCGTTCTACCGCCGATACTGCGGCGTAGGCTGGCTTGGACACATCTCGTATCCGTTTAAAAAAAAATGGGTGCGAATCGTGACAAGTTTTTGTGTTGGCCCATGCAGGTCAGTCTTTGCAAATCATACGAACTCGTGATAGTACTCAAGTTAGTTGTACTATTGCGAGCCTGCGACTAAGAAATGCTCATTCACGAATTAGGAATTAATTTAATTTAAGAGAATGACTAGGACTAGGAGTCCCTTATACAAATTAACCGATGGGTAGTCTAGGCCATGCAATTTAGATGAGGAGTTATTAATGTTGATGGTTTGTCAGATCCCCATAGGTACATTATTATCTCTCGATATGACGACACGATCCAAAGTGGATAGATTATTCCCTTGGTGAGACAGGGCTTCATATAATTTATGATCTTACCCTGATGAATTGGGCAAATCCTTCTCTTTGCCTCTTAGATATTATCCTCATATCTTAGTCGAACTGCCTATTTAGCTTCTATTTGCCCTAGGAATTAATATTTTGTATAAATTCTGATTATTGTTATCCCCATTCAGACCTCGAGTTAGTTTCGGTTCAAAGTTTTCCTCAATGTTTGAATACACATGGAATAGACATTAGAATGTTTGTATATCTTTTTGTCTTTATTTATTTCCTCCCCGCTCAATCTTTTATTTTAAGGGTTGATAGGGCAAATATTTATGCCTTATTTCATAGTCAACTTGTTTGAATCTCTAGAAGCTCAGGGATTTATTTACAGATATAGTTACGAGAATGTTAGTTAACTCATACTGGCAGGACAGCAGTGCACTGTCGCCATTTATTTAAATTTTGGAGACTATGGATTCACTGCAGCCAGCAGCGCACTGGCGAGACACGACCCCTAGAGTTGAAATTAGATTAGGAAAATATTTGTTATAGAATTTTGCTAGAAATATGACTAGTGGTCCACTCTTGATCGTAGTTATCCTCGAGCCAATATTGGATAGAGTTAAGTAATGTTCGATTTGTATCATACTTGAGTTACGAAACCAAGGGTTTACCACAGCCCAATTTTACGGGCAAGGCGTAGTCCTCGGTGAGATGACTTCAGACGTGATTACAAGTTAAGGATACTATAGAGGATAGGACAGTGCCCTGTGTGTTCCATAAGATTCGAAGCCAATATTAGTGGAAGTTTTGTAAGTTGGGTAGCACGTCTCCCGAACTAGCATTTCGTGGTCCTTGTGATCTATTGACGGAGATATTAATTGACGCTAATATGTTTACCCAGAATATAGAATTTAGAGACCCATAACCCATTAGTCGACCAAGGCTTTATGGATAGGAAGATAGTAGGGAGACTGTATAAGCAAGAACACCTGGTAAATTTTTGATTCTCACAAAACTCGAACTACTTGTGGCTTCTTTCAAAAATCTTGTATACTTATAATTTGACTATTTTGACCAATGTTGCTATCACAGCCTAGTTTTGCAAGTTCACTCTTTTATCGAGCTTGATTCAAGACATATGTTTATTGGGGACGCCCACTAACATATTGTCTAATCAGAATCAGTGTATTATGGTCTGATCAACCATGATGCATTTGGTTCGCACTTTAGTTAATTACCCTATGTGGATTGAGATGTAGATGTCTCTAGGGTCTCATCCACGACTGCTTTGACAATTCCTCTTGAATTATACATTCGCCTTTGAATCACGTAATTGTATTCAGTGACATCTCTCTTGAACTCTTTATTGCTTTGTCTTTCACCGATTAGAAAGACGAAAGCTCGTGATGGTAGAGAGATACAGAATATCCTCATGGCTACGATAGTTGTATACACAAGTGTAGCTACCATCGGCCAGTCATGTGATTGAGTTATTCGTTCTCCCCTCGACCTCCAATCTACTATTCGGACCCTTTAGCCATCTGGAATTGAGAATGATTAGGTTTTACCCTTAGTCAAAATACCAACCTAGGAGACTATCTATTCTCAAGAAACCAAATGTTGTGAGTCTCTAATTATTTGCTGGAAACTTGCCTTAACTAGCAACCCTTAAGCCTTGAACCAACCCTTCCTCGACCGAAGCCCACAGTTAGACATGAGATGAGTGGACAATAGGGTAATCATTTACCGTGACACTTATCCCGGGATTGGTTTCCAACAAATATTACTCTAGTTATGTAAATTTTATTATTAAGACCTAACTAGTGTTGGAACACCACAGTCACTAGCTTAGCCAATACCATAGCTTAAATACCCTGTCACCCTATGACCTACCAGTTGTCAACAGCAATACCTGATCACTGCAAACCTTGTGACCATAGTCTGGCAGGTTTGACACAAATAGAATTTTTTGACTCAGTTGTTAGAAATCTTTTCTTATGTTGTGCCTTGGAGTTGGTTACCCCATCGGAAACTCTCGTATACTGCGGACGAGTAGGTCATTCTATTTTATCGACCGTGTGTCATTGTACACGCTCATTTTCCATTTATTGAGAAACGATCCTTGACTTAACTATACCTACCGTATCCCGATACGCCGTGCCTTATTTCCTATTAACAAAGAGTCGAGGTACAGTATTCGAACATTGGGAACCCTATAACCTCAATATTCCTAAAACCATGTCTTAGCTTCTAAGGTGGGTAGACTGTAAGCTTCCTAAAAAATTTTAGGATATACCAGGATTACCGAGTGATTAGAATAACTTCCATTAGGATGATGATTAGTGCCCTTGGACTCCCACTTTCCATTTAGATCATTTTGTGTCCCCGGCCGTGCCATTAGTATTCAGAGCACGAGACCAGCTGTTACCTTCCAACAAATTTCATATGTAAGATATAGACGAGTCCACCTTCATCTAGGTATATCATGTCCCACTCAAACACACCCCCTTGTACTCTATTTTTATGGTACGATTTTCAGGTTAAAGGGACTAGTTATAACTTTCACCATAGTATCGATACACTTTCCAACCCCCATTAGAGCCTTGACCACGACCCCATTCCTTCGACCCAATATATGGTTGTGATCTACTCGAAGCCCATTACGCACATGCCACTAGTGTGCCATCCAATTGAGACCTCATGTGCTACTTAAATACAAAAGTCACTGAAGGCATATTTTGGGCTTGAGGGACCTAGCTAACCAACTGGACTGGCAACTAGCTCAACCACTTGGGTTGAAACCTATTCCAGGTCACCCTAACTAGTAGAAACAGTTTTATCATTAGGATACTGTCCTGCCCATATAGATTGAAATCCAAGGTTCATTCAACCAACGGTTGATGTCCAAATAAGGGAACCCATTAAGATCATAATCTTGATCTCTCAAATTTTGTTCCATTTCGGAACCTTGTTTAAGTTAACACCGAGAACGGAATTTCCGTATTGCATGGTTTGTAAGCCCCTCTAAGAAACAAGTGATCTTCGATGTAGCGAGTGACTGGACTAGAGTAGCCCAATCTAGCGAATAAGACAATAGGTTCATAAGTACTATTTATATTTGTATTAATGGACATTCTCTACCGCTCTTGAAACTTCATATTTGCTCTTGATTGTTCTTTCTTATTTTCCTGTCCTTCCTATTTCGGAGCGATGAATGGTCACGCTTATTGGAATTTATCAGTAATTCTTAGCTACTTGTATGAAATTATGACTTGTTAAAATTCGGGTTGCTTGATAGATACGAGAGGATTATAGATATCATATGCCTAGATATCTGTTGGTAGGATCCTTAGCAACCAGTTAGAAGATTTTTAAGATTTTAGTTTGAGGAGTAGTGTGACCAAAGGTGGGTAGAAGTCCTAGAGGCTATAGGGCTAATAGAAGAATACAAACTATTTTTGAGGAATTAAAATTTGAGAAGATTGTGGCAATAGTGGATTTATTATTTTACTTTTATTTCTGAATTTAAGAAATAGTTATAAATTAGAATTTCGAGGACGAAATTATTTTTAAGGTGGGTAGATTTGTAACCCCTCTTCCCAGAATTTTGATAATATTTTTATTTATTTATTTGAATTAAATGATAATTTTTAGAGTTTTATAAATAATTATTTAGTTAATTATTACGGTAGATAATTTTAGCCATGATGGAGTTTTGGAGTACACGGTGATTAAGAAATCGTGGCACGGATAGTGCAATGGCGTGCTTTGACTCGTGTATTAGCCCTGGTAGGGAAGGTCGGGCCATAGTGGTGTCCTAACTAGGAAAACCAAGCCAAGTTACGACTTAACCCTTACCAAAGATTTATTTATTATTTAATTATATTATTGAGTTTTAGGGAAACTGGTTGTACCGAACCTGTCCCGACTGGACCCGAACCGAACCCAAGCCTATGTAGTCGGGTAGTGCGACCAAAGACGCTCATGTAGGTGAGTATTATTAGTGTTTTGTATTTTGCGATACACCTGTTGCACATATAAGTGTTATTGATAATATATTATTAATTATTTTATAATAGGATAAATATTCTTTTGTGATGTATTTCCAGATTGCTAGGATTTTACACCATATATATATATGCATGTATATATATAAATATATAACATATGTGTGTAATTGTGTATATATATATAAATATATATTAATGTGTGTATGTGTATTTATATAAATAAATAAAATACGAGTGAATACCTGTATATATATAAAAATATATATTGGATAGGTGTATATATGTATATATCTATATATACAAATGCATGTGTATATATATATATATAATATATATATATATATATATATATATATATGTATATGTGCGTGTATATATATATATATATATATATATATATATATATATATATATATATATATATAAATATATATAAGGATATGTATGTGTGTATAAATAAATATATACGTGTGTATATATAAATATACGTATAGTATGTATGTGTATATGTGTATATATATATATATATATATATATATATATATATATATATATATATATATATATATATATATATATATATATATATATATATAAATATAGAAAAAAAATATATATATATATATAAATAAATATAGGTGAATATGTGTTTGCATATATACATATATATTGCGTGTGTGTATATACGTATATATAAATGTATATATTAGAATAAGTGAAGAGAAAGGAATAAGGAATAATAGCAGTAGCAATGCAAAGTCCCAGCCCAGCTGAACAACAGCAGCTCGGGTTCAGCCCCAACCCACAAGCCTCAGCCCAACTACTTGCATTCCCACATCAGCCTCACATGCGGGTTTAGAATCCAAACCCGTGACCCTCACCCCTTCGATCCCAGCCCAGCGAACCGATCTCCCTGTGCGCGCAGGTGCATATAAATCGAAAGAGGAGAGATCCACGCAACCCCAAAACCCTAATAAAAGCTGCGCCACCCTTCCCCCTTACCTGTGCGAACCAACCCGCGGCCGTGCGCCGCCGCACCAGGCCGGAGGCCGACCACACAGCGTGCTCAAGAGCGGAACGACTGCAGCGGAGCAGCAGTAGCAGCATGCGCGTGATGCTATCTTTAGGGTGATTTTTCCGCTACTTCGATCAGTCGTTTCACAATCTTCCTTCTCAGGTGCATCCACAAACTATACGACCCTACGTCCCTTCAATTAGAATTAATTGTAGAGCCCTAGGTTGTCCGAGAAATCGACACAAAGTCGACCAAATACCTGTTTGTAAACAGGGCACACGATAGTCGAAACCTCCATGTTTGGAGTAGAATCCAGATCAACCTGATAACTTTTACTGAAATATATTTGAACACACCTTTAGATCATATATAGGAGATCAGAAATCATTTTGTAGATTCGGAGTTCATTAAGTATGCACAGAGAAATCAGTTTTGGAAGTTTAGAAAAAAACCATCAAAAACTGTTTTCAAAAACAGTAAAAATTGTTCCATACGACGTGCGTCCCGCCAAACCGGGCGACGTGGTCGCGAACCGAAGGCATCAAAAGCTGCGTAATGGCTTCATGGTCGTGTGGGCTTTGACGGAATTCAAATTGGTCGCGTGTGCGCGACGAATTTGATGCGTATCCGTCGAAATTCACCGTATCGTGCACTTTGCAAATTCTCCAATTATTTTGTGCACGCTCGTCAGATCGAGACGAAACTTGCGCCAACAGGACCGTATCGTTTTTCTGGTCATGTATGCCAAGTTTGGTCCAATTCTAAGATAGTGGAATCGGAACGCCGTTTCGCGGGCCCCATGGTCCGACTCGACGGGTGATTTTGTATACGGCCCGCCGGAATCCAACTTTGGACATATTGTTGGGTTCGTATCGGAAAACTGGATCCGTAGACATGTAGTTTAACGATTTTAGAGACCGTTGACTTTGGCACGCTTTTCGGTGCAAAGCGGGTCCAACGGCGGACATCGTTTTGGCCCAAAATTACCGTTTTGCCCCTGTGTCCAGAATTGGACTTAAGGACAGGCAATCCTAGCTAATTTGACTATTCTAAGATTATTAGTATTGTCTATTTTAGCATCCGGGGACTGTTGTACGGGTTTTGACTATTGTGGCACATTGAGTAGTTTAGACTGTCGGTTTCACCAGCAGAGGACCACAGGCGAGTACAGTTTATTGTCTGTATTTCGATATTGATCTTTACTATATTTTATTGATTGGCCATTGGTTATGTGATTATTTTCTATTATAAATTGTTGAGTCGGGAATGAGAAGTACCAAGGATGTGTGATCCGACCGTAGACCGTGTTTATTTTCGTGCAATAGACCTCGTAGACCGTGTTTATTTTCGTGCAATAGACCTCGTAGACAGTGTTTATTTTCATGCAGTAGACCTCGTAGACAGTGTTTATTTTTATGCAGTAGACCTCGTAGACAGTGTTTATTTTCATGCAGTAGACCTCGTAGACATTGTTTATTTTTATGCAGTAGACCTCGTAGACATTGTTTAATTTCTGCAAGTAGACCTCGTAGACATTGTTTATTTTCTGCAAGTAGACCTCGTAGACATTGTTTAATTTCTGCAAGTAGACCTCGTAGACCGTGCGGTGTAGTGCCCCAGACCGATCACATATCAAAGGTACTTCTAACAGTTTGGGAAAGTATTTGGTGTCTATTTATTTACTATTGGTTTTCCGTATTTCCTATTTCTTTTCAAACTCATGATTGATGTCTAACCTTTGTCTTATAGTCGTTTTCTTTATTTGAAATTGCATTCAGTGAATTGTGCTCGTTCCATTCCTGACTGGAAACCAACATTTTTCAGGTTAGCCGTGGATTCACTTAGCATGGAAGATACGGGGGTACTTGCAGACAAAAGCCTAGAAACTAGATAGCGGAGTTGTAGTCATTCCAATATTTGTACAAGTTTATATTTTCTGTAAATGTAAAACTTGTGATCATTGTAAATTAAATTAATTTTGTGAATGAGCATTATTTGTGATTTGATCTTCATGGTCGTGACAGCGTTCTACCGCCGATACTGCGGCGTAGGCTGGCTTGGACACGTCTCGTATCCGTTTAAAAAAAAAAGGGTACGCATCGTGATAGTAATCATCAGGTTGAGGGGATCGACTATTCAAAGACATTTGCCCAGGTAGCTAAGACGCCTACAGTTCGGGCATTCTTGGCTGTTGCAGCTGTGAAAGGCTGGACTTTGCACCAGATGGATGTGCACAATGCTTTTCTTCATGGAGATCTGACAGAAGAAGTGTATATGAAGTTGCCGCCAGGTTTTTCGAATAGTGAACCCAACAAAGTGTGTCGCCTGCGTAAGTCACTATATGGATTGAAACAGGCACCACATTGTTGGTTTGCTAAGCTTGCTGCTTCTCTGCTATCCTATGGATTTACTCAATCTCATTCCGATTATTCCCTTTTCTCTCTTTTTAAAGGGAAGGTAGAGTTGCATGTTTTGATCTATGTGGATGACATGATTGTGTCTGGTAATGACACAGGTGCTTTAGATGCTTTCAAAAAGTACTTTAGTTCTTGCTTTCACATGAAGGACCTTGGTGTGTTGAAATACTTTCTTGGCATAGAGGTGGCTCGGAGTGCGGAAAAAATTTTCTTGTGTCAAAGGAAGTATGCTTTGGACATCATTTCAGAATGCGGCTTGATGGGGTCTCGACCTGCTGGCTTTCCCATGGAGCCCAATCACAAGCTGGCAGAATCAACTAGTCCAAAGCTGGCGGATGCAGAGACTTATCGGAGGCTGGTTGGGAGGTTGATTTATCTATCGTTTACTCGCCCTGACTTAGCCTATGCTGTGCATATCTTGTCTCAATTCTTACAGGAGCCTCGACAAGATCATTGGCATGCTGCTTTGAGAGTTGTCAGATATCTCAAACATGCACCGGGACAGGGTATTCTTTTGAAAGCTGATTGTGATCTCCGTCTTTCTGGTTGGTGTGATTCCGACTGGGCCAGTTGTCCCTTGACTCGCCGCTCTGTTACAGGCTGGTTGGTGTTTCTGGGGGGGGGGGGGGGGTCTCCTATTTCTTGGAAGACCAAGAAGCAATCAACTGTTTCCCGATCTTCCGCTGAAGCTGAATACCGATCTCTTGCTGCGCTTGTTTGTGAGTTGAAATGGTTGAAGGAGTTATTGGTGTGTTTGGGCGTTCGCCAGGAGTCTGCTATGTCGGTGTATTGTGACAGTCAGTCAGCCCTGCACCTGGCTCAGAACCCGGTATTTTATGAGCGCAGTAAGCATATTGAGGTGGATTTGTATTTTGTTCGCGATGCTATTAGAGATGGCACCGTAATAGCCTCGCATGTTCCTACTTCTTCTCAACTGGCTGACATCTTCACCAAGCCCCTTGGAAAGCAAGTGTTTGATTCTTTCCTTCCCAAGTTGGGCATTTGTGACTTGCATGCTCCAACTTGAGGGGGGTGTTAGATTATATTTGTAATGTAAATAAGGCCCATACCCATAAGCCCAAATGTAAACACTATATATATTGTAACAAACCCTAGCAATGAGAACAAGGCATTATTATTTCCTACAGTAATACAGCTAGGGGATTGAGTTGGTTTGATCACAAGTAGTCCAGTGTTCTTCAAGATAAAACAAATGTTATCTCCTAAAACTAGTTAAATCACCTGATCATTCAATGATACCTCGAACCCAAGTATTGCTCATGCTAGAGGCTAACCAAATCTACAACATTATAGACATCGGCAATAAACATAAGGAGAAACAGTAAATATAGCATAAACTATTGTATGTGTAAGATGTACTTACATAAAACTAAAGTTTTCCAAGTTCTAGAGGTCTTCTACTCCTCCTCCTAGGCGGGTTCATAAACCATTAGCTTGACCTCAAGTTCAGCACCCAAGGACAGCTCCTAGCTCTTAGGAAGAAGATGGAGTTTAGTAGAGGGGAGTGTGAAGAGTGGAGGAAAAAAAGAGAGAAGGAATGAACAGAAGAGAGAGGATGGGGTTTCAGGACTGATTGGGTAGCCGAATGGCTATTGATTCAGCAATCCAAAGCCCCAACCCAAGAAATACAAAGGTCCAATGCGTAAAGGAGCAACCATGTCAACACTATTGACTCACTCTGCGGAACGCGAGTAGTATACTAAGTAGTATATCGCATGTATACTACTGGCTCTATAAAATCTCAATTTTTAAGATTTTCAGGGTACGTCGTTCTACGCACAAATCCTAGCATGGATCCATGACATTGTCAAGAATCTCTAGGGGTCTAGGGTAGTCTATTAGTTAAATTATCTTATCAAGAAAGCAGAAATCCCAGTCAGGTTCCATAAGTTCAATTAACATGTGTAAGTCATGTCGACTATACTACGGACGATCCGCGATACGTTTCTCAAGACAATCTCACGAAAATCAAAGCTAAATCAACCACCATAAGTAAGCATGGTATATTGGTCCAATATCATGTACATGTATACGCAGTATGAAGTACATGATACAATATTAGTACAAGATATATGAAAGATAGAAAATTACAGAGTACATATCAAGATACTCATAAAAATACATATATCAAAAACTGGAAGTGACAAGTACGTCAGTAAATAAGTTTGAGTTCATTTACCAACTTTGCCACCACTTTTAGTAATTCAGAGTAAATGACTCAGGATTCTATGCGGATGTCATTTTGATGGACCCTTGGGCTAGAAATCAGTACATCCAACATTACACAAAAAGAAGAAGGAAGAAGAAGAAGATATCAATTTCATTGTAATGAAGAATCTTTATTTGGTCAAGCTTGTAAGATCATAAATCGGATAATCGGAAACTATTAAGTGCTATTTGTTTGATTGGATCTAACCTTTTAGTTCAGATAACATCTATCATGTATCGAAACTTACAAGAGAACCATTGCTAAAAAGTTGTCAGATGCAACTTATTATTAGGGATCATGAACAAACAACAAAGTCGACTATTAAGTAGAGCAATCAAGACCATCTCCCCTGGCCTTGGCATGCTTATTACAGTTTTAATAAAAAGGAAATGCATTCCAAGTGCTTTAAACATCTGATCCACTGTGCTCAGATAGTTCAACCCAGAGTGTAGGAGGGAGAAGGTAAATTGATAACCGTGCTCTTTATCTTTGTCATCATGTTAATACTATTTGTGATGCCCTGTGATCCAATGCCACTGTCTTTCAGACCCTGGAATGTATACAACCAAACTTCTCAATTTTACAAGTTTTTACCAGTCATTAGAAATGCAAGAACCTCGATTCTATTCTCTGTTGCACAATTACACAAGGACAGGATAGCTACCTGGAAGGGGAAATGATCAGGTCCCCGTGCCGGTGCTGAATTGATCTGAACTGTTCCCGTCTCCATGGCATCACTGATCATAATGGCTTTATTGATGTCTCTTGTAAAGATACAACCCTGAAGTAAACAAGATTGTTGAGCATAATCAACTTGTATCACAGATCAAGTCAAAGTAGAACAATTTGGTCGTGTGACGTCGCAGCATACTCATTAACTACTATCTAAGGTAGGTTACATTCAAATGATTTGCTAGTGGTTTTTACAAGTGCATCATTGCATAAAACATTGGATGGTATCCTCAAAAGGTTTACCAACTCATGAATGCTAATCAAGACAAAGCAAATTTATTACCATCAATGTTTAAAGTTAGGATGTTGTAATACTTCACCTTGGCTACTACTAGTGGTTTCTTGGCTATCTTGTTTTCACATTGACTGTTGGGAGAGGAGGGGTGGAACGCAACAGAAGAATTCCCTTTTCCCCCGACTAACAAGTACTCCTTGAGTAGTGAAGGACGAGTGGGCCTAAATTGCTACAAAAACATGATCCAGACACAAATAGAAGTATTTTTACGTGAAAACCAAATCGAAAAAATATCATTGGATGATCTGGAAGTCCAACCCTGAAAAGCCTTCACTAAGGATATTAAGGAAATAGAAGAATTACACCACTTCTACCAAACTTCTAATGCCTGATTGGTACACGAATTACCACAACTACCGGAGTAGAGAATGAATCACACATTAAATACAACCTCGCCCCACCCTCCTAAGTCGGCACCTCACGGAACTACTCCCTGAAACAGAAACTTCCATGAAACCGTCTCCGTCGACCTAGCATCTTTTCCCGTTCGGCAAGGGCCTTGGCCAAGGGTGTTAGGGTTATATACTAAATGCACCCTCTTTAGTTTCTCAAATGCACCTTTTTTTCTCCACCAAACAAAACCTTTCACCCGACAGTTTTTAAATCCTTCCACCACCTTCCTCGCCTTCCCAAGACCTTCCCCTAACACCCCAGCACCCTCCCAAGTCGCCACACAGCCCTAGAAAGTCGGCACAAGGCGTGGAAGGCACCCGAAGTCGACCGAACTTCTACTGAATTCAACACAACAAATATGCTGATTTGTAAATAGGTTTTCATCTACTTTCTGATGTCTGTTTGCCGCGAAACCAAAACTAACATTTAGATCTATGTCTCTATTTTGATCTCCAATTGGCCATCCATGTTGTTCCGCAAGGTTTGTCCGGAGTGTCCATTTTACGAACATGTGTCCAGGCTGAACCAATTCTGTTGCGTGCGAGTTTCTGGCGACTTGCGGAGCACTTCGACCACTCTAAAAATTTGGTAACACTCTAGACACCTTGATCTATCCATCCAATATATTTTGAGTGATTTGGTTGAGTTTACATATTTTATTAAAATCCGTTTCCATCGTGTTGTTGTTGGAACAACGAAATACCTAGAATCTAAACTTTCTTTTAGACTCGGATCTATATGGAACTTCTCTAAAATAATTATTATGAGTATTTTATCATGGAAATCATATTTTTATATATTTTACAAAAAAAATTCAGAATTATTAATTGATTAAAATTAGTTGTTTCGGGTGCAAAATTATTAGACAAGTCGGTGAATATTGATATAGGATCAATATGAGACTTGGATACCTATTTGCTTATGAATAAAATAGACTAAATTTTATTATAAAATATTTTATTGTATTTTCTAGAAATAAATAATATATTTTTACTTTATGAAAATATTACTTTATCATATAGACGTAATACCATATATGCTAGATTGGGTTAAATATGTAATGTGACTAGTTAGTAGCATATATTAATTGGGTCTATATATGGTAAGTCCATATATTGTATGACCTAGACATGTCATTGATAGTTAGATTTATTCTATTCTAGGTGTACGTAGCGGTGTCAGCGAGGATCCCGGAGTCGGACCATTGTATACGCACTTGGAGACTACATACAAGTGTACCTTGCCAATGTTACGGATTACTGTCTTTTTCCTGTTTATTGTCGCATTTATTTCTTGTGCATCATCTTTATGACGTAGGATTGGTCGGTATTTAGCGTCCGAATCGAGTTCGGGTGCCGATATCATTTTAGTGACATTGTATATCAACATTAGGCATGATGTATGTTATTCGTGTTCATTGACACGATAGACCACATGACACCAACACGATTCATGATACGGAATCTACATGATTATTTGTGGTTATGGACTTCATGATAGGATACTATAACGTTACTTGCACTTGAGATTTATTGTATTAGACTTGACTCAACTTGCTAGATCTAGACATAGGGTGGGAAAAACATTATAGACATATCAGATTATTTTATTGCTTGACCTCGTTACCATATTGGGACTCGGTTGTTATACTGTTGCTTGCCATTGTCTCTGTAGAAGAACTATGGTGTTATTTTATTGCTTGTGCAAGGTACCACGACACGGTGCCTTGGGTGTTTGCCAGTGGTGAAGACTGATATCCGGAACGTGTTTTCACGTGCATATCACTTATACTGGATATGGTAGATACCCTTAGATCATATTTCATTTACTGTTTCATTGGAATGTATATTATGTACCTTGCTATGTCCCCCTGAGGACCTAGTCCTTTCCCAGGTATAGACGAAGAGGTTTCCCAGAGGTTTATGGTTCTTGAGTCGTGACTGGAGACTTATCGTCGCAGGAGGAAAAGATAGTGCCCGAGAACTTCTCTTGATTCATGTCGTTCTTTCTTAGACATTGCTATTTCCATTTTTATTTTAGTTCAGCAAATTTTTAGTTGGATATTTTACTCAATTTCTTTGATGTGGTGACGAGTTGTTATTCTTCGTACATTTATTATTTTATTTACTGCTGGATAGTTGTCATTATTATTATTTCATTGGACTTGGATATCTTGTCTTGATTATTCTACGTGGATGAGATTTAACACTGTACTCTGTGATCTATGACTTGAGCTATGTTGTTGATATGGGTTATTGCTATAATTTATAGCTTAAGTACTCTTTAATGGACTTGGTAGGTAGTATAGTCCATTGAAGATGTGCTGCTGGCATGTATACATATTTCTAGTCTTACGTATTTTGGGACTGTAGCGTTACAGGAGAATAAGACAGAGAGAGAATGTGATGAAGCAAACTGTGCTTTAGAAGCCGACAGTGACAGGGTTTGTTTTCCGGTGGCACATGACAACATGAGTGACCGTTGGATTCTCGATTCTGGATGCTCACATATGTGTCCAAAGAGGGAGTGGTTTTCCTCCTACAAGACGATATATGGTGGTTCTGTGTTGATGGACAACAACAACGTATGTCTAGCTGTTGGATTTGGGTCTGTCAAGGTGAAGATGTACGATAGAATTGTGCAAACTTTGGCCGATGTCAGACATGTTCCAGACCTCAAGAAAAATCTTATGTCTCTTGGTTCACTTGACTCAAATGGTAACAAGTTCACAACCAAGGATCAAGTGTTCGAAAACCAAGGATCAAGTGTTCGAAAAGTTCAAGCAGTGGAAAGCGATGGTGGAGAATAGAACGGACAGAAAGGTAAAGACATTGATGTCTGATAATGGTACTGAATATACCTACGAACCTTTAAAAGATTTTTGTGCTCAAGAAGGTATCATGCGACATTGGACTGTCAGAAACATGTCGTAGCAGAATGGGTTAGCAGAGAGGATGAATCGATCCTTGCTTAAGAAATGAAGATATATGCTCTCCAATGCCGGTTTAGGCAAGGAACGGTGGGAATATGCTTTATACATGGCGCGATACTTGGTTAATAGATTACCAACTCCGGCTATAGACTATAAGCTCCATATGAGATGATTACCGACAAACCAGCAGATTACAACACTTTGCACGTGTTTGGAAGCAAAACTTACTATTATGTCAATGAGGGAAAGTTGGATCCGAGAGCCAAAAAAGCCATTTTCTTGGAATATGCACAAGGAGTGAAGGGATACCGTCTGTACTGTCTAGAGGATAAGAAGTTCTTGATCAGCAGGGATATCACATTCGATGAGTCTTCGGTGTTAGCTTCAAGCAAGAAGAGTGAGTCTGATCAGGATGGTGGTGTATCTAGCAAATCTCAAACTGTTGAGATTGAGTCGTCTGAGTATGCATCAGATGAGGTGGAGGTTTCTGAAAATGTTCATCAAGCCCCACAAGAACAACAATCAGAGGAAGAGCAACACTAGCAGCAAGATTCCTTGGCCACCACTAGGCCAAGGAGACCGGTCAAGCAAGTGCATATGTATGGATTTAAGGAACCGATGAAGTACTATGGACAGTTGAATGTGGTGGCATATGTACTGTCGGTGGAGGATGACGAGCCTATCACCTTCAGACAGGCTGTCAAAGATACTAGCAGCGAGAACTGGATGGTAGCTATGCAGGAAGAGATTGAGTCTCTCCACAAGAACTGTACATGGGATTTGGTTCAATTGCCCAAAGGCAAGCGAGCTATAGGCTGCAAGTGTGTGTACAAGAAGAAGAAAGGCTCTCCAGAGTCAGGTGGAGAAGTATTGCTTGAGAGCCCTTAGGGGCAGGATTGACGGGTGGCTAATTTAGTAAAGTTGTGCGGTGGAGAAGTGTGTTGGCTCAATTTTGTGGCAAAATCTTGCCGAGGTGGAGATATGAAGGAAAATATCCAAAAATAGGCCCAGGCCCATGACCATTTTTGACTTCTTCTTTTTTCCATATATTAGACTTTCCATATATTGGATTTCCATATATAGATTTCCATTATATAAGTCTGCATAGGACTGAATTTTCATATATAGATTTCCAATATATAAGCCTACATAGGATTGGATTTCCATATATAGACACTTGCCATGGTATATAAAGGGGCCTAAAGGTTCTCCACAAGATATCTTAAGTGTGCTCAATGTAAGTTGTTGAATAAGTTCAACACAAGAGCATCTCATTGTGCTCAATAAAATTGTTGAATAAGTTCAAAACAAGAGAGATAAAGTTGTTGAATAAGTTCAACACAAAAGTTTGAGAGAGTTTTGCCTTCTTCTCCTTTATTTTTGTGGTAGAGAGTTCTTGAGAGCATGGACAGAAGTGTTGAGAGAGCTATTCTAATTCCTTTTCTTCCTTATAGTGGACCTGAATCATCCTCGTTCGTGAAAGTAGACATCTTGGCCGAACCACGTAAATCATTGTCTTTGCGGTTGTGAATTTTCTCTGATTTCTTGGATTTATTTTCGTTGTGTCCCAACATGACGAATCCTCCCTTACAAGATCTCTAATGAGCTCTCTTCCTTCTTCTTCTTCGCAATTCTTTTAGTTTCCTTAAGGGCTTCCTCTAATGAACAAGCCACACCTTAGTTTTCATCAAGCACACCTATGTAGGCTTAGGAAAACCATTAAATAGGCTCTCTTAGAAGTTGATAAAGTTTGGAGGACTGTCGAAAACCTTACCAAAATCAGCTCCAATATGCGGACACCGTCCGAACCTTAATTCTAGTTTTTGGGAACCGGGAATTCCTATTCAGTCTGCACCTAGCACTAGAAAATCAAGTATACCGGTTTAGGGAACAAGGAATATGTCGGTTGCTTGTGCGCATTATGCGCATTAAGCTTTGTAAAATCCCGAAATCCTGTTTGGAAGAACCCGAATGCCGGTTGACTGTAGCTATTGCTTTGGCTCGTTTTTTAGCCCACCTTTGTGAGACCCCTCGTTGTGTTGGGAACACGGTGTGACCCGAATCGGAGTTGCCCCATGAGGTGCGATATTGAATTGGGTCAATATGCCTTAAAAGAGAATTCTCATGTAAGGCCTAAACCAATCCCAATTATCTACACCACATGATCCCACTTGAACGCTCAACCGGAAACGAGATACAATCCAACAATCTCCATCTTAGCTCGTTTCCGCTAGCCGAATAACCTTAGCACCTTGCTACATTTGTCCGTTCCCGCTAGTAGAACAACCTTAGCACCCATGCTACCTTTTGTTCGTTCCCGCCAGCCGAACAACCTTAGTACTCCTTACTACCTTTTTATTTGTTTCCGCCAGCCGAGCACCCAGGAGATCCAACATATTGTCATCTCGATCCGTTCAACCATAGAACCAAACCAACACGTTCATCCACACCATCATTGTGTACCAACCACAATGTCTTGCTCCACCTTGGGCTCGTCAAACCCACATTTGAAGCCAATTTGTGTAGTTGATGCTCCTACTCCACCTTGAGAAGAGATCATGTATATCCGTATATACGCATGAACGTTCAGCACCATCTGTCTCGAACCAATTAGAGCCGCTCAAACCAGCCCCGTAACCATGGGCTCTGATACCACTTGTTGGGAACGCGGTGTGACCCGAACCGGAGTTGGCCCATGAGATGCGATATTGAATTAGGGCCATATGTCTTAAAAGAGAATTCTCATGTAAGGCATGAACCAATTCCAATTACCTACACTACATGATCCCACCTCCTAACCGATGTGGGACTAAATTACCAACTCCATTGTCACCTCCCATTTGGGCGCTCAGCCGGAAATGAGAAACAACCCAACACGTTGAACACGAGCCACCACCAACAGGTATACCTACCTACCTAACTACCAAGGTTTATAGAAAAGGTGCAGTGTTCGAGTGTGTAACATTGCAATGGATTGATAAACTACTTTAGTACTACTTGTTAGGGTTTTGAGGGACAAGTAAGGTTATACCTTAAATATTTACTATATATAGAATACATTCTCAATAGTCAATCTAAATTGTTCAACAAGAAACTGAAAATGGGTTTGTATGCACCATCTTGAAATATTTATCTAACAACCTAGAGATGAACTAGTTTTTAGAATCAGAATTATCAAATAAAGAAACAATCAAAATTCAGTTATGTTTTCTTTTCATTTTTCCATGCACATGCTAACATCAATCTTCTTCTGAGAGTATATATCACAAAGTTAAATTTGGAGCAACAAATAAGCAGATATAACCATTTGAAAGTGTCATTTGATAGAGGAATAGCAACAAAATTTAGTCTAGGGAAAACCAAGCTAACAGTCCTAAACAAGCTTATTCAAGTATTCAGTGATGGGAATTATATTAACTACATAGTACTATAATCTCACAGAATGAGAAAATCCTACAGAACTTAGTGTTAATACTAATAAGAAATGATAGTCTGCATCTACATATTAGCAACACCACGTTCAACTTTGTACCATTGATCCACGTAGAAATAAATTTTAGAAACATTGGTAGTATTGGTAAAAGAAATCAGTTTCCAAAAGGCTTTTGAGGCACTACCAAGAATTTAGTGATACATGGACTAATGGTAATGAATGAAGCTGCAGGTGGAGTTGCAAATATGGAGAGTCAATCTACCATTCTCTACACAAATAAGTTCACTATTGAAATTGGCACAATTCTATTGATGCTGCTTTCTCATACCTGGAGTCCAAAATTGCTAGCATTGCAGTGATGGATACCCTCCTCTACAGATTTGATCCTAATGACAGGCAAGACGGGCCCAAAGGGTTCCTCCCAAGCAATCCTCATATCTGGGCTTACATGATCTAACAATAGCGGCCATATGAGATTTCCTTCCCTCTTGTACTCTTGGCAAAATGTTGCCCCTTTTTGCTTGGCATCAATAACCAAACCTTCGATGAAATTTGCTGACGACTCGGACACCACAGGAGTGATATCACAGTCTTCCTCTGGCGGTCCAACTGTTAACTTTGCCACCTTGGTCTTCACCTTGTCCACGAGAACATCGGCGACTGACTCTATTATCAGTACAACCTTAACTGCGGTGCATCTCTGACCACTGAAGGAAAGAAAGAAAAACTGATTATAACTGTTCCTGCCAAAGTGTAAGGATTCTCTCTCTAAGAGTACTGCAGCTTGAACGGCAGCATGTAAATTTACCAGGATTGTGACCAGAACTCATTCATAACTTTACCAACTTCTTAAGCAATGGAATATATGAAGAAAGCCTAGAAGCTTAGAACATTGAAAATTATATTCACCAATATTCCTTCCCTCACTCGGAAACTGAAGGGTTAAATATTGACTCAAATCCAATGTATATTGACTCAAATCCAATGTGGCAATGACATGGAAATGTGACTCTTGTTGGATGCTGACATATATAAAACTAGAGATTTTGTTAGAATTAGCTCATGTTTATTTAAAAGGATTGTGTTTATTTCTAGTTTGCAGAATATTGACTCAAATCCAATGTGGCAATGACATGGAAATGTGACTCTTGTTGGATGCTGACATATATAAAACTAGAGATTTTGTTAGAATTAGCTCATGTTTATTTAAAAGGATTGTGTTTATTTCTAGTTTGCTGTATCATCCGATACGGACGATACCGATACGATTTGACAGATTCTAATCTTATACCTACTGATACCGGCACTAGGGTCTTTTTTCCAATCAATTCGACAAAGAAAATTGAATGAAAAAGAGTTGTAAAAGGATAGTAAGTTTGTAAAAGTATGTAAAAGAAGAAAATTTATCTATTGTAGGTAAATCAATCGGCAATGGAAACTACTATTTAGTTCAATTTTAAAACTACTAAGAAAAACAACACATAAAATACTTAAAACTATGCCTAAATATATAAAATATTTTTTCTAAAATTTTAATAATTTATTAATAATTATTTGCTTTCAATACCAAAAAATTCGATACGCCGATCCAAAACCACCGATTCCGATACTCATAGCAAGGGTCCGGTACCGATTCCGATATCGATACAATGAAACCTGGTTTATGCATGTCTTAGATTAATTAGCATTAGTTTAAAGTTCAAATTAGTTTCTTGTAGGTTAAGAAAGATGAGATGGCTAAAATTATTGTAGGGTTAAGGTTTTAGGCTATAAATACATGTGCCTCTTTCGAACAAAAAAAGGAGACATTGGGAGTATCTAAGTACTTTTTCCCTTCTTTTGGTTGAGGGTTGGGTCCAACTTTATAGAGAAATTGTGGGGCTAGGGTTTGGGAGATTTGACTGTAGTTTCAAAAATGCAGTGAAAGAAATTTGTTCTTCGTCAATTATTAATTGTTTGTATAGTCTATATACATATATTCAAGAAATTGGTATAAGAGCAAGGTCTGAAAAGCGTCATTAAGAAGATACGAATATGGCAAGTTTGAAGTTCAAGATTTTGAAATTTAATAGGAAGAATAATTTTGCTTTGTGATATTTGAATATGTGAGACTTGTTCGTTCAACAATGATTGTTGAGGGTGCTCTTAGAAAGAAACTGTTATTCCCGAAACAGATCGTTAGATGGAAATCTCGATCTCTTAGAGAGAGATGAATACTCGTTCTCTAATGAGGTACGAGGTTGAAGACTCGATCTCTAATGAGAACTCGAGTTGATGTCACGGTCTCTAATGAGAACCGGAGTTGATGAAGGCACCTTTGCTGGGGTGATTAAGATCACCGTTGCTCAAAACAAGATTCGTCCTATTGCGATCTGCTCCCAGGAACCAGCAAGTTCGAAAGAACTTCTGGAATGCTCGCTGTCACCTCCTTTCTCGAACACAAAAAACTCCAATGGACTCCAATAGCAGCGAGGGCACAGCTCTCTTCGTCTCTTAATTTCAGCGTAAGTGCTCAATGAAGGCACGAAGAGAGTATTTATAGAGAAGGGCCAAAACCCTAATTCAAATCCTGGCCGTAATTGATTGCGAAAAGATAGGAGTGAATAATGGAAAGATTTGAATGAATTAAATTCAAATCCCACAAAAGATTGATCTGATTAATTGACTCAATTTTTCCATAACCGCTCAAATCTTCCAATCAGCCACATCATGAACCACCTGTGCCCTTTAGCCGACTCAGCCCGTCAGCCAGCGTGCTTGCACATAGCTGCGCAGCAGCACAGACACGCAGTCCGCTACGCGCAGCACAGACACGCAGCCCTGCAAGCAAGCAGCAACGTCACAGCACAGCAGCGCAGCCCCGCGGCTCCTGCGCAACCCCTGCGTGCACCTGCGCGGCCCCTGCGCATGCGACTCGCACAGAAGACGAGCGCACGAGCGCATCAACTGTGCACAAGGCGTAATGCGCCGATGATGACGTGCTAAGTGCAAAGTGCGCCAACAAAACGCCACTTTGCACCCTTGAGCCCGAGTTCGAGCCCGAGCCCGACCCCGAGTCCGAGTCGCTAAGCCCCTTCAGGGATTAGCTCCATAGGAAAATAATCCTATGAGCATGACAAAAATCACTAATGCTTCTTTGTTGGGTTAGCCTTCTTTCCACTAGAAAAATCTCCCCACATGGCACCCCCTATGAGCATGACAAAAATCACTAATGCTTCTTTGTTGGGTTAGCCTTCTTTCCACTAGAAAAATCTCCCCACATGGCACCCATATGCCTCTCCACACCTCATGTGATTCTCTCAACACAAGCAAAGCTTTATATAGAGATACAATCCATTTGACCTAGACAATATGGGACTATCTTTCAAGTTCTCTAAGACAAAACACCAACAATCCCCCACATATCTCTATATATGGGTTGAGTGTTCCCCACAGTGACTGTCCATCATGCATTAGGATAGATGTCGCTACGACATGAATCTTTCCGCATTGGTTAAATAACAGCATGATACAAGAATGGACTATGCCTTGAATTCTGCTCCATGGCTGCAATTATTCTCACTCACACAATGACATCAACTGTGTTTCTGGCTGCACATTAAAGACCTTGTGCTAGCCGGATTTCGATGTATGTATCTTGGGTGTCTACAAGATTTCCCTCAATAGACGGCATACATCTCTATTCATACACTGTAGGTGAGTTCTTTTAAACAGTCTTTGGCATGAAGCCTTTTACTTCCTTGCGGTGCTACACCGCTATGACATAGCCCAAAGCCGAGGCACTACCTCATGTGGTGTCATACCACCTATAGCATGAGGCCCAGCCTCTTTGTAGTGTCAAACTACCCAGTATGAAGCCTTTTGCTTCCTTGCGGTGTTACGCCGCCGTGACATGACTTGCAAAGTCGAGACACTGCCTCATGTGGTGTCACCCACTGTAACATAAGGTCCAGCCTCTTTGTAGTGCTGCCTACCACTCTTCATTCATTATACAACATTAGGCCATCTTGCCTATGTGCGATGTTATGCCGCTGTGACTTGGCTCGAAGTCGAGGCTTTACCCTCACTAGGTACCTCATGTGGTGTCACCCCACTGTAGCATGGAATACTACGCTCCTTAGTAGTGTTGTGCTACCCGTGTTTCCTGTAAAACACGCCAGACATCCCAGATGTCCGAGAACTCATTAAGGCTTCCAAGCCATCCTCCCACAGGACTTTGTTCTTTGTACAGAACAATCAGTAGACAATATTGGTTCTGGGTTAATCACCCCGCAACATCCCAAAGGATTGCCCACTACTCCTGATATTCTTCCAGTCAATGGTCCTTCTTCGAACTAAAAGCTAGATGCCTAGCAGATTTCTCTTTGAACTAATAGGATAAAACTTTATAGTAGAATTACAAAGACACAATATCAGAGTGTCTTCAAGCCCATCTTACATGTGTCTTCAACCAGCTGGCGCTTGAGACCTTTGGTGAACGGATCTGCCAGATTCTCTTAACTTCGAACATCAACTACGACAATGACTCCTCTTTTAATAAGATCATTTATCACTCTGTGCCTTAAGCGCACAGTCCTTTTCTTGCCATTGAAGAGGTCATTCGATGTCACCGATGCAGTCGCCTGGTTGTCGTAGTATATCGGTACCGTCGATATCTCCGGACGCCACTTGGTACTCAAGGAGTCTCGGGAGCTCCATCCCAGCCTTTATCTCCACAAATATCCTAGCGTACATCAGTCTAGTGTGGAAAGTCGTAGACTCATCCGCCTTGATCGGCTTGCCAACCAAACTGGCCAATCTCATGAGTAGAGGGATGCTCCAGTATTTCACTAGCAGAGCTCCCCGAAGCCGTGGGGGAGGCGTCTTGATCCCGGCGGTGATGCCCTAGCAGAGCTCCCCGAAGCCATTTTCTATATATATATATATATATATATATATATATATATATATAATGTTTTGATATTTTTAATTTGGCCCCTCATCAAATTAGATTTATCTCCGGTATCTACACATTATTTCCATAGCAATTATACCCTTAAGCCAATTTTCCAAATATACCACTTTAATTTGGCTTAATTATTTAGATAGCCCATCACAATTAATTTTCCATGTGTGGCCCCTATTATTGAATAATTCCAACATTCATTTATTAACTTATATACATGAGGTGTCTTAGCTCAAGTTATTGGTATGGAAGGGGGGGGGGGGGGATTTACTAGTGGACGAGGTTCAAATCCCATAATAATTATTTATTTTGTCACTATTTTTTGGAAAAAATCCCTTTGGAGCAAAGCCTCAAAGGAGCCTACCTCGGACTCGAAAATGAGTGAAGGGCACAAAGTGGCACTTTCATGGTGCAGTTTGCACTTCGCACATTTGCGTCGGACACGAAGATGGTGCAAGAGCAGCGAGGTTGTAAAGGACGCGCTCTTGCGTGTCTGGCGTAGAGTTGTAGCCAAAGTAGGCGGTAGCTCGCTAGTAGCTCTGCGAAAGCAGGTTGTAGCCTTGCGGTAGTAGCACAGTGGCCTCATGGCTACCCGCTAGTAGTTTTGCGGATTGCTCCACGTGATTTCTTCGCAATAGCTTGTTGCAAGTTGTTCAGGTTGTAACTGTCCTTTTATTTAGGGAGTTACTCTAGTAACTCCCCGATTCATTAGGGATTACTTCCTGGTTATTTGCCTACGTTTTTAGTGGGCAGTTACTACAGATAGGAGGATTGCTCCCCTATAAATAAGTGATCCAACACTTATAAGTTTTTAGGAAAAAAGTTACAATAGAGAAGAGAAGAAAAATTAGACAGTTTCCTCTCTTTAGCAACCAAAGTTTTTGCAACGTTCAAGCGCTTGTCCGAGTGATCCATCAGTGCGTCAGCACTTTATTTGAGTTGTTCGACAAAGGGTGGTGATAAAGAACGTTCCAGAAGTCCTTTAGAATTTGATGGTTCCTAGAGCAAATCAAGGGAGATGGTCGAATCTCGCTTTGAGCAACAGTAATTTTGATCACCCCATCATGCAATATTCCTACAACAGTCTTACTGCTTTCTTTTCATCAATGGATATTTTACGCTTGCCAGTTTTGGTAGCAGATCATTTTGCTTTTAATGATTTTTATCGATGTCAAATTTTTATAGCAAGCTATACTTGCTGTCAAGAGATTAGTCTTCACAGACTTGTATGGATTTTTATGAAATTCTATAACAGGTTTGAAATGCAATCTTATTGTCTGTCCTCTTTTCTATGACTGTTTGTGGTACTTTAAGTTTTTTTGGGGGGTTTAGATCTTTATTCCTACATTTTTAGAGAATTTTTGGCGTATATTGAATGGGCTTGCAGTTTGATTCTTGACAAAAATTTTGTATTACTAAAATTGCTCTGCCTCGTATGTGTTCCAGTAGGAGGTTTAGTCTTAAGTGGTACATTTAAAATATAAATCAATGAACTTGTCAAATATTATGGACGGCAGCTTTGTTTGCAATCTGTTAATCATTTTTTTATATTATTGTATGTCTATAAGATTTGTCATTCTTTTAGTATATATGTTGCAGTAGGTTGTATTAATCTTTGTGTTCAGAGTATGTTCTAATGTCATATTTGTACTTCAATGTTGAATAAATTGTCAAAAGGCTCTTATGTTAATTAATAATGTTTGAACTAATTCATATTCCTCTTTTTTGGTATCCTTCTCTATAGTTTTAGAAGTATCATAAGTTGTTTTATTTTTAACATAGATAATATAAACTGACTGCTATTTCTACTTTTGTTGGTTTAGGTATTACAAAGACTTGCAAGGGAATTGAATTATTATGTTCATCAGGTATGTAGTCTGAGTTTATTTCTATTTTGAGCATTATGTGAGTAATATTATTTGTTTGCTTTCTTATTCTTATGAGTACCATACCATATTTATGGTCTTTATCTCTATGTGTTTCTGTTATTGTCTTCTGTTTAGCATGCGGTTTTTGTTGTTGTTCTTGATTTTGTAAGAAGTTTCTTTATATTTTTTTCCTGTTTATACTTTATACATAAAATGAAATTTACATTACTTAGAATGACTCTTAGTTTAAACTATGTGCAATAGTGTTGAGCTTCTTTAAAATTTGAGTCTTCAAACTTGTAATCTCTTTAAGTTAGGAAGGCTCCAGTCTGCCCGTATCAGCATGAAACAAATACTCCTTTCCATTAGCCAATTAAGAATCCAACATAGTTCCTTTTCTAATAGCTGGAGTGTTTCATTTAGTATAATTTACCACCCTAGTCTTGGAGAGGCTAAGCTATATCACCTGTAAGAGAAACCTCCTTTTACTATATTAGCAGCAACCAAATCCAAGTCTGCATCTTCTAGCACAATGCATGCATCTTTGCCTCCAAGCTCCATTTGAAGAGGGATCATGCCAGCCTTCTTTGAAATGGCAATTCCAGTATCACCACCAGTAAAACTGCAAATCCAAGATTTTTCTTATAAGAATACTTATTAAGATAGTCCTAGAAAAATCTAAAAGAAATTGCAGGTTTAAAATTGAATTAGCTGACCTTATGCAGTCAATTCCAGGGTGCATCGTCAAAAAGTCACCAATTTCAGATCCTTTTCCCGTGATGCAACTTATCAGGCCTTTCGGGAAGCCAGCTAAGTGAAAGCAATGAACCATGTGTAGAGCTGCTACGGCACCCTGTATCGGAATAAATTAAGGAGCAATGTTTCAGATTAAATGAAGCCTGCGAATTTACTTATTAAGTTCACCATGTTACCTGAGTTGGAGGTTTGAGCACAAGGGCATTGCCAGCGATAAGAGCAGGAGCAATTTTAGAAACTGCCAGGTTAACTGGGTAATTGAAAGGAGGGATTGCTAAGATGACACCAAGAGGGATCTGCAAACAAATGCGAAGAACTAATTTGAGCAACCGTAAAGAGAAGGAGAAGAGAGCATCTCTTTTTGCATCCAAGGTTCAAAGTATCGGTATCGCTATCGGACATTTAGTATGAGTATCGCTATCGGACATTTAGTATGAGTATCGGTATCGGCAGTATCGGCAATAAAAGATTATATATATATATATATATATATATATATATATATATATATATATGGGAGCGGATCAAAAGTCCCCCTTAGAAAACGCCCTAAAAAACCCCTCACTCTAATCCGTAATTTAATGTTAATGTTAATATTAATGTTAATATTAATGTTAATGTTAATATTAATGTTAATATTAACATTAAATACTAAAATTAACATTAAACTTAACTTTAAAATTAATATTAACATTAACATTAATATTAACATTAACATTAACATTAATATAAAAATAAAAATAAATATTAATATTAATATTAACATTAATTTTAACATTAATATTAATATTAACATTAAATTACGGATTAGAGTGAGGGGAGTTTTTAGGGGGTTTTCTAAGGGGGGCTTTTGATCCGCGCCCTCTATATATATATATATATATATATATATATATATATATAGAGGGAGCGGATCAAAAGTCCTGCCCCCCCCTCCCCCACCCCACCCCACCCACCCCCCCTCCCCCCCCCCCCCCCGCCCCGCACCATCGGATCGGGGGGACTGCGTGGGGCATGCGCACGATCCAACGGTCGAGGACGACGGGGGTTCGGACCAATATATATATATATATATATATATATATATATATATAAAAAATATATATATATATATATATAGGACTGTTCTAGAACCAACCGACTGGTTTGGTATTATGAAACCAGCCTATGTTATACACGTTGGATTGAACTTGCATGGTTGAGATTAAAAGGTGTAGACCCCACCACCTTTTTAAGTCATTTAATCTCAACCATGCAATTCCAATCCAATGTGTATAACAAAGGTTGGTTTCATAATACAAAACCAGCAGGCTGGTTTTGGAGCATTTCTGATATATATATATATATATATATATATATATATATATATATATATATATATTGGAAAAAGGGTAAATTTTATTCCAACTCAACACATAATCATACAATCAGAGTGGGGCTCCCACTCATCAGGTTTCCATAGTTTTTACATCAAAATCAATGTTATGGAGGATGCCTACAGGAGGGGTGGTAAGTCCCTCGAAGATGCGACGGTTCCATTCCCTCCATACATGCCAGACAGCAGCAGCCAGCCGTACTCTAGCAGTCTTGAACCAACCATGCCCTCTCCCTCTTCGGTCCCGAATCTCATTGATAATGTCACCGATCCCCCTTCCAGAGTCACATCCGTCCAGCGCACGACATTGTTCATTCCAGATGTACCAGGCCACCTCACACTCAAATAATAAGTGTAGCTCCCCTTCCCATTTTTAAAAAAAAAAATATTTTAATATTATTTTATTATCGATATTATCAAGGATGTTATTATGCAATATTTTTATTATTAACTGGCTATATTATTATTGTGGTCATGGAGAATAAATTATTATTATTAGTTATTAATTGTCTACTATTTATCAAAGAATGTATATATAGATATATGTGTATTTATATATAAAAACGTATATAAATATATGAGTATTTGTATATATAAATGTATATAGAAATTTCGGTGTATGTATAGGTACATAAATTATATATCTATATATGTGTGAATAAATGAATATACCTGTATTTATCTGTGTATATATAATATTCTATATGTGCGTATATATAGATAAATACAAGGGTAAATATTGTGTGTAAATATATATAGATAATATACATATAAGAGTATTATATATTAATAAGTAATAGAATATAAGAAATAGATTATAAAAAAAAAAAGAGAAAAACAAAAACAAAAACAAAAACAAAAAAAAGAAGCAGTAACAGCCCCAGGCCAGCCCGGCCCTCTCGCGCACAACAAAACACCTAAGCCCTCGGTTTTGAATAGCAGTAGCAAAACCAAGTCTCAACCAAGCCAGGCCCAACTGTCCCCCCAATTGCTGAACCCGAGCAGCAAAGCTCGACTAAACCGAGCTGTTGCAGAATATACTCGACGAGTATATATGTGAGATGAAACTCTCAAACCCTAACACCTATCACGAGCGCCACCACCACGGCCTGGCGCACCCCCACAGAGCGTGCGCCACCCTGGGCGCCGCCGCGCGCGGCCAAGGGGCGGCCAGGAAGCCTCGCGCGCACGGGGACAACCAAAACAGAGCAGCAGTGGCGAGTTATCGCCCAATGTTTGAGGTATGATTTCTCTCTATGTATTTCACAAATCTCCGATCCGTAAATTGCTATAGAGAGCCTATTAGACCCTCTTCCAACCCCTTCAGATGGATTTTATTCTGGGACCGTACAAACCCTAGAAAATCGACGCGAAGTCGAGAAATTTCCCGTTCAAAAACAGAACAGAGAACCGACCAACATCCTATATTGGAAGGTCGATTCTGGTCAAACCAATGGCCTACCTAGAAATCTGGTTAAAGGCAGTCCTAGACAACATATAGGGCTTCCCAACCCTTTTCGTGGATTTGGAAATCATCGACTACGTGTCGAGAAATCCGATTCCGAAGTTGACCGAAAACCTGTTTTTAAATTCAATGAAATCCATCCACACGACGTGCGTCACGCCAATCCGGACGACGTGGTCGCGTACCGAAAGGATCGAAAGCTGCGTAACGGCTTTGTGGTTGTGTGGGCTTTGACGAAATTCAAATCGGTCGCGTGTGCGCGACGAATTTGATGCGTATCCGTCGAAATTCACCGTATCGTGCACGTTGCAAATTCTCCAATTACTTTGTACACGCTCATCGGATCGAGACAAAACTTGCGCCAATAGGACCGTATCGTTTTTCTGGTCCTGTATGCCAAGTTTGGTCCGATTCTGAGACTGTGGATAAAATCACCGTTTTGCGGGCCCCACGGTCCCACTCAACGAGCGATTTTGTGCACGGCCCGCCGGAATCCAATTTTGGACATACGGTTGGGTTCGTATCGAAAAACCGGATCCGTAGACATGTAGTTTGACGACTTTAGAGACCATTGACTCTGACACGCTTTTCGGTGCAAAGCGGGTCCAACGGCGGACATCGTTTTGGCCCGAAATTACCGTTTTGCCCCTGTGTCCAAAATTGGACTTAAGGACAGGCAATCCTAACTAATTTGACTATTCTGAGATCATTGGTATTGTCTATTTCAGCATCCGGGGACTGTTGTACGGGTTTTGACTATAGTGGCACATTGAGTAGTTCAGATTATCGGTTTCACCAGCAAAGGACCACAGGCGAGTACAGTTTATTGTCTGCATTTCGATATTGATTTTCACTATATTTCATTGATTGGCCATTGGTTATGTGATTATTTTCTATTAAAATTGTTGAGTCGGGAATGAGAAGTACCAACGATGTGTGATCTGACCTTAGACCGTGTAGACCGTGTTGCATTTATTTCTTGTAGACCGTGTTACATTTATTTCTTGTAGACAGTGTAGACAGTGATTTATTTATTGCAAAGTAGACCGTGTAGACAGTGATTTATTTATTGCATTTAATCTGTGTAGTTCGTGATTATTATTCTGTAGACAATGTTTCTTTATTGCAATATTTTTTGTAGACCGTGTAACTGTAGACCGTGTAATTGTAGACCGTGTAACTGTAGACCGTGTAACTTTAGACCGTGTAGACCGTGTCGCATAATTGTCCCGAGACCGATCACATATCAAAGGTACTTCTAACGGTGGAAAGTATATGAGTCTATTTATTACTATTGATTTTTCTTACGGCTTTACTGTTATTTTCAAAACTCATGATTGATGTCTAACCTTTGTTTTATAGTCATTTTCTTTATTGAGATTGCATTCAGTGGATTGTGCTCGTTCCATTCCTGACTGGAAACCAACATTTTCAGGTTAGCCGTGGATTCACTTAGCATGGGAGATACGGGGATACTTGCAGTCAGGAGCCTAGAGTCTAGTTAGATAGTTGAGTTGTAGTCATTCTATAATTGTACAAGTTTATGTTTTATGCAAAGGTAAAACTTGTGATCTTTGTAAATTAAATTAATCTTGTGAATGATTATTATTTGTGATTTGATCTTTATGGCCGTGACAGCGTTCTACCGTCGATACTGCGGCGTAGGCTGGCTTGGACACGTCTCGTATCCGTTTAAAAAAAAACGGGTGCGGGTCGTGACAAGTTTTTGTGGTGGCCCATGCAGGTCTGTCTTCGCAAATCATGCGAACTCGTGATAGTACTTAAGTTAGCCGTACTATTACGAGCCTGCGACAAGGAAATGCTCATTCACGAATTAGGATTAATTTAATTGAATGACTAGGATTAGGAGTCCCTTATACAATTTACCGATGGGTAGTCTAGGCCATGCAATATAGCTGAGAATTATTAAATTTTTGATAGCTTGTCAGATCCCCATAGGTGCACAATTATCTCTTGATATGACGATATGAACCAATGTGGAAAGATTATTCACTTGGTGATTCAGAGCTTCCTAGAAGTAATGATCTAATCTAGATGAATTATTTAATTCCTTCTCTCTGCCTCTTAGATATCATCCTCATATCTTAGTCGAGTTGCCTATTTAGTTTCTATTTGGCCAGGAATTACTATTTTGTATAAATTCAGATTATTGTTATCCATACGATCCTCGAGTTAGTTTCAATTCAAAGTTTTCCTCAAGGGTTTGAATACACGTAGAGTAGGTACTAGAATGTTGTATTCCTTTTTCTTCAGTTATTTCCTCCCTGTTCAATCTTTTAAAGATTGTGACTGATAGGACAAATATTTATGCCTTATTACATAGTCGACTTGTTTGAATCTCTAGAAGCTCAGGGATATTTTATAGACATAGTCACGAGAATGTTAGTTAACCCATACTGGCAGGACAACAGCGCACTGTCGCCATTTATTTAAATTTTGGAGACTAGGGATTCACTGCAACCAGCAGCGCACTGGCGAGACACGACCCCTAGAGTTGAAATTAGTTTAAGAAAATATAAGTTATAGAATATTGCTAAACTATAGCGAGTGGTCCTCTTTGACCATAGTCACCCTTGTGTCAATATAAGTTAGAGTAACGGATAGCATATCACCCTGAAATCACGAATCCAAGGGTTTACTACAGTCCGAGTATACGGGCGAGGCATAACTCTCGGTGAAATGATTTCAGACGTGATTACAAGTTTAGGATACTATGGAGGATAGGACAATGCCATGTATGTTCCGTAAGACCCAAAGCCAATATTAGTGGCTGTTTGTAAGTTGGGTGGTATACCCCGATCTAGCATTTAGTAGTTCTTGTGAGTTATTGACGAGGAAATTGATGGCACTAATAATTTTGCCTAGAATATAAAAGTTAGAAGTCCATACCCATTAGTCGACCAATGCCTTATGGATAAGAAGATAGTAGGAGGACCGTATAAGCAAGAACACCAGGCGAGGTGTTGAACCTCGCAAAACTCGAACTACTTGTGCCTTCTTTCAAAAATATTGTATATTTGTAATTTGACTATTTTGACCACTGTTGCTATCACAGCCTAGTTTTGCAAGCTCACTCTTTTATCGAGCTTGATTCAAGACATATGTTTATTGGGGACGCCCACTAACTTATTGTCTAATCAGAATCAGTGTATTATGGTCTGATCAACCATGATGCATTTGGTTCGCTCTTCGTTTAATTACACTTACGTGGATGGAGATATATAGGTATCTAGGATCTCATCCGCGACTGCTTTGACAATTCCTTTTGAATTATATGTTCGCCTTTGAATCATGAAATTGTATTCAGTGACATCTCCCTTGAACTCTTTATTGTTTTTGTCTTCCATTGATTTGGAAAGACGGAAGCTCATAATTGGTAGAGAGATACAGAGTATTTCCATGGTTATGATAGTTGTATACACAAGTGTAGCTACCATCGGATAGTCATATGACTGAATTACTCGTTCTCCTCTCGACCCTCAAACTACTATTGAGACCTTCTAGCCATTCGAATTTGAGAATGATTAGGGTTTTACCCTTAGTCGAAATGCCTACCTAGGAGACTACCTATTCTTTAGAGACCAAGTTGCGAGTCTCTAATTAATTGCTGGAAGCTTGCCTTAACTAGCAACCCTTAAGCCTTGAACCAACCCTTCCTCGACCGAAGCTATAGTTAGACATGAGATGAGTGGACAATAGAGTAATCATTATAGTGACACTCATCCCGAGATTGGTTTTCAACAAATATTACTCTAGCTATGTAAATTTTGATATTAAGACCTAACTAGTGTTGGAGCACCACAATCACTAGTTTAGCTAATACCATAGATTAAATACCCTGTCAGATTGAGATATACCAGTTGTCAACAACAACGCATGATCACTACAGCCCATACCACTAGAACCCTTATGACAATAGTCTGATAGGTTTGACACAACTAGATATTCACGACTCAGTTGTTAGAAATCTCTTCATAGGACATGCCTTGGAGCTGGTTACCCCGTCGATAACTCTTGTACATTATGGATGGGTATGTTCCTCTATGTTATCGACCATGTGTTATTATACACCCTCGTTTCTCATCTATTGAGGAATGATCATTGACTTGACTTACATCTACCATATTCCGTTACGCCGTGCCTTATTCTTCATTTACAAGAGTCGAGGTACAATATTCGGACATTGGAATTTTTCTAACCTCTTATTCCTAAAATCATATCCTAACTTCTAAGGTGGGTTGACTGTAAGTCTCCTAGAATTTTGGGAGTATATGAAGATTATAGATTGACTAGAATGATTTTCCACTAGGGTGACAATTAGTGCCCTTGGACTTCCACTTTTCATTTAGATCATTTTGTGTCCCCGGCTGTGTCATTAATATTCGGAGCACGAGACCAGTTGTTACCTTCCAACAAATTGCATATGTAAGATCTAGACGAGTCCACCTTCATCTAGGTATATCATGTCCCACTCAAACCCGTCCCCTTGTACTCTATTTTTATGGTACGACTTTCAGGTAGAAAGGACTAGTTATAACCCTTACCATAGTACCGGTAAACTTCGCGACTTCAATTAGAGACTCAACCTTGACTTAATTCCTTCGACCCAATATATGGTGGTGATCTACTCGAAGCCCACTACGCACATACCACTAGTGTGCCACTCGATAGAGGCCTCTTGTGCTACTTAAACACAAAGGTCACTGAAGACTTATTTTTGGGCTTTAGGGACCTAGTTAACCATTCCGACTGCCCAACTAGTTCAACCATTGGAGTTAAAGCCTATTCTAGGGTACCCTAACCTAGTAGAATAATTTTATCATTTAGGAACTTGTCCCGTCCATAAAGATTGAAATCCAAGGTTTATCCAACCAACGAGTGATGTCCAAATAGGGAAACCATTAAAACCCATCCATTCGTACCACCATATTTGGACTATAAAATTTAACCATTTGAGACAGGTCCCTATACCTATTATAGAACCTTCACCTCTTAGAGTGTGAAGTCATTTGTAACCCTTATTCCATCTATCTGGAAGTTGCGATACGATCTTGTATTGTATTTTATCTCTTGCTTGTGTGTTTAAATAACCACGGAATAGATCACAACCTTGATTTCTCAAATTCTGTTCTATCATGAAATCGTGCTTAGTTTTGATTTCAAGAACGGAATTTCCGTAGTGCATAGGTTGCAAGCCTCTCTAAGAAACGAAGGGTCTCTTCGAAGTTAGCCAGTGATTGGAACAAAGTAGCCCAATCTAGCTAATAAATCAATGGTTCATAAGGTCCACTTTATCTGTATCTTTTGATATCCTCTACCGCTCTTGAAACTTCGTGCTTGTTCACAGTTATTCTTCCTCGTCTTTTCGTACCATTGACTCTCGTCCTTCCTATTTTGGGGGTCGATAACCGTGTTGTTTAGAATTTAGCAGAAGTATAGTATAAGTTAGTTGATATTTGAATTTTGGGGTGCTTGATAGATATACGAGGGTTATAGATACCATAGGCGATAGATACCTATTGGAAGAATTTGAGCAACTAGTTGGAAGATTATAAGATTTTGTGACCTGTGTTTTGAGGGAGTAGTGTGATTAAAGGTGGGTAGAAGTTTTCGAGAGTTTGTAGTTACAAGGGCTATTAGAAATATATGATAAACAAAATTTGAGGAGAGGGGGACTTACTTTTTAAGGATTAAATTTTAGGCATATCTACGAATTAGAATTTCGAGGACGAAATTATTTTAAGGTGGGTAGATTTGTAGCTCCCCTTCCCATTTTAAAAAAAAAAAAATTTTAATATTATTTTATTATCGATATTATCAAGGATGTTATTATGCAATATTTTTATTATTAACTGGCTATATTATTATTGTGGTCATGGAGAATAAATTATTATTATTAGTTATTAATTGTCTACTATTTATCAAAGAATGTATATATAGATATATGTGTATTTATATATAAAAACGTATATAAATATATGAGTATTTGTATATATAAATGTATATAGAAATTTCGGTGTATGTATAGGTACATAAATTATATATCTATATATGTGTGAATAAATGAATATACCTGTATTTATCTGTGTATATATAATATTCTATATGTGCGTATATATATAGATAAATACAAGGGTAAATATTGTGTGTAAATATATATAGATAATATACATATAAGAGTATTATATATTAATAAGTAATAGAATATAAGAAATAGATTATAAAAAAAAAAAAAAAAAAAGAGAAAAACAAAAACAAAAACAAAAAAAAGAAGCAGTAACAGCCCCAGGCCAGCCCGGCCCTCTCGCGCACAACAAAACACCTAAGCCCTCGGTTTTGAATAGCAGTAGCAAAACCAAGTCTCAACCAAGCCAGGCCCAACTGTCCCCCCAATTGCTGAACCCGAGCAGCAAAGCTCGACTAAACCGAGCTGTTGCAGAATATACTCGACGAGTATATATGTGAGATGAAACTCTCAAACCCTAACACCTATCACGAGCGCCACCACCACGGCCTGGCGCACCCCCACAGAGCGTGCGCCACCCTGGGCGCCGCCGCGCGCGGCCAAGGGGCGGCCAGGAAGCCTCGCGCGCACGGGGACAACCAAAACAGAGCAGCAGTGGCGAGTTATCGCCCAATGTTTGAGGTATGATTTCTCTCTATGTATTTCACAAATCTCCGATCCGTAAATTGCTATAGAGAGCCTATTAGACCCTCTTCCAACCCCTTCAGGTGGATTTTATTCTGGGACCGTACAAACCCTAGAAAATCGACGCGAAGTCGAGAAATTTCCCGTTCAAAAACAGAACAGAGAACCGACCAACATCCTATATTGGAAGGTCGATTCTGGTCAAACCAATGGCCTACCTAGAAATCTGGTTAAAGGCAGTCCTAGACAACATATAGGGCTTCCCAACCCTTTTCGTGGATTTGGAAATCATCGACTACGTGTCGAGAAATCCGATTCCGAAGTTGACCGAAAACCTGTTTTTAAATTCAATGAAATCCATCCACACGACGTGCGTCACGCCAATCCGGACGACGTGGTCGCGTACCGAAAGGATCGAAAGCTGCGTAACGGCTTTGTGGTTGTGTGGGCTTTGACGAAATTCAAATCGGTCGCGTGTGCGCGACGAATTTGATGCGTATCCGTCGAAATTCACCGTATCGTGCACGTTGCAAATTCTCCAATTACTTTGTACACGCTCATCGGATCGAGACGAAACTTGCGCCAATAGGACCGTATCGTTTTTCTGGTCCTGTATGCCAAGTTTGGTCCGATTCTGAGACTGTGGATAAAATCACCGTTTTGCGGGCCCCACGGTCCCACTCAACGAGCGATTTTGTGCACGGCCCGCCGGAATCCAATTTTGGACATACGGTTGGGTTCGTATCGAAAAACCGGATCCGTAGACATGTAGTTTGACGACTTTAGAGACCATTGACTCTGGCACGCTTTTCGGTGCAAAGCGGGTCCAACGGCGGACATCGTTTTGGCCCGAAATTACCGTTTTGCCCCTGTATCCAGAATTGGACTTAAGGACAGGCAATCCTAACTAATTTGACTATTCTGAGATCATTGGTATTGTCTATTTCAGCATCCGGGGACTGTTGTACGGGTTTTGACTATAGTGGCACATTGAGTAGTTCAGATTATCGGTTTCACCAGCAAAGGACCACAGGCGAGTACAGTTTATTGTCTGCATTTCGATATTGATTTTCACTATATTTCATTGATTGGCCATTGGTTATGTGATTATTTTCTATTAAAATTGTTGAGTCGGGAATGAGAAGTACCAACGATGTGTGATCTGACCTTAGACCGTGTAGACCGTGTAGACCGTGTTGCATTTATTTCTTGTAGACCGTGTTACATTTATTTCTTGTAGACAGTGTAGACAGTGATTTATTTATTACAAAGTAGACCGTGTAGACAGTGATTTATTTATTGCATTTAATCTGTGTAGTTCGTGATTATTATTCTGTAGACAATGTTTCTTTATTGCAATATTTTTTGTAGACCGTGTAACTGTAGACCGTGTAATTGTAGACCGTGTAACTGTAGACCGTGTAACTTTAGACCGTGTAGACCGTGTCGCATAATTGTCCCGAGACCGATCACATATCAAAGGTACTTCTAACGGTGGAAAGTATATGAGTCTATTTATTACTATTGATTTTTCTTACGGCTTTACTGTTATTTTCAAAACTCATGATTGATGTCTAACCTTTGTTTTATAGTCATTTTCTTTATTGAGATTGCATTCAGTGGATTGTGCTCGTTCCATTCCTGACTGGAAACCAACATTTTCAGGTTAGCCGTGGATTCACTTAGCATGGGAGATACGGGGATACTTGCAGTCAGGAGCCTAGAGTCTAGTTAGATAGTTGAGTTGTAGTCATTCTATAATTGTACAAGTTTATGTTTTATGCAAAGGTAAAACTTGTGATCTTTGTAAATTAAATTAATCTTGTGAATGAGTATTATTTGTGATTTGATCTTTATGGCCGTGACAGCGTTCTACCGCCGATACTGCGGCGTAGGCTGGCTTGGACACGTCTCGTATCCGTTTAAAAAAAAACGGGTGCGGGTCGTGACAATAAGTGTCGCATAGATTCATTCTCCAAGTCACATAGCACATTTTGGGTTGGGCACCTGTATCCCAAAAGAGATGAGTCGGTCCCTCGTCAGCAAGCGACCCAGCAGTAATCGGTAGACACAAAACTGCATCTTCCTGGCCAGTCCGTTGCACCATATGAACTCATAGTCGGTACTAGCAAGGAATGTACGCCGTGTAAGATTATAGCAGCTTTGAAACCTGAACTCTCTAGAACCCCCAGTAGCTCCCGGCGGGTCCCAGATCCAACAATCAGCTGGCAGTAGCGGATCAATCCCGACCATGCGAATAACCTCTTCAAGCTCCTCAGTATGGCGGTAGGTCTCAGGACTCCATACTTTATTCCTGATAATACGTTGGCAAGTCAGTCCCCTACCAGCCTCCCTGTGCGGCCAGTCTCTCAGGAACAGAGATTGCCGATCTAGCCATGGGTCCCGCCAGAGGTCCGTTCCAGTTCCATCTCATATTCCGCCGGATGGAAGATTCGAGTACATCCATGTGTCGCAAGATATGCTTGAAAGTAACAGAGTTATTGTTATCGATGGAACAGGTCCAGAAGTTGCCTTGCTTCACATATCTGTTGTGCATCCAGTCGGCCCAAAGAGACCCCCTTTTAATGAATCTCCATGCCAGCTTCAGCGCCGAGGCCTCCCTGATCTCCAGCAAGGGTCGAAGTCCCACCCCTCCCTCCTTCCTCGGACGGCAGAACTGCTCCCAAGAGATCGCATGCATACCCCTCCTCCAGATGAAATCGGCACAAATCCTCTCCACTTTCCGGATAGTAGCGACAAGAATCAGAATAGACTGGAGCCAGAACTGAGCCAGGGCCGAGATAACCGATCTAACCAACTCAATGCGCCCCCCAAAAGATAGACCAGAAGCCTGCCAAACTTCAACCCTCCTCTGGGCATACTCCATCAGACTATGGCAGTCCTAGTCTCGAGCATAGTTGACTGTCAGAGGGACACCTAGATATTTCACCGAAACATCACTCTTCTCCACACCCAAAGCTACGGCTCGTTCCTTCTTCCGGGGGCAAAGGGAACTGAAGTAGACCCGGCTCTTCTCTCGATTCATTTGAAGTCCTGTAAGAACTTCCAGATCTCCCATAATCTCCGAGATCGTGTTCATACCTTTCATAGAAGGCTGTAGGAATACCAGGAGGTCGTCGGCATAAATGAGATGAGTGATAGGTGGCTCGACCCTCCTGAACAGTGGGACAAGCCTCCCACTATGTACCGTCATGTTCATCAAACAAGTGAAGTACTCCATGACAAGCGTGAACAGGTAAGGAGACAATGGATCACCTTGCCGGAGTCCACGGTTGCTGCGGAAGAACCCATATGGGGTACCCAGGATAAGGACAGAGAAGGTGGGAGTCGTGATGAACTCCCGAATCCTCGCAACCCAACTATCATCGAATTTCATGGCAGTCATCAGGTGGCACAGGAAGTCCCTATTGACCATGTCTTAGGCCTTCCTCAGATCCAGCTTCACGCACGCCTTCTCCCCTCTTGGTTTATTGAAGCCCCGCACCATCTCATGTGCAAGGAGACTGTGCTCAGCAATCGATCTCCCCTTTATGAAAGCTGCCTAGTTCGGAGAGACTAAGTCCTGCATGATCCCCTCCATATGCCGGCACATAAGGTGTGTAATTTTTTTGTAAAGATAATTACAGCGCTATAAACCTAAAGTCCGCCAGTGATGTCGCACCCTCTTTCTTTGGCACAAGAGTCGGGAAGGTATGATTCAGCTCCTTCAGCAGCTAACCCTCGGTGAAGAACTCCTGGACCGCCTCGAGAACTAGGAACTTCAGAATATCCTAGTAGCGTTTGTAGAACCCACTGCTAAAGCCGTCCGGCCCTGGGGCTTTGTTGGGATCCGTCGTCATGATTATAGCCTCCACCTCCTCCATAGTGACCGGGGCAAGTAGTAGGTTATTCCCATAGGATGTCACCAACCTCTTCGTAACTACATCCGGGAACGCAGACAGATAGTCAGTCTGAAAATACAACTCAGAGTAATACCTGACAGCCTCTCCTTGGATCTTTGACGGCTCCCCCACCAGATTGCCCTCTGCATCGAACAAGTGAGAAAGGTTGTTCCTATGTTGTCTGGTTCGGATGACATCATAAGAACTTGGAGCAGCGGTCACCATCCTTGAGCCAGGAGCTTTTAGCGCGCTAGGCCACACTAATCTCCTTCTGCAGATGTAGAATGTTGACTTCCCCGATTAGCTCCTTCTCTCTAGCCGCTAGGTCCCCGTTCAGCATGTCAGATTGCATGGAATGTTAGATAGCCCTGAGCTCCGCCTCCTTATCTTCTAGCGAGGGCATGGGCAATCCCTTCACCCAACTCCGGATAGCCTTCTTCGTGTGCTTGAGCAAATGCACCATACGGTACTGAGCCGTTCGAATATACGTTCGCCCGTTCCTCAAAATCTAAGAACCATTCCCTGTGTTCGTCTTAACGTTGGTCAGATAGCATCTCTATCGATATAGACTATAAGTCTAATTTATTCTTGTTCGAGCGATATTCAATCTCGCTCGCACTAGAAGGTTTAGGTGCGCGATACTCGGCACAACTTAGCCAAAAGACTGTGTGCATAGTCGTCCCGTTCAAACTATAACTCGGTCTCGTACACTCGTTCGCTATTGTCAGCGTAAGGTCATTCAGGTACGCCCAACATTGCTAACTTTAGCATGGTTTTCCTTCCAACTCAAGTCCGACACCGTTTAGCACAAAGGCCTTCGCATATCGATCCCGTTTCAACCGAATACTTGTATAAGCTTTTGAAAGTATTAGACTTATTGTATGGAACATTCCAAGGAACAACGAGAGAGAGCGTACACTTCTTTTATCCACGATCGAGCTTTCAAAACTGAGAGAATCGAAATAAAGTCCAAGGACATAAAGCCGTGCTCTGATACCAATATGTCACGTCCCGCTCCCGAAGGAGCGATCGTTCTCGCTAAGGCGTGATGCCGCACGAGCATAGGTTGCGCTCGTGCAAGGCCAAGTCCAGAAACGGTCGATTGAAGCTAGGCCACAGAGTCGCACAGAGTGTCCCCATTTGCAGCGAAAAGTAAATAAACACAAATTGAAACAACCCAATAGTCTTTATTGATATTCAAGAAGTATTACAAGCGGCGCTAGGCCGAGACTACAAATCGCTCAAGCTCTCTCTCTCTCTCTCTCTGAAACATAAAAGGCGTGCCAAGTGGCTTACAAGATGGAATAATTCATGGCGATGTTCCAATACATTATGTCCTGTATATGGTGCTTCAGTTCCTTTGCAACGCTCCAAGGCTCCAGAATTAGCTCCACGCCTTAGCACGTTCGAGGGAAGTCTCTGCACCCAACGTGATTCTCCCGCAGGTTGCAAACGGACTGTAGTTATCAGTACATTGTTATGCACTGGTGGGGAGGCTAGCTCGCCCACTCGCTATCATTACCAAACACGTTCATTTTACTTTTGTGCATCGTCTATCAGTTATTGTCTTACTAATCTTGCCTTAGGATCAGTTTCATGGCATATGATTTAAAGCCTATCTCGTGTTATCGATGTCAAGTGTCGCATAAGAATAACATGTGCAACTTACCATACTTACCGTACGATCTTTCCTGTTCAAGGTAAACCAAGTTAGCCAACATATTATACGTAAAGACTTAACAGATTTGCATAAGCATTCGAGAGTGTCAAGGGCGTGTTCCTGCCTCAGGTGGACAAAGTATTTAAGTTCGTCAAGTTATGTTATACTCTAAAAGCTTTGTTCCGATGTTCATGTTCACTCACTTGTTCAGTTGTTCAGCTTACTCAAGTTGTCAAGATGTGTTATACTCAAGCGTTATTCAGATACATTTCGTTTAGGTACTCATATTTTGTCAAGATGCTTTGTTCTCAAGTTTATTCGGACATGTTTCATTCAGTAACTTAGTTGTTCATATTTTAAAGATTTCTTGTTTCAATGCAAGGTCTCGCACGCGGATTGCCGCAATCGAACCAACTTAATCTATATGCACCGGTCGCTGGCAGCACAAGTCATTTTGGACTATCCATCTTGGTATCGTGGTTCCCTATCAGCCGGTGATGGCTGGTACACCCTGATAGACCACGCAATACCCGACTTACGCCTCTTAGGTGGCCGAGCCTGTACCCAAGCCGCCTGTAAGCCATGATTTCGTCTAGGCCGGCCACGATGTCGTTGATCGTTGGCTTGGAATCCTTATTCATTTCTTTCTCTCGTGCACCGAGTTGTCCGCGACCATTTCGTATTGTCTTGTCATTTTTAACTTAGCGAGCTGTCTTTAAGCCATAATCGATTACCGACTAGGTTGGCAGCGGCATCCGTGCAGCGCGGATAGCGAGCCCCGTTGTACGTCCCCGTCATACCTGTCGCTAATCATCATTCTCTTCTTATCTTTCTTTCTTTCATTCATTCTTATCTTTTCTTGCTTTCACTTGTTCATTCATTTGTTTGTTCATCTATTCATTCGTTCATACATTCATCCATTATGCAGCTCCCTGTGCGGGAACTGCCTTGGCGACCCATTGGTCCCGAAGTCTTACGATATTTCTATACTCTGCTCGGAACGACTATGTTGATAGTCTTCCTGCCTCATTTTAGTAAACCATTCATTGTTTCACGTCTCAAGTTGTGGTCTGATCTAGTGACTAGCATTTTATTCATAATTGAATGCATAAGTAAATCTACTCGAAACGTAAGATGCGCGTTGGCGCAAGCGTGGAGTGCGGTACGAGGGTTCGAGTAATTTCTCAGGTTCATTTCCATATTCTACACAAGCATACAAGATGGGATTATTCCCTTAGCTAGGTGCGTTGAGTCATTTTATTAGCATGCATAGTGTTATCGCCTAGCGATCTAGCAATATTGTCTGTATTATTATGTGTCTAGGCTAAGCAAAGACAGGTTCATCGGAGCCACCCACCTTAGCGATGATCGCATCGGCCGAGCGAGACTCCGAGCGCGCATTTGAAAGTCAGTCTGGATTCTCCTGAAGGACCAAGTCCATTGCCTTTGCCTTAAGCGAGTCATTTCGCCGAGCAAGACAGGGTTCGAGTCGTTGCACTTGCGCCGTTTGAGTCGGCGTTCCGCTAGGGCGGAGCGGGTCATTACATAATACACCACTCAGAATAAGTCTCGTCCTCGAGACTTCCTGGGTGCAAGTCATCCTACCGTTTCTTAGTTCATACCGTGTGCGCGTCTTAGGCAATTCCTATCGAACGACTCTATCATTTGATGGCATCGAACTATGTTCAAGTATCATTCTAAGTTTCGTGTCGCATGCACTTTGGCCAATTTCATCGAATGACTTCACTACTTATTCGAGTTGATGGTACTCACTCAATCGTTGTGTTTCTATGACTTACTATTGTGCCCTGTCACGGGACTATAATGGTCATACGAGGTGTGTTATAATTCATCAAACATGAGGGTCATATTTTGAGGCTCACTCACTCATCCGTTCATCCATGCGCATCTCAACATATCCACTTGCAGCTGCATTCGAGTTCATCATATCGCTGAGTTTGGATCGTGCACATATTCAAGACGTCCCCCGAATATATACATTTCAACAAAGCTTAGTGATAGTGAAGTCGGACAAGCTACTCGTGATAGTTTCGAATTGTCGGTCGTTGTACTAACTCGATTAAAACCGAACTCCAGTTCGTTTCACTATCGTCTATCTTGGTCCTTGAGATGACCCGATTTATTTCTCAAGCGTTCTTATCTACGAAATCAATACGATTTCTTCTTAGCGGTCGACCAAGGTTCAAGTAATTCTCGTCCGATCCAAAACCAAATATTTCACTATTATCAGTACGTCTTCCTATCAATGATTCACATTGGTTATCCCAACTTTTCTTGCTCATCATTGATTTCTATCATTTACTTCGTTTTTGGGGCTGATATCATTGTTGATGGCGCACACTCCCAGTTCCACATCCTAACTCTAAGTCTTGTTGCCACAGATTTATCGTCCGTCCGAACGATACTCTAAAGTCGGTCACACAGGTTCAATCACTCGGCATAGGGTTGTCCAACTATCTGCTAGATCAGCTCACAAGGTCATAGTTACAAGTCAAGTTCTTGGTTCATCGTACAAAGTCGTTGCACGACGCTCGTCCCAATCCTATGGTCAAACCATGGTTCGTTCGTATGGGATACTCTACCCAAGTTTGTTTTAATCGGATTCTAAATATCGAGCACTGTTCATCCTATTCGCATTAGGTCATTCTTCGCACGGGGTCCGAGTCTGTTGCTCAACAAAATCCTAGCACATCAATATCGTACATCCAAACTAAGAATTTGTATAGTCTATCTCTTCAAATATGTTTGATATAATTCATATATCCATCCTATCCAATTCACGTAGTCGATCACAAAGTCGTCTAGCATAGTAATATGTCACACCCCAATCTCACGCAAGTCTGATTACCCACGGTGGGCATGAAATCACCATGCCAATGCTCCCGTAGGATAATCGTCATCATCGGGACGTAACTCTTGCATTGAGTCAAGACTAATTCATTCTCGATACGCAGATCGGAGCTACTCAATCCTCAAGTTTACTTTATCGTCAATCACAAGTCCGAACAATCCTCGAATTCACCTTCGCTTCAAACCACAAGTCGAAGCAATCCAAATTGCCACAGCCTGATCTTCGAGTTGATCATTCCCGCTGGACATGAATCACCATGCCAACGCTCATGCGGAATAATCGCCCCAAGTCCGATGTAACGCATGTGCGAGGCTGGAGTTGCGCTCGCGCAAGACAAGATCGTCGTCGTTGTGGTTATCACCAAACAATCAAGTCACTTCCCTTTCATCCAAACATTCCTTTCTATCAAAATCCCGAGCCTAACATCCATTAAAACAATAACTTTTAACACGATCATCATTCATCGAATCAGAGTACCCCCGAGTTATTGTACATCGATCTTTGATACGCCTCAATATCAGCGATGATGTACATAACCTGACGACCTTCCTTTGCAACGAAATCCGAGACGTGCAACTTAATTCCTCAATTCGCATTGTTCCATGCCAACTCAAGTCGTTCAGCAACATCCATTCTAAATCCTTAGTCATTCTTCGTATCTTCAAACCAACGTTCATGCACGCTATCTTCCAATCGTGCTGTCATTGATCCCGTCTATGAGTATTTTACCTCAACTCAAGTTTCACTCTATTCGACTATTCCGAAATCGCACGTATGATCTACCAAGTTTTCTCGACCAAGACATCCATTCGTTTCATCGTTCCGAATCTCTATTCAACTGTTTCGTAATTTGCACTACAGATTCACAAATCGTCCGAACGATATCTCGTTTGAGGCCCTCAAAATCACGACCAACTAAGCGTTACTCGTTCTAAGACTTTGCGCGATAACCCCACTTGCGGATATACTCGTTGCTACCTGTAAATCTTTAATTTCGCTCGAACAATTTTCAAGACGGTCCATACACCACTCAGGGTTCGAGCCACTCAACTAATCGTCAATACTCACTCTTATTCTTCTTCGAGACTATCGCATACACCACTCGAGGTCAAGTTATTCTACAAATCCTCGAAAAGTTCATTCGACTCACAATCGACATGTTCGAATATACGTTCGCCCGTTCCTCAAAATCTAAGAACCATTCCCTGTGTTCGTCTTAACGTTGGTCCGATAGCGTCTCTATCGATATAGACTATAAGTCTAACTTATTTTTGTCCGAGCGATATTCAATCTCGCTCGCAAACTTGCTCGTACTAGAAGGTTTAGGTGTGCGATACTCGGCACAACTTAGCCAAAAGACTGTGTGCATAGCCGTCCCGTTCAAACTATAACTCGATCTCGTACACTCATTCGCTATTGTCAGCGTAAGGTCATTCAGGTACGCCCAACATTGCTAACTTTAGCATGGTTTGCCTTCCAACTCAAGTCCAACACCGTTTAGCACAAAGGCCTTCGCATATCGATCCCGTTTCAACCGAATACTTGTACAAGCTTTTGAAAGTATTAGACTTATTGTATGGAACATCCCAAGGAACAACGAGAGAGAGCGTACACTTCTTTTATCCACGATCGAGCTTTCAAAACTGAGAAAATCGAAATGAAGTCCAAGGACGTAAAACCGTGCTCTGATACCAATATGTCACGAACCGCTCCCGGATGAGCGATCGTCCTCACTAAGGCGTGATGCCGCACGAGCATAGGTTGCGCTCGTGCAAGGCCAAGTCCAGAAATGGCCGATTGAAGCTAGGCCACAGAGTCGCACAGAATGTCCCCATTTACAGCGGAAAATAAATGAACACAAATTGAAACAACCTCAATAGTCTTTATTGATATTGAAGAAGTATTACAAGCGACGCTAGGCCGAGATTACAAATCGCTCAAGCTCTCTCTCTCTCTCTGAAACATAAAAGACGTGCCAAGTGGCTTACAAGATGGAATAATTCATGGCGATGTTCCAATACATTATGTCATGTATATGGTGCTTCAGTTCCTTTGCAAGGCTCCAGAGTTAGCTCCACGCCTTAGCACGTTCGAGGGAAGTCTCTGCACCCGACGTGATTCTTCCGTAGGCTGCAAATAGACTATGTGATTATCAGTACATTGTTATGCACTGGTGGGGAGGCTAGCTCGTCCACTCGCTATCATTCCAAACACGTTCATTTTACTTTTGTGCACCATCTATCAGTTATTGTCTTACTAATCTTGCCTTAGGATCAGTTCATGGCATATGATTTAAAGCCTATCTCGTGTTATCGATGTCAAGTGTCGCATAAGAATAACATGTGCAACTTACCATACTTACCGTACGATCTTTCCTGTTCAAGGTAAACCAAGTTAGCCAACATATTATACGTAAAGACTTAACAGATTTGCATAAGCATTCGAGAGTGTCAAGGACGTGTTCCTGCCTCAGGTGGACGAAGTATTTAAGTTCGTCAAGTTATGTTATACTCTAAAAGCTTTGTTCCGATGTTCATGTTCACTCACTTGTTCAGTTGTTCAGCTTACTCAAGTTGTCAGGATGTGTTATACTTGAGCGTTATTCAAATACGTTTCGTTTAGGTACTCATATTTTGTCAAGATGCTTTGTTCTCAAGTTTATTCGGACATGTTTCATTCAGTAACTTAGTTGTTCAGATTTCACAGATTTCTTGTTTCAATGCAAGGTCTCGCACGTGGATTGCCGCAATCGAGCCAACTTAATCTATATGCACCGGTCGCTGGCACCACAAGCCATTTTGGACTATCCATCTTGGTATCGTGGTTCCCTATCAGCCGGTGATGGCTGGTACACCCTGATAGGCCACGCAATACCCGACTTACGCCTCTTGGGTGCCGAGCCCGCACCCAAGCCGCCCGTAAGCCATGATTCCGCTTAGGCCGGCCACGATGTCGTTGATCGTTGGCTTGGAATCCTTATTCATTTCTTTCCCTCGTGCACCGAGTTGTCCGCGACCATTTCGTATTGTTTTGTCATTTTTAACTTAACGGACTGTCTTTGAGCCATAGGCTGTCTTTTAGCCATAATCGATTACCGACTAGGTTGGCGGCGGCATCCGTGCAGCGCGGGTAGCCAGCCCCGTTGCATGTCCCCGTCATACCTATCGCTAATCATTCTTCTCTTCTTATCTTTCTTCCTTTCATTCATTCTTATCTTTTCTTTCTTTCACTTGTTCATTCATTTATTTGTTCATCTTTTCATTCACTTATTCATTCGTTCATACATTCATCCATTATGCAGCTCCCTGTGCGGGAACTGCCTTGGCGACCCATTGGTCCCGAAGTCTTACGATGTTTCTATACTCTGCTCGGAACGACTATGTTGATAGTCTTTCTGCCTCATTTTAGTAAACCATTCATTGTTTCATGTCTCAAGTTGTGGTCCGATCTAGTGACTAGCATTTCATTCATAATTGAATGCATAAGTAAATCTACTCAAAACGTAAGTTGCACGTTGGCGCGAGCGTGGAGTGCGGTGCGAGGGTTCGAGTAATTTTCCAGGTTCATTTCCATATTCTACACAAGCATACAAGATGGGATTATTCCCTTAGCTAGGTGCGTTGAGTCATTTTATTAGCATGCACGATATTATCGCCTAGCGATCTAGCAATATTGTCCGTATTATTATGTGTCTAGGCTAAGCAAAGACAGGTTCATCGGAGCCACCCACCTTAACGATGATCACATCGGCCGAGTGAGACTCCGTGCGCGCCTTTGAAAGTCTAAGTCTGGATTCTCCTGAAGGGCCAAATCCATTGCCTTTGCCTTAAGCGAGTCATTTCGCCGAGCAAGACGGGGTTCGAGTCGTTGCACTTGCGCCGTTTGAGTCGGCGTTCCGCTAGGATAGAGCGAGGTCATTACAGTCTGAACCAATCTCAATTATCTAAATCCCACATCCTATCCAATGTGGGACTAAATTATCAACTCTATTGTCACCCCTTTTTGAGGGCTCAACCGGAAACGAGATACAATCAAACAAAATAGAATAGAAAAATACAAAATTTTACAGAGTTAGGCATCATGCGTACAGTCATGGCCACGCAAAATAAATCATTACTAACTTTTTCATAATCCAAATTAAAGTTAAAAGGGTAAGTCTTTCTTGGGGAACCTTTCAGTCGTTAGGTTTTCGAACTCTTTTGTATCCCAAACCTTAACCTGCAATTTCCTTGTTACAAATTCCACTAAATTACAAAATTGTTGCTGCTAAAGTTCATATTTTGCAGTCCAAGCTGAGCCCAAGTAACTCAAAATACAAGACATCAAGCCAAAACTGTGATGATACCAGATAATAGTGTGTTGCTTGTAACTGAAGTGCAGTTGGCTTCTAGAAGACCATAATCAGGGAGCATGGACATTCCTAAGCCTTTCGATGTGTGTTTCCAATGATGAGTATTAGCATCCCACCTTAGTTAGTATTTTATAATGATGGTTCTTAATGGTAATGGGGTGCAAAATGCCCAACTAGTCATCATTATAGTGAGGTGAATTCTTGAACTTCTAAGAAAGAAAAAAAAAACTTGCAGTGAAACAGCAACTATGTTTAGGTTTGCCTTTGCGAGGTAGGAAAAGAAGCAAATTCACATAGTGACTTTATTATTGTTACCTTAGCTATTCTCTTATATCCATATTTAATTTTTTATACTCCTTTAGTCCAACACTGGATTGGCATTAAAGAGGAAGATTCACCTCCCATGAATATGTACTATCTCTACATCAATATCATTGAAAGTTTGAAACTAATCCATTAAGTTCAGCTCCAGTCTCAACGTGGCATCAGAACACTAGCTTCCTACCTACAGTGGACAGGAGAAGTACGTGATACGAGAAGAATCATAACTCATGTGATCTGTAGCATAGGAATCCGAAATCCATTGCTCGAGAAAGATACCTACATTCAGAATATGAGTAAGCTTGAGGAAGAGGTGTCAAAAGAGCTATTAGCCAATTAGGCATAAACCACGACCAAAGAACTTGTTGTAGATACATCATATGCTCATGATGATCAGAGATCATATACAAAATGGAATGTCGGAGGTGAGAGGCATGTCAAGGACGCTGGCCTGATGAGGCTGTTTATGAGGTGGTTGTCGAACACTAGTAGTCTCTTCCCTACAACGAGCAAGGATGTGGCACTTGTTGGTGATGGTCAAGGGATTTAAGATACTAACACCACTTAGAATTCGATAAAGCAACTAGAGGGTACTAAGGTAGTGGCCCCAAAGTGACAGGTAAAGGTCCTGAAGCAGTAAATACCGACCACTACAAGGATAGAAAACAGTATCTAGTCTCCCCAGATGAACTCAAAGGCTATTGTGTCCAGAGATGGCCAGGGAGAATAATGAAGTAATTGGCAGTAGAAAGACTCAAATTCAGGATGCAGACACATGAGAATCTGAAAAAGTCATTATCTGTCATTGGTGGCTAAGTTCCTGATATTCTTCTTCTTGGTTTAAGGTTCTAGTCGATTTACTAGAACCCAAGAGAGTAGATCGAATAGGTGAGATGCACAAGATTACCTTTGTCATAGAGCAGCTTCTTTCTGCGTCTTCTTCTTGGATGATCAACGTTGGAGGAACTCTACGAGAGATGTTCCTACGTTGGAGGAACTCTTCTTGATCTTGGGGGAGATCGAGGAAGATGGAGAAGACCAAGAAACTAAACATATTTGTGTGTGTGTGTGTGTGTGTATAAAGTCGAAGTGATGTGATATGTGTATTGTGCAGGCACAGAGTTCAACAATCATTGTACAAAATACGTTCACCAAAAAGCAAGATTAACTTCAACAATGATTATAAAAGATGTAGAAAATTATTATGGTTTGTTGAAATTAGCATGCATGTAATTTAAGTCGAATAAAATTTTAGAAAAATTGTTGTAATGCAAATATTCTATTTAGCATAATCCTAAGGTTTAATATAAAGATAGTTGGTTATTTCATTTCAAGCAGAGTTACTTTTCTCTCAATATTTGTTGACAACAGGATTAATAATATACTGGAGATGTTTAGATACTAATGTTCCTAACAATATTTAATAATATAGTGGAGATGTTTAGATGCACATGTTTAGTGAATTATTTTGCCTTTGCATGTGGTTATCCCGTTTAGAATTTCCACATAAAATCGTTGTTTTTTGTGGTTGGATGTGGTCGGATTTTATGTAATTTGTGCTTTCCAAGGTATATCAATTTCACTCGCCGTAACATGGTAAGCATTTCTAGAGGAACTTTACAAGGTATATTACTTTCAATAATGACTAAGAGATCTGCGGATGATAAACATGAGAGATGTACCTTGGAAGAAAGGCAGTACTTGCTTCTCTCATTGCCAGGAAAACTGTCAGAGACCAAAAACTTCCCTTCCCCAAGAATTCTCACCCCTTCTTCAGCAGTGTAAGATACCAGATCCCCTGATCTCACCACCTTTGCCACCAAAGAAACAAAACCTAGGAGTAAACAGTCGTACCGAAAATTCAAGTAAATAGTAAGGCTAGCATACAAGAATGTCGATTTTCCCTGGTTTTTAGCCAAAAAAATGAAAAAACTAACTTTAATCCTACTTACCGCTTGAAAAATCTCAGCTTACTGAACTCCTGAACTGTATGGAATTTAGGTAGCCAAAATAGGTGTCGTAAACCACATGTAGGCAATTCATAGAATTAGTGATTTGCTGCGCAATGTACTCAAATATTAAAAGGAAACATATTTAAACTGGTAGATTAGAAATCCTAAGCACTCCCCCATACCTCATTTGGTTCAGCCTCACTCTTAAGGATGGAACCATGACTGAATGATGAGGGGTACCAAGAACTATTGGATTGTATCTCGCCTTCGCTTGAGCACTCAAGGCTAACAAGAGAGTTGGTACAAAATTTAGTACCATATCTGATTTAAAGGTGAGATATAGATAAATTTGAATTGGTCCAGGACTTATTAATAAGGAATAATTATTTTTTCAAGTTATATGAGTCAAGTTCATTATTATACCTCATGGATCAACTCCAATTCGGATCCCACTGCGTTCCTCACACGTGGCAGCAAAGCCTAAAGTTACGAGTTAGGGGGTTTGGGCACTCTAGTTGCTTCAAGACAGATTATGCTGATTGTTTAACATACGTATAATAGGATAAAATGGGTTCGCTTCTAAGGTGGAAATAGGAATTGTTGAGAGTATTAATAGGCCTTAAGTCCCACATTGAGTAGAATAATATGAAGAGGGGCTAGCCTCTCCTATATATATGTAGCTTCACCACAATAATAAACAAGTCAAGTTTTTTAACTAAATATCAATTTGGTATCAGCCTAACCCTAGCCACCACCTCTCTCCACCAAATCCTAGCCGCCACCTCTCTCCATAAAATCCTAACCCTACTTCACAGCCCCCCGTTCCCCCCCCCCCCTTCCGTCGCCCCTCCTCTTCTCCTCCGCCAGCAGCCGTCGCCCCCCTCTTCTACCAGTAGCCGCTGCCCCCCCCCCCCCCCCTTTTCCCACCGCCAGCACCACCCCCCCTCCGGTCAGAGAACCCCCCCTCCTCTCCACGTCAGCCCCTACTCCTTCTCGTCAGGCCATGCGACCTCCAGTCACAACCATGCATGGGACATGAGGAGCGGCTCTCGAGGACGCCGCTGCTGCTGAAGGAGGAACAGTAGACGTGAAGAGGACGGTGACCAACGGTGGAGACAGTCTAGACCTACCATCACCTTGCTGATGGAAGAGGAGAAAAAGAAGATGATGATGGAGACGATCTACGACAAGCTGGCGGCCAAAGAGATGAAGTCTTGGGTGGACGAGCTCTTCTCCAGGAGGCTGACCGAGACTAGTTCCCGTCCTGCATACACAAATGTGGATCATTCACCATACAAAATGGCGAAGTTGGAGAAGCTGAAAGTAAAGTTGGAGGGTACTTCCAACTACTTGAAGTGGTCGCATCATGCGATGCGGACTCTGAAGGCAAGAGGCTTAGTGGGGTATGTGAATGGCCAAACCAAGGCACTTGAAGATCACTCCTCACGGGAGTTTGATATGTGAAAAATCGTCAACACTGTTGTAGCTGGATGGTTGACAGCCTCATTGACCGACCAAGTGTCGGACAACGTAGAAGCAATGGAGGGTGCTTGTGACATTTCAATGACACAGAGTCGGAGGCCATTGCTGCTATGGCACGGACTGCCATCACTAGAGGAGGTCATTGCTGCTATGGCACAAGAAGAAGCACGGTTGAAGCTGATGCCTAGCACCACTAGCTCTCCGGCGGAGAAATTAGCTCTAGCAGTTTTTAACACAAACCCTTCATGAGGGGGAGGGTGCTACAACTGTGGAGACCCAGGACACTTCATCAGATTCTGTACGAAGCCTATGAGAGGCCAGTCCAGCAGCCGTAGACGCAGCTGTGGAGGGCGTAGGGGTGGCAGAGGAGGCTATGCCAGTGACAGAGGTAATTATTCTAGAGGACACAAGGCAAACCTGGCAGAAGGAGTAAATGAGAGTCAATCGTCCGATATGACCCCCAGTGAGAGGAAAATGCTAGAAATTTGGAGGAACATGAAACTTGGAATCAGCGACAGTCGAGCCAACACGCTGGGACATCGACTCCAACCACCTCCGGGGATAACATCACATACTATGCTCATACAAGCACAGGTATACCTGCTCATGCCCTTGCATCTACCCACAAACCAGGAAGTCTAAATTGGACAATTGACTCTGGGGCAGCCTGCCATGTCACGGATGCCCATGGTGAGTTCCAAGATTACACTCACCTGACGACGCCTGAAAACATTCAGACTGCTGATGGTACTGCTAGACCCATTGTGGGTAAAGGCGCAGTTGAATGCACCCCTTCCATGACTCTTATCGATGTCTTGCATGTTCTATCTTTTCCTGTTAATCTATTATCCATTAGTGTCATTGTTCTTCAGCTTAATTGTGTTGTTTTCTTTGACATTATGAAGGTGATTTTTCAGGAGAAGGGAACGGAAGGACAGTTGGGGACTGGCACATGGCATAAAGGGCTATGGTACTTGGACAGGGGTGGGTTGGATACAGCACTGGTGGATGAAGCACAACTGGAGGAGCCGCGAAGTACCGTAGAAGCAGAATTATTACTCCAACATCAGCGCATGGGATACTCTTCATTCAGTCTACTGAGTTGGATGTATCCCTCTATGTATCAAAAGGCTAATAAGTAAAAGTTGGTTTGTGATACTTATGAACTTGAAAAACATACCAGAAGCTCTTATGTGAGTTCTAAAAATAAAAGTTTAGCTGCTTTTGATATAATACACTCTGATGTGTGGGAACCTTGTCCTGCAACTGTTGTTAATAGTTTTAAGTGATTTGTCACCTTTATTGACTGCCACACTCGTGTTACCTGGGTATACCTAATAAAGAGTAAGAGTGATATCTTTGCATGCTTTTAAGATTTTCATCGCAGGGTTACAATAAGGTACGGTGCTAAAATAAAAATTTTGAGATCTGACAATGGGACAAAATACACCAATAAGATTATTGAAGAGTACTTATCAGCCAATGGAATACATCATCAGACTTTATGTGACTATACATCAACACAGAATGGCGTGACGAAGCGGAAGAACATGCACCTGTTGGAAGTGGCATGGTCAATGTTTGCTATGAATGTTCCTAAACACTTGTGGGGGCATGCCGTGTTGACTGCTGCATATCTCATCAACAGAATACCCTCTCAGGTGTTAGGATGGAAGACACCGTTTGAGATGCTTATAGTTGAGAACAAGTACATTGTTCCCACAAAGGTATTTGGATGTGTATGCTTTGTAAAGGATAATAGGCTTGTGGTGGGAAAGTTGGACCCTCGGACAGTGAAGTGTGTCTTCGTTGGCTACTCGGGCAGAAAGTTTGAGATGCTTACAAGTGGGAACAAGTACATTGTTTCCCCAAAGGTATTTGGATGTGTATGCTTTGTGAAGGATAATAGGCCTGCGGTGGGAAAGTTGGACCATCGGGCAGTGAAGTGTGTCTTCGTTGGCTACTCAAGGACTCAGAAGGGATATTCTTGCTGGAGTCCTGTGGAGCAAGGCTCTTTGTGAGCATGGACGTTAAATTCAGAGAGATGGAACCATACCACCACAATGGTTCAGATGAAGGCTCCGCATTCGATGACACACCTAACACAGGAGGTGTTAGGAGTGGTGGGAAGATGGCCCCAAGCGTGTTTGTCGGGTCAGTTCCATGTCCAATGATGAAAGTTGATCCAAGGGAACAAGGGGGAGATAGCGAGAGTGAGGAAAGTGCTGAGGATGCACACAATCAGAAGAAAGAAAGTGATGCTTCAGTACAGGGGGAGGAACAGACTACAGAACAATCTACATCTACAGAGCTCCAAATCTACAGAAAAAGAAAACAGCAGTCCACTACTATGCCTATTGTACCTACTGTGCCATGTCCCTCGCTTAACCCTGCCCCAACTCCTGAAGATGCACCTCCCGCATCGGATTCCTCTGATTCAGATGTGGATCCCTCTGATTCGGATGGTATGATCTCTCCTCCATTATCTCATATTCCCTTAAGAAAATCTTCTCGTAGTAATGCGGAAAGATCCCCTAATCGTTATGATTATGAACATGACATTGTCCATTTTTTATCCTACTCTAATCTATCTCCTACTTATGGAGCAGTCATTGCATTGTTAGACACCACCTCTTTGCCTAAGTGTTGGCAAGAAGTGAAGGAAGATCCGAGGTGAAAAGCTGCAATGTTGGAGGAACTTGGGACACTTGAAAGAAATGGGACATGAAAACTTGTTTTATTACTTGGAGGAAAGAGAGAAGTTGGATGCAAATGGGTCTTCACAGTAAAGGAGACGCCAAAATGAAAGGTGGAACGATACAAGACAAGATTGGTTACAAAGAGATTCACTCAGACCTATGGCATCAACTATGATGAGACATTTGCTCCAGTAGCAAAGATGAGCACTTTGAGAACCCTAATCTCTCTTGCAACAAAACTTGGGTGGCAACTTCATCAATTAGATGTGAAGAATGCCTTTCTCCATAGAGATCTACAAGAGGAAGTATACATGGAGACGCCCCCTGGGTTTTGCACGAAGTAGTTGACAGGAAAGGTGTGCAAGCTGAAGAAATCACTGTATGGACTCGAGCAATCTCCTCGGATATGGTTTGAAAGATTCAGAAAAGTTGTCACAGTCATGGGGTACAGCCAGACCAATGCAGATCGCACGGTTTTCTTTAGACATGCTAGAGGCCACGTCACCATACTTGCAGTATATGTAGATGATATAATGATCACAGGTGATGAGGAGGAGATTACCCAGCTGAAGTCAAAACTTGTCAAGGAATTTGAAGTAAAGGACTTGGGAATGATGAGATATTTTTTCGGAATCGAGGTGGCTCGAGGAAGAGAAGGGATCGTCATTTCTCAGAGGAAGTATGTATTAGACCTGCTCACAGAGACAGTATGTTGGGATGTCGTTCGGTAGTCACTCCAATCAATCAGAAAGAAAATCTAAGGGCAGAAGCAGGAAAGCCAGTTGATCGTGAGAGATATCAGAGACTTATAGGCAGATTGATTTATCTAGGCCACACTCATCCTGATATCTCATTTGCTATGAGTGTAGTGAGTCGCTACATACATGATCCAAGGAAGGGCCACATGGATGTAGTTTTCCATATTCTGAGATATCTGAAGGGGACTCCTGGAAGAGGAATATGGTTCAAGAACAATAGACACCTGGGTGTTGAGGGATACTGCGATGCAGATTGGACAAGCTGCATGGACGACAGAAGGTCTACCTTAAAATACTGTGTCTTTGTGGGAGGTAACCTAGTCTCATAGAGAAGCAAGAAACAGTCCGTGGTAGCATGATCAACCGTTGAAGCAGAATACAGAACTATGGCTCTAGAAATGTCAGAGTTGTTGTGGGTAAAAGCAGTACTGACAGAGTTGAAGCTGGACCAGGTAACACCATTGCGCCTTCTGAGTGACAGTCAAGTTGCACTAAGTATAGCTAACAATCCAGTTTAGCAATGACAGAACGAAACACATCGAGATCGATCGGTTCTTCATCAAAGATAAGTTAGAGAAAGGGATATTAAACCTCGATCATGTTCGCTCAGAAGAACAAGTCGCAGATTTTCTTACTAAGGGCCTTAACTCATCGAGTCTTTCTAAACTATGTAACAAGATGGGGATGATTGATATATATTGCCCATCTTGAGGGGGAGTGTTGAGAGTATCAATAGCCTTTAGTCCCACATTGAGTAGAATAATATGGAGAGGGGTTAGCCTCTCCTATATATGTAGCTTCACCAATAATAAACAAGTCAAGTTTTCTACTAAATATCAATTGGAATCAATAAGGTGGTCTGGGCACAGCAGATCGGACCTATGGTTGGAAAACTATATGAATTGGCTTCAAAGGTAGGTTTAGACATGGAAGACGGGTTGGCACCCACAAGTGGTGCAATTGAAGGAGTCGGTTTAGCTTTGTGGTCAAACGGATCAAGATGACAATATATGTTGGAATTCCTACTTGTTCGGGCTGATCCGGATACGAGCTAAGGTAGAGCATTTGGTTGGCCGTTCAAGGTTAAGAACGGAGTTGGTTACAAAGTTACTCCAATTCAGATCCCACTGCATCCCCGACAAGAATATAAGCATACATACGTGTTGGTGCTTTCTTTACATGGAGAGAGCTTGCTCTCAACATGCCTTGTAAAAGTTTAGTCCCACATCGGAAATGCACCATGAGTTATCTCAACATATATACTTGGTTGTGTTGTTGAGAGATGCACATGGGGTGGTGACCCTAAGGAGGGAACCATGTGGGTGATTTTACTAGGAGGTAAGAATAAGGCTCCAAGGATTAAGCATTAATGCTTTTGTCATTCTCTTGGATTAATTCCATTTGGAGCTAAGTCCCAAAGGGGCTTAGCGACTCGGACTCGGACTCGGGCTCGGGCTCGGACTCATGGGCTCATGAGGCGTAATGTGACGTTTTGTTGGCGCACTTTGCACTTAGCACGTCAGCAGTCATGCGGTCTTATGCGGCATGCGGCTCTTATGCGGCATGCAGCTCATATGCGGCCACATGCGGCCTCATGCGGCTCATGCGGTCCATGCGGCCTCATGCGGTCCATGCGGTCCATGCGGCACTTGCGGCCATGCGGCTCATGCGGCCAGGCTGCTGCTGCTGCTGCCGCATGGAGGGCTCCGCTGACTGTGCAGGCTACAAGTCAATTATGGAAAGACTGATTCAATGCGATTAATTCAGATCCACTTTTTGTGGGATTTGAATTAATTTCGTTGCTATCTTTGTGGGATTTGATTCAATCTTTCCATAACTGAAGAGGCGGCTAGGGTTTCCACCCTCTCTCTATATATACTCTCTTCTGGCCTCCTTTGTGGGGTACTACGAATTTTACAAGTCAGAAAACGAGAGAGAGAGGGAGCTGCTGCCGCCATTGCAAGTCCATCCGAGGAGTCAGAACAGAGGTGAGTTCGAGCGTTCCACAAGTTCTCCAACTTGCTGGTTCCTGGAAGCAATTCGTGTGGGGCGAATCTTGCTTTGAGCAACGGTGTTTTGACACCCCAGCAACTTTTCTTCATCTCATCTTTCTCTAGATTATTGTAACTCGTTCTGTCCCAATTGCAACACGTTTGCAAGGAAGAACGAGAGATCTTCTCTTCTCTATTTCCCTCCTTCATATTGTAATCTGGCTTTTTGGTTTTTTGTATCATCGTAGATCTTGAGTTTGATCACTGCAAAGTTTTGTGTGACTCTCAGATCTAGATTGCATCAGTTTTGATCTTTGGTCAAGCCCCGGGACTAACAATCTCAAAGCAAGACCCTTGTAGATGGAAAACATTAATGCTTCGCTCGTCCAATCGGACTACTGCAAGTTGGAAAAGTTCGATGGAGAGCATTATCAAGTCTGGAAGAGGAAGGTTTATCTAACTCTTCAACTCAAAGACGTTGATCATGTACTGTTGGAGAAAGAACCTTCTGTTCCAGACACTGGTTTTACTGTCGCAATCAATGCGGCTACCAAACTCCAGGCCAAATGGAGAAGGGAAAATAGCATCTGCAGACTTCTCATCCTGAATGCTACGGAGGATTCCCTGGCAGAATCCTACTCGAAGAAGGAATTTGCCAGAGACATATGGGAGTCTGTGGAAAAACTGTATGAAGAAGACAGGAACAGGAGCAAGATGTTTGTGGTTGAAAAATATCACAAATTGCTCTTTGAGGACGAGAAGTCCATGTTGCCACAGGTGAAGGAATTTCTGAAGCTGCGTCAGAAACTGGAAGACGAAGAGATGTCCCTTCCCGACAAGTTTGTCGTTGGAGGGATCGTCTCAAAACTTCCTGCTGGATGGAGTACCTTCTATACAAGGATGCTCAGAAAGAAGCTAGACATTAGCTTGGAAGATCTACTTCAAGAGATCCATGTTGAGGACGAGATGCGTTCCCAACAGAAGATGGACACACTGTCCAAATAGTTGGCTAAGGTCAATCTAGTGCAGACGAGAGATCCCAAGGGGAAGCAGGCGGCTTCTCATCACAAGAAGAAGGACTTCACTAATCTAAAAGTGAAGGGTCCTTCATTCAAGCAACAGAAGTCCAAGTCCCACGTGACTTGTTTCAATTGTGGCAAGAAAGGCCACTACAAGAGTGAATGCAGATCCAAGCCTAAACAATCAGAGAAAGGTGAGCCTAGTAAGGTTTCATTGGTTTCTAACATTGTTGCTATGATCGCACAGGTCACAACTGTGGGGGTTGACTCTGACTGGTGGATAGACACTGGTGCGACTTGCCATGTCTGTTCTGGCAAGGAATGGTTCGTCACGTACCAGCCGATATCTGAGAAGGTTGTCATGGCAAGCCAGGCCCAAGCTGAAGTTCTGGGGATCGAAACTGTGGAGCTGAAACTCACTTCTGGGAACACTCTGACGCTTCAAGGTGTGAAGCATGTTCCAGTGATTGCCAAGAACCTGATCTCTGGGAGCCTGCTCTGCAACGCAAGCTTGAGGATGGACATTAATGCTAGTCATATGGTGATGTCCAAGAAGGGAACATACTTCGGAAAGGCTTATCAAACCGAAGGAATGTTTAAAATTCAGCTTGTCAACCAGTTTAATGACATTAATGCAGTTGCATTTTCTGATTATTCTCTTGAGTTGTGGCATAATAGACTAGGACATGTTCATTGTAAAAGAATTAACAAAATGTTTAGTCTAGAACTTATCTCCAAATGTGGGGATAAGGTGGAGAAGTGTGAAGTGTGTGCTCAGACGAAGATGACAAGAAAACCCTTTCATCGGGTCAATCGAAGCACAAATCTTCTGGAGTTAGTACACTCCGATATCTGTGACTTCAAACATTTCTCCACGAAGGCCGGGATAAAGTATTTCATAACCTTCATCGACGACTTCTCAAAATACGCGTTCGTCTACTTGCTCAAGACTTAAGACGAAGCTTTCGAGAAGTTCAGAGAGTTCAGGGCCGAAGCTGAACGGCAGACTGGACAACAACTCAAGAGGTTGAGAAGTGATCGAGGTGGGGAGTACAGGTCTCATGACTTCGCATCGTTCTGCAAAGAACATGGAATCATATGCGAGACTACTGCTCCATATTCTCCTCAATACAACGGAGTAGCAGAGAGGAAGAACCGAACATTAACAGAAATGATGAATTCAATGCTGCTTACTGCAGGTCTTCCAAAATGCTACTGGGGAGAAGCTGTATTAACGGCCACTTTCATTCTGAATAGAGTGCCATATGCAACTTCGGACGTAACTCCTCATGAACTCTGGTTCAAAGTCAGACCAAACTTGAATGTCATTCGAGTGTGGGGATGTCTGGCATATGTGAAGCTCCCAGATCAGAAGATTCAGAAGCTGGGGACAAGGACTACGAAGGCGATCTTCTTGGGGTATGCCGAGAAGAGTGATGCTCGAAGATTTCTTGATATTGAGTCAAATCATATCATCGAATCTCGCGATGCTGAATACTTTGAAGACAAGTTTGCAAAAGACAAAAACATTGTTCTTTCGGACATTCCGGAAAATGATGTAGGTGCAAATGAGACTGAAATCTCATATGGGCCAGTAGTCCAAGAAGAAGCTGTTGTTGGTAAAACAACTCCTGTACCAGAACTCGCAGAACCGTCAGCAAAGCGAGCGAGGAGACCAAAAGACTTCGGAGATGACTTTGTCACCTATCATGTGGAAGCAGATCCGCTTACCTATGATGAGGCGATGAAGACCAGAGATGCTATCTTCTGGAAGGAGGCAGTGAATGACGAGTTTGACTCTATCACCTCCAATAACACATGGATATTGGTAGATCTACCTGAAGGAGAAAAGTCCATCGGATGTAAATGGATCTTCAAGAAGAAGATGAAGGCAGATGGAACTATTGACAAGTTCAAGGTCAGGCTGGTAGCCAGGAGATTTTCTCAGAAACAGGGGATAGACTACTTTGACACGTACGCTCCAGTAGCTCGGATGACCACCATCAGGATGTTAATCGCTCTAGCAGCTATACATAAGTTGGTGATACATCAGATAGATGTAAAGACAACATTCCTGAATGGAGAGCTGACCGAAGAGATTTACATGCAACAGCCAGATAGATTTGTCATCAAAGGTCTTGCAGACAAAGTCTGCAAGTTGAAGTTGGTGAAATCATTGTATGGTTTGAAGCAAGCTCCCAAGATGTGGCATGAGAAGTTTGACAAAGTTATTAGGTCAAACGGCTACAGAGTTAGCGAGACGGACAAATGTGTTTACACAAAGTTCGCTGATAGAAGAGGAGTCATCGTTTGTCTGTACGTGGACGACATGCTAATCCTAGGGACGGATATAGGCTGTGTCACGGAGACAAAGAAGTTCCTCTCAACCAAGTTCAGTATGAAGGACTTGGGGGATGCAGATGTCATCTTGGGCATAAAGATCATCCGGACAGACACTGGAGTAGCGCTGTCACAATCTCACTACATTGAGAAGATGCTCATACGCTATGGGTATAAGGATCTTCCAGGGATCGATACGCCATACAGGTGTGATCAGAAGCTGAAGCCAAACTCGAGGAAAACGTCAGGCAGCTGGAGTATTCTAGCATTATCGGAAGTTTGATGTACGCAACCACTGCAACAAGGCCTGACATAGCTTTCGTCGTAGGAATCCTGAGTTGGTTCACAAGCAACCCAGGGATTGAGCACTGGAAAGCTGTGAAGCGGGTGATGAGATATCTCAAGAAGACTCAGACATATGCACTGCACTACAACGGGTATCCGACAGTAGTGGAAGGCTTCAGTGATGCTAGCTGGTGTTCAGAGGTGGAAAGCAAGAGATCCACAGGTGGATATGTCTTTTCTTTGGGTGGAGCTGCTATATCGTGGAAGTCGAAAAAAGCAGACTATACTCTCTCATTCCTCCATGGAATCTGAATTCTATGCACTTGAAACTGCAGCGAATGAAGCAGAATGGCTTCGGGAGCTCATGTATGATCTTCCAGTGGTTGGGGCTCAGATACCGGCGATATCGATATACTGTGACAACCAGACGACTGCGACGGTGGCATCAAATGACCTCTTCAACGGGAAGAAGAGGACTGTGCGGTTAAAGCACAGGACGGTACACGATCTTATCAAAAGAGGGTGTGATTGCAGTGATTGATGTTCGGAGTCAGGAGAACCTGGCAGATCCGTTCACAAAGGGCCTCAAGCGCCAGTTGGTCGATGACACAGCTTATAAAATGGGCTTGAAGGCATTATGATAGTGTGTCTTTGTAATCCTACCATAAAGTTTTATGCTATTAGTTCAAAGAAAAATCTACTAGGCATCTAACTTTTGGTTCAAAGGAAGATCACTGACTGGAAAACTATCAGGTAACAGTGGGTACTTGTTCTCTGAAACATGGAAGGGATACGGACCCATAACCACTGTTGTCTACTATTTATTTTCTGCGGAAAAAACAGATCCTGTGGAAGGTTGGCTTAAACGCCTTAATGAGTTCTCAGGCAGAGTGAATGCCTGGTGTGCTTTACAGGAAGCACGGTAGAGCAGCACTACAAGGAGTGAAACTCCATGCTACAGTGGGATGACTCCACCATGAGGTTCCCAGGTCTGGGGTAATGCCTCGGCATTGCAAGCCAAGTCATAGCGGCGTAGCACCGCAAATAGGCAGGTAGCCTAATGCTGTATGACGTAATTAAAGAGTTGTAGACAGCACTACAAAGGGGAGGATGGCCCCATGTTACAGTGGTACGACACCACGATGAGGTACCCAGGTAGGGGTAAAGCCTCGGCCTTGCAAGCCATGTCGTTGCGGCGTAACACCGCAAGGAAGCCTTAAGCTTCATGCTGAGTAGATTGGCACTACAAAGAGGCTGAGACCTCATGCTACAGTAGTATGACACTACGATGAGGTTCCCAGGTGGGGGTAATGCCTCGGCTTCAGGCCATGTCATAGCGGCGTAGCACCGCAAGGAAACGCAAGGCTTCATGCTATGTCTCTTTAATAAAGAACTCACCTATAGTGTATGGAAAGAGATATCATGCCGTCTCTTGAGGGTAAACTTGTAGACGCCCAAAATTATACACTGAAACCAGACTGACACATGGCCTTTAATGTGCAGCCAGAAGCACACGTAACTACATTTTGTGAGTGGAAAGAATTACAATTGTGGTGCAGAATTCAAGGCGTAGTCCATTCTTGTATCACATTTTATTTAACCCATGCGGGAAGATTCAAGTCGTCAGCGACATCTATCCTAATGCAAAATGGACAGTTACTGTGGGGAACGCTCAACCCTGGACACATATATATATTGTGATATGTGGGGGATTGTTGGTACTTTTTTTACATGGAGAGAGCTTGCTCTCAACATGCCTTGTAAAAGTTTAGTCCCACATCGGAAATGCACCATGAGTTATCTCAACATATATACTTGGTTGTATTGTTGAGAGATGCACATGGGGTGGTGACCCTAAGGAGGGAACCATGTGGATGATTTTACTAGGAGGTAAGAATAAGGCTCCAAGGATTAAGCATTAATGCTTTTATTCTCTTAGATTAATTCCATTTGGAGCTAAGCCCTAAAGGGACTTAGCGACTCGGACTCGGACTCGGGCTCGGGCTCGGGCTCATGGGCTTATGAGACGTAATGTGACGTTTTGTTGGCACACTTTGCACTTAGCACGTCAGCAGTCATGCGGTCTTATGCGGCATGCGGCTCTTATGCGGCATGCGGCTCATATGCGGCCACATGCGGCCTCATGCGGTCTCATGCGGCTCATGCGGTCCATGCGGCTCATGCGGCCTCATGCGGTCCATGCGGCACTTGCGGCCATGCGGCTCATGCGGCCAGGCTGCTGCTGCCGCATGGAGAGCTCCGCTGACTGTGCAGGCTACAAGTCAATTATGGAAAGACTGATTCAATGCGATTAATTCAGATCCACTTTTTGTGGGATTTGAATTAATTTCGTTGCTATCTTTGTGGGATTTGAATTAATTTCGTTGTTATCTGTGGGATTTGATTCAATCTTTCCATAACTGAAGAGACGGCTAGGGTTTCCACCCTCTCTCTATATATACTCTCTTCTGGCCTCCTTTGTGGGGTACTACGAATTTTACAAGTCAAAAAACGAGAGAGAGAGAGAGGGAGCTGCTGCCGCCATTGCAAGTCCATCCGAGGAGTCAGAACAGAGGTGACTTCGAGCGTTCCACAAGTTCTCCAACTTGCTGGTTCCTGGAAGCAATTCGTGTGGGGCGAATCTTGCTTTGAGCAACGGTGTTTTGACACCCCAGCAACTTTTCTTCATCTCATCTTTCTCTAGATTATTGTAACTCGTTCTGTCCCAATTGCAACACGTTTGCAAGGAAGAACGAGAGATCTTCTCTTCTCTATTTCCCTCATTCATATTGTAATCTGGCTTTTTGATTTTTTGTATCATCGTAGATCTTGATTGAGTTTGATCACTGCAAAGTTTTGTGTGACTCTCAGATCTAGATTACATTAGTTTTTCATCTTTGGTCAAGCCCCGGGACTAACAATACGAACATATTTTCCCCAAAAGTTTCATGGTTAGTGTAGTGTAGTTCCTTCCCACCACGAAAAATCACAAATGACACAAACAAACAAGGAATTCACCGAGAGAGAATGAAACCTCAGTAACAGCATCTTTAGCAGGCTTGGCAATCTCTTTAACAAGACACTCTGCAATGGGCGCCTTATGCTCTTTGAGTATGGCAGCCGCCTTATGCAGCATCTCCGCTCTCTTCCAGAGAGGCGTCTTTGCCCACCCTTTCTGCGCTGCCTTGGCTGCCTCCATCACCTCGTTCACCTCCTGCTGCGTACAAGCTATATATATACCAACAACAACAACAACAAAACATTCCCAATTTCATATACACATATACACACCAACAACAACTACTACTTTCTCAACTTCATAATTAGAGTATTGATTTCACCTTGGACTTTGTACTGTGGCTTCCTGGTAGTGGGGTTAATTATAGAGACGGACTTCCCGGAGCTCGACTTACGCCACTCCCCGTCGGCGTAGTACTTGTAAACCTCCTCCTCGATGATTTCCTTGAAGACTCCATTTCCCGC
>JANAVB010020597.1:7306082-7417433 GCA_029216955.1 Iris pallida | reverse complement strand
CCGTTCCAGTTCCATCTCATATTCCGCCGGATGGAAGATTCGAGTACATCCATGTGTCGCAAGATATGCTTGAAAGTACAGAGTTATTGTTATCGATGGAACAGGTCCAGAAGTTGCCTTGCTTCACATATCTGTTGTGCATCCAGTCGGCCCAAAGAGACCCCCTTTTAATGAATCTCCATGCCAGCTTCACGCCGAGGCCTCCCTGATCTCCAGCAAGGGTCGAAGTCCCACCCCTCCCTCCTTCCTCGGACGGCAGAACTGCTCCCAAGAGATCGCATGCATACCCCTCCTCCAGATGAAATCGGCACAAATCCTCTCCACTTTCCGGATAGTAGCGACAAGAATCAGAATAGACTGGAGCCAGAACTGAGCCAGGGCCGAGATAACCGATCTAACCAACTCAATGCGCCCCCAAAAGATAGACCAGAAGCCTGCCAAACTTCAACCCTCCTCTGGGCATACTCCATCAGACTATGGCAGTCCTAGTCTCGAGCATAGTTGACTGTCAGAGGGACACCTAGATATTTCACCGAAACATCACTCTTCTCCACACCCAAAGCTACGGCTCGTTCCTTCTTCCGGGGGCAAAGGGAACTAAAGTAGACCCGGCTCTTCTCTCGATTCATTTGAAGTCCTGTAAGAACTTCCAGATCTCCCATAATCTCCGAGATCGTGTTCATACCTTTCATAGAAGGCTGTAGGAATACCAGGAGGTCGTCGGCATAAATGAGATGAGTGATAGGTGGCTCGACCCTCCTGAACAGTGGGACAAGCCTCCCACTATGTACCGTCATGTTCATCAAACAAGTGAAGTACTCCATGACAAGCGTGAACAGGTAAGGAGACAATGGTCACCTTGCCGGAGTCCACGGTTGCTGCGGAAGAACCCATATGGGGTACCCAGGATAAGGACAGAGAAGGTGGGAGTCGTGATGAACTCCCGAATCCTCGCAACCCAACTATCATCGAATTTCATGGCAGTCATCAGGTGGCACAGGAAGTCCCTATTGACCATGTCTTAGGCCTTCCTCAGATCCAGCTTCACGCACGCCTTCTCCCCTCTTGGTTTATTGAAGCCCCGCACCATCTCATGTGCAAGGAGACTGTGCTCAGCAATCGATCTCCCCTTTATGAAAGCGCCTAGTTCGGAGAGACTAAGTCCTGCATGATCCCCTCCATATGCCGGCACATAAGGTGTGTAATTTTTTTGTAAAGATAATTACAGCGCTATAAACCTAAAGTCCGCCAGTGATGTCGCACCCTCTTTCTTTGGCACAAGAGTCGGGAAGGTATGATTCAGCTCCTTCAGCAGCTAACCCTCGGTGAAGAACTCCTGGACCGCCTCGAGAACTAGGAACTTCAGAATATCCTAGTACGTTTGTAGAACCCACTGCTAAGCCGTCCGGCCCTGGGGCTTTGTTGGGATCCGTCGTCATGATTATAGCCTCCACCTCCTCCATAGTGACCGGGGCAAGTAGTAGGTTATTCCCATAGGATGTCACCAACCTCTTCGTAACTACATCCGGAACGCAGACAGATAGTCAGTCTGAAATACAACTCAGAGTAATACCTGACAGCCTCTCCTTGGATCTTTGACGGCTCCCCCACCAGATTGCCCTCTGCATCGAACAAGTGAGAAAGGTTGTTCCTATGTTGTCTGGTTCGGATGACATCATAAGAACTTGGAGCAGCGGTCACCATCCTTGAGCCAGGAGCTTTTAGCGCGCTAGGCCACACTAATCTCCTTCTGCAGATGTAGAATGTTGACTTCCCCGATTAGCTCCTTCTCTCTAGCCGCTAGGTCCCCGTTCAGCATGTCAGATTGCATGGAATGTTAGATAGCCCTGAGCTCCGCCTCCTTATCTTCTAGCGAGGGCATGGGCAATCCCTTCACCCAACTCCGGATAGCCTTCTTCGTGTGCTTGAGCAAATGCACCATACGGTACTGAGCTTCGAATACGTTCGCCCGTTCCTCAAAATCTAAGAACCATTCCCTGTGTTCGTCTTAACGTTGGTCAGATAGCATCTCTATCGATATAGACTATAAGTCTAATTTATTCTTGTTCGAGCGATATTCAATCTCGCTCGCACTAGAAGGTTTAGGTGCGCGATACTCGGCACAACTTAGCCAAAAGACTGTGTGCATAGTCGTCCCGTTCAAACTATAACTCGGTCTCGTACACTCGTTCGCTATTGTCAGCGTAAGGTCATTCAGGTACGCCCAACATTGCTAACTTTAGCATGGTTTTCCTTCCAACTCAAGTCCGACACCGTTTAGCACAAAGGCCTTCGCATATCGATCCCGTTTCAACCGAATACTTGTATAAGCTTTTGAAAGTATTAGACTTATTGTATGGAACATTCCAAGGAACAACGAGAGAGAGCGTACACTTCTTTTATCCACGATCGAGCTTTCAAAACTGAGAGAATCGAAATAAAGTCCAAGGACATAAAGCCGTGCTCTGATACCAATATGTCACGTCCCGCTCCCGAAGGAGCGATCGTTCTCGCTAAGGCGTGATGCCGCACGAGCATAGGTTGCGCTCGTGCAAGGCCAAGTCCAGAAACGGTCGATTGAAGCTAGGCCACAGAGTCGCACAGAGTGTCCCCATTTGCAGCGAAAAGTAAATAAACACAAATTGAAACAACCCAATAGTCTTTATTGATATTCAAGAAGTATTACAAGCGGCGCTAGGCCGAGACTACAAATCGCTCAAGCTCTCTCTCTCTCTCTCTCTGAAACATAAAAGGCGTGCCAAGTGGCTTACAAGATGGAATAATTCATGGCGATGTTCCAATACATTATGTCCTGTATATGGTGCTTCAGTTCCTTTGCAACGCTCCAAGGCTCCAGAATTAGCTCCACGCCTTAGCACGTTCGAGGGAAGTCTCTGCACCCAACGTGATTCTCCCGCAGGTTGCAAACGGACTGTAGTTATCAGTACATTGTTATGCACTGGTGGGGAGGCTAGCTCGCCCACTCGCTATCATTACCAAACACGTTCATTTTACTTTTGTGCATCGTCTATCAGTTATTGTCTTACTAATCTTGCCTTAGGATCAGTTTCATGGCATATGATTTAAAGCTATCTCGTGTTATCGATGTCAAGTGTCGCATAAGAATAACATGTGCAACTTACCATACTTACCGTACGATCTTTCCTGTTCAAGGTAAACCAAGTTAGCCAACATATTATACGTAAAGACTTAACAGATTTGCATAAGCATTCGAGAGTGTCAAGGGCGTGTTCCTGCCTCAGGTGGACAAAGTATTTAAGTTCGTCAAGTTATGTTATACTCTAAAAGCTTTGTTCCGATGTTCATGTTCACTCACTTGTTCAGTTGTTCAGCTTACTCAAGTTGTCAAGATGTGTTATACTCAAGCGTTATTCAGATACATTTCGTTTAGGTACTCATATTTTTCAAGATGCTTTGTTCTCAAGTTTATTCGGACATGTTTCATTCAGTAACTTAGTTGTTCATATTTTAAAGATTTCTTGTTTCAATGCAAGGTCTCGCACGCGGATTGCCGCAATCGAACCAACTTAATCTATATGCACCGGTCGCTGGCAGCACAAGTCATTTTGGACTATCCATCTTGGTATCGTGGTTCCCTATCAGCCGGTGATGGCTGGTACACCCTGATAGACCACGCAATACCCGACTTACGCCTCTTAGGTGGCCGAGCCTGTACCCAAGCCGCCTGTAAGCCATGATTTCGTCTAGGCCCCACGATGTCGTTGATCGTTGGCTTGGAATCCTTATTCATTTCTTTCTCTCGTGCACCGAGTTGTCCGCGACCATTTCGTATTGTCTTGTCATTTTTAACTTAGCGAGCTGTCTTTAAGCCATAATCGATTACCGACTAGGTTGGCAGCGGCATCCGTGCAGCGCGGATAGCGAGCCCCGTTGTACGTCCCCGTCATACCTGTCGCTAATCATCATTCTCTTCTTATCTTTCTTTCTTTCATTCATTCTTATCTTTTCTTGCTTTCACTTGTTCATTCATTTGTTTGTTCATCTATTCATTCGTTCATACATTCATCCATTATGCAGCTCCCTGTGCGGGAACTGCCTTGGCGACCCATTGGTCCCGAAGTCTTACGATATTTCTATACTCTGCTCGGAACGACTATGTTGATAGTCTTCCTGCCTCATTTTAGTAAACCATTCATTGTTTCACGTCTCAAGTTGTGGTCTGATCTAGTGACTAGCATTTTATTCATAATTGAATGCATAAGTAAATCTACTCGAAACGTAAGATGCGCGTTGGCGCAAGCGTGGAGTGCGGTACGAGGGTTCGAGTAATTTCTCAGGTTCATTTCCATATTCTACACAAGCATACAAGATGGGATTATTCCCTTAGCTAGGTGCGTTGAGTCATTTTATTAGCATGCATAGTGTTATCGCCTAGCGATCTAGCAATATTGTCTGTATTATTATGTGTCTAGGCTAAGCAAAGACAGGTTCATCGGAGCCACCCACCTTAGCGATGATCGCATCGGCCGAGCGAGACTCCGAGCGCGCATTTGAAAGTCAGTCTGGATTCTCCTGAAGGACCAAGTCCATTGCCTTTGCCTTAAGCGAGTCATTTCGCCGAGCAAGACAGGGTTCGAGTCGTTGCACTTGCGCCGTTTGAGTCGGCGTTCCGCTAGGGCGGAGCGGGTCATTACATAATACACCACTCAGAATAAGTCTCGTCCTCGAGACTTCCTGGGTGCAAGTCATCCTACCGTTTCTTAGTTCATACCGTGTGCGCGTCTTAGGCAATTCCTATCGAACGACTCTATCATTTGATGGCATCGAACTATGTTCAAGTATCATTCTAAGTTTCGTGTCGCATGCACTTTGGCCAATTTCATCGAATGACTTCACTACTTATTCGAGTTGATGGTACTCACTCAATCGTTGTGTTTCTATGACTTACTATTGTGCCCTGTCACGGGACTATAATGTCATACGAGGTGTGTTATAATTCATCAAACATGAGGGTCATATTTTGAGGCTCACTCACTCATCCGTTCATCCATGCGCATCTCAACATATCCACTTGCAGCTGCATTCGAGTTCATCATATCGCTGAGTTTGGATCGTGCACATATTCAAGACGTCCCCCGAATATATACATTTCAACAAAGCTTAGTGATAGTGAAGTCGGACAAGCTACTCGTGATAGTTTCGAATTGTCGGTCGTTGTACTAACTCGATTAAAACCGAACTCCAGTTCGTTTCACTATCGTCTATCTTGGTCCTTGAGATGACCCGATTTATTTCTCAAGCGTTCTTATCTACGAAATCAATACGATTTCTTCTTAGCGGTCGACCAAGGTTCAAGTAATTCTCGTCCGATCCAAAACCAAATTTCACTATTATCAGTACGTCTTCCTATCAATGATTCACATTGGTTATCCCAACTTTTCTTGCTCATCATTGATTTCTATCATTTACTTCGTTTTTGGGCTGATATCATTGTTGATGGCGCACACTCCCAGTTCCACATCCTAACTCTAAGTCTTGTTGCCACAGATTTATCGTCCGTCCGAACGATACTCTAAAGTCGGTCACACAGGTTCAATCACTCGGCATAGGGTTGTCCAACTATCCGCTAGATCAGCTCACAAGGTCATAGTTACAAGTCAAGTTCTTGGTTCATCGTACAAAGTCGTTGCACGACGCTCGTCCCAATCCTATGGTCAAACCATGGTTCGTTCGTATGGGATACTCTACCCAAGTTTGTTTTAATCGGATTCTAAACATCGAGCACTGTTCATCCTATTCGCATTAGGTCATTCTTCGCACGGGGTCCGAGTCTGTTGCTCAACAAAATCCTAGCACATCAATATCGTACATCCAAACTAAGAATTTGTATAGTCTATCTCTTCAAATATGTTTGATATAATTCATATATCCATCCTATCCAATTCACGTAGTCGATCACAAAGTCGTCTAGCATAGTAATATGTCACACCCCAATCTCACGCAAGTCTGATTACCCACGGTGGGCATGAAATCACCATGCCAATGCTCCCGTAGGATAATCGTCATCATCGGGACGTAACTCTTGCATTGAGTCAAGACTAATTCATTCTCGATACGCAGATCGGAGCTACTCAATCCTCAAGTTTACTTTATCGTCAATCACAAGTCCGAACAATCCTCGAATTCACCTTCGCTTCAAACCACAAGTCGAAGCAATCCAAATTGCCACAGCCTGATCTTCGAGTTGATCATTCCCGCTGGACATGAATCACCATGCCAACGCTCATGCGGAATAATCGCCCCAAGTCCGATGTAACGCATGTGCGAGGCTGGAGTTGCGCTCGCGCAAGACAAGATCGTCGTCGTTGTGGTTATCACCAAACAATCAAGTCACTTCCCTTTCATCCAAACATTCTTTCTATCAAAATCCCGAGCCTAACATCCATTAAAACAATAACTTTTAACACGATCATCATTCATCGAATCAGAGTACCCCCGAGTTATTGTACATCGATCTTTGATACGCCTCAATATCAGCGATGATGTACATAACCTGACGACCTTCCTTTGCAACGAAATCCGAGACGTGCAACTTAATTCCTCAATTCGCATTGTTCCATGCCAACTCAAGTCGTTCAGCAACATCCATTCTAAATCCTTAGTCATTCTTCGTATCTTCAAACCAACGTTCATGCACGCTATCTTCCAATCGTGCTGTCATTGATCCCGTCTATGAGTATTTTACCTCAACTCAAGTTTCACTCTATTCGACTATTCCGAAATCGCACGTATGATCTACCAAGTTTTCTCGACCAAGACATCCATTCGTTTCATCGTTCCGAATCTCTATTCAACTGTTTCGTAATTTGCACTACAGATTCACAAATCGTCCCGATATCTCGTTTGAGGCCCTCAAAATCACGACCAACTAAGCGTTACTCGTTCTAAGACTTTGCGCGATAACCCCACTTGCGGATATACTCGTTGCTACCTGTAAATCTTTAATTTCGCTCGAACAATTTTCAAGACGGTCCATACACCACTCAGGGTTCGAGCCACTCAACTAATCGTCAATACTCACTCTTATTCTTCTTCGAGACTATCGCATACACCACTCGAGGTCAAGTTATTCTACAAATCCTCGAAAAGTTCATTCGACTCACAATCGACATGTTCGAATATACGTTCGCCCGTCCTCAAAATCTAAGAACCATTCCCTGTGTTCGTCTTAACGTTGGTCCGATAGCGTCTCTATCGATATAGACTATAAGTCTAACTTATTTTGTCCGAGCGATATTCAATCTCGCTCGCAAACTTGCTCGTACTAGAAGGTTTAGGTGTGCGATACTCGGCACAACTTAGCCAAAAGACTGTGTGCATAGCGTCCCGTTCAAACTATAACTCGATCTCGTACACTCGTTCGCTATTGTCAGCGTAAGGTCATTCAGGTACGCCCAACATTGCTAACTTTAGCATGGTTTGCCTTCCAACTCAAGTCCAACACCGTTTAGCACAAAGGCCTTCGCATATCGATCCCGTTTCAACCGAATACTTGTACAAGCTTTTGAAAGTATTAGACTTATTGTATGGAACATCCCAAGGAACAACGAGAGAGAGCGTACACTTCTTTTATCCACGATCGAGCTTTCAAAACTGAGAAAATCGAAATGAAGTCCAAGGACGTAAAACCGTGCTCTGATACCAATATGTCACGTCCGCTCCCGGATGAGCGATCGTCCTCACTAAGGCGTGATGCCGCACGAGCATAGGTTGCGCTCGTGCAAGGCCAAGTCCAGAAATGGCCGATTGAAGCTAGGCCACAGAGTCGCACAGAATGTCCCCATTTACAGCGGAAAATAAATGAACACAAATTGAAACAACCTCAATAGTCTTTTATATTGAAGAAGTATTACAAGCGGCTAGGCCGAGATTACAAATCGCTCAAGCTCTCTCTCTCTCTCTGAAACATAAAAGACGTGCCAAGTGGCTTACAAGATGGAATAATTCATGGCGATGTTCCAATACATTATGTCATGTATATGGTGCTTCAGTTCCTTTGCAAGGCTCCAGAGTTAGCTCCACGCCTTAGCACGTTCGAGGGAAGTCTCTGCACCCGACGTGATTCTCCGTAGGCTGCAAATCGACTATGTGATTATCAGTACATTGTTATGCACTGGTGGGGAGGCTAGCTCGTCCACTCGCTATCATTCCAAACACGTTCATTTTACTTTTGTGCACCATCTATCAGTTATTGTCTTACTAATCTTGCCTTATGATCAGTTCATGGCATATGATTTAAAGCCTATCTCGTGTTATCGATGTCAAGTGTCGCATAAGAATAACATGTGCAACTTACCATACTTACCGTACGATCTTTCATGTTCAAGGTAAACCAAGTTAGCCAACATATTATACGTAAAGACTTAACAGATTTGCATAAGCATTCGAGAGTGTCAAGGCGTGTTCCTGCCTCAGGTGGACGAAGTATTTAAGTTCGTCAAGTTATGTTATACTCTAAAAGCTTTGTTCCGATGTTCATGTTCACTCACTTGTTCAGTTGTTCAGCTTACTCAAGTTGTCAGGATGTGTTATACTTGAGCGTTATTCAAATACGTTTCGTTTAGGTACTCATATTTTGTCAAGATGCTTTGTTCTCAAGTTTATTCGGACATGTTTCATTCAGTAACTTAGTTGTTCAGATTTCACAGATTTCTTGTTTCAATGCAAGGTCTCGCACGTGGATTGCCGCAATCGAGCCAACTTAATCTATATGCACCGGTCGTGGCACCACAAGCCATTTTGGACTATCCATCTTGGTATCGTGGTTCCCTATCAGCCGGTGATGGCTGGTACACCCTGATAGGCCACGCAATACCCGACTTACGCCTCTTGGGTGCCGAGCCCGCACCCAAGCCGCCCGTAAGCCATGATTCCGCTTAGGCCGGCCACGATGTCGTTGATCGTTGGCTTGGAATCCTTATTCATTTCTTTCCCTCGTGCACCGAGTTGTCCGCGACCATTTCGTATTGTTTTGTCATTTTTAACTTAACGGACTGTCTTTGAGCCATAGGCTGTCTTTTAGCCATAATCGATTACCGACTAGGTTGGCGGCGGCATCCGTGCAGCGCGGGTAGCCAGCCCCGTTGCATGTCCCCGTCATACCTATCGCTAATCATTCTTCTCTTTCTTTCTTCCTTTCATTCATTCTTATCTTTTCTTTCTTTCACTTGTTCATTCATTTATTTGTTCATCTTTTCATTCACTTATTCATTCGTTCATACATTCATCCATTATGCAGCTCCCTGTGCGGGAACTGCCTTGGCGACCCATTGGTCCCGAAGTCTTACGATGTTTCTATACTCTGCTCGGAACGACTATGTTGATAGTCTTTCTGCCTCATTTTAGTAAACCATTCATTGTTTCATGTCTCAAGTTGTGGTCCGATCTAGTGACTAGCATTTCATTCATAATTGAATGCATAAGTAAATCTACTCAAAACGTAAGTTGCACGTTGGCGCGAGCGTGGAGTGCGGTGCGAGGGTTCGAGTAATTTTCCAGGTTCATTTCCATATTCTACACAAGCATACAAGATGGGATTATTCCCTTAGCTAGGTGCGTTGAGTCATTTTATTAGCATGCACGATATTATCGCCTAGCGATCTAGCAATATTGTCCGTATTATTATGTGTCTAGGCTAAGCAAAGACAGGTTCATCGGAGCCACCCACCTTAACGATGATCACATCGGCCGAGTGAGACTCCGTGCGCGCCTTTGAAAGTCTAAGTCTGGATTCTCCTGAAGGGCCAAATCCATTGCCTTTGCCTTAAGCGAGTCATTTCGCCGAGCAAGACGGGGTTCGAGTCGTTGCACTTGCGCCGTTTGAGTCGGCGTTCCGCTAGGATGAGCGAGTCATTACAGTCTGAACCAATCTCAATTATCTAAATCCCACATCCTATCCAATGTGGGACTAAATTATCAACTCTATTGTCACCCCTTTTTGAGGGCTCAACCGGAAACGAGATACAATCAAACAAAATAGAATAGAAAAATACAAAATTTTACAGAGTTAGGCATCATGCGTACAGTCATGGCCACGCAAAATAAATCATTACTAACTTTTTCATAATCCAAATTAAAGTTAAAAGGGTAAGTCTTTCTTGGGGAACCTTTCAGTCGTTAGGTTTTCGAACTCTTTTGTATCCCAAACCTTAACCTGCAATTTCCTTGTTACAAATTCCACTAAATTACAAAATTGTTGCTGCTAAAGTTCATATTTTGCAGTCCAAGCTGAGCCCAAGTAACTCAAAATACAAGACATCAAGCCAAAACTGTGATGATACCAGATAATAGTGTGTTGCTTGTAACTGAAGTGCAGTTGGCTTCTAGAAGACCATAATCAGGGAGCATGGACATTCCTAAGCCTTTCGATGTGTGTTTCCAATGATGAGTATTAGCATCCCACCGTTAGTATTTTATAATGATGGTTCTTAATGGTAATGGGGTGCAAAATGCCCAACTAGTCATCATTATAGTGAGGTGAATTCTTGAACTTCTAAGAAAGAAAAAAAAAACTTGCAGTGAAACAGCAACTATGTTTAGGTTTGCCTTTGCGAGGTAGGAAAAGAAGCAAATTCACATAGTGACTTTATTATTGTTACCTTAGCTATTCTCTTATATCCATATTTAATTTTTTATACTCCTTTAGTCCAACACTGGATTGGCATTAAAGAGGAAGATTCACCTCCCATGAATATGTACTATCTCTACATCAATATCATTGAAAGTTTGAAACTAATCCATTAAGTTCAGCTCCAGTCTCAACGTGGCATCAGAACACTAGCTTCCTACCTACAGTGGACAGGAGAAGTACGTGATACGAGAATCATAACTCATGTGATCTGTAGCATAGGAATCCGAAATCCATTGCTCGAGAAAGATACCTACATTCAGAATATGAGTAAGCTTGAGGAAGAGGTGTCAAAAGAGCTATTAGCCAATTAGGCATAAACCACGACCAAAGAACTTGTTGTAGATACATCATATGCTCATGATGATCAGAGATCATATACAAAATGGAATGTCGGAGGTGAGAGGCATGTCAAGGACGCTGGCCTGATGAGGCTGTTTATGAGGTGGTTGTCGAACACTAGTAGTCTCTTCCCTACAACGAGCAAGGATGTGGCACTTGTTGGTGATGGTCAAGGGATTTAAGATACTAACACCACTTAGAATTCGATAAAGCAACTAGAGGGTACTAAGGTAGTGGCCCCAAAGTGACAGGTAAAGGTCCTGAAGCAGTAAATACCGACCACTACAAGGATAGAAAACAGTATCTAGTCTCCCCAGATGAACTCAAAGGCTATTGTGTCCAGAGATGGCCAGGGAGAATAATGAAGTAATTGGCAGTAGAAAGACTCAAATTCAGGATGCAGACACATGAGAATCTGAAAAAGTCATTATCTGTCATTGGTGGCTAAGTTCCTGATATTCTTCTTCTTGGTTTAAGGTTCTAGTCGATTTACTAGAACCCAAGAGAGTAGATCGAATAGGTGAGATGCACAAGATTACCTTTGTCATAGAGCAGCTTCTTTCTGCGTCTTCTTCTTGGATGATCAACGTTGGAGGAACTCTACGAGAGATGTTCCTACGTTGGAGGAACTCTTCTTGATCTTGGGGGAGATCGAGGAAGATGGAGAAGACCAAGAAACTAAACATATTTGTGTGTGTGTGTGTGTGTGTATAAAGTCGAAGTGATGTGATATGTGTATTGTGCAGGCACAGAGTTCAACAATCATTGTACAAAATACGTTCACCAAAAAGCAAGATTAACTTCAACAATGATTATAAAAGATGTAGAAAATTATTATGGTTTGTTGAAATTAGCATGCATGTAATTTAAGTCGAATAAAATTTTAGAAAAATTGTTGTAATGCAAATATTCTATTTAGCATAATCCTAAGGTTTAATATAAAGATAGTTGGTTATTTCATTTCAAGCAGAGTTACTTTTCTCTCAATATTTGTTGACAACAGGATTAATAATATACTGGAGATGTTTAGATACTAATGTTCCTAACAATATTTAATAATATAGTGGAGATGTTTAGATGCACATGTTTAGTGAATTATTTTGCCTTTGCATGTGGTTATCCCGTTTAGAATTTCCACATAAAATCGTTGTTTTTGTGGTTGGATGTGGTCGGATTTTATGTAATTTGTGCTTTCCAAGGTATATCAATTTCACTCGCCGTAACATGGTAAGCATTTCTAGAGGAACTTTACAAGGTATATTACTTTCAATAATGACTAAGAGATCTGCGGATGATAAACATGAGAGATGTACCTTGGAAGAAAGGCAGTACTTGCTTCTCTCATTGCCAGGAAAACTGTCAGAGACCAAAAACTTCCCTTCCCCAAGAATTCTCACCCCTTCTTCAGCAGTGTAAGATACCAGATCCCCTGATCTCACCACCTTTGCCACCAAAGAAACAAAACCTAGGAGTAAACAGTCGTACCGAAAATTCAAGTAAATAGTAAGGCTAGCATACAAGAATGTCGATTTTCCCTGGTTTTTAGCCAAAAAAATGAAAAAACTAACTTTAATCCTACTTACCGCTTGAAAAATCTCAGCTTACTGAACTCCTGAACTGTATGGAATTTAGGTAGCCAAAATAGGTGTCGTAAACCACATGTAGGCAATTCATAGAATTAGTGATTTGCTGCGCAATGTACTCAAATATTAAAAGGAAACATATTTAAACTGGTAGATTAGAAATCCTAAGCACTCCCCCATACCTCATTTGGTTCAGCCTCACTCTTAAGGATGGAACCATGACTGAATGATGAGGGGTACCAAGAACTATTGGATTGTATCTCGCCTTCGCTTGAGCACTCAAGGCTAACAAGAGAGTTGGTACAAAATTTAGTACCATATCTGATTTAAAGGTGAGATATAGATAAATTTGAATTGGTCCAGGACTTATTAATAAGGAATAATTATTTTTTCAAGTTATATGAGTCAAGTTCATTATTATACCTCATGGATCAACTCCAATTCGGATCCCACTGCGTTCCTCACACGTGGCAGCAAAGCCTAAAGTTACGAGTTAGGGGGTTTGGGCACTCTAGTTGCTTCAAGACAGATTATGCTGATTGTTTAACATACGTATAATAGGATAAAATGGGTTCGCTTCTAAGGTGGAAATAGGAATTGTTGAGAGTATTAATAGGCCTTAAGTCCCACATTGAGTAGAATAATATGAAGAGGGGCTAGCCTCTCCTATATATATGTAGCTTCACCACAATAATAAACAAGTCAAGTTTTTTAACTAAATATCAATTTGGTATCAGCCTAACCCTAGCCACCACCTCTCTCCACCAAATCCTAGCCGCCACCTCTCTCCATAAAATCCTAACCCTACTTCACAGCCCCCCGTTCCCCCCCCCCCTTCCGTCGCCCCTCCTCTTCTCCTCCGCCAGCAGCCGTCGCCCCCCTCTTCTACCAGTAGCCGCTGCCCCCCCCCCCCCCCTTTTCCCACCGCCAGCACCACCCCCCCTCCGGTCAGAGAACCCCCCCTCCTCTCCACGTCAGCCCCTACTCCTTCTCGTCAGGCCATGCGACCTCCAGTCACAACCATGCATGGGACATGAGGAGCGGCTCTCGAGGACGCCGCTGCTGCTGAAGGAGGAACAGTAGACGTGAAGAGGACGGTGACCAACGGTGGAGACAGTCTAGACCTACCATCACCTTGCTGATGGAAGAGGAGAAAAAGAAGATGATGATGGAGACGATCTACGACAAGCTGGCGGCCAAAGAGATGAAGTCTTGGGTGGACGAGCTCTTCTCCAGGAGGCTGACCGAGACTAGTTCCCGTCCTGCATACACAAATGTGGATCATTCACCATACAAAATGGCGAAGTTGGAGAAGCTGAAAGTAAAGTTGGAGGGTACTTCCAACTACTTGAAGTGGTCGCATCATGCGATGCGGACTCTGAAGGCAAGAGGCTTAGTGGGGTATGTGAATGGCCAAACCAAGGCACTTGAAGATCACTCCTCACGGGAGTTTGATATGTGAAAAAATCGTCAACACTGTTGTAGCTGGATGGTTGACAGCCTCATTGACCGACCAAGTGTCGGACAACGTAGAAGCAATGGAGGGTGCTTGTGACATTTCAATGACACAGAGTCGGAGGCCATTGCTGCTATGGCACGGACTGCCATCACTAGAGGAGGTCATTGCTGCTATGGCACAAGAAGAAGCACGGTTGAAGCTGATGCCTAGCACCACTAGCTCTCCGGCGGAGAAATTAGCTCTAGCAGTTTTTAACACAAACCCTTCATGAGGGGGAGGGTGCTACAACTGTGGAGACCCAGGACACTTCATCAGATTCTGTACGAAGCCTATGAGAGGCCAGTCCAGCAGCCGTAGACGCAGCTGTGGAGGGCGTAGGGGTGGCAGAGGAGGCTATGCCAGTGACAGAGGTAATTATTCTAGAGGACACAAGGCAAACCTGGCAGAAGGAGTAAATGAGAGTCAATCGTCCGATATGACCCCCAGTGAGAGGAAAATGCTAGAAATTTGGAGGAACATGAAACTTGGAATCAGCGACAGTCGAGCCAACACGCTGGGACATCGACTCCAACCACCTCCGGGGATAACATCACATACTATGCTCATACAAGCACAGGTATACCTGCTCATGCCCTTGCATCTACCCACAAACCAGGAAGTCTAAATTGGACAATTGACTCTGGGGCAGCCTGCCATGTCACGGATGCCCATGGTGAGTTCCAAGATTACACTCACCTGACGACGCCTGAAAACATTCAGACTGCTGATGGTACTGCTAGACCCATTGTGGGTAAAGGCGCAGTTGAATGCACCCCTTCCATGACTCTTATCGATGTCTTGCATGTTCTATCTTTTCCTGTTAATCTATTATCCATTAGTGTCATTGTTCTTCAGCTTAATTGTGTTGTTTTCTTTGACATTATGAAGGTGATTTTTCAGGAGAAGGGAACGGAAGGACAGTTGGGGACTGGCACATGGCATAAAGGGCTATGGTACTTGGACAGGGGTGGGTTGGATACAGCACTGGTGGATGAAGCACAACTGGAGGAGCCGCGAAGTACCGTAGAAGCAGAATTATTACTCCAACATCAGCGCATGGGATACTCTTCATTCAGTCTACTGAGTTGGATGTATCCCTCTATGTATCAAAAGGCTAATAAGTAAAAGTTGGTTTGTGATACTTATGAACTTGAAAAACATACCAGAAGCTCTTATGTGAGTTCTAAAAATAAAAGTTTAGCTGCTTTTGATATAATACACTCTGATGTGTGGGAACCTTGTCCTGCAACTGTTGTTAATAGTTTTAAGTGATTTGTCACCTTTATTGACTGCCACACTCGTGTTACCTGGGTATACCTAATAAAGAGTAAGAGTGATATCTTTGCATGCTTTTAAGATTTTCATCGCAGGGTTACAATAAGGTACGGTGCTAAAATAAAAATTTTGAGATCTGACAATGGGACAAAATACACCAATAAGATTATTGAAGAGTACTTATCAGCCAATGGAATACATCATCAGACTTTATGTGACTATACATCAACACAGAATGGCGTGACGAAGCGGAAGAACATGCACCTGTTGGAAGTGGCATGGTCAATGTTTGCTATGAATGTTCCTAAACACTTGTGGGGGCATGCCGTGTTGACTGCTGCATATCTCATCAACAGAATACCCTCTCAGGTGTTAGGATGGAAGACACCGTTTGAGATGCTTATAGTTGAGAACAAGTACATTGTTCCCACAAAGGTATTTGGATGTGTATGCTTTGTAAAGGATAATAGGCTTGTGGTGGGAAAGTTGGACCCTCGGACAGTGAAGTGTGTCTTCGTTGGCTACTCGGGCAGAAAGTTTGAGATGCTTACAAGTGGGAACAAGTACATTGTTTCCCCAAAGGTATTTGGATGTGTATGCTTTGTGAAGGATAATAGGCCTGCGGTGGGAAAGTTGGACCATCGGGCAGTGAAGTGTGTCTTCGTTGGCTACTCAAGGACTCAGAAGGGATATTCTTGCTGGAGTCCTGTGGAGCAAGGCTCTTTGTGAGCATGGACGTTAAATTCAGAGAGATGGAACCATACCACCACAATGGTTCAGATGAAGGCTCCGCATTCGATGACACACCTAACACAGGAGGTGTTAGGAGTGGTGGGAAGATGGCCCCAAGCGTGTTTGTCGGGTCAGTTCCATGTCCAATGATGAAAGTTGATCCAAGGGAACAAGGGGGAGATAGCGAGAGTGAGGAAAGTGCTGAGGATGCACACAATCAGAAGAAAGAAAGTGATGCTTCAGTACAGGGGGAGGAACAGACTACAGAACAATCTACATCTACAGAGCTCCAAATCTACAGAAAAAGAAAACAGCAGTCCACTACTATGCCTATTGTACCTACTGTGCCATGTCCCTCGCTTAACCCTGCCCCAACTCCTGAAGATGCACCTCCCGCATCGGATTCCTCTGATTCAGATGTGGATCCCTCTGATTCGGATGGTATGATCTCTCCTCCATTATCTCATATTCCCTTAAGAAAATCTTCTCGTAGTAATGCGGAAAGATCCCCTAATCGTTATGATTATGAACATGACATTGTCCATTTTTTATCCTACTCTAATCTATCTCCTACTTATGGAGCAGTCATTGCATTGTTAGACACCACCTCTTTGCCTAAGTGTTGGCAAGAAGTGAAGGAAGATCCGAGGTGAAAAGCTGCAATGTTGGAGGAACTTGGGACACTTGAAAGAAATGGGACATGAAAACTTGTTTTATTACTTGGAGGAAAGAGAGAAGTTGGATGCAAATGGGTCTTCACAGTAAAGGAGACGCCAAAATGAAAGGTGGAACGATACAAGACAAGATTGGTTACAAAGAGATTCACTCAGACCTATGGCATCAACTATGATGAGACATTTGCTCCAGTAGCAAAGATGAGCACTTTGAGAACCCTAATCTCTCTTGCAACAAAACTTGGGTGGCAACTTCATCAATTAGATGTGAAGAATGCCTTTCTCCATAGAGATCTACAAGAGGAAGTATACATGGAGACGCCCCCTGGGTTTTGCACGAAGTAGTTGACAGGAAAGGTGTGCAAGCTGAAGAAATCACTGTATGGACTCGAGCAATCTCCTCGGATATGGTTTGAAAGATTCAGAAAAGTTGTCACAGTCATGGGGTACAGCCAGACCAATGCAGATCGCACGGTTTTCTTTAGACATGCTAGAGGCCACGTCACCATACTTGCAGTATATGTAGATGATATAATGATCACAGGTGATGAGGAGGAGATTACCCAGCTGAAGTCAAAACTTGTCAAGGAATTTGAAGTAAAGGACTTGGGAATGATGAGATATTTTTTCGGAATCGAGGTGGCTCGAGGAAGAGAAGGGATCGTCATTTCTCAGAGGAAGTATGTATTAGACCTGCTCACAGAGACAGTATGTTGGGATGTCGTTCGGTAGTCACTCCAATCAATCAGAAAGAAAATCTAAGGGCAGAAGCAGGAAAGCCAGTTGATCGTGAGAGATATCAGAGACTTATAGGCAGATTGATTTATCTAGGCCACACTCATCCTGATATCTCATTTGCTATGAGTGTAGTGAGTCGCTACATACATGATCCAAGGAAGGGCCACATGGATGTAGTTTTCCATATTCTGAGATATCTGAAGGGGACTCCTGGAAGAGGAATATGGTTCAAGAACAATAGACACCTGGGTGTTGAGGGATACTGCGATGCAGATTGGACAAGCTGCATGGACGACAGAAGGTCTACCTTAAAATACTGTGTCTTTGTGGGAGGTAACCTAGTCTCATAGAGAAGCAAGAAACAGTCCGTGGTAGCATGATCAACCGTTGAAGCAGAATACAGAACTATGGCTCTAGAAATGTCAGAGTTGTTGTGGGTAAAAGCAGTACTGACAGAGTTGAAGCTGGACCAGGTAACACCATTGCGCCTTCTGAGTGACAGTCAAGTTGCACTAAGTATAGCTAACAATCCAGTTTAGCAATGACAGAACGAAACACATCGAGATCGATCGGTTCTTCATCAAAGATAAGTTAGAGAAAGGGATATTAAACCTCGATCATGTTCGCTCAGAAGAACAAGTCGCAGATTTTCTTACTAAGGGCCTTAACTCATCGAGTCTTTCTAAACTATGTAACAAGATGGGGATGATTGATATATATTGCCCATCTTGAGGGGGAGTGTTGAGAGTATCAATAGCCTTTAGTCCCACATTGAGTAGAATAATATGGAGAGGGGTTAGCCTCTCCTATATATGTAGCTTCACCAATAATAAACAAGTCAAGTTTTCTACTAAATATCAATTGGAATCAATAAGGTGGTCTGGGCACAGCAGATCGGACCTATGGTTGGAAAACTATATGAATTGGCTTCAAAGGTAGGTTTAGACATGGAAGACGGGTTGGCACCCACAAGTGGTGCAATTGAAGGAGTCGGTTTAGCTTTGTGGTCAAACGGATCAAGATGACAATATATGTTGGAATTCCTACTTGTTCGGGCTGATCCGGATACGAGCTAAGGTAGAGCATTTGGTTGGCCGTTCAAGGTTAAGAACGGAGTTGGTTACAAAGTTACTCCAATTCAGATCCCACTGCATCCCCGACAAGAATATAAGCATACATACGTGTTGGTGCTTTCTTTACATGGAGAGAGCTTGCTCTCAACATGCCTTGTAAAAGTTTAGTCCCACATCGGAAATGCACCATGAGTTATCTCAACATATATACTTGGTTGTGTTGTTGAGAGATGCACATGGGGTGGTGACCCTAAGGAGGGAACCATGTGGGTGATTTTACTAGGAGGTAAGAATAAGGCTCCAAGGATTAAGCATTAATGCTTTTGTCATTCTCTTGGATTAATTCCATTTGGAGCTAAGTCCCAAAGGGGCTTAGCGACTCGGACTCGGACTCGGGCTCGGGCTCGGACTCATGGGCTCATGAGGCGTAATGTGACGTTTTGTTGGCGCACTTTGCACTTAGCACGTCAGCAGTCATGCGGTCTTATGCGGCATGCGGCTCTTATGCGGCATGCAGCTCATATGCGGCCACATGCGGCCTCATGCGGCTCATGCGGTCCATGCGGCCTCATGCGGTCCATGCGGTCCATGCGGCACTTGCGGCCATGCGGCTCATGCGGCCAGGCTGCTGCTGCTGCTGCCGCATGGAGGGCTCCGCTGACTGTGCAGGCTACAAGTCAATTATGGAAAGACTGATTCAATGCGATTAATTCAGATCCACTTTTTGTGGGATTTGAATTAATTTCGTTGCTATCTTTGTGGGATTTGATTCAATCTTTCCATAACTGAAGAGGCGGCTAGGGTTTCCACCCTCTCTCTATATATACTCTCTTCTGGCCTCCTTTGTGGGGTACTACGAATTTTACAAGTCAGAAAACGAGAGAGAGAGGGAGCTGCTGCCGCCATTGCAAGTCCATCCGAGGAGTCAGAACAGAGGTGAGTTCGAGCGTTCCACAAGTTCTCCAACTTGCTGGTTCCTGGAAGCAATTCGTGTGGGGCGAATCTTGCTTTGAGCAACGGTGTTTTGACACCCCAGCAACTTTTCTTCATCTCATCTTTCTCTAGATTATTGTAACTCGTTCTGTCCCAATTGCAACACGTTTGCAAGGAAGAACGAGAGATCTTCTCTTCTCTATTTCCCTCCTTCATATTGTAATCTGGCTTTTTGGTTTTTTGTATCATCGTAGATCTTGAGTTTGATCACTGCAAAGTTTTGTGTGACTCTCAGATCTAGATTGCATCAGTTTTGATCTTTGGTCAAGCCCCGGGACTAACAATCTCAAAGCAAGACCCTTGTAGATGGAAAACATTAATGCTTCGCTCGTCCAATCGGACTACTGCAAGTTGGAAAAGTTCGATGGAGAGCATTATCAAGTCTGGAAGAGGAAGGTTTATCTAACTCTTCAACTCAAAGACGTTGATCATGTACTGTTGGAGAAAGAACCTTCTGTTCCAGACACTGGTTTTACTGTCGCAATCAATGCGGCTACCAAACTCCAGGCCAAATGGAGAAGGGAAAATAGCATCTGCAGACTTCTCATCCTGAATGCTACGGAGGATTCCCTGGCAGAATCCTACTCGAAGAAGGAATTTGCCAGAGACATATGGGAGTCTGTGGAAAAACTGTATGAAGAAGACAGGAACAGGAGCAAGATGTTTGTGGTTGAAAAATATCACAAATTGCTCTTTGAGGACGAGAAGTCCATGTTGCCACAGGTGAAGGAATTTCTGAAGCTGCGTCAGAAACTGGAAGACGAAGAGATGTCCCTTCCCGACAAGTTTGTCGTTGGAGGGATCGTCTCAAAACTTCCTGCTGGATGGAGTACCTTCTATACAAGGATGCTCAGAAAGAAGCTAGACATTAGCTTGGAAGATCTACTTCAAGAGATCCATGTTGAGGACGAGATGCGTTCCCAACAGAAGATGGACACACTGTCCAAATAGTTGGCTAAGGTCAATCTAGTGCAGACGAGAGATCCCAAGGGGAAGCAGGCGGCTTCTCATCACAAGAAGAAGGACTTCACTAATCTAAAAGTGAAGGGTCCTTCATTCAAGCAACAGAAGTCCAAGTCCCACGTGACTTGTTTCAATTGTGGCAAGAAAGGCCACTACAAGAGTGAATGCAGATCCAAGCCTAAACAATCAGAGAAAGGTGAGCCTAGTAAGGTTTCATTGGTTTCTAACATTGTTGCTATGATCGCACAGGTCACAACTGTGGGGGTTGACTCTGACTGGTGGATAGACACTGGTGCGACTTGCCATGTCTGTTCTGGCAAGGAATGGTTCGTCACGTACCAGCCGATATCTGAGAAGGTTGTCATGGCAAGCCAGGCCCAAGCTGAAGTTCTGGGGATCGAAACTGTGGAGCTGAAACTCACTTCTGGGAACACTCTGACGCTTCAAGGTGTGAAGCATGTTCCAGTGATTGCCAAGAACCTGATCTCTGGGAGCCTGCTCTGCAACGCAAGCTTGAGGATGGACATTAATGCTAGTCATATGGTGATGTCCAAGAAGGGAACATACTTCGGAAAGGCTTATCAAACCGAAGGAATGTTTAAAATTCAGCTTGTCAACCAGTTTAATGACATTAATGCAGTTGCATTTTCTGATTATTCTCTTGAGTTGTGGCATAATAGACTAGGACATGTTCATTGTAAAAGAATTAACAAAATGTTTAGTCTAGAACTTATCTCCAAATGTGGGGATAAGGTGGAGAAGTGTGAAGTGTGTGCTCAGACGAAGATGACAAGAAAACCCTTTCATCGGGTCAATCGAAGCACAAATCTTCTGGAGTTAGTACACTCCGATATCTGTGACTTCAAACATTTCTCCACGAAGGCCGGGATAAAGTATTTCATAACCTTCATCGACGACTTCTCAAAATACGCGTTCGTCTACTTGCTCAAGACTTAAGACGAAGCTTTCGAGAAGTTCAGAGAGTTCAGGGCCGAAGCTGAACGGCAGACTGGACAACAACTCAAGAGGTTGAGAAGTGATCGAGGTGGGGAGTACAGGTCTCATGACTTCGCATCGTTCTGCAAAGAACATGGAATCATATGCGAGACTACTGCTCCATATTCTCCTCAATACAACGGAGTAGCAGAGAGGAAGAACCGAACATTAACAGAAATGATGAATTCAATGCTGCTTACTGCAGGTCTTCCAAAATGCTACTGGGGAGAAGCTGTATTAACGGCCACTTTCATTCTGAATAGAGTGCCATATGCAACTTCGGACGTAACTCCTCATGAACTCTGGTTCAAAGTCAGACCAAACTTGAATGTCATTCGAGTGTGGGGATGTCTGGCATATGTGAAGCTCCCAGATCAGAAGATTCAGAAGCTGGGGACAAGGACTACGAAGGCGATCTTCTTGGGGTATGCCGAGAAGAGTGATGCTCGAAGATTTCTTGATATTGAGTCAAATCATATCATCGAATCTCGCGATGCTGAATACTTTGAAGACAAGTTTGCAAAAGACAAAAACATTGTTCTTTCGGACATTCCGGAAAATGATGTAGGTGCAAATGAGACTGAAATCTCATATGGGCCAGTAGTCCAAGAAGAAGCTGTTGTTGGTAAAACAACTCCTGTACCAGAACTCGCAGAACCGTCAGCAAAGCGAGCGAGGAGACCAAAAGACTTCGGAGATGACTTTGTCACCTATCATGTGGAAGCAGATCCGCTTACCTATGATGAGGCGATGAAGACCAGAGATGCTATCTTCTGGAAGGAGGCAGTGAATGACGAGTTTGACTCTATCACCTCCAATAACACATGGATATTGGTAGATCTACCTGAAGGAGAAAAGTCCATCGGATGTAAATGGATCTTCAAGAAGAAGATGAAGGCAGATGGAACTATTGACAAGTTCAAGGTCAGGCTGGTAGCCAGGAGATTTTCTCAGAAACAGGGGATAGACTACTTTGACACGTACGCTCCAGTAGCTCGGATGACCACCATCAGGATGTTAATCGCTCTAGCAGCTATACATAAGTTGGTGATACATCAGATAGATGTAAAGACAACATTCCTGAATGGAGAGCTGACCGAAGAGATTTACATGCAACAGCCAGATAGATTTGTCATCAAAGGTCTTGCAGACAAAGTCTGCAAGTTGAAGTTGGTGAAATCATTGTATGGTTTGAAGCAAGCTCCCAAGATGTGGCATGAGAAGTTTGACAAAGTTATTAGGTCAAACGGCTACAGAGTTAGCGAGACGGACAAATGTGTTTACACAAAGTTCGCTGATAGAAGAGGAGTCATCGTTTGTCTGTACGTGGACGACATGCTAATCCTAGGGACGGATATAGGCTGTGTCACGGAGACAAAGAAGTTCCTCTCAACCAAGTTCAGTATGAAGGACTTGGGGGATGCAGATGTCATCTTGGGCATAAAGATCATCCGGACAGACACTGGAGTAGCGCTGTCACAATCTCACTACATTGAGAAGATGCTCATACGCTATGGGTATAAGGATCTTCCAGGGATCGATACGCCATACAGGTGTGATCAGAAGCTGAAGCCAAACTCGAGGAAAAACGTCAGGCAGCTGGAGTATTCTAGCATTATCGGAAGTTTGATGTACGCAACCACTGCAACAAGGCCTGACATAGCTTTCGTCGTAGGAATCCTGAGTTGGTTCACAAGCAACCCAGGGATTGAGCACTGGAAAGCTGTGAAGCGGGTGATGAGATATCTCAAGAAGACTCAGACATATGCACTGCACTACAACGGGTATCCGACAGTAGTGGAAGGCTTCAGTGATGCTAGCTGGTGTTCAGAGGTGGAAAGCAAGAGATCCACAGGTGGATATGTCTTTTCTTTGGGTGGAGCTGCTATATCGTGGAAGTCGAAAAAGCAGACTATACTCTCTCATTCCTCCATGGAATCTGAATTCTATGCACTTGAAACTGCAGCGAATGAAGCAGAATGGCTTCGGGAGCTCATGTATGATCTTCCAGTGGTTGGGGCTCAGATACCGGCGATATCGATATACTGTGACAACCAGACGACTGCGACGGTGGCATCAAATGACCTCTTCAACGGGAAGAAGAGGACTGTGCGGTTAAAGCACAGGACGGTACACGATCTTATCAAAAGAGGTGTGATTGCAGTGATTGATGTTCGGAGTCAGGAGAACCTGGCAGATCCGTTCACAAAGGGCCTCAAGCGCCAGTTGGTCGATGACACAGCTTATAAAATGGGCTTGAAGGCATTATGATAGTGTGTCTTTGTAATCCTACCATAAAGTTTTATGCTATTAGTTCAAAGAAAAATCTACTAGGCATCTAACTTTTGGTTCAAAGGAAGATCACTGACTGGAAAACTATCAGGTAACAGTGGGTACTTGTTCTCTGAAACATGGAAGGGATACGGACCCATAACCACTGTTGTCTACTATTTATTTTCTGCGGAAAAAACAGATCCTGTGGAAGGTTGGCTTAAACGCCTTAATGAGTTCTCAGGCAGAGTGAATGCCTGGTGTGCTTTACAGGAAGCACGGTAGAGCAGCACTACAAGGAGTGAAACTCCATGCTACAGTGGGATGACTCCACCATGAGGTTCCCAGGTCTGGGGTAATGCCTCGGCATTGCAAGCCAAGTCATAGCGGCGTAGCACCGCAAATAGGCAGGTAGCCTAATGCTGTATGACGTAATTAAAGAGTTGTAGACAGCACTACAAAGGGGAGGATGGCCCCATGTTACAGTGGTACGACACCACGATGAGGTACCCAGGTAGGGGTAAAGCCTCGGCCTTGCAAGCCATGTCGTTGCGGCGTAACACCGCAAGGAAGCCTTAAGCTTCATGCTGAGTAGATTGGCACTACAAAGAGGCTGAGACCTCATGCTACAGTAGTATGACACTACGATGAGGTTCCCAGGTGGGGGTAATGCCTCGGCTTCAGGCCATGTCATAGCGGCGTAGCACCGCAAGGAAACGCAAGGCTTCATGCTATGTCTCTTTAATAAAGAACTCACCTATAGTGTATGGAAAGAGATATCATGCCGTCTCTTGAGGGTAAACTTGTAGACGCCCAAAATTATACACTGAAACCAGACTGACACATGGCCTTTAATGTGCAGCCAGAAGCACACGTAACTACATTTTGTGAGTGGAAAGAATTACAATTGTGGTGCAGAATTCAAGGCGTAGTCCATTCTTGTATCACATTTTATTTAACCCATGCGGGAAGATTCAAGTCGTCAGCGACATCTATCCTAATGCAAAATGGACAGTTACTGTGGGGAACGCTCAACCCTGGACACATATATATATTGTGATATGTGGGGGATTGTTGGTACTTTTTTTACATGGAGAGAGCTTGCTCTCAACATGCCTTGTAAAAGTTTAGTCCCACATCGGAAATGCACCATGAGTTATCTCAACATATATACTTGGTTGTATTGTTGAGAGATGCACATGGGGTGGTGACCCTAAGGAGGGAACCATGTGGATGATTTTACTAGGAGGTAAGAATAAGGCTCCAAGGATTAAGCATTAATGCTTTTATTCTCTTAGATTAATTCCATTTGGAGCTAAGCCCTAAAGGGACTTAGCGACTCGGACTCGGACTCGGGCTCGGGCTCGGGCTCATGGGCTTATGAGACGTAATGTGACGTTTTGTTGGCACACTTTGCACTTAGCACGTCAGCAGTCATGCGGTCTTATGCGGCATGCGGCTCTTATGCGGCATGCGGCTCATATGCGGCCACATGCGGCCTCATGCGGTCTCATGCGGCTCATGCGGTCCATGCGGCTCATGCGGCCTCATGCGGTCCATGCGGCACTTGCGGCCATGCGGCTCATGCGGCCAGGCTGCTGCTGCCGCATGGAGAGCTCCGCTGACTGTGCAGGCTACAAGTCAATTATGGAAAGACTGATTCAATGCGATTAATTCAGATCCACTTTTTGTGGGATTTGAATTAATTTCGTTGCTATCTTTGTGGGATTTGAATTAATTTCGTTGTTATCTGTGGGATTTGATTCAATCTTTCCATAACTGAAGAGACGGCTAGGGTTTCCACCCTCTCTCTATATATACTCTCTTCTGGCCTCCTTTGTGGGGTACTACGAATTTTACAAGTCAAAAAACGAGAGAGAGAGAGAGGGAGCTGCTGCCGCCATTGCAAGTCCATCCGAGGAGTCAGAACAGAGGTGACTTCGAGCGTTCCACAAGTTCTCCAACTTGCTGGTTCCTGGAAGCAATTCGTGTGGGGCGAATCTTGCTTTGAGCAACGGTGTTTTGACACCCCAGCAACTTTTCTTCATCTCATCTTTCTCTAGATTATTGTAACTCGTTCTGTCCCAATTGCAACACGTTTGCAAGGAAGAACGAGAGATCTTCTCTTCTCTATTTCCCTCATTCATATTGTAATCTGGCTTTTTGATTTTTTGTATCATCGTAGATCTTGATTGAGTTTGATCACTGCAAAGTTTTGTGTGACTCTCAGATCTAGATTACATTAGTTTTTCATCTTTGGTCAAGCCCCGGGACTAACAATACGAACATATTTTCCCCAAAAGTTTCATGGTTAGTGTAGTGTAGTTCCTTCCCACCACGAAAAATCACAAATGACACAAACAAACAAGGAATTCACCGAGAGAGAAATGAAACCTCAGTAACAGCATCTTTAGCAGGCTTGGCAATCTCTTTAACAAGACACTCTGCAATGGGCGCCTTATGCTCTTTGAGTATGGCAGCCGCCTTATGCAGCATCTCCGCTCTCTTCCAGAGAGGCGTCTTTGCCCACCCTTTCTGCGCTGCCTTGGCTGCCTCCATCACCTCGTTCACCTCCTGCTGCGTACAAGCTATATATATACCAACAACAACAACAACAAAACATTCCCAATTTCATATACACATATACACACCAACAACAACTACTACTTTCTCAACTTCATAATTAGAGTATTGATTTCACCTTGGACTTTGTACTGTGGCTTCCTGGTAGTGGGGTTAATTATAGAGACGGACTTCCCGGAGCTCGACTTACGCCACTCCCCGTCGGCGTAGTACTTGTAAACCTCCTCCTCGATGATTTCCTTGAAGACTCCATTTCCCGCCATCACTGCTCCCTCTCTCTCTCTCTCTCTCTCTCTCTCTCTCTCTCTCTCTCTCTTCTGTTGTTCCTTTTCCGATGAGCTGAAGTGTGAGTGGTATGGGCCGAAGGTTTTGTTTGGTGGTTATTACGTAGGAAAGACTTTGAGCCACCAATTTTGATCGATTGCAGACCGGATTGGGGTGGGCCAGGGCCGGTCTTGCTACTCCACACGTACCTTTTCATCTCAGCTGTTGCGCACGCAGCGTTCCAATATAAAATGGAAAACCCACTCAAAAATACCACTAAAAAAAACCACTCTCATCTCTCTCTCAGCACTCGTCCCTCTGCTCTCAAAAAAAAATCAAAAAAAAAAAAAAAAAAAAACCACTCTCCTCTCTCTCAGCCCTCTCGTCTCCGCCGCCTCCCGATCCCCTCTCCACCGTCTCCCTACCCTCCGGCCACGGCCTCTATGGACGTCGTCGACATGGACCTCGTCGACGACCGTGGGCACGACCAAAATAAGTCATATCAGCGACGAAATTAGCGACGCCAACTTAAAACGTCGCTAATATTTTTGGATTTAGCGACGCCAAAAGTAAGCGTCACAATACGTCGCTGATAGCGACAAACAGCGACATATTGCGACTACCTTTATTGTAATAAAAACCAACGTCGTTGATTTGTCGGAAAACGTCGCCAGTTTTATTAGTTCAGCGACGTTTAGCGTCGCAAAGCTTAAGGCGTCGCCGAATATTAAAGGAAAGTCGACGCTTTGCGACGTATTTACAGACGTCGCTAACTTCTGCTAAATAGGGTTTCCTCGGTTCGACTTTTCATTTCTCCCTCTCCCCAAAATTTTTGTTCCCGTCCCTCTTCCCCCGACCTCGACGACAGCCCAACCCCCTTCCCTCCGGCGCCGCTCATCCTCCTCCTCCGCCGCGAGCCCCTTCTCCTCCCTCCGGCGAGCCCCTTCTCCTCCTCCTCCTCCTCCACCGTGAGCCCCTTCTCCTCCTCCACCGCGAGATCCTCCTCCTCCACCACCGAACTTGTCCTCCTCCTCCTCCTCTACCACCGCGAGAAGACTGAAGGTAAACCCTAACCCTAATTGAGGTGTTTTTCGTGTCCAAAATGGACACGGAGACACATTACGACCATGTGTTCACTGATACAGTGTGTTCGTGAGATTTTGGACACTTTGTGTCCATTTGTTGGACACGTGGACACCCCCAAGCATGCATATATATGTATTTCACCTCTGTACACTTAATTCCCTACTTACACTTGTGTATTTTCGTATTAATTTGGATTTGCATATTGGGTTTGGGTTTCGATATAGTGTTTGATACAATGTTTCACCTTGCAACATTCCTACACTTAGAGACGTTTAGTACACAACTAATTATTTTATCCTAGTTCGCAAGTGTACTTTTGGGTAATATAGGTATATTAGTTTACCAATATCCCCAATGGCCGGAGATTTTAAGTATATGAACCAATTAGTCAACATCTATTTGTTGAAGTATGGTACTCCATTCTTCGTAAATTCTAGCTATATATGTCTCAAGATCCAATACTCAAAAATCCCAAGAAGAAGAAGAAGAAAAGAATAAAATGACATCGCTCAACACCCTATGACAACTCCATGAATAAAGTAGACGATCCTCCATACAAGTCTTCCTTCATCTATTGTCTTAAAGTGTGAGTTCTACAGTATGGTTCTCTTTGTAGAATTGTGTCTTATTTTAGACAACAAGGGTTTCCTATTTTTACAGGTAACATGGCAACATGTGTAGGGAACATATAGGTGTGTGTTTGTGTTTGAAAGGGAGTGTCACAAGAGTAAGGCGTGAGCATGTGTTAGTATTTTGAGCTGTGAGAGTGTTTGTTCTATTGAGGTTAGTACCAACTGGAAAGTTAGGTTAAAAGAACCTGGGAACTATGGTGTGGTTGTATACATCATGTATATGTATGTGTGTGTCTAGTGGGAGAAAGGGGGAGGGTTAACTAGTACCAGGTATTTGGAAAGGAGGGAGAGTTTAGACTAGTATATATAGACTAATATCCTAAAACTTGACTTATACAACTTAGAAATGGCTAGTTTGACCAAGTTGGACTAGTTTAGCTTAGAGTTGACTCGGTTTGACTATACATAATATATAGACTAATATCCTAAAACTTGACTTATACAACTCAGCCTATATGAAATATTGTAGACACGGGTGATATACTGCCGCGATAATCTCTGACCACCGCACGCACAAACACGCAAAACAAAAATTAGCAATGCGAAAAGAAGATGACCGATAATCTCTGACCATTTAACGTAAAATGTCATGTGTACATATACTGCGGAAAGTGTAGACCGCATGAACTAACAAACGAGAATTTGGGGATCAAAGTTGTAACAAGTAAAGTTGTGTTTTGGATATGTTCTATTCTTGTTAAGCTCTTTGTGCACAAAACAAGATATAACGAATGCAGAACATCTCTCGAGTTTACGACTCTTGTATGCTCTATACTTGAGTTACGAACTCGTTATTTGTTCTGTATTCTCTATTTATAGCTTGCTTTGTGAACAAAGAGCTTACAAGAGTTCTTTTTCCAAAGCACAACTTGACTTGTTCCAGCTTTGAGACCCTCATTTTCGTGCGTCATCAGTTCATGTCGGTCTTCACTTTCTCCAGTAACTTCCTCCAATTAACTCTATCCCTCGGTTGAGCTACTATTTCAAAGCTTTGACACTTGCATATCATTCACTACCTTGATGTATCTATCTTACAGAATTATGGAGCTGAATTACTATCTGCGAAATCGTACGTGGATGTACAACCGTCATCCTGATGACATGTGCGGTGTGCGGGATGAATTCATATAGGGTGTACACCAGTTCCTGTAGTTTGCCAAGGCGTTCCCTCAGTACATGGACGGTACCAAAATTAAGTGTCCGTGTGTGAGATGTCGCGACTTGAAATATCATCCAGAAGTGGATGTCACGTATCATTTATACTCGAAGGGTTTCACGCCGAATTACTATCAGTGGAGCAAACACGGAGAACTTGTGTCTTTAGAATCGGAGTACGAGCCTTATGTGGATGTCCACAACAACGCTCCTTACGACGATGGGTTGGTGAACATGGTTTTCGACGCGGCCGGGCCTAGTTTCGATCCGGATGATCATGATGCACCTGAGGAGGCACCGAACCCCGATGCTGCACAGTTCATGGAGTTGCTGGAGAATACAAGGACTCCATTATATCCTGGTTGTAAGGATCATTCACCGTTGGAGGTGGTTACAAGATTGTTGAGCATCAAGTCCGATTTTAACATGTCGCAAGATTGCTACAACCGTCTTATGGAGTTGCTTATAGAAATATTGCCTGAGGGTGCGAAGTTGCCTAAAGACTTCTACCGGTCTAAGAGGATGGTTAGATCGCTCTGGATGGGATACGAAAAAATTGATGCCTGTCGCAACGGGTGCATGCTGTACTACAAAGACGACAAGGATGAAGATGCCTGCAGATTTTGTGGTGTCGATCGCTACAAGGCATGTGGTAGAGAAAAGTCTGTCGGTGCCAGGAAGCCTACCTCTTCGATGCACTACTTGTCGTTGACGCCGCGGTTGCAGCGGTTATTTATGGTGAAGGAAACTACAGAAAACATGAGTTGGCATAAGCGGGAACATACCGAAGGAGTGTTGGATCACCCATCTGATGGAGAAGCATGGAAGCACTTTGATCGAGAGTATCCAGATTTTGCTTCTGATCCGCGTAATGTCAGATTAGGTCTCTGCTCCGACGGTTTTACCCCATTCGGACTTTCGGGATCCCAGTATTCATGTTGGCCTGTGATCGTCACCCCGTACAATCTATCGCCTTGGATGTGCATGAAGACTCCGTATATGTTTCTCACCGTTATTATCCCAGGTCCGAACAATCCGAAAAGGAACATCGATGTGTATTTACAGCCGTTGATTGATGAGTTGAATCAGCTGTGGGAAGTAGGTTCCAACATGTACGATGTATCTAGAAAATAAAACTTTCGGATGCGGGCAGCACTTATATGGACCATCAACGACTTTTCAGCCTATGGAATGTTATCTGGATGGAGCACGCATGGTCGTCTTTCATGTCCGTATTGCATGGACAGCACTAAGGCTTTCCGTTTGAAACACGGAGACAAACCGTGCTTCTTCGATTGTCATCGACAATTCCTGCTGAAGGATCATCCGTACCGGAGGAACAGGAATGCTTTTCGTGCTGGCGTTGTGGAAAAGGCTAATCCCCCGCCAAGGTGGCCCGGATACACGATATGGAAAGAGGTAAAAGATTTACAAGAGCTATTGAGCAGCCTGCTACGGGCTACAAGTGTGACGGATTTGGTCGCACTCATAACTGGACGAAGAGGAGTATATTCTGGGATCTTCCATATTGGAGCACCAATCTGATTAGACATAACCTTGATGTCATGCATATCGAGAAGAATGTGTTTGACAACATAATTAATACTGTAATGGACGTAAAGGGGAAGACGAAAGACAATCCAAAGGCTAGATTGGACTTGGAAGAAATATGTAGACGTCCTGTATTGCATTTGATAGAGGACGGGAATGGAAAGTTGAAGCAGCCTAAGGCAATTTTCTCACTGGAGAAGGAGGATAAAGTGAGGCTTTGTAGGTGGATTCAAGGTCTGAAATTTCTAGATGGGTATGTTTCGAACTTGAGAAGATGCGTCGACCTCAAGGAGAACAAACTGACAGGTATGAAGAGCCATGATTGTCACGTATTCATGGAGCGGTTAATTCTGATTGCATTTCGGGAATTCTTACCGCAGGCAGTTTGGGATCCATTGACGGAGCTTAGCATATTCTTCAGGGACCTTTGTTCTAAGAAATTGCTCGTTGATCGTCTAGAAAAGCAAGAGAAGGACATTGCGGTAACACTGTGCAAGCTAGAGAGGGTATTCCCTCCTGAATTCTTCGACTCTATGGAGCATTTGCCGATTCATCTTTCCTACGAGGCACGTGTTGGTAGACCCGTCAAATATCGATGGATGTACCCGTTCGAGCGACATTTGAATCACCTAAAAAGAAAGGTGAAAAATAAGGCTCGGGTCGAGGGTTCTATTTGTGAAGCCTATATTCTCGAGGAGATTACAAATTTTTGCTCCTCCTATTTCAAACCTCATGTTGCTACGAATAGAACGAGGGCTCCGAGAAACGACGACGGATATGAAGAATTTAATGATGGAATACTGAAAGTATTCAATGCGTCCGGAAAGCCTTCGGGGAAAATGAAGAAGAGATATTTGAATGACGAAGAGCTAAGGGCTGCTCAGTTGTATGTATTACTCAATTACGACGAGGATGAAGTGGAGAAGCTAGAGGGGTAAGTAACTCAGGATGATGAGTTTACGTCATCTCAATGTAATAGTATAAGCTAATATTATTGTACTAATCGGCGGTTGCTTCATTGTTTTTCAGCACATATAATGATGAGTTGAGGCTGGTTAGACCCTACCTAACAGACGAAGCATTAGAACAAGAAATGAGACATCATTTTCCTTCTTGGTTGAGCGAATATATAAGTAGCTCGATAATTACTGGCCTCTTCTAATGCAACTGCGCAATAAATAACTTATTATCGCTTCTTTGATATTCAGGTCGATCGTCTAATTTCACCCGAGATTGAATTAATTAGAACTCTTGCCAAGGGACCAATTACTTTTGTTACAATATGGCCAAGTTACTGTGTCAATGGCTTTCGGTTCAAGTCGACAAATGCTCCAATCAGAGACAGCTTCCTGGATCTTGATTCCACGAAAAACAGTTGTTTGTGTATCAAGTCTTCGAACTACAAAGACGTCGATCCAGGAAATGATTTTTTTGGCATCTTGCGAGAGATTGTGGAGTTGTCATATAATAATGGCAGAGAACCTGCAAAGATCGTGTTGTTCAAGTGTGAATGGTTCGATCCGATTGAAAATCAAGGTTGGAAAATTGACAAGCATGGTCTTCTGGATATAAACTACAAGCGTAGATATCAAGGCTATGAACCGTTTGTCCTAGCAACTCAGGCTCAGCTTGTGTACTTCACAGCTTATCCGAGACGGAGAGCAACGAAGTCTGACTGGTAGGCAGTATGCATGACTAAAGCCAGAGATACTTTTGATGTTGACGAAAAATCTTACCAGGAGGATGAGCTACCTCTTGTAACCAATATTGTCGATGTGGACTCCACGGAAGTTATGCATTACACGACACATAATGTAGAAGATGTAGAATTATCCGAAGAGGAAGGTGAAGCCGACGAAGGCGAAGATGAAAGTGAAGATGAGGTCGAGGAAGACGAACAATATGATTATTCTGAAGATGATTGAGAGAGATATACTTATCTGAACTTAGATGTTTCTTCTAGAATATATTATCTGGACTTAGATGTTTATTGTAGAATGTATCATCATATGTTATCTTGGTTATTATCTTGTCTTTGTTGTACTTTCATATTTCTAGTCTCTATTATTTGTTGTACTTTCATATTTATAGTCTCTATTATTTATTGTACTTTCATATTTCTAGTCTCTATTATTTGTTGTATTATCATATGCTGTTATCAGGTATGGCAGGTCGTCGCGGAGCGTTCCGAGGGGGACGACGAGGTCACTCTCCTCCGGTACTTCCTACAGGTACTGCTAGAGGACAGAGTTTTCCTTCGGTACCTTATTCTGGTACCGGCTCTGGATCCTCGTCGCTGATTACTCCTCCATATCGGACAATATGTGGGCCTGCTGGGACGACGTCACGTGGCATATCTCCTGGGACGAGTAGTTCCAGGCCTGCTGAGAGTGCTCGCCCGTCTAGCGTTCCTACTACTGATACGACGATGGAGACGGATGAGCAGATGGCGGAGGCTGCGGCGACGGCCGAGGCGACGGCACCGACGGCCGACCAGCATCATGCAGATAATGCGTGCGCACCTCCGGAGGAGAGGAGGACGGAGATCTGGGCCGACGGTACAAAGTAGGTGTTTTGGTTTATAATTTTTTTCTTTCTATTTTTATCATAAATTAACTTTTTTCATGAATATAATATGTTTGTATAGATATCGTCCCCCAGAGGTACAGAGACGTCTAGGCCACATGCTGAGGCATAATTATGGTGGTGTTTGGATTAACTACTCTGATGCTCCGGACGAGATGAAGGCCTTCTGGTTTGCGCGCTTCAAGGTTAAAATATATTTGCTTTTAACATGAATCATAAAATTTTTGCATATTATATATAACTGATAAATATTTGGTTTGCGCTCTTCTAGGATATGTTTTTCTATCCACAGCACCGGGCCGAGCTTATCGAGGGGATGTTTCCTGCCGTCGCTGCCAAGCTGATCCGCAACTCTATCAATGATCAGAAGGATCGTGATCGTGCCGGAAAGCCGATCCAAGGTTGGATCACCCCTGATCAGTGGAATGCGATGAAGGCTCGATTCGAGGAGCCAAGGTACAAGGAGAAGTCGGAGAAGGCCAATGCGGCTAGGTAACATGCCTCGAAGTGGTGCGGTGGGTCGATTTCGATGACGGAACATTTCTGTCGTCTGGTATGTCTTTCTATTTTAGAAATATTATTTTAATGCAAAACCGATAAATTATTACTAAGATAATATATTTAATTACAGGTAAGGAAGGTCGGTAATGCCGACATGGTGACCGTCTTCCTGGCCACCCATCGTCACGGTGGTGACCTTATTGACGAGAGGGCCGAACAGACTTATGTAAGTATTACAATACGTTATCTTAATTTAATACTTCGTGTCAATTTTAATATAACTTAGTAAATATGATGCAAATAAATATTCATGTAGTTAGTAATAATAAGTACATTAATTAGAAATTAGAAATAATAAGTACATTAATTAGAAATTAGTAATAATAAGTACATTAATTAGAAATTAGAAGTTAGTAATAATAAGTACTTTCTAGGCCGAGTATCAGAGGCTGCGGGAACGGGCGACTATTAGTGCACCTGATACAGGAGAGGCCGGTACTTCCTCGCAGCCCACTCAAGCTCTGTCGGAGGACGAGCTATGGATTGCTGTCGCTGGTGGACTCCGTAGGGGTACGTACTACGGTACGGGATCCTATGGCACCCTAGTTGCGACCCAGTCCTCTAGGACATCTCCTGCTAGTGTGCATGGTCCACGGCCATCCCAGGAGTCTGCCCGAGTCCACCAGATGATGGAGTCTCTCCGTGACGACCTGCTACGACGGATCGAAGAGCAGTCTCAGCACCCTACGGAGGATCCTGTGCTGCTAGCACGATTGGATGCGCTCGACCGCGGCATTATGGACCTCAGGGAGATGACTGAGAGGACAGAGCGCACCGTTGGAGGGTTAGAGCGCACGGTGATGGAGCTGCAGACAGGACAGGTGACCATGGCCGAGAGGATGATATTGGCGCAGGAGTCGATGGTCCAGAGCAGTGATAGAATGTTATCTATCATGGATTCATACCACCAGCGACTTATAGCGTTGGAGCATGCTGGTCCTCCGGGTGCGCCTTCATCGTCGTCGACTCCGCCGCCTCCACCGCCTTCTTTTTCGACACCGACCCCACCGACGTCACTGCCTCCTCCATCGGTATCGATTTCACTTGAGGAGTATGAGTTATTCTTATCCCTTCGTCGCGGCGGTGCCCCTCCTGCACCAGATTCCTAGTAGTCCTAGTTAGGATTGTTTCTTTGTGTTTGTTTCATTCTTTGTTTGTGACTTGGATATTTGTTGGTTGTGTAGATTTGGATGTTTGGATCTTATTCTATTTGTTGGTTGTGTGTAGACTTTGGTTATTTGGTTGTAGACTTTGTTATTTGGTATAGAATTGGTTATTTGGATACTTGTTGTTGTGTGATTGTTGTAGACTTGGTTATAGGAACTGAAACCTGTGTACAGTGAGAATTGGACATTCTGAGAACTGGACATTATGTGATTGTTGTAGACGTGGTTATAGGGACTGAAACCTGTGTACAGTGAGAAATGGACATTCTGTGATTGTTTGGATCCTATTCTACAGTGAGAAATGGTTATCTTTTAAAACTGCAGGGAGAAATGGACATTCTGTATTTTATTTTATTTATTTATTTTGCAGATTTAGCGACGTTTATCGACGTTTACCGACGTCTACCGACGTAAGTTTGCGTCGGTAAACGTCGGTAAATCTGCGATATTTTCCAGGGCACCGACGTTTACCGACGCCATTATACGTCGGAGAACGTCGGTACACGTCGGTGCACATCGGTAATCATCCCAGGAATTCCCAGGATTTACCGACGTATAGCGACTTTGGACACGTCACTAGACCACCGACGACACGACGGTAATCCGTCGGTAAAGTTACCGACGCGTAGCGACACGAATTAATACGTCGCTAATACACCGACGACACGACGGTAGACGTCGGTAATATACCGACGTAGTTATACGTCGGTAAACGTCGGTACTTGCGACGTTTGGCGACGTTTTGAAGATCATCGACTTACATTTCCGCGACCAGCTTTAAACGTCGATAATTTCGTCGCTAAATATTTTTAGCGACGAAATTTGTCGTTTTAGCGACGTCTTTATGCGTCGCTAAAACGAATTATTCTGGTAGTGGGGTAAGAACATCTCATCTTCATTCCCTCTTGTTCTCCGTTGACGACCTCGTCAACATAGACCTTGTCGTTGACATTTTTCGTTCACGTGCCTCCGGCCACTTCCAAGCCACATCCTCTTAAAAATAAGCCCTTATTGGTAATATGGGATGCTTGGAGATACAAAAAGTAAACGAATATGGATCCCTCCTCATATATATATATATATATATATATATATATATATATATATATATATATATATATATATATATATGTAAATGACCTCTAGTCTACTAGTTAAGAGAGATGCATGATTAAGAGAGATGCACGCGACTCAAGTGGTCCGGTGTTCGAGCCCCAGTGGAGGCGAGTTCGCCACAATTATCTATTGTTTCAAATATATATATATATATATATATATATATATATATATATATATATATATATATATATATATAAATATGTATATAAATATATATATATATATATAGAGAGAGAGAGAGAGAGATGAGTGCTCTAGAACCAACCAGTTGGTTTTGTATTATGAAACCAACCTATGTTATACGCGTTGGATTGGAATTACATTGTTGAGATTAAATGACTTAAAAAGGTGGTGAAGTCTACATCTTTTAATCTCAACCACTAAATTCATATCCAATCCATAAAACATAGAGTGGTTGTATAATACAAAACCAGCCAACTGATTTTGGAGCATTTATATATATATAAATATATATATATATATATATATATATATATATATATATGTGTGTGTGTGTGTGTGTGTGTGTGTGTGTGTGTGTGTGTGTGTGTGTGTGTGAAGATGGTAAATATTATTCTAGTTAGAAGGTCTACAAACATAGTTCGAAGGCCTACATATTTGGTCCAAAAGTCATACTTCCAGTCCGAAGGACACCCGGCCTACACAACGACTTGTCTTCACATTAATTTCTCCATAAGGAATTAAGTGTGCTCCCGCTGTTGCTTGAAACCGCAACCTCTGGAGGGATGCCAACCTCTGGAAAACCATAAGGATGACCCAAATGATGCCTCATAAGGAATTGTCACTACTAAAATCTGTCAAATCAGCGACGCCTCAGGACGTCGCTAAATAGGGAAAATACGTCGCTAATATCGATTAGCGACGTATTTAGCGACGTTTGCACATAGTCGCGATTAACCTAGTCGCTAAACAACAAAACGTCACAATACGTCGCTATTGCGACGACACTTAGCGACGCGGACACGTCGCTAATTCAGCGACTACCAGCGACGTAAAACGTCATCATTTACCGACGTAACCTAGTGACGTTGAGCGACTTGACATGCATCGATGCTGACCTGGCTTCAGAGCCAAATGGCGACGTTCTGCGACTTTGTTACGTCGCTATAGTACCGACATATAGCGACGTTTAGCGACGTCTTATGTATCGACATTTAGTGACGATCAGCGATGGTATTCATCACAGTTAGCGACGTTATAATACTTACTTAGCGACATTACCGTCGTCGCTGAACGTCGTTGAGAGTCGCTGAACGTCGCTAAGCTTGAAAATAAAATAAAAAAATACAGCATTTGCAGCATCCCCTGCAGCATTTGCAGTATTTGCAACATCCCCTACACCATTTGTTACAACAACGACGGTGTGTATCACGAACACAGTATCAAATAACACAGATACACACAATCACGAACACGTTTGAAACACAATCTCATCAATCAACACAGATATATGAAAATTTGTAACAACAATGTCAAACATAATGGTCCACAACTTAATTGCCAAGTATGGGAACGAATGGCTCAGAACACAACCCAAAATTCATTCTAGCATACATTAGTGTGAATCATCTATGTTCTGTATATATGGTGTAGTATATGTTCTTATCGTATCTAGTATCTGAAGAATGTAACAGAATCAAGATGAACTCAATAATGTAATACTAAGACATCATCTACTATTATATAAGATATAGTGATAGGTTGTCATATCATCATTGCCGAGGGATGAGGGTCGGAGGGCAAATACCGCTCGAGTGAGCCAAATGCATGCAGCCACTTCCCTCCCTCCATTCACCCTCTCCCTCTCTCACGCTATCAACGTCACAACTTTTCCACCTCAAGTTCTGATCAAGCATCTTCCTTCTCCTCTCCTCCACCATGGCTCTGGACCCATCTGCTCCTCCATACTTTTCTTCTTCTTATTTGACTCTCTCAGCCACATGTGATATCCACCTCAAGTGTAGAGTCGGGGGAGAAGAAGTGGGCAGGAAGAGGAGGGAGAAGTAGCACAGCCGGCGGCATGACCCGGAGGAAGTACAGAGGTTTTCTTCAACATCCGTAGGAGAACTATAAGGATATATCTTTTCACAACATATCATCTTGTCAAAGACCCTTAATGTGACAACCATGTTACCGCGGTGTCGGAAGACTAACATGTCATAATTTTTTAAGCCGTGTGTTTTGACATAATCCTCCAAACTCTTTCCTGCTATGTAGTAATGCAAGATTACTACATAGGAGGAAAGAGTTGAGAGGATTATGTCAAAACATACGGCTTAAAAAATTATGACATGTTAGTCTTCCGACACCGCGGTAACATGATATTCACATTAAGGGTCTTTGACAAGGTGACATGTTGTGAAAAGATATATCCTTATAGTTTTCCTACGGATTTGAAGAAAATATCTGTACTTCCTCCGGGTCATGCCGCCGGCTGTGCTGCTTCTCCCTCCTCTTCATGCCCACTTCTTCTCCCCCGACTCTACACTTGAGGTGGATATCATATGTGGCTGAGAGAGTCAAATAAGAAGAAGGGAAGTAGGGAGGAGCAGATGGGTCCAGAGCCATGGTCTAGGAGAGGAGAAGGAAGATGCTTGATCAGAACGGATGGCTCAGAACACAACCCAAAATTTATTCTAGCATACATTAGTGTGAATCATCTATGTTCTGTACATATGGTGTAGTATATGTTCTTATCGTATCTAGTATCTGAAGGATATAACAGAATCAAGATGAACTCACATAATGTAATACTAAAACATCATCTACTACTATATAAGATATAGTGATAGGTTGTCGTATCATCATTGTCGAGGGATGAGGGTCGAAGGACAGTCAACTTTATCTACGGCTACATAGTTTCTGCCTCGCCAGTCGAATGGCTGCAGGGACTACGTCTTGATCACCATGTCATACCGTAGATTAATACAAATGAAGCTGGAGCCAAAATACAAAATACAGAATCCAATCCCTGGGTTCGCGTAAAATACAAAACACAGTTCTAATTCATATGTATTTTAAGTGTGAGAACGGATGGCTCAGAACACAACCCAACCGGAGAGGATACTCTGAGAGATCCATCTGAGTAGGACGTATACTCTGAGAGATCACCTTTACAAGAATGATATCAGTAGTGGGATTGATTATTGGAGGAGATATTATCAGAGTATACGTCCTACTCATATGGGTCTCTTACCGTTACTGTTTTTTTCTGACAGCATGGTGGATGTGCTCCGTCAACAGATTCTTGTTCCGAGCCAAAACTTTACCCCGGAGCTCAAGTGGACATCCTTCGTGTAGAGCTCGAGTCAGAGGTTCCTGACAGCATGGTGGTCTCCTTTGTCAAAGTATCCGTGCTCGTCCCATAACCAATGTTGGATGAGCACGGATACTTTGAAAAAGGAGACCACCATGCTGTCAGGAACCTCTCACTCGAGCTCTACACGAAGGATGTGCACTTGAGCTCCGGGGCAAAGTTTTAGCTCGGAGCAAGAATCTGTTGAGGGAGCACATCCACCATACTGTTAGAAAAAAATATTAACGGTGAGAGACCCATCTGAGTAGGACGTATACTCTGATAATATCTCCTCCAAAACTCAATCCCACTACTGATATCATTCTTGTAAAGGTGATCTCTCAGAGTATACGTCCTACTCAGATGGATCTCTCAGAGTATCCTCTCTGGTTGGTTGTCGTATCATCATTGCCGAGGGATGAGGGTCGTAGGACAGTCAACTTTATCTACGGATACATAGTTTTTGCCTCGCCAGTCGAATGGCTGCAGGGATTATATCCTGATCACCATGTCGTAGTCCAATACAATCCAGAGATTGACACAGTATTAATTCATATATGTAGTCCAATACAAATAGTCTAATACAAAAACATCCCAATACAAATAGTCCAATACAAATAAGTACTAATAGCTAATGAGAACCACGCAGCTCACGCAAACGCTCAGTGATACGATCATGTAACCACCTCGAAAAAGCGAGATCTTTGGCGTGAGGAGAGATGTAGTCCCTTGCAAGTGCTGCATGAATAGAACTCCCGGTCTCACTAGCTACCGGTGCTGGATGAATAGAACTCCCGGTCTCACTAGCTACCGGTGCCACTTCCTCCTTAACTGTAGGAGGAGCCACCTCAGCATTCACTATTTACCTCAAACGACGTGCCGCTCCTCGGGTCATGGGTGCCATCTGGTAAGATCGATATTCACAAATAATATAATTTTAACATAAGCAAGCTAACTAAAGGAACCATCATATAATTTGAGTACATTTTCGAAAGCAGATAAAGTACAGAAAATTTGATTTTTTGCCAAGTGTGAGAACGGATGGCTCAGAACACAACCCAAGATTCATTCTAGCATACATTAGTGTGAATCATCTATGTTCTGTACATATGGTGTAGTATATGTTCTTATCGTATCTAGTATCTGAAGAATGTAACAGAATCAAGATGAACTCACATAATGTAATACTAAGACATCATCTACTACTATATAAGATATAGTGATAGGTTGTCGTATCATTATTGCCGAGGGATGAGGGTCTGAGGACAGTCAACTTTATCTACGGCTACATAGTTTCTGCCTCGCCAGTCGAATGGCTGCAGGGACAATGTCCTGATCACGATGTCGTACCGTAGATTAATGCAAAGTCCTTATAGCAAATATCATACATAGATTTCTACCTCGCCAGTCGAATGGCTGTAGGGACAGTGTCTGACTTGGTGTATCTTACCATTTTTCCAAAATGTCTGACAATCTACCTCGCCAGTCGAATGGCTGTAGGTATATTTCTACCTAGGTATCCAGTCTCTCATACAGGACCTACCTATCTGCCTTTAACATTAAATTATACAAATCAAACTAGTCTTAAATACTGGTACCAACTGCCTGAACATGACAGTCCCTAATTTGTACTGGATTTATCCTACCTCTGAGTTTCACACATATTAAAAAGGAAGGCATTTACTGTTAACAAGTCATGAATTAAACAGCAGGCAGACTTAGATTTAGGATTTAAAATATGGTATTCAGGTTAACTTAATTCAGTCAAAGGGTACTGAACAGAAAGTCTAATTAAGACTTTTAACTAAGTAGGCAGCCTGGACTGCTGTTTAGAACTTGGCAGGCAAAATCCCATACCATCTGATGACAACCCTATACACACCCTTGCCCAAACCATTTGTTTCAGTAGGTAAAACATTCCAGGATACTCAAGTAACCTGTCGTGCAACATTTGGTGTCAACAGCATTTTTTGTTAATTGTAACATGCATACTATCATATCCCAACTCTGCCAAAACCTGACCAACATACCCTACACTAATCATTCCATATTTCAGTAATGTCAGTGAGCTAAATCATACGCAACTGTCGAGAATACTTAGGAGAAAGCTCATTCACAGGATTAGTATCCATCCTTCGTGACATAGCTGAAATTTTATAGGGCTCGATAATAATTATTAGTCAATTTATTCATCATTTCAAAACCCTAAAAATGTCCAAAAAACTTCCAGTATCAGTAAATAGGGCTCGAACCCTAAATTGGAATTCGAATCCAAGCAAAACATCAAATTGACAGTTGATATGCCCAAAAAACTCCCAGTATCAGTATATAGGTGTCACACTGTGAGTCTCGTGTCCACGCAGTGGGACACGACGTGTCCAAACCAACAAAATAGGTGTCACACGAACTAGAAGCGAGTCCACGCTCTCGTGTCCCCCGCAGCGAGTCCACTGTGAGTCTCGTATCCCCCGCAGCGAGTCCACGCTCTCGTGGACACGAACTAGAAGCGAGAGAGAGAGCTAGAAGACGAGGAGAAACTAGAAAGCGGGGACAGGGGAGAGTTACCTGAGGAGGAGCTACCTGAGGAAGGAGGAGGAGGAGAAGGAGGAGGCAGGAGGAGGGAGATCGCCGGAGGAGCGCCGCGAAGGAGGAGGCCGGAGGAGGGAAATCGTCGGAGGAGCGTCGCGGAGGAGGAGCGCACAAAAAATTTGGGAGGAAATTTGTGAATGATCGAAAAGGAAACCCTCGCCGCCTATATGAAACATTTAGCGACATCCTTTTCGGCCGTCGCTAAACGTCACTGATATTTAATAAACGGCGATGCTGCTTAAAATGCGTCGCTACACGTCGCTATATCAGCGACGTGTACCGACGAACTTGCGACGCAGATTCCTATTTAACAAATTATAGCCGCTGGACGTTGCTATTAGTCGCTGTTGGCGACAAACAGCGGCGTCTTAGATAAACGTCGCTAAACCCCCAAAAATTAGCGACGTTCTATCTTGGAGTCGCTAAATAGGTCGCTGATATGACTTATTTTGGTAGTGTGTGTCGAGAGTGAATATTAGGTGGTGCATGTTGAGGATAAGTCTGGGCGATCAAATATTTGTTTCGAGATTTGATAAAACAGCCTTCGGCTGAAAATGATATAGTCGGATTTTGGTGATTGGTCGAATGAATACTCGAATGATTATGTAGGTCGATGATCGAAATGAAAATTTACGAATGAACTTAACGACGGAAATAGCCGAAATCGTGTTATGTGCGAGAGCGAGGGATAAGAAAATAACTTTCGGGTTGTGTCGTTAGATATGTATTCAAATAGCGATTGAGCTTACATGAATCGAACTTATAATCGATGTTGCGAGACGGACAAGTAGAAATTTGGATTAAAATTTTGGCTAGAAATTTCCTACTCGATAGAGATTGAACATAAGACGTGTCATAAGAAAACTTTTGTATCGTAGAGATTGTTGCCTTTGAGCATCGTCGACTCAAGTTGATCTCTTGTATCGAAAGGTCTTAAGCACGGTATCTAGGTAAGTCACCTAGCAGAGTAGTCCCGGATGTTGATGCGCAGGCAGTTCAACAAAGAAATGAGCGTATGAAAATGGTTATGAAGCGAGGCTTCATAAATAGTTGGTAGCGACTTGAGTTATACAAAGAGGTGAATAATAGTTAGACGCGAAAGCGCTACGGAGACTTGTTGCAATCAGATGCAGAATGGCATGATGCAACGCATATGTGTGATGGTCAGTGTGAAACATATAGAATACAAAAGGCGGTTTTTGAATCGCGTTACGTGTGGATACTTTTGGTGGAGGATTATATGCATATGCGAAAGAGTTATGGGAATGGACGCTAGGATCAAGTCCGATCGAGAGTACGAGATGGCTAGTATTAGAGGATTGAAGTTATACATGTTAGCTTCGTTTGAGTTCTCTATTACTGGCTGAAATGCATATATTTCTGGGACGTCTAAAATATGTATGCGATCTAAACTAAGTCTATATTGAATTCAAATAGAGTTGTAGGAAGGATTAAGATATGTTAAGGAAAACTGGCACGAATTTTTGAAACAGAAAAACGACGATAGAACGGGATATTAAAACAATCGAGAGAAACGCATGAATTGAGTATTGGTTTCAGTTCGAGGATGAACCTTTTCTGAGTGGTATATTATGTAATGCCCCGTTATGCACGGTGCATAATGTTGAGTCGTTGTCTCGAAGAAGTTAAGTTGACCCAAAAAAATATTGAGTCAATTCGAAGAAGTATCGATTCAAATCAAATCAAGGTTAAGTTGATTCGAATGAAGTATTAATTGAGTTGGTTTCATGTGCAGGCATTTACGTTAAAATTTTTGAGGTCGACATTTTATTTTATTTGTAATAGAGTCCGCCGAAGATCAAAGTATCGCCTCGCAATGCGATGAGGCATAGCACGATAGGTTGAATCGGTCGACAATTCAAAGGAGAAGGAAGTGCTCAAATGGCTAAGTCAGTTGAGTTGGTCGTGGAACAAAGTTAAGGAATCAAGCTGCATCGGCTCGATAAAATGATAGGTGAATCGGCAAAGTTGGGAGGACTCTGACCTATATTTCCTACTCCGTCATGCCTTAATAAAATGTACCCTTGTATGCTTGAAACATCAGGGATTTTCCTGTGTGTCATTTGGATAAGTAGAAGGCGTAGTGTGTGTTGAACACTAAGATAAAACATTTAACAATTGAAGTAAAACGTGCAACAAGTGCACGAGTCATAATAAAATATAGAATGAGTATATCGAGGCATGTATGAGTGCACAACTCACAAAAAGTAGGATAACTGTGTCGAGGCATGCACAAGTGCATGACTCGTAGAACATGGAACAACTGTACAGGATCGTGCATTAAGTGCAGGAAGGCGTAGGATGTTGAATAACGGTATCGAGTCGTGCACTGAACATCGAATGAGTGTATCGAGGCGTGTATTAGTGCACAACTCATAGGAAGTAGGATAACTGTATCGAGGCGTGCACAAGTGCATGACTCATAGAACATAGAATAACTGTGCCGGATTGTGCATCAAGTGCACGAGACGTAGGATGTTGAATAACGATATCGAGGTTGATGCATGACTCATAGAACACTAGATAACTATGTCGGATCATGCATCAAGTGCACAAGGCATAGAACATCGAATAGCCATATCAGCTAGTGCATCTGCACACGAGTCGAAGAACGGCTCGTAGAACATTAAAATAGTATATCAAGGCGTGCATATGTACACGAGTCGGAGAACGTTTCATAGAACATTTAAATTGTATCGAGGCGTGAATCGAGTGCACGAATCGAAGAACATTGAACAATAATTTTTAGAACATCAAAAGTATGGTTTCGTATGCGAAGTGGATAGTTGTGGCACAAATGCCACAGAACTGTTGATTGTGGAAAAGGGCATAGTGCCTCGGTGTGTTCATGACCTACAGGTCGCCGTTTTGAAACATTGAGTTGAGGAATGGTGCCACAAAATAATGAATCGAAGTATAGAATATTGATTGGAAGAATGGTAATGTGAGATAATATGATTTTTGAGTTTATGACTCAGACTATCCTTGTGTTGTACAAGTTAGATGCGTATTACATGGTCATGGACTTGGATAACCTGTGCACGGGTTTTGGCTTCCTCGAACGAGATCGCTGGGGTACCGAGACCATTGGGCATAGTAGGAATTTGAGATTGGTATTGCGGTACGTTTCATTAAGAAGGCTTGCGACCGACTATTGAAAATGGTAACGCCACAATAGCAGTAATTCGGGGTCCTTCGATGACTGGACTAGCAACCCGTACATGGAGTGATCCCCGTCATACATAAGAGATATAGTCCATTATGGATCGGAATGCCAGTGACCTTTATATAGGTATGTATCGGTAGGCTGAATGGTGCAAGAACACAAATCATGCACAAATATCACTTTTAATATAACAGGAAAGAACGGTAGGTATTTACATTACATCAGTACAATGGTGAGTGCCTTGTGTAAACCCTTGAACCCATTTATTGTTAATTTTATTTCCTTTTGTTTGCTCTTATAAATTTTTATTCTTGAATACTAAATAATATATAAGAGTGAATGGAAATACTCTCTCCAAACAAATAAAAGGAATTGTGGACTTTGCAAAACTGATTTCTCGCAGTTGACCGTTTATATGCACCTCCGTATTCGTATTGATCCCAAATCAAACTAGACCCCTCCAAATCCTTGTGATAAACCCCCAGAAAATTCAAACCAAATTCTCCCTCTATCCAATCTTTCCTTGATCAAATCTAGAATTCTCCTATATATATGAAAGGATCAGGCATCCCCTTCCCCCTACAAACCCTAATACACTCACCCCTTTCCATCACAAGAGAGGTCGAAGAGCAGTCGAAGGATTCAGAAGAGGCTTCGCTTGCAAAATCCATATAGGTAACTAACCTACTCTCATAACTTGCCATCTCTGTCATTATTAAAGGAATTAGTAGGGGTTGTTCCTGTTCGATTTAATGCCTAAAAGGGAACCCTGTTAAAACAAATAGATGGTAGTTTTTCCTATACCCATGTATCTATAGACAGAGAAGTATATGGCCATGGTCATGTCAGGTTGAGTCTACGAGTAGTAGGTACCCGTAGAGTATCAGAGTAGCAGCAAGATCATGTGTACCTTGTAACCATATAGGGGTGTACAAGTCCTTTAAAAAAATCGAGTTCAGTGTTCAATACCAAATAACTAGTAAGCCAGGACATAGTAGCATCTATATAGGGTATTAGGATTGGGATTTTCTTGTCGAGGGCTAAAAAGGAATGGATGCAGATAGACACTGTCTACCAGACTACAGGACTAGAAGTAGTCTGCTGTTACTAAGTCAGGGTTACCTATAAGAGGGATTTTTAAGTAAATTCTGATACATGTTTTGAGTATCAGGTAAAACAGGGCAGGACTTAGACCTGGGGTCAACTGATACTTAAAGTATCAATAATGCAAGTATAGGGAAGACAGTAGATAGACACCTATAGTTAATGACCAGGGTGGGGTATCAAGTCAGAGGTATGTACCAAGTTGGGGTTTTCTTGTATGTCCATTGGTTAAGAGAACACCAAACAGCAACAACAAGTCCTGCTGTTGACAGTATCCTGGACATTACAATAGACTTTAACTTGTGTACGTGTGAGTACATGGCTAGGTAGTGTAGGTATACCACCTGAGCACCCTGGGTGACCTTGGGATATAGAAGGGTGTCAAGTTTTAAATGCAGATGTCAGTATTAGGAAAAAGAAACTGGAATTAGCCACTACATGGCAGCAAGACACTCTCCCATATAACCAAATATCAAGCCTAAAGGTGGAAGTTAGAATATAAGGATAGAGTTATGGGAATGTCCAGCTAGAGTGTCCATCACCTACATAGTATTTGGTCAATAGGCACCACAGGCAAATATGGGTACAACAACCTAGGATATGGGTGTAAACACAGTATGAGGAAGGGAGTTGTACAGTCGAGTAATGGGGAGTTCCCTATACTCATGTGCCAATTGACACATATAGTATCGGAACAGTGAATGATGGTCAGAGTCCTAGGTGTTGTGGCCCAAAGGAAATCGAGCCAGAGGGTTGAAGTTAAGACTGCACAGTAGCTAATTGGGGGTGTGGTAGGGTACTGAGTATTGACTTGTGAGTTACTTCCCAAAGTCCTAAGAACATCTGCATATCCTATGAGACTGTACTACTACCCTACACTAGGTAAGAACAAATAGAGGTATAGCACATGGTACTACTAGAAGGAAGTAAGGAAGGATAACATGGTTGTAGAGGCAGATATGAGTGAACCTGTGCCTATAGACCCTTTAATACCAGTAGGACTAAAGGGTAGGTTACAGGTTATAGAGTATGGGATACATGATACCTGATATTAGGGTGTATCCAATTGACAGATAAGAGAGATTTGGTTAGAGAATGTCATTTGTAGGCTTATAGCATATTGGATTTATTATCGAGGTGAATTTAGTCTTAAATGCTACATTATATGAGTTTTAACAGAAACCTCTATAGGCATCTGTGACCAGGTGTAGGTAGCCCTGTATGCTGGGCATAAGAAGCAGGGGCCACACATAGAATAGTCCCTCATATTGAGCCTTGCAGCAGTAGCAGCACACTTTGTTACAGGTTAGTCGTAACAGGAAATGGAAATCCCAGGTAGAAAGGTGTACCATTCAAATAGATGTGGTGCTTTTTGGCAAGTCTGAACACATGTAAGGAACAGTATATATTATTCTGCAAAGGCCTAGATGAAGGAGAGGTATAGATAACATGAATGTAGCAGTTTTGGGTGTATCAGGATTAGGTGTAGAATGAATGTTATGTTTATAAAAAGATATCTAGGAGCATTAATAGGTGGGCATCCATGGGTTCAATTGCAATAGCAAGTAGGAAATTGATATTGGTAGTATAGAGATTAGTAGCATAGGAAGCAATAACAGGATATATAAGTTAAGAGGGGGTTTATATATGATTGATTGCACAGGACATTGGAGGTTTACATATGAAATTCATGTGCCAGGTTAGCAGGTTACAGAAGCATGCAGTGTGTGGTTCTGTTCTTGGGACTGTTATGTGTATCTAGCATTGTAGCTATGACAACAAGCCTGTAAATTGATCCTGAATACACCAGTAGGCACAAATGGTTCTTGAGTACCAATACACTAGCGTAGTAATTTGTGTATAATCGAGGGTTAATAGAGTACACCATGGGAAATTGTAACAGGGAATAGGAATGTCACAATGACAGATAGGGAACCAGTATAAGCCCCATGCTATGAGGACAGTATTAAGGTTCCCTCTTTGCATATACCCAGTGTGTATATATAGGGGTATAGGGATGAATCAAAATTAAACTAGACATGCCAAGTAAGGGACCAAGTCCACATAGTTAGTAAAGGGAACCAATTTGAACTAAGTCAAAGAGAAGTAGATAGATCATTATTGTTTTCAAGCTATCTATTAACATTATGTATATGCTTTAAATAGGTTAATCGGACTTTGATTCAACACTTGACCGTACCCGCAGCTCAGGACCACAGGCAAGTATACATTGCCTCCCTCTATAGTTTTATTTACATGCATTTCCTTTCATTATCCAGTTTTTGTTTATGGACATGTGTTCTTCATATTATATACTGTTGAATTATTTCATTGATACGTAGTCGTGTTCATCTCACCAGTACCTTGCTTGAGTCGCGTCATAGAACAAGTACGTGTAGTTGAACTGCTAAATCCTTGATTATCGTTTTACACAACCAGAGAGTCCATACTCGGGACGAGGGTTGACCAGTGCACCAGAGAGTCCACACTCGGGACGAGGGTGTTTGTCGTGTTCATTAGCACCAGAGAGTCCACACTCGGGACGAGGGTGTTTGCCTTGAGCTAACCAGAGAGTCCACACTCGGGACGAGGGTGTTTGCCTTGAGCTAACCAGAGAGTCCACACTCGGGACGAGGGTTGTCACGACCGCACCCTAGAGTTAGGGCACGAGAACGTAACAACGCCCAGCCTACGCCGCAGTGTCAGCGGTAGAACGCTGTCCTAGGTCTCAATTCATCTAACAGTATAAGATTAAACAGTTTATACTCCCCGAATGGGGGTGACATAGCAGAATGTAAACTCAATCACATCTAAGGTAGAGCATAAAGGAAGATAGATAAAATATGAAATCGAAAAGAGATACAACAGATAGAAGTCTAAGTGTCTAAGATACAAACTCAGAATACATCTCAAAACTCAAATACAGTAATCCATAAATACAACTCAAGATGACTGAAAATAAACTATAAGCAAAAACCCTAGCTATCTATACAACCTCTACTGTCTCCTCTAGGCTAGCAGGCAACCTCCAGGCTATCTGTAAAATTTATCAACGGGTCCAGTCAGGACTGGAGCGAGCACAGTACATCTCAACAGATCATAGCAGGTTAGAAAATATAAACATGCAGTAAAGTAAGATACATGATCTGAAGGAAATACAGTATGTAAACAGAAAAAGAGAACTGTAATAGAAATATCTACTATAAGTAGAGAGCTAACAGTGGCTAGTGAGTCATAGTACAATATAAACATGTGAATGGCATAGGAGATTCTGGAAACTATACTATGGAGTGATTCTGGAAACTGCACTACTTGGATATTATTCACATGTTTACTTCTACTCCCCCGTACCCCCAATCAATATACAAGGATCCAACCAGGTTATGTTATGATTCCATACAAATGCCCACAAGGGGTGATACATGGATAGCCCATAAATGGGTGATTCTGGGAATGCCCACAATGGGGTGATTCTGGGAATGCCCATAAATGGGTGATTCTGGGAAGACTCTGTGATCATGAGAGTACATGTCACAAGTGATCGAAGAACCGTAAAGCATAGTGATACACCATGTAAGTAAAACGCACAGAACATGTGGTATACGATGCTCCCTGAGGGGATAACATCTCAAGAAAGGATCCATATAGTACTAATCCGTGTTACCAACGTGACAGCATCAAGTATAGTAATCTAAAGCAGGAAAATAATTCTAACAAGATATGAAATGATCAGAGAATATACTCGCCTGATATCTGAATGTCCAAGGTAAAGATACTGTCCGAGGAGAGGTATCTGGCTCCTAATTAGAACAGCACAAGTCACAACATGTCCAGAAGGGTAATATAAAGTACTACAATGCATTCTACATGAATCTAGGTCAAACTAGGCCAAAGTCAACCCTTGGTCAACTCTGGTCAATTGCACTAGTCAAACTAGGTCAAACTAGGTCATGTCCTAACCCAGCAAGTCTTACTAGGCCTAACCAAGACTATCCTAGCAAGCACACATCAATACAAGGCTATACAAGCCAACATACACCCAACTCTATATAACATACAATTATTCAATACTCAAATAGGCAAGAATTCACATTGGATATACACTAGGTAATCTATTACTTTAAGCTATATATGTCTACACATATATACACATGCATATATTGGTATTCAACATTAGGTCTATAATCATGGCATTTCAAATGGTTATATAAACTTATATATTACAACACAATATGCTAACATATATATAATATACATACATAGCTAAGTTAACTATATTCATAAATACTTATTTAAGAGGCTATGTGTGTGTATGTGAACATGGCAAAGGGGCGAGTGAGGGTTAAATGGGCATACATAGTGTATACATATCAAAGAGTGTCAAAGTGTAAGTGAACAAAGTGTCAAGTGTGATAGTGTCAACATAGTGTAAGGGGTACATGAGGTAATATAGGATTTGTGTTAACATAGAACATTACATCTCATTAACTTGTATATTACATACATTACATCTATTATTACATGACATTCATGTTTGCATTCATTCATCATTCATTTATTCTCTTGCACTACTATATGTACCATACATTACATACTATGGAACCTACATATTCATTACAAGCCATACTTATACATGCTTACATTAGATAGGATACTTATACCTCATACATCATTTATTTAACCATTTACTCATTCTTGCATTCTCTATTTAATTACATAATGTATATACATTAACATGGGTTAAAATCAAATAGAACATTATATTACACACAAGGGTGCACAAAATGCATATGCCGAATAGTAACTCCTACTAATAATCAATACTGTACCATCTCAGCATGAATGAAAATCTAGGATTAAAGTATGTTATAGATCTATGTGTTAGCTTTCCGAAACTTCAAACGGATCGCGTTTTTGTTTCCGAAAACTCTCGGAATCGCGAAAACACCGAGAACGCGTTACAGAAAGAATTAGGCCTATTAATATATGTTTTTGGAAAGCTAACTTCAATACGCTTCTTTTAAAAAAACGGGAGATTAAACCGAGCTTTGAGCTAGAAGTTATGATATTTCTAAGTTAGGGCTGAAATTAAAAACGTGGATAAAAATTATGACGGATTTAGATAGTTTGAGCCAAAAGAATACATAATATATATCCTAATTATCCACAACAATAATGACAATAATAATATGAGGAACCACACTCACAAACTTGATTATATAATCATCATGAACCATTTATTACATATATAAATATAGATACACTCTCATTACAATATATATATATATATATATATATATATATATATATATATATATATATATATATATATATATATATATATACATACACAAATCTATATATGTAACATGAACACATCTATAAGAGATACATGAATGAAATGTAAAGTACTCAAGAACACATCTCTACATATTCAAATCTGAGATTTAATATGAATTAATTCATTTAATTAATATTTTAAATATAAAGTGTGTCCAAGTTTGGGGGTTTTTCCCATGAACACAAGACACAACAATAATACAATAGAAATTCCTAAAGGACACATAATGGACACAAGAGGACACAAAATAGGGACACAACAATGGGGGTCATTCCTATGGTTAAAACTTTCCTAAATGCAAAATGGAGAAAAAAAAGAGAAGGAAATATTACCTAAAGGAGAGAAAATCCAAGGAGAAAGGCTTCTTTCTTGGGAGAGCTTGAGAGCACTTGGGGAAGAAGACTTCTCAAAAAAAGGAAATGAGATGGAAGTCCTATTAGGGCCGGCCACAATGGTTATCCCCCCCCCCCCCCCTCATTGAATATTACAAGTTTGCCCCTCCCTTAGTTACAAGTGTTTAAAATAATTTTGGTTAGGGTTTGGGGGTAAAAGGGTCAAAATAAAAACTCTAAATGGTTAACCTAATAATTAGGATTATGACTAATCTTTCTAACATGACTAATTAAAATGTGGGCCATGGCTAACTAATGCATGGGTCCAACTAGAGTCTAAGTTACCCCGGGTCCCCGTTACAAGTCGGATTGAGATGAAATTCGAACCCGACTCAAATAATCCCAAAACAATATCATAAATAATAAAATAATATCAAAATAATTCAAAGAGGTCAAATACAAAATATCCTTAGGCCAGAAATGATATTAAAATATCATAATCACATGGTTAGGCTCTAGGTCAAACAGTCTCTAGGGTTTCACTAGCAAAATGTCAAAACCACAAGTCATTGATTTAAATAATTTTAAAATAATTTAAAATCATCAAAAATCATATCATGAATTAAATATTATTATTAAAATAATTATAAACATGAAATTTCAAAATTACCCTCATTTGAAAAACTGGGTGCTACAACTCTACCCACCTTAGAAAAATTTCGTCCTCGAAATTTAAGATCGATAGTACTCCTTCTAGAGCCTCTAACCTACCCAATATCTAAGGTAACACTTCCTAACACTGGAATAATAAACAGACATCTAAATAGTGTCAATCTAGGAATACCTCCAACACTGCTCTGCTGTACGGCGGTAATAGAACTTCAATAAAATATGGACTGGAACCTATATCCAAGGGACTGGACCTATTTTAAAGTGGTCTTAACTAAGGATGAAAAGGAACTGATCATAGGCTATAGGTATGCTCAAACTATTATCTTCCTATTAACCATCTATTAATACATTCTATTACCATAGGAACGATGCATTACTAAGACATATAGGCCCCTATCTCTCATAACACATTTATACTCACCAGAAGACTAGTACATCCTATCAAGGCATACTATAATCTCTCATAAATCTCATAAGCTACATGTTTATAGACACACATCCCCACATCAAGGACTAACCTATATATATCTACAACTGATACTAATGGGGTGACGTCCCTATTTCCCAACAATCAAGGTCTAAAAAATTTATCTAAATCATACAATTTGAAGGAATAGTATACAAGGTCAGGGCATACCGTAGCAGTTGGAAGTCTCACCTAGGTACACTAATCATTCTAGGTCAAAACAGTACTATGGTATCAACACACAAACAATCTAGGGTGTCCTAATTGGGAAGTTAAGGGAACAACAATCATCAAGGTTGTAGGGCTGTCTACCATCCTATATAAAAATTGGTCATTAACAAGCAACTAAGAAATTATAAAAAGGTTGCTATTCCATAAAATGGCAAAAATTGAAAATTTAGGCACAACAAATCACAAATAGATTTTTGTCTTGACACGATCTAAGTTGATCAATTTCGGAATAAAACGAGATTTGGGCAAGAAGGAAAATCAATGAAATCAAAGTATGAGCACGAGCATCCAATGATGGAGGTTCAGGTCATGATTAAATTTAATTCGACTGAGTACGAATACGAGGTTCATAGGCGATGAAAAGATTGCAAGTAGAATTGTCAAGGCTGTCGCGAATGAGACCCTAGGGTCAAGTTTAACTATGTCTCCATTCTCGTAGATTGATACATGAAAAAGCGAACCAAAGTACAATAGGTTGATCAGACCATCATGTACCGGTTCTGATTAGACAATATGTTAGTGGGTGGCCACCCAATAAAATATGTCATGACCAAGCTCGAAAATAGATAAGCTTGCAAAACTAAGGCTAATTTAGCAGCACAAGATATAAGGATGGTAATGATGAAAGGAATTACATAGTCCAAGTTTCTTAACCAACGGGTCAAGTAATCAGATAAGGTACAAGGTTAAGCATCTAAGGAAACAAGCAGAACACCATCACATATCGGGTCGAAAGAATTGAGTCAAGGCTGGATTTCTAATTAAAATAAGAAGAAATTTAGTATAATGGTAGAGGTTATAGTTTAGCCAGTTGACCAGAAAATCATATCAAGAAAATAGAGTACAAGAAGACGGGTTTTAGTAGGACATGATATACCTACACGAAGGTGAGCTCGTCTAGGTCTTGCATATAAGATTTGTTGGAGGGTAACAGCTAGTATTACATTCCGAATATCAAAGTCACGATAAGGAACGTCAAGGATCTCAATTAGAAAGTGGGAGTTCAAGATGTGGTAATTAATGTACAAAAATAATGAAGATCGAGTTAGTCATCTGCTTCTGATACTCTTAAGTTCATCTGGTCATAACTTGCCAATCATATCTTTACCTCACCGGTCTCCATATGAAAATTTAACCTTTACTTAAACCCTTACCATGACTACCGTAGGCAATTCCCAATTTCCAAACATCACTCTTGAAGCACAGCCCTCACATTTAGGAATCAACATTAACCATTTATTTAAATTTCCAAGTTCTTTCACCTTGTCTTAAATTTGACCCAAAACCTCTAAATCCCGTTTACGAATTACTTGAACTTGTTCAAATTGTTCTCCTCGTATTATTTAATTTAAATCTCTAGGCCTTACAAAACTTATCTTCCATCATAAAATCAACTTCCGTATTTTCTTTGACATACACCCTTGAATATTATTCTCCTAAAACTATTTCACAACAATCTCTAAACTTCCATAACTTTGTGTTCTCTCTATCCCTAGTCATTTCCTCGCAACATCTTGTTTAATATCCTTATTAAACACAATTGACTTCTCTTTTCCATTACTAACCTTCTACATAGCCTTAGAGTAAAAGTTTTTTCCAGAATCAATAACCAAGATTTTCTAAGTTCTCAAAACTAGGTTGACCTCTGATATCCTCATTAGTTTTGAATACACCTATAAACTATCTCATAACCCCAAAATTTCTCTAAATATAATTGTTTCCAGATTGGCAGTATACATCTCTTTATTCTATTCGAGACCTTTACCACATTTCTATCTCAAGTTTCCATATGGAACACTCCACATTTGATTTCCTTTAGATCATCATAAAATAACCAGTTACGTCTTCTCTGAGCTACATAATTTACGTCACTTCCTTAGCCTTCCCCATGCAAAAGATACGAAGATTCAAGGGTTTCGAAGTACATCTGGTAGGGACGACAAGATATGGGTAATTAATGTAATGAGACAGAGTTTAAGATAAGAGGTAAATAAGAATGCAAGGGAATAATGGCGAGAAAGAATAATAAAGATCTGTTCCTTCTCATCGGTTCAAACGAGAGGAACCCATCAAGCTTAAATTCAATAGCAAGGAATGAGGGTGAATCCAAACAAGAGGAAAAGGAATTCCAATTGAAGTTCAAAATGAGTTTCTCAGGGGTCGTCCCAGAAATCTCTCAAAGAATCCTAAGTGTGATTGAGTACCTTGAATTTGAAAATATTAATCTAAATACAAAATTAAATCAACAACTACAAAATTTTATCAAAATCATCAACTAATACCAGGATTCAAAGTTCTACAATGAATCCACAAAATCAAATTCAAACCAAGGAAAAAGGTCAATCAAAACAAGGAAAAGGAGTTTAAATCGAAATTCAAAATGAGATTCTCAAGGGTCATCCCAGGAATCTCTCAAGGAATCCTAACAGTGATTGAGTATCCTCTCATCCTAACATCTTAATTTATATATCCTATAGCAGGCTCGTAGTAGTACAACTAAGTCATTGCGCTACTACGAAATCGCACTAATACGAATCTCGACCTGCATGGGCCACCACTAAAAATGTGTCACGACCCGCACCCTAGAGTTAGGGCACAAGAACGTAACAACGCCCTGCCTACGCCGCAGTGTCAGCGGTAGAACGCTGTCCTAGGTCTCAATGCATCTAACAGTATAAGACTAAACAGTTTATACTCCCCGAATGGGGGTGACATAGCAGAATGTAAACTCAATCACATCTAAGGTAGAGCATAAAGGAAGATAGATAAAACATGAAATCGAAAAGAAATACAACAGATAGAAGTCTAAGTATCTAAGATACAAACTCAGAATACATCTCAAAACTCAAATACAGTAATCCATAAATACAACTCAAGATGACTGAAAATAAACTATAAGCAAAAACCCTAGCTATCTATGCAACCTCTACTGTCTCCTCTAGGCTAGCAGGCAACCTCCAGGCTATATGTAAAATTTATCAACGAGTCCAGTCAGGACTGGAGCGAGCACAGTACATCTCAACAGATCATAGCAGGTTAGAAAATATAAACATGCAGTAAAGTAAGATACAGAATCTGAAGGAAATACAGTATGTAAACAGAGAAAGGGAACTATAATAGAAATATCTACTATAAGTAGAGAGCTAACAGTGGCTAGTGAGTCAGAGTACAATATAAACATATGAATGGCATAGGAGATTCTGGGAACTATACTATGGAGTGATTCTGGGAACTGCACTACTTGGATATTATTCACATGTTTACTTCTACTCCCCCGTACCCCCAATCAATACACAAGGATCCAACCAGGTTATGTTATGATTCCATGCAAAGGCCCACAAGGGGTGATACATGGATAGCCCATAAATGGGTGATTCTGGGAATGCCCACAATAGGGTGATTCTGGGAATGTCCATAAATGGGTGATTCTGGGAAGACTCTGTGATCATGAGAGTACATGTCACAAGTGATCGAAGAACCGTGAAGCATAGTGATACACCATGTAAGTGAAACGCACAGAACATGTAGTATACGATGCTCCCTGAGGGGATAACATCTCAAGAAAGGATCCATATAGTACTAATCCGTATTACCAATGTGACAGCATCAAGTATAGTAATCTAAAGCAGAAAAATAATTCTAACAGGATATGAAATAATCAGATAATGTACTTGCCTGATATCTGAATGTCCAAGGTAAAGATACTGTCCGAGGAGTGGTATCTGGCTCCTAATTAGAACAGCACAAGTCACAATATGTCCAGAAGGGTAATATAAAGCACTACAATACATTCTACATGAATCTAGATCAAACTAGGCCAAAGTCAACCCTTGGTCAACTCTGGTCAACTGCACTAGTCAAACTAGGTCAAACTAGGTCATGTCCTAACCCAGCAAGTCTTACTAGGCCTAACCAAGACTATCCTAGCAAGCACACATCAATACAAGGCTATACAAGCCAACATACACCCAACTCTATATAGCATACAATTATTCAATACTCAAATAGGCAAGAATTCACATTGGATATACACTAGGTAATCTATTACTTTAAGCTATATATGTCTAACATATATACACATGCATATATTGGTATTCAACATTAGGTCTATAATTATGGCATTTCAAATGGTTATATAAACTTATATATTACAACACAATATGCTAACATATATATAATATATATACATACATAGCTAAGTTAACTATATTCATAAATACTTATTTAAGAGGCTATGTGTGTGTATGTGAACATAGCAAAGGGGCAAGTGAGGGTTAAATGGGCATACATAGTGTATACATATCAAAGAGTGTCAAAGTGTAAGTGAACAAAGTGTCAAGTGTGATAGTGTCAACATAGTATAAGGGGTACATGCGGTAATATAAGGTTAGTGCTTAGTTCAAACCCGTGAGTCCACACTCGGGATGAGGGTTTGGTTTTCTATTGATCTCGTGTTCATTGTTCATCCGGCAGTTCATTTACGCATAATGTTCTAGTATCTGTGTTCATAGCCACTTGTCGTGTTTCTGTCTTTCTTGCTTATTTTCTTACGCATGATAAAACTGCTAGATAGGCATATTTTTATGTATCTTGCTAGTCCTCTGAGGACCTGATGATCTCTTCAGGTTTAGCCGAGTTTGAGCCAGGAGCAGACGAGCAGCTGTGAGTCAGCATCAGACCACGATGCCTTGCAGTTGAGGTTGTCTCGATTAGCAGTTTGTACTCAGTTAGTTTATTTCATGTATTTCTCTATTTTTCGTCTAATGGTAGTGGATTTGTGTCCACCGGACGTGACTTGATTCTGGAAACATTCAGTCTATATTCTCTATTGTTCAGTTTTATTGACATTCATTGATCTCAGTTGATACTTTAATATTTTGTGGATGAGAAATAGACTGCCATGACTTATGTATATTAGACAGCATTCTACCGTCGATACTGCGGCGTAGGCTGGGCTTGGACACGCTTCGTATCCGAAATGCGGGTGTGGGTCGTGACACCTTGGGTTAGTAAGAAGTCGCCACGAAATGACACGAGTTATATATATATTGCATGTTTACTTACGCGAATCAAATATAACTTGTTTACTATGTGTACATACTTTACTGCTTACAATTTGTAATAAAACTGATCCTAAGGCAGTGATAGAAAGATCACAAATTAATTTGCATGATTCACAATATTACTTTGTGTCGGTTTAGGCGAGTGGATTTTTCATTCACCAATATGAGATGTGTACTGATACCCCAACCCCAGGTACTGAAGCGACTTGGACGTATTGAGGCGACAAGCTCGGACTTGCAACATGAAGATGCAGTCGGGATATAGAAGACATGATGTATGGAACGTCGAGATCCTTTATGGGCTTAGAAAGATCATGAGTACTGTTGTAGGCCAATTTGGCATAATCATTAGGGCGATTAAGAGCCTTTGTATTCCGCTACTTATTTAATAAAGAGAATTGTTTTGTATACCATTTGTAACTTCAATATAACTCTGCTTTCTTCCACTGTGAATGTTTGAATTGAGATAACCATTTTAAGACTGAATCATCTTACCTTATACGAGTGTAACTCCAGATTCGTACGACATCACGCCCTAGCAAGGACAATCGATTCGGCTGAATTGATGCGAGTACGAAAGATTCGGCAGTTCGGGGCGTGACAAAGTGGTATCAAAGATATAGGTTCAATTTCCTAGGGCAGTTTGTTTCGTTTCAATTCTAAGTTACTTTTTGCGATCGCATGACTCTTGATGCTACTCGATACTACACTTGATATTCCATACAATAAGTCTATATAATGTTGTGTTTCATAATTTATGTGATGTCGCCAAGTAATACCGTAAAATGTTTGTTGCATCAAGTATAACAAGTCGTGACATGTCGGTTGCAACAATACAGCAATGTTGTGAGATATTGGTTGCATTAATGCAACAAGTCGTGGGATGTTTGTTGCATCAAGTGCAACAAGTTGATAAGTAAGATGATGCATTGCATATGAACATGCAAATGGATGACGAATGTGTTGAACGAATTCAAGTGGCTTTGAATATCGAAAATGAAATGTTGCATGAGATGCAGCAGATTGGATCGAGAAATCGTAAATCGATAAGAATGAGTCGGTCGGTTGTGTGTCGAACTTGAGTAAACGAATGTTTACATTGGCCTAATTTTGTGTCAAACTTTAAGTAAGCAAAAGTTACGTTTATGATTGGCAAGGATCACCACGGGATGGTTAGTCGGAATAGATGTTGGATCATACGGGATATGATGCGAGAGGAATGACTCAATTTCTGAGTGGTATATGCTATACCACTTATGCGATAAATGAGTTAAAATATTGTGTGAATTATGGTAGATCTGTATGCGACAGACGGGTAGTGTTGAGACTTGATTGAAAACTTGTATGACGATATTTTTGTGTGCAAGTGTTCTCCGATGAATTTGGTTAGAACGATCAGGCTCAGACTCGTATCAATAGATGATACGTCGTATGAGAATTCAAAACTATAAGTGGTTGAATGACTGAGACTATCGAAATGATTATACGTCAGGAAATATTAATATCCCATTCTAGTCACATGATCGAGAAGTTCAATGGAATGTTGGTTGATGCAGAATATCGTGCCTAAAGAAATATTTGGTTGCTCGAAAAGGAAACTCGTTGAGTAAGAAGAAACGAATACAAATGAGTCACGTAAAACTTAGTGGATATGATCTTACTCGAGGGTTCGATGTTGGACAAGTCGGTAACTCGGTTATGCGATCGGGGTATAGTAGGATGCGACAAATTGCGTTGCGATGTGATGCGTATATAAAAGTCATTATGAAATATAGGTGAATGCGATGCGAGTCAAGCTGATCTTAATGCATATTCAATGTTGACCCTCGTGCTATCGAAATAGATGCACGAGAAAACTTAAGCATGATATAAAGATATGAAACAGAGCATTCATATGATATCAAGATTTTGTAAGTATCAGTATGAGAAGTCGAATTAGTTGATCATAAATATTGTGATTAATTTAGGACATGTCTATAAAGTCATTTATAATAGTTTCGATGCCTATAGCATCTGGATGTTGACCGTGGCTAGATAGACTCAGACTCTGGATGAGTAGTTATTTCTTAGTTAGCAAAATTTTTGACGGTAGTGCATGAGTTATTCGAATGATAGTGGCGCATCAGTTGCGTAGGTAATATGGATTATGTTTAGATTTGCGTAAAGTCCCATAGAATTCGTCAAATATGATTTGGTTCCAAAGTAATATATAGCATGGTTCGTAGTAACTTTCACTCGATGATCTACAATTATCGACCGTAGCTTCGGGGTTGCTGACCCCTAGAAGAATTGATCGCCATATCAAAATAAATGTTGGAAACCCATAAGGATAACCCAAATGATGTCTCATAAGGAATTGTGTCGAGTATGAATATTAAGTGGTGCATGTTGAGGATAAGTCTAGGCGATCGAATGTTTCGGGATCTGGCAGAACAGTCTTCGGCTAAAAATGTTATAGTCAGATTTTGATGATTGGTCGAACGAATGCTCGAATAATTATGTCAGTTGATGATCGAAATGGAAATTTACGGATGAACTTAGCGACGTGCATGGATAGGTGATTGCGAGATCGTGTTATGTACGAGAGCGAGGGATAATAAAATAACCTTTGGGTTGTGTCGTTATATTTGGATTCAAATAGCGATTGAGCTTACGTGAATTAAACTTATAATTGATGTTGCGAGATGAACAAATTGGGATTTGGATTGGGAATTTGGCTAGGAATTTTCTACTCGAGAATGATTGAACATAAGACGTGTCGTAAAAAAACTTTTGTGTCAGAGAGATTGTTGTCTTTGAGCATCATCGACTCAAGTTGACCTCTTGTGTCACAAGGGTTTAAGCATGGTATCTAGGTAAGTCACCTAGCGGGGTAGTCCTGGATGTTGATATGTAGACAGTTTAATGAAAGGATGATCATATCGAAATGGTTATAAAGTGAGCCTTTATAAATAGTTGGGTAGTGACTTGAGATACACACAGAGGTGAATAACGGTTAGACGCAAAGGCGCTGCGAAGACTCATTATGATCGAATACGCAATGACTTGATGCAATGCTATGTGATGGTCAGTGTGAAACATATAGAATACGAAAGGCAATTTTTAAATCGCGTCACGTGCATAGACTTTTGGTGTAGGATTACGTATTATCGAATATGCATATGCAAAAGAGTATGGGAATGGAGGCAAGGATCAAGTCCGATCGAGAGTACGAGATGGCTAGTATTAGAGGATTGAAGTTATACATGTTAGCTTCATTCGAATTGTCTATTACTGGGCTTGGTTGTAATGCATATATTTCTGGGATGCCTAAAATATGTGTACGATGTAAACTAAGTGTATGCTAAATTCAAATCGAGCTGCAGGGAGGATTAAAATATGTTAAGGAAAACTTGCACAAATGTTTGAAACAGAACAACTATGGTTGAATCGATCAACAATTCAAAGGAGCACGAAGTGCTCAAATGGCTAAATCAGATGAGTTGGCCGTGGAACAAAGTTTAAGGAATTGAGCTGCATCGGCTCGACGAAATGATAGGCGAATCGACAAAGGTGGAAGGACTCTGACGCTTCATTTTTACACCGTCATGCCTTAATAAAATATATCCTTGTATACTTGAAACGTCAGGGATTTTTATGTACATGGTTTGGATAAATAGAAGTCATAGTATGTGTTGAACACTAAGATAGAATATTGAACAATTGAAGCAAAATGTGCATCAAGTGCACGAGTCATAAGAAAACATCGAATGAGTGTATCGAGGCATGCATCATTACACGACTCATAGGAAATGAGATAAATATATCGAGGTGTGCACAAGTGCATGACTCGTAGAACATGGAATAATTGTGCCGGATCGTGCATCAAGTGCACGAGGCGTAGGACATTGAATAACACTATCGAGGAGTACATCAAGTACAAGATTCGTAGAACAATGGATAACTGTGTCGGATCGTGCATCAAGTGCACGAGGCATAGAACATTGAATATCCATATCGGCCAGTGCATCTGTGCAAAAGTCAGAGAATAGGTCATAAAATATTAAAATACCATATCGAGGTATGCATATGTACATGAGTCGGAGAACGAGTCATAGAACATTTAAATATTGTATCGAGTGCATGAATCGGAGAATATTGAACACTAAGTCTTAGAACATCGAAAGTATTGCTTCGTACGTGAAGTTGGCAGTTGTGGCACAAATGCCAGGGAACTGCTAATTATGCAAATGGGGGCATAGTGTCTCGGTGTGTTCGGGACGTACGGGTCATCGTTTTAAAACATTGAGTTGAGGCATGGTGCCATGGAATAATGAATCGAAGTATGGAATATTGAATAAAAGAATGGTAATGTGAGATGATGTGATTTCTGAGTTTCAGACTCAGATTATGCTTCTGTTGTATGAGTTAGACGTGTATTGCATGTTCATGGACTTGGATAATCTGCGCACGGGTTTTGGCTTCCTCGAACGTGATTGTCGGGGCATCAGGACCATTCGGCCAAGAAGGAATTTTAGATTGGTATTGTGGTACGATTCATTAGAAAGGCTTGTTACTGACTATTGAAAATGGTAAGGACACAATGGCAGTAATTCAGGGTCCTTCGATGATTGGGCTAGCAACCTGTACAAGGAGTGAGCCTCGTCTTACATATGAGATATAGTTCATTATTGCCCAAAATGCCAGTGAACTTCATGTAGATATGTGTCGGTAGGCTGAATGGTGCAGGAATACAGGTCCTGCACAAATATCACTTCTAACATGACATGGAAGAATGGTAGGTATTCACCTAGCATCAGTGCAAGGGTGAGTGCCTCTGGTTGGTAAGAAGTCACCACGAAATGTTACGCGTTATATATATGTTGCATGTTTACTTATGCGAATGAAAGATAACATATTTACTATGTGTACATGCTTTACTGCTTATAATATGCCATAAAAGTGATCCCAAGGTAGTGATAGAAATGTCACAAATTAAGCTACATGATTCAAACATTACTTAGTATCGGTTTATGCGAGTGAGTTTTCCATTCACCAGTAGGAGATATATACTGATACCCTAACCCCTAGGTACTGAAGCGAATTGGACGTATTGAGGCGTCAGACTCGAACTTGCAACATAAAGATGCGACCGGGGTATAGAAGACATGATGTATGGAACATCGAGATCCTTTGTGGTCTAGAGAGATCATGAGTGTTGTAAGCCAATTTGGCATAATCTTTGGGGCTATCAAGAGCCTTTGTATTTTGTTGCTTATTTAATAAAGAGAATTATTTCGTATACTCTGTGTAACTTCAATATGACTGCTTTCTTTCGCGACAAATGTTTGAATTGGCATAACCATTTTAAGATTTAATCATCTTGTCTTGTACGAGTGTAACTCCAGACGACATTACGCCCCAGCGAGGACGATCAATTCGACTGAATCGTTACGAAGATGAAAGATTCAGTAGGTCTGGGCATGACAGGGCGTGATGCTGCGAGCCTATGTCGTGCTCGTACAAGGAGAATACCGAAACAGCCCAATCGGCAACTAAATGACACAGTCGAATAGAAGTCCCAAGCATAAAAGTTGAATCTCAAAGAATGTATAGAAACAAATCATCGTTATTGCTATGGAAACATAAGCTTACAACGGCTTGAAGCCAAGATTATAATCACTCAAGCTCTCTCTCACATCTCTCAATTACAATTAATCATACCACGGGGATTACAACTTGAAGTCAAATATAGAAGGCGATATTTATACATTATGTCCCGTATAAGTGAAGACCTTAACGCAGATGCACGCCTCAAAATGCTAAGAAAACTCCATGCCTCGATGCTTCTAAGCGAGCTCCGCACCGAACAAGCTACTCCCTGAAACCTGCAAGCAATCTGGTGGGGTATCAATACATATATAAAATGCACAGGTGAGGAGGCCTCTCACCCACCCATACAAAACCACAAAACCAGCACGTTATTTTAGTAAGTGCACACTATAATTTTAGTGTAGTCTTGCCTTAGGATCAGTTTCATGGCATAAACTAAAAAACTACTTTGTGTCCCCAAACCATAATCGTACCAGCAACAAAATAAAACTTACTCATACTTACCTTCCAGTCTTTCATGTTTTAACACAACCATACAATTATATCTTTAAGACTTAGTGCCACACCATCTAACCATAATTTAACATCTGTACATTGTAACGCGTGCTTCTACATAAGCTAAATCCTAGGCTTGATAGCTACTTTGCGTGTCGTGCATTAACTTCTTGACTCAATCTAACAGCATGTACGCGAATTATCGTTAGCACGCTGACTCAATCTATATGAAGGTCACTAACATGACAAGTAATCCCTGGACTTGCAGCTTGGTGCAAACGAGACCCTTGTAGCGCGGGTAGCGAGCCCGCCCAAGTCCTCGAATCACATGCACGATACAAATCCAGCACAACTATCGTGTTTCGTCCTAGGTCGAATCGGTCTCATGGCCCTGGTATACTGTCCGAAGAAATATCGCCCTTGTGCACAAGTTGTTTAATAACCATGCAAGATTTGACTCAACTTACCATCCTACTCAATTTATTACTTATCTCAGTGTTCCTATCTTTATGCAGCTCCTAAACCAGGGACTGCCTCAGCGACATTCCCGAAAACTTTTAGTATTTCCATATTGTTCCATCTTAAACTCAGGAAAGACTATCTAATAGATCTCATGCTTAACTTGAGCAAACTGTATTCCATGAAGTACTACAAACCATGCCGTACTCTATATGATAAACCTTGAAACCATGGAAACGTGTATGCTAAGACTAGCATTAAAACTGTGGGAACGTATAGACTATGACAACAAGTTGATAATCTATGTGACAGCATAAAAAAATTCTACTTTTGCCAAGTCGTAGGAGCAAAAGATTGAATGCCAATTTGAAAACCCAACGTGAAGTACTATCGAGGCATCAAGTTCAATATTTCTATGTTCTACACAAAGCTGATGCCGAATGAGATTATTCCCTTAGCTACGTGGGTTCATCTATTTTATTAACATGCATACGTAGTGTGTAAGAAAATAAGCAAATGGCATACATTTCATTAAGTATGAAGGCAACACAGAGACGAGTTCATCGAAGAACGAGGAGTTGTCTCGACCGAACGGGACCCTGAGCAAGTTGCTGCATAGCCAAGTCCGAATGCCGTTGCATCTATTGATTTGTCATGTTGAATTGAGCGGGGCGGAGCACTATACCTCGGTATGATAAGAGGGTCAATACCTCAAAGGGTAATCTAGTAATCATAATAGCACATATATAGTAGCCCGGTCAATAACAAGGTCAATCACTCAGTCATTCAAATCATAATATTTGTCACGCGCCGATTTCGTTCGTTACTCATCCCCCGGACGTAATGTCGTACGAGCCTAAGTTGTGCTCGCACAAGACAGGGTCATACAGTTATTCGAAACACAACAACAAACATAGAAGAAAACTTTACTTTATTGTAATGAACATCGTTTACAAGACTCTAGTACAAGGGTTGACGCACGGGCTTACAAACTTAGCAAAAATGAGATGGTCATTCCATACATTATACCCTGTTATACAAATAAATCATTCAACAACTGGAATCTGAGCCATTACACTGCACCTTAGAGTAGGATCTGAAGCCTTCACACTCAAGCAAGACTTCAAAATGTTCAAGCGTCACCCTCAATTATCTGGCACACCTTCCTAGTTCGCAGCACCTGTGGAGACGAGGCTCGATAAATTTTCGTGTACTGGTGAATGACTAACTAAATCCTACGAACTCATTTGTTATAGAAGTTATATGAAGCATGCAAAATATTTAGGGATCTTTCTAGCTGTCACGTCCCAATTATGCAGAATCGATAGCCGTCCCCCGGATGTGATGCCGTACAAACCTAAGTTGCATCCACACAAGGCAAGTCATAAGGTTATCTGAAACACAACAATAGAGAGTACGTAAAGAATTTGAACAACATATATAATATAAAAGAAACTTTATTTTATTGATAATGAACATCATTTACATGACTCGATTATGTCTTATGCCGCATAGGCTTACAAACTTGACTCAAAATGAACGATGATGAGATAGTCGTTCCATACATTACATCCCTTTGTACAACTAGCATTTATAAACCACCTAGAATGGTAGGGAGTTGCGACATCTTCTTGGACTGATGTAAAGAGTCTTCAAAAGGGTTCAACAAAAGTCTTTGCGCGTGGACGAAGCTTTAAAACACGAACGATGCCTTGCCAGCTAGTGCGTTCCACCTAATTCGTAGCACCTGCAGAGAGTGAGGGTCAGTACGATCACATGTATTGGTGGGTGGCTAATTTAAACCCAAGCTCTCATTTGTTCAAGAAGTTTTAAAAAACATATTATATACTTGGTGATCTTTCTAACCATCCTGATGGATTGCATGTGAACATTTTATGAGGCAAGCAACAAGCATTTTATAATTATCAGTTGCATAGTCTCTACGCCTGAAGTAAACAAACCATGTTCATCCTGTGGCATAATGATCAGATAAAGTAGTGTAAGGGTGTGAAGGTCACTGGCAATGTCAAGCCATCTTGGATGAGATCTTTATAAATTTATTTTCTTATTGTGGATGAGATTTAGTTGTCATGATTTACTGTATTTCACAGCTCATGTATACATACGAGGTTTTCATATATTGGAGTATACTTCGTATGTATGCAGCTGGCATGTCTACGTACTTAGTCCTAAGTATTTTGGGACTGGGGCGTTACACTAATAGCTGACAACTGATGCATGGGGATCCCAAGGCTTTGGAGAAGGCTTTCCGGGATTATGCTGATAGAGGATCCTGGGTCGATGTGCATCTAGTCCATCTTGATGGCACCAATGTATCCTTTATACTATAAGAGCCGGCTATGGCTATTATTTTTCAACAATATGTCATGTTGCAAGAACGTGATGTTCAGTATGCTATCCGTCACGCTGTAGCAGTGGGGACTTGCTATTAAATCTTCATATAGCTTCTTGATTTATGCTAGGTAGGAATCGACATTTTTAAGTACTTCGCTCAGTGCGTCTCGCGTGTCTTTGGACAGACGGAGGAGCTCAAAGATTGACAGCCTAGCTGACGTATTGGCCAATTGAGCTTGGATATCGAAGTTGTAGGGCCTATCTAGTACTCCTAGCGAGAAGCTATTGCTCAGAGGTTTGTCAAATCGTGTCTCCTTCTGTCTGGCTTTGTCTGTGGGAGGCAGTTTGGAAAAGGCCCCTTATGGTGCCTCGGTGGCAACTGGTGTGCCCAAGGGTGCGGCCTCTTCTTGATCAGGGTTGTGACTGCGCCTATACGTTTTACCGAATATAGTTTTTTTGACCAGGCCTCGTTGTCGGAGGCCATATAGACAGACTTGTATTATAGGAAGCTCGGCAAAACCATGGTATTGCTGGCCCATTCCATGGTCACACCCGATTTCGATAATCAACATGCACTTAAGTCAATACACAAAATATACAAACTGCTGCTAATCATTTCAGGATATATGAAATCAATTTCAACGGACGTTGTACTGCATCAACGAAGCATCAACATCATCAACTCTGAAGATGACTCATTTTATATTTTATTTTGTATTTTACATTTTATTGAGTCTAGGAATTACTTTGTAAAATCAGTTTTGGTAATACTGGCTTAGGGTTATCCCAATCCACATTCTAAAAAGCCTAACCATTATCACTCATATATCTTTTTACAAAATATTCTAAAATTCCTTTGAAAACAATTTCTGATAAAATATTTCGAAAATCTCCTAACAGAACTTATAACCGAGTTCGGCCCGAGTTCGGACCGAACTCTGTCCGAGTTCGGTCAGTTTGTATTCAAACTTCTGTTGCCTCCAAATCTGCGAGCAACGTCTCTTTACGAGATATCTACATCCGAACTCTGCCCGAACTCTGTCCGAGTTCGGTCCCAGAAAACACCTATAAATAGAGAAGAACTTTTCATTTCAAATCATTCATTCACTCTTCATCTTCTCTTCTCTACTATTCGAGTGTTTTCAAACGATCCAAGATTTTCAAATCATACCTATACACCTCTTAGCCAAAAGCCAGTAATATCAGAGTTGATTTAGAGTCTTTTGGTATTCCAAGAGTTGTAAAGAGGTCGTTCCAAGTCCAACAACTTTTTTTGTTGTGGAGCTGGTCGTGCGCTCGTCACCAAGCACGATGTTGTGAAGTCGGTCGTGCACTTGTCACCAAGCACGGTGTTGTAAGAGACTGTAAGCTCTCAGTTAAAGCTTGTGCCATAGTGGATTAACATCGAGCAAGAGTACTCGAGACTGGATTAGTCCTCTCAGAGGGATACCAGTATATATCGCTGTATCGCTGAGTTTGAATTCTCTATCTCTTACTGCTTTATATTTACTGTCTCTTATTTTACTGCCATAGTTTAAATTTTTAATTGGTGATTATTTTCCGCTGTACACACACACACTCTATTCACCCCCCCTCTAGAGGTGCTCAACGGTCCTACAATTGGTATCAGAGCAGGTTATATTCTTATATAACAAACCTTAGAGAGTATATATGGCAGCCGTGAAATCAATATTCAACGGTGAAAGGCAATCCACAAATAGACCTCCCCTATTTGATGGAACAAATTATACCGATTGGAAAACACGAATGACTTTCTTTCTAAAGTCTCTTGACTTTGATCTTTGGTCTATAGTCATGGATGGTTATAAGAAACCAGCACCCACAGTGGTTGAAGGCCAGCTTGTAGACAAGCCTCATAACAAATACACTGAAGCTGAAAAAGCTAAGGCTAGTCTAGATGCTCGTGCCATCAACGCATTGTTCTATGCAATTGACAAAACGGAGTTCAACAGAGTTTCAACCTGTAAGACGTCTCACGAAATTTGGAAACTTCTTGAGGTAACTCATGAAGGTACTTCCCAAGTGAAGGAATCCAAAATTAGTAGTCTGACACAGGAATATGAATCTTTTAAGATGAAACCCGGTGAGTCAATTACACAGATATTTACTCGTTTCCTTGATATAACTAATCCTCTGCAATCTCTTGGCAAGAATTACAGCAATCATGAGAAGATCAGAAAAGTGCTGCGGGCTCTAACCAAGAACTGGAATCCAAAAGCCACAGCAATTATTGAAGGAAACGATCTCACCACTATGTCCTTGGAAACATTGATGGGGAAGCTGATGACCCATGAACTTGATTTGCAAGAGTTTGAGGAAGCAACACCAAAAGAAAAATATATTGCCTTCAAAGCTCAAGCAAAAAAATCAACATACAATGACTCCGATGAAGAATCATCAAGTGGTGATGAACAAGCCCTACTTGGGAAGAACTTCAGAAAATACCTAAAGTTTACAAGCAGAAAGAAGAAAGATATCCAAGAAAGCAATGAAGATGAAACCATATGCTTCGGATGCAAGAAGTCAGGGCACATGAAGAAGGACTGTCCAACCACCAAGAAAAGCCGTCCATATGACAGATCAAGATCAAGCAAAAAAGCAACAACCGGTCGAAAGTATGCCAACACAAGCATCTGGCATGAAAGTGATGCCAGTGATTCAGAAGAAGAAGACAGACCCTGCGGCAATGCAAATGTCTGCCTCATGGCATTTGATAAGGTATCTTCAAACCCTCTATATGATGAATTTACTTTCGAGGAATTAGAAAATGCCTTTAGCGAATTACTTGAAGAACACAAAAATGTGCTTGACAAGTATAAGCAATATCGAAAAGAGATTAAGGCATACACAACCAAGTTAGCTAGACTGTCAAATATTATTGAAGATATAAAAGAGACATCTACTACCGGTAACACGGAAGAGATAGCCAAACTCAAGGTAGACTATCATGAGGCTATCCTCAATATTGAAAAGAAAGAAAGAGATTATGTTAAGATGCAAAAGCTGTATGACACAGAGAAGAAGATGCACTTAGTAACAGAACATAGACTCTCAGTTATGACTGCTAAATATGAAGAGTCTATTGCGATTTCTAAAAAGTTAGAAATCAAGTTAGGCAAACAGGCAATACCTGTGACACAGCCTAATTTTAGTCCTAATGCTAAGCATACACCTAAGAGGACTAAAAACAAGAAAGCACAGAAGAAACACGAATATCATCATGCTTTCACTTATAGGTTCTCCAAACCAAACAAGCATGTAAACACAGTTTCAACCACATCTGGTTCTAAACTGACTTACACTTATTGTGGTACGCATGGACACATATCACAGTATTGTTTGGCAAGGAAGCTTGTTGACAATCACACTTTGATCTGGAGACCTAAAGCTAATCAGAATGGACCCTTCAGAAAATGGGTACCAAAGGATTCATCTACTTGTCTTGTAGGTGGACCTTCAACCCTCTCATGCTAAGAGCAAATGGATCCTCGATAGTGGATGTTCGCAACACATGACTGGTGATGCATCTTTGTTCGCTACGCTATCGATGAAGAAAGAAGGATATGTCTCCTTCGGAAATAATTTAAGAGGTGATATAATTGGTAATGGTACTATAGGTATTTCTCCCTATCCAGTAATAAAGGATGTTTGTCTAGTAACAAAATTGAAACATAACCTATTAAGCATAAGTTATTTGGCAGATAATGGTTATGGTATCAATTTTGTGAAAGATAAATGTATCATATATGATATGTCATCTGGTGATCCCATATATAAAGGGATTAGAGAAGACAATATTTATGTTTTCTTTTTAGAGAATACTAATAATGCAGGTAGGTGCCTAGTAGCCAATCAAGATGAAAGCTGGCTATGGCACATGAGACTAGGACATGCAAACATGGTACTATCTCACGACTAAGCACAAAGAAGTTGGTAAGAGGACTCCCTGAGATTCCATTCAAGAGAGATATGGTATGTGCTGACTGTGAAAAGAACAAAACACATAGGTCTACTTTTAAATCCATCAACGCTGTAAGTACTTCTAGACCTTTGCAGTTAATTCACATAGATTTATTTGGTCCTAGTAGAGTCGCTAGTCTTGGCGGTAAGCTCTATGCTTTTGTTATTGTTGATGATTTCTCTCGTTTTACTTGGGTTTATTTCTTATCAAACAAAAGTGATACAATTTTTGAATTTTAGATATTTTACAAAAAGGTACAAAATGAAAAAGGCTTCATGATTACTCGTATCCGAAGTGATCATGGTGGCAAATTCGAAAATTCTGATTTCAAAAAGTTTTGTGATGATAGTGGATATTACCACGAATTTTCTTGTCCTAGAACTCCCCAACAGAATGGTGTTGTAGAGCAGAAGAATCGTACTCTAAGCGAAATGGCTAGAGTCATGCTGAATCAGTATAATCTTCCTAAATATTTTTGGGCAGAAGCTGTTAGTACAGCGTGTCATGTTTTGAATAGGGTGTTAATTCGACCAATCTCGAAGAAAACACCATATGAGATTTGGTTTGTAAGGATTCCAAACATTTCTTACTTTAAAGTTTTTGTATGTTGCTGTTTTATCCTGAACACCAAGGATAACTTGGGAAAGTTCGACTCCAAAGCAGATGACGGAATATTTCTCGGATATGCTGCTAAGAGTAAGGGATATAGAATTTTCAATAAAAGATCTATGATTGTTGAAGAAACTATTAATGTTACTTTTGGTGAGCTAAATAGTCACAGATCTAGCGACAGTGATGATAAAGATATATATGCAAGGACGGAGAAGAGTTATGTGAAAGATCTGACCCATTATGCAAGAACTGAGAATAGTGTTGTGAAAGATCTGACCCAAAAGTATGAATCATTAAAATTCATGCCAGATCATCCAGAAATACTCATCATAGGTGATGTATCTAAAGGTGTAAGTACACGTTCATCTCTTAAAGATTCTGATATAGCAGCAAATGTAGCATTCATTTCTCAAATAGAACCTAAGAATGTAGATTATGCTTTTACTGATGAGTTTTGGATTTCTGCCATGCAAGAGGAACTAAATCAATTTAAGAAAAACCAAGTTTGGGAACTCGTTCCTAAACCCATTGGTCAATCTATAATTGGTACCAAATGGGTGTTCCGAAATAAACTCTGTGAAGATGGACAAGTTCTACGCAACAAAGCACGTCTAGTGGCACAAGATTATAATCAAGAAGAAGGAATTGATTATGATGAGACCTATGCTCCTGTTGCTAGACTAGAAGCCATCCGCATGTTTTGTGTATTTGCATATTTTAATGATTTTAAATTATTTCAAATGGACGTAAAAAGTGCATTTTTAAATGGATTTTTAAAAGAGGAAGTTTTTGTGAATCAACCCCCTGGTTTTGAAGATTTTCAAAAACCTGATCACGTCTTCAAGCTTAAGAAAGCCCTTTATGGACTCAAACAAGCACCTCGTGCTTGGTATGAACGCCTAAGTACTTTCTTACTTGATAATGGATTTTCTAAAGGAAAGGTTGATACTACTTTGTTTATAAAATCCTTGAATGATGATATCCTCCTTGTGCAAATTTATGTAGATGATATAATATTCGGTTCTACTAACGAAAAACTCTGTCAAGATTTTGCTAAGTGTATGCAGAGTGAATTTGAGATGAGTATGATGGGAGAGCTAAACTTCTTTCTAGGACTTCAAATCAAACAGCACTCAAATGGAACATTCATCAACCAAGCTAAGTACACGAAGGACATACTAAAAAAGTACGACTTCGAGAATGTAAAGCCAATCGGGACTCCTATGGCTACATCTACAAAGCTTGATGCTGATGAAAGTGGCAAACCTGTCGATCAGCGTAAGTATCGAGGTATGATTGGTAGTTTATTATATTTAACTGCTAGTCGTCCTGATATAATGTTTAGTGTTTGCATTTGTGCACGTTATCAGGCAAACCCTAAGGAATCACATCTTAGTGCCGTTAAGCGTATCTTCCGATACCTTATAGGAACTTCTACAGTCGGCTTATGGTATCCTAAAACCAAATCCTTTGACCTGATAGGTTACTCGGATGCGGATTTTGCAGGATGCAAAGTGGACCGTAAAAGTACCAGCGGCACATGTCATTTCCTAGGAAAGGCCTTAGTCTCTTGGTTTAGCAAGAAACAAAATTCAGTAGCATTATCAACAACTGAGGCTGAGTATATCGCCACAGGATGTTGTTGTGCTCAGATTTTGTGGATGAAGCAAACCTTAGAAGACTACAATCTGCACTACACTAAAGTTCCTATTTATTGTGACAACACTAGCACTATAAATCTGACTAAGAACCCCATCTGTCATTCACGCACAAAGCACATAGAGATAAAACATCATTTTCTTCGTGATCATCAACAACACGGGGATATCTGCTTAGAATTTATTGACACAGATCATCAACTAACAGACATATTCACAAAACTATTGGCTGAAGACCGTTTTAACATAATGAGGCGTGAGCTCGGTATACTTGAATTTTCAGATTCATAATGTAATATGGTAATTAAAATTAATTTTATGACTTGCAACTTTGATATTTATTTAACGGAATTTATTTTTGGGTACAAACCTAAAAAGGGTATGTCTGTCACCACGACTACGGTCGAAGCGAAGCGGTACTTAAGAGTTCCCCGGTGAACCTCCGTTAGCTGGGACAACCCCTACAGTTAATCCATAAATAGAGTACGTTATTAAATACTAGAGTCAAAAGTCATAAAACTACTTTTAACCAACCAGAACTGCATTTACTGTCTCGGAAATACAAGTGACCGAACTCGGGCCGAACTCCGACCGAGTTCGGACCGAATTCGGACCGAGTTCGGTCGGCGCTGTATTGATTCCAGAACCGAACAGCCGACTTTTAACCCTATAAATTCACCTCTTTCAATCATCTTTTCCACACACCAACTCGTAGAAACTTCTCCTTCCTCCCTAAAAGCTCTTCCTCCTCCATCCTAGCAAGGAATCTAAGAGATCTGGTGGGCATATTCAACATTCTCATCTTCCTCCTTTCTCAAAAAGGTATTCCTTTTTCTTTTCTACTTTCTTAATGGCTCCTAAATGTCATAGGGCTACTACTTCCCAAGGTGCCTCCTCCTCTTCGGATTACACACCAGCTAGCCTATTTAGTCCAGCACGACCAATAGATGCAGAAGACTATGATTCTACTTTGTTTCCAGACAAAGAGTTTTCTGATCTTTGGTTCGATTCCTTTTCTGGTCGTAAGATTTGCAATGGAGCTTTTGTCAATTTTACCATATTTTCTGAATACGCTCCTACTTTTGAACACTTAGGATACCGAGATTTTTTTGAGGTATCAGAAAATATTTTTGACAACGTTGTCCGAATGTTTTACTGCAATTTGTAAGTAAAACCTAACAGAAATTTCTATTCTTGCGTTGCTGGGCAAGAATTAGAATTCTCTGCTACCGATATCAGTGAATTTTTCCATGTTCCTGATCTTGGTGATGCATTAGTTGACATTACCCATGTTCAATTCCCTGCTGATGTTACCCTTGCCTCGTTCAGGTAACTTATTTGTCATCCAAACCCTGTACCTCGTAGGGTTTATTCAAAGCATTTGAACCAATCTTTTTATGAACTTCATCGCATGATTTTCTCTGTACTCCTTCCAAAAAAAGGATCCACAGATGAAGTGACCTTCTTGGAACTCTCTGCTTTATACCACATTCATTTTGGCATTCCATTCTCTATCCCAAAAGCCATGATGTCCTGGATGCTGAACTGCAGAAATGCAGGAAGGAATCTGGTATATCCTATGCACTTGGCGTCTATCTTTCGTCGTTTTGAGATTGATCTTCAGACTTGTGCATTCTCCTCCACTTCTATCGAGCTTACCAGATCCTGCCGATTTCCTGCTCCACCTTTGCCTCCTGGAGCTGCTCCTGCTCCAGCTGCTGATGCTGAGATTCCTGATGCTGCTCCTGCACTAGCCCCTGCCCCGGGATTTGATCCGACTTTCTACCAGCGCTTTGATAATTTTGTTGCTTTATCTGCACAACGTCATCAAGGTTATCTTGATTCGGAGTTCCGACGCATCACTCAGGCTCAGGTGCTGAGGAATGGGATTGCTGACCTCCACTACAGCCTAGCCCATGATCCGGTCCATCCGATCACCATCCTGCCTCACCCAGGCTTTCTGGGTCCTCGGTTCACAGATGAGGCTTCCTTCCAGCACTTCGACCCCACTGCAGCCTACTTTCCTCCAGAGGCTCCTGGTGCTGACGACCCCACTATGTGACGCGGGTTCAGCTTTTGGATAGTGGATATTTGTTAGATGATGATCTTTATGCTTTGATGTAGTTTTTATTTTCATGTCTAAACTCTTTAGTTAGACATTTTCTGATGATTGTACTTAGCACTTTTTAGTATGACATTTCTAGTACTTTATTGCCAGCATTTTCTTTCCATAGTAGTTGTTTTATGCTGTGATCATGTCTCTTTTGCTTCACTTTGTCTTTTGTTATCTATTGTTGGCTTCACACATTACGGGAGAGCCAAGTCATTTTACTATTTGACAAAGGAGGAGAAAAAGAGTACACATATATACCAAAAAGAGTAGAAATCCCAAAACAAACTCAACCATCTCATTTTTTCAGGTACTTGTATTTTGTTATATTTTATAAAAATATATTTTGGTATAGACTCAAGTTTGTCAATTATCAAAATGGGAGAGATTGTTGGCCCATTCCATGGTCACACCCGATTTCGATAATCAACATGCACTTAAGTCAATACACAAAATATACAAACTGCTGCTAATCATTTCAGGATATATGAAATCAATTTCAACGGACGTTGTACTGCATCAACGAAGCATCAACATCATCAACTCTGAAGATGACTCATTTTATATTTTATTCTGTATTTTACATTTTATTGAGTCTAGGAATTATTTTGTAAAATCAGTTTTGGTAATACTGGCTTAGGGTTATCCCAGTCCACATTCTAAAAAGCCTATCCATTATCACACATATAACTTTTTACAAAATATTCCAAAATTTCTTTGAAAACAATTTCTGATAAAATATTTCGAAAATCTCCTAACAGAACTCATAACCGAGTTCGGCCCGAGTTCGGACTGAACTCTGTCCGAGTTCGGTCAGTTTGTATTCAAACTTCTGTTGCCTCCAAATCTGCGAGCAACGTCTCTTTACGAGATATCTGCATCCGAACTCTGCCCGAACTCTGTCCGAGTTCGGTCCCAGAAAACACCTATAAATAAAGAAGAACTTTTCATTTCAAATCATTCATTCACACTTCATCTTCTCTTCTCTACTATTCGAGTGTTTTCAAACGATCCAAGATTTTCAAATCATACCTATACACCTCTTAGCCAAAAGCCAGTAATATCAGAGTTGATTTAGAGTCTTTTGGTATTTCAAGAGTTGTAAAAAGGTCGTTCCAAGTCCAACAACTTTTCTTGTTGTGGAGCTGGTCGTGCGCTCGTCACCAAGCACGGTGTTGTAAGAGACTGCAAGCTCTCAGTTAAAGCTTGTGCCATAGTGGATTAACATCGAGCAAGAGTACTCGAGACTGGATTAGTCCTCTCAGAGGGATACCAGTATATATCGCTGTGTCGCTGAGTTTGAATTCCCTATCTCTTACTGCTTTATATTTACTGTCTCTTATTTCACTGCCATAGTTTAAATTTTTAATTGGTAATTATTTTCCGCTGCACACACACACACTCTATTCCCTCCCTCTAGAGGTGCTCAACGGTCCTACAGGTATAGGCTGACAATGTGTCGTTGGCTCAGTCTGTTTAGGGTAGGGACGCATGGTGGCGTTATCTTCTGACTTTGGCAGCTGGCTACCCCCAGCCATTGTCACAGCCTGGTTGGGTGAAGGTCTACCCCCAGCCTTGCTTCTCATTCTTGGCGGATTGCTACCCCAGCATAGGAGAGAGGTTGAGAAGACATTCTTCCTGGCTGCGGTACGTCTTTCTGAATTGGATCTTCTCAATCAGGTATTTTAGAATACCCCTGTCGCAGATATAGTCGGGTAGGACAATCTCTGTGCCTGAAGCTTCTTCGTGCTGGTTGAGGAAGAAGGCACCTTTGAACCCTTCAGGACAGGAGTATCCTTCGGGTAGAGTAGCAGGAAGCATGAACTAGATCATCTTCTATTGTCCGTTGCAGCCGTTGGAAGGCAGACAGCTTGCTTGCAGATACTGCCACTTGAGAACAGCAACAGTTGATGATAATTTGGGTACAGTATCTCGTGGAGGGTTAGCTACATACGCGGCCATCTTTCTTCATCTCGCGCTTGCAGTTTATTATATCATGCAAGTTTGATAGAGGGCGTTTGCATGTGTCGCGTGGGTTGCATGGCTGAGAAAATAAGGCTTCTGATTCGCCATGGAGATTCTTTGGGAAGGATTTATGAGGTCAGTTAACCTCATGTGCATGATTCTGGTAGGAGCATGCGTGCTTCTGATAGAGCCTTCCATCGAGAGCCCGTATGATCATCCAGGGCACCTCCTAGTGAATACCCGTCGAGACAACGGTACGAGTATGTTGAACCCACGTTGCTCTGGACCTCTTCCTACTAGCCTTCGAGTAGTACAAAACGTCAGGGCTTTCTTCATGGGTGAGTGTCACTCCCCGTTCCCAGAATGCGTATTTTAATACGTGTACTGCTTGAATACATTTATTTAATATTTATCATGCAATTGTTCTATATTTAATTTCTTTAATTTTACGCTAATTATTTTTTTGTATTTTATTTTCTGCTTTTGTTTTGCCCTTGGGTTAGTTGGTTCATTTCTGGATTTTGGTGGTTCATCATGAATCCGACCAACCACCTTCCACATCTCCATTTAAAGCCCCAACCCTCTCTCACTTTATTACTCTCCTTCTTCCTCATAACTCTCTCCACCTACCAAGAGCTTAGGCAAGTACATCTTGCTTCACATGAGAACCCATATTTTTATGGTTCATTTATCTTCCTCTCGTGATCCTAAGATAGTTTAGAACTTGGCATTTTGCATTTTGAAGTTTTATTTTTAGTAGATCTAGAAATTGCTATTTTTTGGATTTTGTAGATTTTGATTTATCAAACTTTCTTATTTTCAAGTTTCGTTCGTTCCAGATTGTGAGATTTGTGTTATAACCCATTTCGATCCGTGGAACTCCTATTTTTGGCTTACATTGAAGTTTATGGAATTGGAGTTCTGGAGGTTCTCTACGCACACGTTTATACGTGCCCGCGTAATATCAAGCTCTACGCCCACGTTCATTCGTGTCAGCGTGAATTCGGTTTACGCAAGTCTACTCTAGCTTGGTGTATCCTTTACGTGTACATTGTTTTACGCGTAACGATTCCTTTACGCGTACATTATTTTACGCGTAACGATTCCTTTACGCGTACATTGTTTTACGCGTAACGATTCCTTTACGCGTACATTGTTTTACGCGTAACGATTCCTTTACACGTACATTGTTTTACGCGTAACGATTATTCTTTACGCATACAAGATTCATGCGTAAACTTGGACTCTTTACGTATACAAGTTTTACGCATAACTTTATTATTTACGCGTACTCTTCTGGCTTAGCGTAAGACGAGTTTTTACGCACAACTTTGTTCCTTTATTGGAGCGTACTCCTTTACGCGCAAGCTTTATTCCTTCATGCGTAAACTTCCCTCACGCGTAAATTTCCCTTACGCGTATTTCATTGGGCGTACTCTTCTGGCTTGGCGTAATTCATTGAGCATACTCCTTTGGCGTACATGGCATCCCCTATTTTATCCTTACGCCTTTTTGGTATGAACTCGATATAATCATGATATGCTAATATTTTAATATATATTAGGGTGTGGAATGTGCCCTGTGTCCCGATTGGTTTATGGATACCCAGTATGACTGGAACTTAACCCTGAGAGTTATAGACTCGACCATACTAAATACTAGTTTGACTTTCATGCCTTGGCACGAATTGACATTGATTGTTACCTTGACTAAATGATTGATCATGCGTTCCTAGTTGGAACTAAGAGGCTGGCTAGTCGTCTTATTGAAATTGAATGAGACACGTTCATATTAACTATGAACCATTGCAATCGACTAGCCGATCCCGAACAATGGCATATGGACACGTGCAGGCTTTAACTAATTTTCTACAAAAGTGGCATGTGTACTTTACAGTCAAGGTATGATTATTTTATAGCTAGGTTTGATTGTTGCATTACGCTATGTAAGACCTACAACCTAACCGCACGGGCATCGTTGTAGAGTTATGTATATCGTACTCTGTACGAAAGTACTCATTCTGAATGATCATGATCCACGGCATGGGATTTCAAATAACATAAGGACTACTAAGTTAAATAAAATAACGATTGCATGGAGAGAATGGATTTCCGAGTTCTTACATGGCAGCCATTCTTGGGACAATTAGTGCCCCGACATGTCGGCTGGTTCCTACAGATACTGCAAATCTGCCACACGGGCAGGAAACGATATCTGCTTATATTTATTTACTGTATACTAATGACGGGCATCCGGCTGGGACTCGTCTAATTCATGATTGGCGCAATTGATTATTGGGTAGACTAGCCTTGCTTGTGCATAGTAAGAACTAAGGAATCCTTATTGCATATTTCCAAGACAACTTGAAACTTACAGTAACAAGCCGTAGTAGTTGCATGACCGTTTAAATTGATTTGTTTGTGTACTGTACCTACTCTGTTAACTACTGAGATGATCAGAATGTCAGGACATGACGGATCAACTTCTGTCCTTGTTTGGTTGGGAAGTTGGTTTGAAGTATCGTGATGTTGTGTGAATTCCAGTAGCAAGCGGAGACTTATTATTATATTCTTAACTCTTATCACTGGTTTTAGTTCTCATATCGTGCTTCCTTGTGGTACTTGCTATTAGAGGTCTAACCTCTCTGGTTTTGCATGGCCAGATTTAGAGACAGTTCCCGAGGACTCAGCTTACTTCTACCTCCAAGATGGTCAATACTAGAGGGATGATCGCAGGAGGACACAAGTGGGTTCTTTACTTCCCTGCTCATTTTGCTACTTACTTTATATTTTGCCACTTGGCATCGACATGTTAGTCGAATTGTCGTGTACTTACTTTTACATAATTGTAACTATGTCAGACTGCAGCTAATAACGATTGTGTAAACCTTGATATACCATCTGGCTATGTTTTGTACAGCCAGATCTCAAGAATATTTTGACTAAGCGTTTGGGATGCCTTACTGCTTTATCTTACATGTTCTCTATTATTGCTTCTTGTTTGAATGATTGAGACAATAGATGTTGAGTGACCATAGAGAGACTTTCATGTAGTATGTACCCCCTCGTCTTTTAGACAGCATTGATCGTATTATGCGGTATTTATCTACCCGTAATACGTAAGTGGCTGAGTCACTCCCCCGCTCTCCGGTATTCTGGTTCTGGGGCGTGACCGTGAGATTTTAGGAGAGCCTGTGGAAGACAAATCCCTTTCACCTTCCTTGTGGGGGCTGTCGTCTGGCACCATTTTGGGTGGCTTGATGTACGTTTATAAGCACTCGTCCTGATTTAGACGAGGCCTGCTTCCGCACTTCCTGCTGGCGAACTCGCTGAGCTGCAGCTTCGTCTTCGTAAGTAAGGAGTGGCCGGTAAGGCCTGTTGAGGGCCTGCGCTCCCATGTCCTTAGCGTTGTATCACATTTTCCTGTTTGGACCCGAGCATTGGGCTCTGTTCTTTTCAACTTTTGGAGTGGGGGAAGGATATACAGGAGATGGATGCGGGGCTTCATTGGCAGAAGCCTGGAGAGCATCCTGAGAAGTCGCTGGTGGTGGCGCAGCAGCCTTAGGCACCCAGACCTTGCGAGTCTTCCTAAGTTTCGCCGAACTAGGAGAAGGGATTGACCCCTCAGAGAGCATGTCTTCATAGGCTTGTTGGTCGAACCGGGCGACCAACGTTCGTTGGGATGAGCCCAACTTAGAAGTATCAGATTACGTTACTGCTTTCTCATCGAAGGAGAAAGTCATCCCTAGCAGTGTTGCTAGCTTATTCGTCATAAGATTATTTGCAGGTAGAAATAGTGCTTGAGATTACAAGTATCTTTCAAGAAGGACAAGGAAAGAAGAGATAGTATAAAACAAGACTCCTTTCCTTTCCTTCATACAATACAATTTTGAACAGTACAGCAAAACCATAATAAGAAGAATTTGCTAATACAAATAAAGATTCTGGGAAAGTGTGCCGATAGAGATCGGGTACTGTAATTGAACCCTTACTCCGTTGACGATCTGATACTTAGTAGCTTCTTGAAGTGCTCTCTATGACTCTCTCCTGTGTATCTGATATCCTCATTAATGAGGTTGATTTGGTGGATTCAACCAGTTGATGATCTGATCTCCTTTCTCTTCGATCGTCGTCCCGGGGATCTCTCCTTCTCCATCCCATCCTCTTTTTTTAGTTGTCTGCCCCCTCCATATTTACCTTTTAGTAGGCAAGCTATAAAGGAGGTAATGATGATGGGGGAATCTCCTACATGGAAGATGCCATCTGGGTGTCACAACTGTTTAGGCATGCTGTTTAACCACTTGGCCTGGTTGAGGTGCTGATTGGGCGATCGTTGCTGTAGGAGCTCCGGAGGAGGACTTAAGGATTCTCGGGTGTAGTCGTCGGTAGTTGTGGCTATCCACCCGCATAGATTGATCACAAGTGACCTAGCACGTACACATGTTGAGGATAACTTGTTGTCAGAATGGTGCAGTTTTGTAACTTATGCACCATAAACGAAAGATTTAAATCAAGGGGCACGATCTTTGATTAATACGTGGCACCAGCCGTGAGTTTGGAAGGAATCTACGATTTAAATGGGGTGGTTATGGTGCACACACTATAAACATGGTGTTAATCCTTCCAGCTATTGCCGACGGGATTTGAGACGATCTAATTTGGGATACGAACCAGTTTGTGGTGATCCGGTCCGGAGCATGAACCAGTTTGTTGTTGATTCAGTCCGGGGCATGAACTAGTTTGTTGTGGAGAGGAAGGTGGCTCAGCCTTGGACTTAGAGCTGTTTGTCTTGATGTGGAGGCTGGTGGGCAGTTTGAACCGCATGCCTTCTTGGTCGCATAGGGGCCTTCTGGAGGGGAAGCCGCATAGTGCCTGGGCCGCATGTGATTTGGTCGTATGGACTGGTCCTGTTACCTCTAGTTCTGCAAAGGCGGTGTACCTTGGGGTACTATGTTATTGGGGCTTGGCTTTCCGTTGGGGATCTTCTGGGCCTTCGTGCGCCTTGTTTGAGGTGGCTTGGCCTTGATTGAGCCTGAAAATTTTCCATGCTTCTACACTTGGGTCGAGATTAGGTCCTTAATTTAAATTGGGAAGAACAACAATATCACGGTAGATATTAAAAGTAGACTTTTTGATCCAAAAATTGTGCATTCAAAATAGAGCACAAGGGAACATGTTTGAGTGAGACATGATATGTCTTAATAAAGGTGGACTCATATTGATCATGGATATGAAATTGGTTTCGAGAGAATGGTATTTGTTGTGCTCCTAAAATCAAAGTTACGAAAAAGGAAATTTAATGATCAAAATAATAGTGGGAAAATATATAAAAAAATAATTTAAAAAAATTCAAAAATAAATCATAGAAATTTTAGGGTGCTTACAACCTACCCACCTTAGAGAATTTCGTCCTCAAAATTAGACATTCTATATTATAACAACACCTAATAATAATAAATAATTGATGGCAACCAGTCCCGGCAGAGCTGGCCTTGGAAGTTCTGCTTAGATTTGTCTTGATGCTTAGACACCTCGTAACCTGATGTTGTTTCGATCCGCACTTCAAGCATAGTCCTAATTTTTCCCTTCAATCCTTATGAACATGTCCCTTCTTGCCGTAAAAGTGACAAGCAGGAGCTCCTTTGTCTGGTACGAGGCGACCCTCTGTTGAAGATGTACTCCTGGACGTCTGATTGGTCCTCCCTGCTGCACTCAAAATAAAATTAAAGCAAGGTATAAGGGAAACTAGTCGAATAGGATTTTTAAAAGATGCTAATACTAATAGGATTCTAAGTTTACATAACCTAACAAAAACTAAGGTACACTCAGTTCTAGATCCATCCTAACCTATATGATGACAACAACAAAATCAAGGTCAGGATCCTACTAATTAGATTTCAGGAACGGTATATTTTCCAAGGAAGATTACAAAAATTAAGATTTTTTCTAAGAGAACCTAGGTGCTATCATTGTACGATTGGTCAATATCTTTATGAGAAAATTATTACCAATTCGGCACTACTCCTATAAGATGGAAGGAATAACTTGATCAGACATAACTGGGGCAAGGTGGTATAGAGAGATTCGATAATTGCATGCTATTGGTGACGAAGAAACAGCCATAAAGAATCACAAAATACGCAGTTGGTGGACCAAGATAAAGGGAAGTTCAACGAGTAGTTTCTTATAATTGGGTTTCAAAAATAAGGCACGATTAGGTAGGCACCTAGGGGTTCAAGTCATAGTGACTAAGCCAAGGAGATTAGATGGAAAGGAATCGGTACTATGGTGATACGAATACTAAACACAACGAGGTGTAAAATTTAAGGATTTGATTACGACATGACTAGAGAAGGAATAAGATCTTCTCGATCGCATACTTAGAAGGATTTGTACTGCGATTCACAAAAATGAAATGATAGCGGTACGGTCTAAAACTAAAACATCTGGTCAATAGAATAACCTGATAATCAAAATGGCTGAAGAAATTGTACACTAATTCTTACTATGGTATAGCCTATCTATCCGAAATCCCTACGATAACACATGATCCCAAAGATACAATTAGCGAATCTTAAGTCAGAATCTAACTCATGTCGTCTTAAAATTTGTCTGCCTTCTCTCTTTTTTCCAATTTATACCATTTTATGGCCTAGCTTCCTCAAATGAACTTCCAATAACACAATATAAGATGCTGATAATATAATCTGCCACGGTCTTTAACCGTACTTGATCCCTGAAAAATTAGCATAGCATTTAGTTTATGATATTTTCTCCGTCCATATAACACATCTCAAAAAAATTACTAATCCACCATCTACAACCACAACCTTAGATCACATTTATCAATCCATTAAGGATGCTCAATTTCTATTTCATTCCTATATTTCTATCTTGAAATTTTATTTCCTCTTCATCTCACGCCATTTTGTTTCTTGATTTGATTCCTGGATGCCTTTTAACATAAATGATCATGAGTCTCTCAATAATATTTGGTACTAGCTTCTCTATTGCCTTATCAACCTATTCGTATGGCATAACAATTTCCTAATCATTTTTTTTATCTATCATAAAACTTGCATCATATATTCCCTCGATTTAACCGTTTTATTTATTATTCTAGTCTCAAACTTTAAGGTTGAGTTTATCGCCACACACTCGCTCAAACCATATCCTTTTGGTAATCCTCCTTATAATAATCCTTATTGTAATTCTCGTCTCAATTTCCATATTCCTTAAAATAAACTTTTCCTATAATTTCACCCTTGCTCCCCTTTAACTATTCTACCTAAATATAGTACTGCTCCTATGCTTCTTCCATCTTTATATTCACTACTTGCACCATAATCCAAACATAATTGTTCTAGTTACAATTCCTCTGGAATTTCTAGCTAATACTAATCTACCACTCAAGTTAAGATTTCTAACTCTACTCTCACGTCATTAGCTATGACCAACCACAATAGAAAGAAAATTACAATCAACCCTTAAACTCGATAAACCCTTAAACTCGATACTGTACTCGTATAAGTGATATATCAAATCTCCTTAGCAGTACCATTAATGATCTACCCCTTCTAACTACAAACAAACTATTCAATTCTTACAAGCGCACCAAACCAATTTGCACCCATATGGTAGATAAAGGTCGAGGCTGGATTAAACAGATACTTAGATCTAAATCCTTTGACATAGTATAACTCTATTGGTCAATCTTCTAGTCCTAATTTTTCTAGTAGGCCATTTCAAGGCTAGTATCAGCAAACATCGAGATGGTTGTCTACTCAAACCTTTCTACTCTATCCAATACCCCTAGATCTATACTACAGTGCCTTATGTCTGTCACACTCCGATTCTGAAGAATTGATAGTCGTTCTTCGGGTGTGATGTCGTACGAACCTAAGTTGAGATCGCACAAGGCATAGTCATAAGGTTATCCGAAACACAACATCAAATAGAGTACACAGAGAAATTGAACAACACATTTTGAAATGGAAGAAACTTTTGCTTTCATTGATAATAAAATATTATTTACATGACTCCATTACAATCATTGTCGCGCGGGCTACAACATGACTCAATTATAAAATGAACTCTGATGAGATAGTCGTTCCATACATTACATCCCCATTTACATCAAAACATTTCCAAAGACCTGGAATTGTGGAGAGTCGAGACATCATTTCTTCTGGACTGATTCAATGCCCTACACAAATCCTATTTCAGTTAACCCAATGCCTAATCCCAATTTGCCAAACCTCAAGGCATTCCCTACACAATTGTCTATATATGATAAACAGTTAGAAACCTTAAGAAAAACCAAACTCACCATAAGAACTACATTCTCCTCTCAAGCCATCTTCTTCATCCTCCTCTCCATCCTCGCCCAAACTCGACCGGACCTCCCTAACGACTTCTTCAATGCCAACGCAAACCAGTCCCTTCTTCCTCAACAGCTATCCGTGCATCAACCATGACCTTGTCCGCTTGTCGCACTTCGTGACCTTCGTCCTCTCCTAGTATGCCAACCCTTTCGGCTTCGACATCACCCTAAACCTAGGGGTAGGCATATGGGTCTAGGACCCACGGTTTTGACCCGACCCGAACCATATATTGGTCAAACGGGACGGTTCCTAAATTTTTATGAGCAAACGGGGCAGGACGGGACGGGGCATATAAAATTAATGGGTCGAGGCGGGTTGTATTTTAAAATTAAACAGGGCCCCGACCCGGTCCGTTTGTTCTTAGAATTTTTTTTTCAATGTTTCTACTTTCTGCACAGCCATGACTATGAGGCATGAGCCATTGAGCCGGCCCTAAATTTTTTCTAACTAGTGTCCTTCTCTCAAGTTCCCTAAACTCTCACCCTCTCTCTCTCTCTCTCTTCTTCCGATGGCCCCTGAGTACTGCATGTTCTTCTTTGTCTGTTGTTTGGTGCATCATGTTAAAAGATGGTTGCAGTCTTCTCTTCCTTAGGATGCTTCATTTTAATTGAAGCAAGTTGCGGTCTTCTCTTCCTTAGGATGCTTCATTTTAATTGAATCAACTCATGCCTTTTTTGCTTGTGAAGATGCTTTTTGTTTGGTTTAAGACATGAGATGGAGAATACTCTGTTAATTTAATCTAACGTTGTTTTACTTTTACGATATGAACCTGGCACAAAGGGTTTTTTGATTTTTTTTTTCTAGCATAAATGTAGTGGGCTGGATATTTTTGTATTGGCTTTTCCTTGCTCTGTATCAATGTAGTGCTTTGAATTTCTCCGACCATTTTGTATAATGTTCTTGGTAAAGACTTGGTGCATCATATGAAATTTTAGATCCATTTGGACCCGCGGGTCGCTCCGTACTGGACCAGTTCCAAACGGGCCGGGTCCAGTTCGGTTTCGAATTTTTTTGGCCCGTCCCACCCCGTCCCACCAAAAAATGGGCTCAGTCCAGTTCCATAAAATTTAGGCTTGGCCTGACCCGTGCCCACCCTACCTAAACCCACCTCATTTCCATACTCGAATGCCCAGTCACTTTTGTAATGTCCCGCTCCTTACGGTGTATTATGCTGAGTCGTTGACTCGAAGAGTTGCATTGACCGGATTTAAGTATCGATGTGAATCGATACAAGAGTTACGTTGATCCGAGAATGCATCGAGTCGGATCGATGTAAAGAGTTATATTGACCCGAGGAACGCATCGAGCAAGATTGATACAAGCGTTAAGTTGGCCCGAGAGAAAATATTGAGTTGGTTCGAATAGTCTAAGAAATCGAATTGATGCAACGCACAAGTGCGATTCGATCGAATATTAATTTTAGTTGGATTCGTGTGCAGGCTATACGTTTATGCTAAAATATAAGAGGTTGGTAGTTTACCTTATTTACAACGGGGTCTGCAAAACCAAATTATCGCCGCGCAACGGACTGAGGCATAGGCTCGGTAAGCCAAATCGGTCATATAATTCAATGAAGCACGAAGTGCTCGAATGGCTAAGTCAGAAGAGTTGGCCATACAACAAAGTTATAAAATCGAGCCGCATCGGCTCGGCGAAATGACAAGACGTATCGGCTTAAGGTGGGGGGACTTTGACTCTTCTTTCCTACTCCTTCATGTCTAAGTAAAATACATCGTTGTATGCTAAGTTAACCTATCGAGACCACGGGTGTGACTCGATCGATAGATGAACATAGTGCATGTCGAACACTAGATAGAACAATTGAAATGAAATGTACATCAAATGTACGAGTCACTATTGAACATTGAATGTCGCAAAGGCAAGTGCCCCGGTGCGAAAGCCATAAGAACATGGGAATGTCACTCCCCGTTCCCGGAATACGTAAATTTTTGATTTTTCTGTATATGGTATCTGGCACATGTATCTTGATTGCATGTATCCTATATTTATACCTGGCCATGGCATGGAACAATATCTCATCGCGGAATAGTGTGCCATCCCTTGTCCTTGTTTGGTTGTAGGCGTGGTTCACTATTTCGATGATAGCATTTCTGGGCCGTGTTGTGGTTAGGATTTTATTTATTTAATTAATTTAATTAGTTGTATCATGTAGCATTTAACATGCCATTAGTCATATGGTTAAGAGCATGCTTAAGATTAGGGTTTTTTTGAGTCAACCCAACCCCTATATATATTTTCTTCCTCTCTCTCTCCTCATTCACTTTTCATTTCATTTATTTTCCTCAAGCAAACTTTTAGGCAAGTACACCTTGCACCAAATGGAGAGATTCTTACATTTTTTATTTCTTAATTTTTTTTCTTTGATATTATTTGTCTATATTGTTATTCTCTTCATTCTCTACAAGTTTAGTTCTTGGAGTTTTTGATTTTAATGGCTAGTTTTGTGTAGATCTAAGTTTGTACCATTTTTGGTTTTCTTGGGTTTTGATCTATCAAACTTCTTTATTTTCAAAATCTAGTTATTTTATGTTGTAGAGAATTTCGTTCTACCCCATTTTGACCTATGTAAGTCCAAATTTGGACTTACATTGAAGGTTTTATGGAGCTTGAAAGCTATGGGTTCCATGGCCATCCTTCTCAGATTTTCGGAGAAGATGGGTACCCATTACCCTGCCGCATAGATGGGCACCCATCTACTGCAGTATGAGATTATGTTTACCCTGCCACATGGGATTCTATCTTTGCTGCCGCATAGATGGGTATCCATTTACCCTTCCGTATAGATGAGCACCCATCTTGTAAGCCCCTAATATTTTAAATTAATTTAAATTAAGGGTTTTTAGTCACAAATGGCATTTTCATCCTTAAAATAAATTATTATAATTATTAAGAATTTTCTAAAAATTTTAAATAATTTTTAAATGGTTTTTAAAGCCTAAAAATATTATTTTGTAATTTATTAAATTATTTTAATAGCATTTTGCAATTATTTTAAATGTTTTAAAGCAGTTTGCAATAATTGAATCTTCTGTGCAAATTAAATTTGCACAGAGCTTTGCGGGGCAGGGGGGGTGGGGGGGTTATGCAAATTATATTTTTGCAAATAACAGAGGCGATGGGGGGCTTTGTGTAATAACAAATCTTGGTGTCACGACCCACACCCGCCTTTTCGGATACGAGACGTGTCCAAGCCAGCCTACGCCGCAGAGTCGGCGGTAGAACGATGTCAAGCCCGCAGGAAATACATGCTCAAAATAAACTTTATTGCTCATTCACATTTCTAAATTTATTACAACATTTATAATATTTAAAATTAAAGAAAATATAAAGTTCTCACATTTAATAGAAATGATACAACTGCTATCTATTTCTAGGTTTCTGTCTGCAAGTACACCCGTATCTCCCAAGCTAAGTGAAGCCACAGCTAACCTGAAAAATATTGGTTTTCAGTCACGAATGGAACAAGTACACAAACCGACGGCAATGCGAAGACACAATAGAATTAACAAGACATGAAAATAACATATGAGATATAGAAACTAGAGAGTACTGATGACATGGCACGGTGGAGAAGACAAGGAAAATAAATAAAATACAACTATCCTAGTGATGTGAAATATCCATTTCGATATGTGAACGGCTAGGGGATAAATCCGACACCCTGCACGTGTCGTGTACAGCTGCTATTATTCATAAATAGACTCATGGGATAGTTCTGGGTAGTCCACATGTCTACTATGATATTTCCCCTCTCGACTACTCCGTGTGACGAGCGTGTCAACAAGCAGCAAGACATATGTATAAGCATGAAATGAAAAGACTACTATGAATCGAAAGCAATCAGAAAGTGTACTTGCCTGAAGTCCTTAGCTGGTGAATCCGACAATACCATCTCGTTGGGTCCCGATTAGTCCACTTTCGCTAGGGTCGATGTGAAGAAGTCCAAAATTGTCAAGGAAATAGGAATATGATTAGATCGGTTAATTAATCTAAGAGAAAATTATTTAAGGGAATTAAATTTTATTAAGAAGACAATTTATTTCGAAAATGTTTATAAACTATTCGAAAAACATTATAAAATATTTTTAGAAACATAATAGGTTTTAAACCTCTTCAAGAAAGTATTGGTTAAAACAAACTTATAATTACTTGAATATCAAGAAAACCATTTTAGACTAAAAACTCCGATTTTGGAATTACCTATAGGACCAAGCCCAAAGCTATACTACAATGTAGTTTTATGAAATATTAAATATGTATATTTAGTCAAAAATAACTATTAATAACTAAGGATACTAATAGCAAATGATAATAGTATAATGCTAAATAATTTCAAGGATTTACATATATATATATATATATATATATATATATATATATATATATTTTATATATATATATATATATTATATATATATATATATATATATATATATAAAATATATATATATATATATATATATATATATATATATATATATATATATATATATATAGTTTGAAATACCGCACTTTACACCAATTCATACTGTCATACAGTATGCATACTACAATTGTATTAGTAATACATATAAACAAAACTAATAATAAAATACATTATTTCTTCTCTTGTTATCTATTTTTTCGAGAACCAACAGAAGACAAAACAAATTAAGTAAAATAAAAAGGAAAGGGAAAGTCAAAAAGAGAGAGAGGATGAGCAGAGAGGATTGAGTTGAGAGTGAGACAGAGGAAGGAAAAAATTGAGAGCAGGAGGGCAAGACTCACCATGGTGCTCGCCGTTCCAGCGCGGAGGTGGCTCGCGCTGGAGAGGATTCGGGCTGGAGGCGGCTAGGGTTGCGCTTGGGGAAGCGGGGTCGGCCTCGACACGGCGGTGGCGGAGCGTACGAGGAGGTCCGACTTTGCTCGCGGGGATGACGCGACGCACAGGAGCTGGCGCCGGTGGAGTCTGTGGGAGGCTACGAGGGCTGGGAGGCGCTAGAGTCCGACTCTCCGACGGAGGGCTGATTCGAGAAGGCGGGGTGACGCACCCGGCGTGTCCGAAAATAGTGGCACCGGACAGGGACTCCACCTGTGCAGCTTTAGTGGCGAGGCCCCGATCCCAGGTGGGAGTGACGGTGCGGTTCGCCACTAGTGGTGGCCCATGCAGGTCTTATAAATCAAGATATGTGAGGTTTTACCGAATAGATGTCTCAATCAGTACTCGCTCTTGATCTTTGCTCGTATCTTCTAAATCCCTAAAATCTTGACCTGATCACATGTTTGTGTCGTTGATCTGTCCTGGTCCTTCGTTATTGTTCCTTATGTCGTCTTCTTCAGTAGTATTGTTCCTGGACCTGCCGATCAGCAAGGCGGAGCACCACCTGTGGACCAGCAGCAACCAGGAGATCAAGCCCAGCATTCAGGAGCAGCCTCCAGAGTCGTGCCTACCAGAGGAGAGTCACCAGTTCAGCCCGTCCAGCCTACAGATCCTGATGATAGCACCTTGGTGGGTCTCATCCGGTCGTTATTAGCTTTCCAGGATCGGCGAGGAGATGCTTTGCACCAGGCGTTGGCAGACGCTTTGACCAGAGAAGGTCATCAGGATAATAGCGCGGCCAACAGCTTCAAGCGCTTGAACCCTCCATTCTTCGACGGCAGTGAAGATGTGATCGCCGCAGATGCTTGGCTTCAGGACACAGAGGTGATTCTAGAAGCAGCCAGGACTCCAGAGAACAAGAAGGTGGCCGTGGTGCGCCTGCAGTTATTGGATCTTGCCCGCAGCTGGTGGGCATCGTAGGCCGTCGGATTAGTGGCACCCATTGTCTGGGAAGTCTTCAGGAAGAGATTCCAGACCAAGTATTTTGATGCTGTAGCTCGGTATGATCTACAAACGAGGTTCACCAATTTGAAGCAGATGGACAGGACGGTCGATGGATATACGGCCGAGTTCTCCAGACTTAGTCAGTTTGCTCCTACCTTGGTGGAGACCGAGTTCGACAGAGCCCAGCGGTTCTAGTAGGGGCTTCACTTGGAGATTCTCTTTGCCGTGGAGCAGTTTGAGCATCAGACTTTTGATGCAATATTGAGAGCAGCTAGGAGGCATGAGTATACCTCCCAAAGGATCGTAGACAGGACCGGGGGTCGGAAGCGATCCCATGGTCAGATGAATCAGTCTTCAGTACCAGCCCCAGCGGCTAGATCTTTAACCATTGGAGCTCTGAGGTGGGTGGCCTCAGTGACGTCGATTCAACATTCAGCCCCGACGCACCCTCAGCAGCAGAAATAGAAGCAGTCTTCCGCAGTGGGATGTTCATACTGCGGGAAGCCGGGGCATGTGGTATCAGAGTGTCGCAGAGCACAGGGATTGTGCTTGGTTTGTGGTGCACCTGACCACAGGATGGGGAACTGCCCGAACTGGGGGAGTTCATCTTCTTCAGCCTTCTCTAGTCCTTCAGTTAGAGGACCAGCACCAGTCCAGCAGCTGCAGCAGCAGTACCCATTCCCGAGGCCACTGCCGACGCAGGCCCAAGCATTCCAGCAGCAGAGACCGCAGCAGTATGCCCAAGCCCAAGCTTTGATCCAGAGCAAGCAGAGAAGTTTTCAGCAGAGGGGTCCCGCACCCAGAGGACATGGTCAAGTCCTAGCTTTGACCATGGGAAAGGAAGGATTGGCACCAGGTGAGGTGGTGGCAGGTACCATTCTCGTCAACACCTTTCCAGCTTTAGTATTATTTGATTCTGATGCCTCGTATTCATTTATGTCTGTACGATTCGCGACACGGGTAGGATTGGAGCCCGAGTCATTATCAGTGAGGCTCAATATACTTACTGGTAACGGACTTGTGGGAGTAGATAGAGTATTTTCCTCGTGTCGGATCGTAGTTAGCGGTAGAGAGTTTCCCGCTAGGTTGATAGAATTCCCGATGGCCGACTATGATGTAGTATTAGGGATGGATTGGTTGAGGGACCAGTATGCTAGGATAGACTGCCACATTGGTATGGTTATTTTTAGCATTCCAGGCGAGCCGGAGTTTTCATTCTCCCGAGACGAAGTTGAACCTTCTCCTCCAGTATTGCGGATGGCAGTAGCAGTAGTGCAGTTACCCCGGATAGTCGAAGAGTTTTCAGATGTTTTCCCAGAAGAGCTACCAGGAATGCCGCCAGAGCGGGAGATCGAGTTTACTATCGACTTGGTCCCAGGGACAGCCCCAGTGTCGAAAAGAGTCTACAGGATGGCGCCGTCAGAATTGGAGATATTGTACAAGATGATTGAAGAACTCAGAACTAAGGGATTCATTCGTGCAAGTGGATCGCCTTGGGAGCCCCGATGCTTCTTGTAAAAAAAAGGATGGTACGTCCAGATTATGTGTTGATTATTGTACCTTGAACTCAGTGACAATCAAGAACAGATACCCTCTCCCGAGGATAGATGACTTATTTGATCAACTCAAGGGAGCGACAGTATTCTCGAAGATTGATTTGCGGTCAGGATATCATCAGATCAGAGTCAGAGAGCAGGACATCCCGAAGACAGCTTTCCGATCTAGATATGGGCATAGGGATTTCCTTGTTATGCCCTTTGGAGCAACCAATGCGTCGGCTGTATTTATGGACCTCATGAATCGTATCTTTATGCCTTATTTGGATCAGTTCGTGATTGTGTTCCTAGACGACATCCTGGTCTACAGTAAGAGTGAAACGGAGCATAAGCAGCATCTCAGAGTTGTCCTCCAGATTCTCCGAGAGCACCAATTGTATGCCAAGTTCAGTAAATGCGAGTTCTGGCTCAATCGTATTTCCTACTTGGGTCATATCATCACCAGGGGAGGAGTTGAAGTGGATCCCCAGAAGATCGTGGCTATAGAATCATGGCCAGTACCTAGCACTGTTGCAGAAGTTTGTAGCTTTCTTGGATTGGTCGACTACTACCGGCGATTTGTTTCAGACTTTGCTCGGATCTCAGCGCCATTGACCCAGTTGACCCGCAAGGATGTGCAGTTTGCTTGGACAGCAGAGTGCCAGGATTCTTTTGAGAAGTTGAAGCGAGGCTTGATCACGGCACCCATTCTCACGCTTCCAGATGGAACCGGGGGATTCTCAGTATATTGTGATACTTCAGACAGAGGTTTAGGATGTGTCCTGATGCAACATGGGAAGTGTCACCCCCAGTTTTCAGAAACAGGAGTATTTTTGTTATTTTACATTTTTGAATATTTTTAAAATTTATTTTATTATTTATGATATTCTTTTGGGGTTGAAATTTATTTTAGTATTTATGATATTGTTTTGGGGTTATTTGAGTCGGGTTCGAATTTCAACACAATCCGACTTGAAACGGAGACCCGGGGGGTAGTTTGACTCTAGTGGGACCCACACACTAGTTAGGCATGGCCTACATAATATTAATTTTAGTCCACATGATATTAATTTTAGTTAGTAGTTAGACTAATTATTTATGGATAGGTTTAGTTTAATTAGAGACTTAAAACTATACTAAATTGACCTCAACCTTTAACCCATTCCTATTTTAAATCAAATAGATTAGTGGATGGCATTTTGGACATTCAAATAAGGGACACCTCACCATTTTTGGGCAGCCACCTATGGGGGGGATAAGGAGTGAGTCACTCCTTTATTCATTTGTTTTCATCCACTTTCTCTCTCTTGTTCTTCCCCAAATTAATTTAGAGATGAACCTCCATTGATTTCATCTCCAAATCAACCCCTTCTTCCACCAAATCTTCTTCATTTCTCCTCTACTCCATGGTTAGAGGGTGCTAGCCAAGTTTGGGAGGATTCAGAGCTCGTTCGTGTCCTTTTAGAATCTCTACGTGTCGGTGTCGTGTCGGAAGAATTTTCTTTTGAACCTCTCTTCCGGAAGGTATAATCTCTCCTCTAATCCATCCCTACATGCATATAGAAATATTTTGAACCCATAGGAATGACCCCCATGGTTGTATCTCTATTTGTGTCCATTTCGTGTCCATTTGGAGGTCATAGGAGTGTCATTTGTGTTGTGGTTGTGTCCATGTGGGAAAACCCCAAATTTGGACACACTATGTGTTGTTGTTATGTATGAATGAATTATTACATGTTTAATCTCATATTTTTGTATTGGAGATGTGTTCTATAGTGTCTCATATATATATATTAGTGTAGAGAGTGAGTTCTTGATATATTATGTTATATACTTGTGTTTCTTTTGTCTCAAACTACCTAAATTTGTCATAATATTTATCCACGTTTTTAGTAGCAATAGCAATTTAGAAATATCATAACTTTTAGATTAATGATTTATCTTCCGGTTTTTTTTAAAAGAACCGTATCGAAGTTACCTTTCCAAATATATATTTTAATAAGCCAAATTCGTTCTGAAACTTTCTGTAAAATTATTTGAGTGTCAGGTGTACGAAAGACGAACGCGTTTCGGTGTTTTTGCGATTTCGGGAGCTTTCGGACACGAAAATGCGATCCGTTTAAAGTTTCGGAAAGCAAACACAAAGATCTATAATACTTTAATCCTAGAATTTAATGAATGCTTAATTTGTACAGTATTTATTTTAAGTAGAAAATTACTATACGATATATGCATTTTGTATATCCTTGTATGTACAAATATGTATGTATGCATGTGTATATATATATATGTGTGTGTGTTAAGAGAATGTAATATAATATAGAGTATGCATAAATGATATAATATATGAAAGTATATAAGTATTCAAATATGTATGTATAGGTGCATGAATGAATGAATGCAATGCATGAATGAATGGATGAAATGTAAGCATGTGGGTAATGCAAGGTATTAAAACATGTATGCAAGTATCCATATGTAAGTAAGTAACGTAATCAAGTATGAATGTATGCTATATATGAATGCCAACATGATAGGAATGTATGATGCCATATTAGCACTTAGCACCATGTTCATATGTTAAAACCCCCTTCTACATGTTGACAGTAACCCCAAGCATGAATACACATAAAACCTACTTACTGTTATGAGTAAACCCTTTGATGTATAAATAAACCCTTTTGTTATGATTAACACCCACACACACACACATGCTAAACCTATGCTTTACATGTTATTTCTTCTATGTGACACAATGAACCCTTGCTAAATGTTATCCTTCTAACATAGCCCCCTCACACTTGAACACATTGTACTGCTATGTACATATTGCCATATCCACATTCATGTATCACTCACTCCTTGTCTTTATGCACCTTGCTTGTAATAAAAATATATATGAATATATATGTAATGCGTGTTTGATAACTTGTGTAGCTTTGTGATTTTGTGTGAGTGTTAGTCTAGGCTTGGTTAGGCCTAATGAGACTTGTTAGTCTAGGTTTAGACCTAGTACTGCCTAGTTAATCTAGTTTGACTAGTACGGTTGACCAGAGTTGACCAAGAGTTGACTTTGACCTAGAATGACCTAGAATTATGTAGAATGCATAGTAGAGCTTTATTTTACCATTTTGGACTTGTTGTGACTTGTGCTGTTCTAATAGGAGCCAGACACCTCTCATCGGACAGTACATTTCTTTTGGACATTCAGATAGCATGCAAGTACATTCTCTGATCATTTCATATCCTGCTTAGAATTATTTTTCTGCTTTAAATTACTTTACTTGATACTGTCACGTTGGTCACACGGATTGGTACTATATGGATCCCTTCTTGAGATGTTATCCTTAGGGAGCATCGGGTACTTCATGTTCTGTGCGTTTCACTTACATGGCGTATCACTATGCTTCATTGGTTCATTAATCACTTGTGACATGTACTTTCATGATCACAGAGTCTCCTTGAATCCTTATCCCATTTATTGGGTCTCCTAGAATCCCCATTTATGGGACATCCATGTATCACCCTTCGGGGGCCTTTGCATGAAATCATAACATAACCTGGTTGGATCCTTGTGTATTGATTGGGGGTACGGGGGAGTAAAAGTAGACATGTGAATATTATCCAAGTAGTGTAGCATCAGAATCTTTCCATAGTGTAGCATCAGAATCTCCTATGCCATTTACATGTCTATATTGTACTCTGACTCACTAGCCACTGTTAGTCTCTATTTATAGTAGATATTTCTATTACAGTTCTCTCTTTGTTTACATACTATATTTTTTCAGTACCTGTATCTTACTTTACTGTATGATTATATTTTCTAACCTGCTATGAACTGTTGAGATGTATTGTGCTCGCTCCTGTCCTGACTGGACCTGTTGATAAATTTTACAGATAGCCTGGAGGTTGCCTGCTAGCCTAGAGGAGACACAGTAGAGGTTGTATAGATAGCTAGGATTTGCTTATAGTTTATTTTCAGTTGTCTTGAGTTGTATTTATGGATTACTGTATTTGAGCTTTGAGATGTATTTCTGGGTTGTGTATCTTAGACACTTAGACTTCTATCTGCTGTATCTCTTTTGGATTTCATGTTTTATCTATCTTCCATTATGCTCTACCTTAGATGTGATTGAGTTTACATTCTGCTATGTCACCCCCATTCGGGGAGTATAAACTACTTAGCCTTATACTGTTAGATACATGAGACCTAGGACAGCGTTCTACCGCCGACACTGCGGCATAGGATGGACGTACCCACGTCTCGTGCCCTTACATTAGGGTGCAGGTCGTGACACATTTTTAGTGGTGGCCCATGCAGGTCGAGTTTGTGTAGTAGTATTCGAATTAGAGTACCACTACAGCCTGCAGTAGAATTAGGATATATTTTTGAAGGTACTCAATCACAGTTAGAATTTCTTGAGAGATTCCTGGGACGACCCTTGAGAATCTTATTTTAACTTCGATTTGAAAAACTCTTTTTCCCTTGATTTGATTTATCTTTACTTTCTGTTGTTGAACTTGGTTTTGATAATGATTGTGGAGTTTTGAATCTTGATGTTAGCTGTTGAATCCGAGTTTATATTTATATGATTTGAAGGATTATTGTTCAGTTTTGAATCTTGATGTTCGTTGATAAATTTGATTTTCGGGTATCCATTGTTGATTTAATTTAATTTTTGTCAAGATGAAATCATATGGGCTAGGTCATCTAAGTTATGAAATCTAGTCTTCTACAGTCACATTAGCCAGCATGGTGAGGACATATAGTCTGATTTTGGATATATTTCTCGGGTGTGGGAATTTAAGGTTTTCGCAGCCAAGCTAGCGACATCGCAAAAATTTTAAATACCATGATTCTAGAGGTATGTGCCTAAGTTGAGGACTCTGTGATTATCGTAGCCTTGCTTACTAATATGACGAGGATTTAGAGTACCATAATTTTGGATAGACGTATATGATTATCAGATTGTACCTTAAATATTTTGAACATATTTTCTCTACTTTTGTTTCAGTCCTTCAAAAAAAAGAATTGTTATTTGTTTGTTTTGTTTTGTTTCTCATTATTTAACTTAGGAGTAGCTTTAGCTGTTTTTATAAACCGTGTGTAACTTTTTGCTATGAGTTTCTTCTTAATACAATGAATCGACGATTTTGCTAGACCTTATCTTGGATTTGATATTATAGCTCTGGTTTCAAAATGGTTCCTTCTTTTAAAACAGATAAGCAGAGCAGATTTTATCGTTATTTCCATCTTGCTATTATTCTTGTATTAAATAATAATAATAATAAAACTGTCTTGATTACACCAGTCACCTACTTTGCAATCTTGGTAGGAATCTAAATGTTGGTCTTAACGTAGAATTAAATTCTTATATTGGGACATGAGAATATATATGAATATATATATATAGCAGACACTTGCCTGATATGTATGCATGCTACGCTTGATTACCAACATATCTAAATACATATTAATATGTTGTTGATGTTTAAATTTTCAAAACCCCAATATTTCTGATACAGTACAGTAACAGAGACTGGTTCTCTGTATTTCCATTTAAATTTGTAATTCAAATATAAATTTCATGTTATTAGTTATGTTTACATCACTGCACATGTATGTTATACATAGGGTTTTAATTCAAAAAAATTGGTTGAGTTTTGTGTTTGAATTTGTCAAATCTAAGACTGTGTGCATATTAACCCTTAATACTGGATTTTAAATGTTAGTTCAAATTGTTATTTTTAAATGTAATATTTTGAGCTATATACATTGTTGTATGTAGGAATATAATGTTAGGTTTCACATTCTTACATGTTAGGTTGTGATAAACATTGGGTTGGTTTGATGTTCGAATTTCTCCAAAATCCTAAAACTGAATACATGTTAACATTTTTACATTGATTTCAATATTTAGTTTGATTTCAGATTTAATATGTAATATTGAACTGTATGCATAGCTAAATGTATGGATAGTATGTTAGGGTTTCTTCTCTATCATGTTAGGATGTATTGGAAGCATTGAGTTAGTTGTGATGTTTTAAATCCCTAAAAATCGGAAACTGCATTATGTTAATATTACACTGGTTTAAATGTTAGCTTATTTCAGATTCTTGTATGTAAATGCTGAACTAAAACTGGATTTAACCTTTCAATACTAAGCTATACCCTGTACAAGGACACACACACTCTAACATAGTATATGCTGCCATGTAAACCTAACCTTTCCTCTCTATGTTATGTGCATATATCTATATAGATATAATATAGTTTATGCATACATGTTATAATGTATATAGATACATAACTAAATCTCTACCTCTATATATATATATATATGTATATGGTTAGCCATGCATATTATGAGTAAATAGGTTGTGTATTGTAGATTGTTTAACCAATACGCCATGAGTAGTGTAACTTGATAGCCGTTGTTTTGAAACCCAAATCCTCCTATACTCTTTCATGTATATTTCACATACACACACGCCTACTATCTAACCATATGAACATGTCCACATACACCCATACACACACAAACCACATAACAGTTACATAATGCTAGCTTTTCCCTCCCTAACACTCTCTCTATATATATAATGTGATTGGATTTCAATGCTCGACATTTGTGCTTTTAAAATTTTGATTTTGATTTTTTTTTGAATAGTACCCTTTATAGATAATTGGTAGTTATCTTTATTTATTTTTGATAAGTACCAATTTTCATATAGGATGGTAGACTGCCTTACAGTCTTGATGATTGTTATTTCTGTATCTTTTCTAGTTTAGCACCCTAGATTGCTTGTGTGTTTTGATACCCTATGACCGTTTTGGTTTAGCATGACTAGTATACCTAGATGAGACTTTCACTACCACCGTATACCATGAACCTGTATGTCATCCTTTTAAATCGTATGATTGTTTAAGTTCTGAGACTTTGATTGTGGGGGGTTTGACCTAGAAGGAGTATGAACATTTTAATTTCGAGGACAAAATTTTTTTAAGGTGGGTAGACTTGTAACACCCAGTTTTCTAAAATGAGGGTAATTTTGAAATTTTATAATTTTAATCATTTATTGATTTGACATTTAAATCATGATATAATTTTTGGTAATTTTTAAATCATTTTAAAACTATTTAAAATCAGGACTTGTGATTTTGATGTTTTGCTAGTGAAACCCTAGAGACTGTTTGACCTAGAGCCTAACCATGTGATTAGGATGTTTTAATGTCATTTCTGGCCTAAGAATATTTTGCATTTGACCACTTTGAATTATTTTGATATTTATTATGTTGGTGATTGTTGATTTTGACCTTTGATAGGTGTAATTTTGTGATGGTTTTGTGTCCGTATCGGACACGTATCAGTTTTTATTTATAAATATTTGATGTGCCTCAAAGAGATTTTTTTTATTGCTGATTTTTTTTTGAAAAGTATTTAGCGACGTGCCAAGACGTCGCTAAAAAGGGCCTCAGTTTTTATTGCGGTCTGTCAATTCAGCGACGCGCCAAGACGTCGCTAAAAAGGGCAAATACGTCGCTAATTTCTATTAGCGAAGTATTTAGCGACGTTTTCAAGTAGTCGCGATTAAGCTAGTCGCTAAACAAGAAAACGTCGCCAAACGTCGCTATTACGACGATCTTTAGCGACGTGCCCACGTCGCTAATTTAGCGACTGCCAGCGACATAAAACGTCATAATTTACCGACGTAACCTAGCGACGTTGAGCGACTTGAAATGCATCGATGCTGACCTAGCTTTAGAGCCAAATGGCGACGTTCTGCGACTTTTTAACGTCACTATATTACCGACATAAAGCGACGTTTAGCGACGTCCATGTAGCGACGTTTAGTGACGATTAGCGACGGTAATCATCAATATTAGCGACGTAAGTAGCGACGTTTATATCGTCGCTGGACGTTGCTGATAGTCGTTGAACGTCGCTAATATTAAAAAAAATTAAAAAAAACAGCAATTGCAGCATTTTGCAGAATTTGCAGAATTTGCAGCACCATTTGACAACAACGACTGTGTATCACAAACACAGTATCAAACATCACATACACACAATCACGAACACGTTTGAAACACAATATGTACACAATCAACACAGATTTATGAAAATTTGTAACAATGTCAAACATAATATGTCCACATAAGAATAAAGTATGTAAAACCACATAAAAGACCCAACAATGGGCCATCACACAATAATGTATATGCCGACTACGACTGATCAGGAGGAGCATCACCGCTCCTATCACCGCTCCTGGAAAGAAGGTAAGCATACTGCTCCGGTGTAAGAACCACCGACGACGATGAAGGAGGAGGCAATACAACCGCTGGAGAAGGAGGCAGTGTAACCGCTGGAGATGGGTGCGTCCGCGTCTCCTCTAGGGCTCGGAGTCTGGCGCTGCATTGCTCCATGCAAGTCGCTATCCTGGTAACGGTGTCGTGAATGGACTCCTGTGTCTCCTGTACTTGCTGTACGGTGCGCTCGAGCTCGTCAAAGCGTGCGGTGACCGACGCAACGTCCTCTTGCTCCTGAGGCCCTTGCTGCTCAGCAATCCTCCTCAGCATATCGTCGCGCAGCTCAGCAATCTGGCGGACAATGGTCTTCTCGACTCGGGACGACTCAGCCTGTGACGGCTGTGAATGCGCACTGGAAGAGGGAGCCCTGGATGCCTGCGTCGCAACAAATGCGTCGTAGGACCCCGTATCGTAGTACGTACCCCTCTGAAGACCACCAACAACGGTCTTCCAGAGCTCGTCCTCCGACTGGGACGGAGAGGGTTACGATGTACCAACCCCTCCCTCTGCCTGTGTACTAGCACTCGCACGCTCATCACGTAGCCTAACATACTCTTCCTAGAAATCATTGTGCATCTCTATACATCAGTACTTACCTAAATTAGCCTAATAAACGTCTAAAATATTTAATTATTATTAAGTATATGGTTATCTGTATATTCTTCAAGTTGTGTTAAAAATTAACAAAATCTAAATTAGTACTTACATAGCTCTGAGTAGCCCGGTCGTCGATGAGCTTCTCGTCCTTTCGATGGGTGGCCAGGAAGACGGTCACCATGTTTGCGTCCTCACCCCTCTTCACCTGCGTGTTTGTTATATTTTATTCTTTAGTAAAATAGACAATTATATACTCCTACTATCAATAAATTCTTATATTTGACAATAAATTACATACCAGACGACGGAAATGCTCCGTCATAGGAATCGATCCACCACACCACTTTTTGGCCATCGTCCTAGCCGCCTTCGCCTTCTCCGACCGCTCTTTGTACTCGGGCTCCTCAAATCGAGCCCTCATCATGGCCCACTGGTTAGGTGTGATCCAACCAGCAATCGGCTTTCCGGAGCGGTGACGTTTTTTCTAATCGTCAATAGCATCACGGATCAACTTGGCGGCGACGGCAGAAAACTGCCTCTCAATCTGCTCGACGCGGTGTGGTGGATAAAAATAAGTCCTCTACAAGAATTACAAATTAAAATAATTAGTTCTAAAAAATACTTAAAATTATATTAATCATACTAAATTAACTATCTTTAGTTACCTTGAAGTGGGCAAACCAGAATGCCTTCCTCTCTTCCGAGGCATCCGAGTAGTTGATCCACGGACCCCCATAGTTGGACCTTAGAAATGTGCCCAACGCTCTCTGTACCGACGAGGGACGATATCTGTATACAACGATAACCGACGTATTAATGAATATATATAGATATAGAGCCATGCATAAAATATTGATTTAACTTACTTCGTAGGACCGTCGGCCCAAATCTCCATCCTCGTCTCGCCCTGAGGTGCGCATGCAGGGCCGCTCTGGTATGGATCCGCCCGGGCGGGACGGGCGGGAGTAGGGACTACCTCCTCCACCTGCTCCCCATCCGCCATGCTGCTGTCAGCGCTTGGAAGGCTAGGGGAAGTAGTATGCTCAGCAAGCCTGGAACTGCTCGTCGCAGGTGCACTGCCACCCGGACCTGAGACCGTATGGTACAATAGAGTGCTCGGGTCAGAGGATGGTCCAGAGCCATCCTCCTGTAATGGAGCTCTCTGCCCACCTAAGGACACGGATCGTGTTGGCCTATCTCCGTGTCGTCCTGAGGTGCCTCCGCGTCGTCCTGCCATGCTGATAATAACATTGGAGTTCCAAATTTAAGACTACAGAAATATGAATACATCGAAATCACAGTTTATGATTGAAAATATAAATAAATACAATGATAGTTTAGAAATATCTACATACATTTGAATTCATAATTTAAGTTTTTAAAAGTGATCATAGTTCATAATTTAAGATTACAGAAGTATGAATACATCAAAATCACAGTTTCTCAATCATCCTCTGAAAATTCATCTTCTTCGTTTGCCTCCTCATCCTCATCCTCTTCTTCTTCCTCCTCATCGTCACTAGCATCTCCTTCGTCTTCCCCTTCGGATACTTGTACCTCTTCTACACAAGTAGATATTGAATGGGGAACTTCTGCTGAGTCGACATCAACTGTATTAGGTACAAGAGGCAGCTCGTCCTCCTGATAAGCCACTTCGTCGACGTCGTAGGTATTTCTGGCTTTAGTCTTGCATACTGCCCACCAGTCATACCTCGTTGTTCTCCGTCTAGGATATGTTGTAAAATATACGAGTTGAGCTTGACTTGCTAGGATAAATGGTTCGTATCCTTGGTATCGACGACGGTAGTTAATATCTACAAGACCATGTTTGTCAATTTTCCATCCTTGATCTTGTATGGGATCGAACCAATCAACTTTGAACAACACGATCTTTGCAGGCTCTATGCCATAGTTGTACGTCAATTCCACGATCTCACGTAAGACGCCATAGAAATCATTACCTGGAGTGACATCTTTGTAGTTTGTAGATTTGATACACAAGCAACTGTTTTTTGTGGAATCAAGATCCAGGAAGCTATCTCTGATGACAGCATTTGTTGACTTGAACTTAAACCCATTCACGCAATAACTTGGCCATACTTTGACGGCATAAATTGGTCCCTTGCCAAGAGTTCTAATAGATTCATTCTCAAGAATGACGTCCGGACGATCGACCTAAACACGAAAAGATACGAAATTAAGTTTAACGTTAAGTTATTTCTTGTGCAGTTAATGGAGGAAGATTCTAACTAGCTTCTTACGTACATATGCAGTCAACCAAGACGGGAAATGAAGTCTCATTTCTTCTTCTACTTCTTCATCTGCAATGTATGGTCTACTTGACCTCACCTCATCATTAAATTTGCTGAAAACCAATAAATATCGGGATATACTCGTTAAATTATAATAACGGAATCAACAAATAGATGACTTGAATGTTGAAGATTTTCACTTACCACTCTAGCTTTTCTACTTCATCCTCCTCGCAGTTGAGTAATATATATAATTGGGCCACCTTTAGTTCCTCATCATTCAAATATCTCTTTTTCAGTTTTTCTGAAGGCTTTCCAAGAGCATTGAAGACTTTCAATAATGCATCATTATATTCTATATCTCCATCGTCGTTCCTCGGAGCTCTTGTTCTATTTGTAGCAATATGAGGCTTGAAATACATTGAACAGAAGTTTGTAATCTCCTCAAGGATATAGGCTTCACAAATAGAACCCTCGACCCGTGCCTTATTTTTCACCTTCCTCTTTAGGTGGTTTAGATGGCGCTCGAACGGGTACATCCACCGATAACCGACGGGCCCACCAACACGTGCCTCATATGAAAGATGAATTGGCAAATGCTCCATAGAGTCGAAGAATCCAGGAGGGAACACCCTCTCAAGCTTACACAATATTACTGCAATGTCCTTCTCCTGCTTTTCAAGCCGATCGACGAGCAACTTAGTAGAACAAAGATCTCTGAAGAATATGCTAAGCTCTGTCAGTGGATCCCAAACGACATGAGGTAAGAATTCCCGAAATGCAATCGGGATTAACCTCTCCATAAAAACGTGACAGTCGTGGCTCTTCATACCCTGGAGTTTGTTCTCCTTCGGGTCAACACATCTTCTCAAATTCGATACGTACCCGTCTGGAAATTTTAGGCCCTGGATCCACCTACAAAGTTTACCTTTGTCCTCCTTGTCCAGTGAGAAAATGGCCCTGGGCTGCTTATACTTCCCACTGCCTTCCTTTATCAAATGCAACTCTGGACGTCTGCATATTTCTTCTAAGTCCAACCTGGCCTTGGGATTGTCTTTCGTCTTCCCCTTTACGTCCATCACAGTAATTATTATATTGTCAAATACATTCTTCTCGATATGCATGACATCCAGGTTATGTCTGAGCAGATGGTCACTCCAATATGGTAGGTCCCAGAATATACTCCTCTTCGTCTAGTTGTGAGCGCGGCCAAATCCATCACACTTGTACCCCGCTGTAGGCTCTTCAATAGCACTTGACAATTCTTTAACTTCTTCCCATATCGTGTCCCCAGACCACCGTGGCGGTGGACTGGACTTCTCCACCACGCCAGCACGAAAAGCATTCCTGTTCCTCCGGTACGGATGATCCTTTGGCAGGAACTGTCGATGACAATCAAAGAACCACGGTTTTCCTCCGTGTTTCAAATGGAAAGCCTTAGTGCGATCCATGCAATACGGACATGCGAGACGACCATGGGTGCTCCAACCCGATAACATTCCATAGGCCAGGAAATCATTGATGGTCCACATTAATGCGGCCCTCATCTGAAAGTTCTGCTTTCTGGAAACATCATATGTGGTTGCACCTACTTCCCACAACTGATTCAGCTCATCTACCAAGGGCTGTAAGTACACATCGATGTTCCTCTTCGGGTTCTTCGGACCTGGAATAATAACAGTTAGGAACATGTAAGGAGTCTTCATACACATCCAAGGCGGCAAGTTGTACGGAGTAACAATCACTGGCCAACAAGAATATTGTGAGCCCAAAAGTCCAAATGGGGTAAAACCGTCGGAGGAAAGCCCCAATCTGACATTACGCGGCTCCGAAGCAAAATCGGGATACACTCGATCAAAGTGCTTCCATGCTTCCCCGTCGGATGGATGATCCAGTACTCCATCTATTTGTTCCCGCTTGTGCCAACTCATATTATCAGCTGTCTCCTTTGCCATAAACAACCTCTGCAACCGCGGCGTCAAAGGCAAATAGTGTATCGAATCTGTTGGCTTGCGTGCACCAGAAGTCCTTGTTGTACTAGCTGCCTTGAAGCGATCGGCACCATAAAATCTGCAGGCGTCTTCATCCTTGTCGTCCTTATAGTACAACATGCATCCGTTGCGACATGCATCAATTTTTTCATACCCCATCCAGAGCGATCTCACCATTCTCTTGGATCGGTAGAAGTCTTTAGGTAACTTGCCACCCTCCGGCAATATATCTATAATTAACTCCAGGATTCGGTTGTAGCATTCTTGAGACATGTTAAAATCTAATTTTATGCTCAACAATCTTGTAACCACCTCCAACGGTGAATGGTCATCACAACCAGGATATAAAGGAGTCCTTGCATTCTCCAGCAACTCCATGAACTTTGCAGCATTAGCATTCGGTGCCTCCTCAGCTGCATATTGATTGTTCGGATCGAAACTAGGCCCCGCAGCATCGAAAACCATGTTCGTCCACCCTTGGTCGTAATCAGCATGCTCGTGGATATCTACATAAGGCTCCACATAAGGCTCCGGCTCGGAGGCTAAAGACACAAGTTCTCCGTGTACGGTCCACTGATAATAATTTGGCATGAAACCCCTCGAATACAAATGATATATCACATCCACTTCCGAATGATATTTCAAGTTGCGACATCTCATACATGGACACTTAATTTTTGTACGGTCCATGTACTGAGGGAACGCCTTAGCAAACTGCAGGAACTGTTGCACACCCTGTATAAATTTATCCCGCACACCGCACATGTCATCAGGATGACGATTGTACATCCACAAACGGTTCCGCAGATAGTAATTCATATCCATTTTAAGATAATTCTGCAAAGATTGATACAAATAATAATTCATCAGGATGACTCCTGTATATCCACAAACGGTTCTGCATAATTGCCAAGTGTGGGGACGAATGGCTCAGAACACAACCCAAAATGCATTCTAGCATACATTAGTTTGAATCATCTATGTTCTGTACATATTGTGTAGTATATGTTCTTATCGAATCTAGTATCTGAAGGATGTAATAGAATCAAGATGAACCCACATAATGTAATACTAAGACATTATCTACTACTAAAAGATGTAGTGATAGGTTGTCGTATCATCATTGCCGAGGGATGGGGGTAGGAGGACAGTCAACTTTATCTACGGCTACATAGTTTATGCCTCGCCAGTCGAATGGCTGCAGGGACTATGTCCTGATCATGATGTCGTACCATAGATTATCTACTACTAATTAAGACTTTCAACTAAGCAGTCAAAGGGTACTGAACAGAAAGTCTAATTATAAGACTTTCAACTAAGCAGCGTTGTAGGATTTAAAATATGGTATTCAGGATTAGTATCCATCCTTCGTGACATAGCTGACTCTGCCAAAACCTGACCAACATATCCTACACTAATCATTCCATATTTCAGTAATGTCAGTGAGCTAAATCATTCTCAACTGTCAAGAATACTTAGAAGAAAACTCATTCACAGGATTAGTATCCATCCTTCGTGACATAGCTGAAATTTTATAGAGCTCAATAATAATTATTAGTCAATTTATTCATCATTTCAAAACCCTGAAAAAGCCCAAAAATAACTCCCAGTATCAGTAAATAGGGCTCGAACCCTAAATTTGAATTCGAATCCAAGCAAAATAGTGGGTGTCACACTGTGAGTCTCGTGTCCACACAGTGGAACACGACGTGTCCAAACCAACAAAATAGGTGTCACACAAACTAGAAACGAGTCCACTGTGAGTCTCGTATCCACACAGTGGGACACGACGTGTCCAAACCAACAAAATAGGTGTCACACGAACTAGAAGCGAGTCCATTGTGAGTCTCGTGTCCACACAGTGGGACACGACGTGTCCAAACCAAAAAAATAGGTGTCACACGAACTAGAAGCGAGTCCACTATGAGTCTCGTGTCCACACAGTGGGACACGACGTGTCCAAACCAACAAAATAGGTGTCACACGAACTAGAAGCGAGTCCACTGTGAGTCTCGTGTCCCCGGCAACGAGTCCACGCTCTCGTGGACACGAACTACAAGCGAGAGAGAGAGCTAGAAGTCGAGGAAAAACTGGGAAGCGGGGGGGAGGGAGGGAAGAGTTACCTGATCCGGAGCTACCTGAGGAAGGAGGAGGAGGAGAAGGAGGAGGGAGATCGCCGGAGAAGCGCCGCGGAGGAGGAGGCCGGAGGAGGGAAATCGCCGGAGGGGTGTCGCGGAGGGAAATCGCCGGAGGGCACGAAATATTTGGGGGGAAATTTTGTGAAAGATCGAAAAGCGAAACCCTTGCTATATGAAAATATTAGCGACGTAATTCTAGAACGTCGCTAAACGTCGCTGGTATTTATGAAACGACGACGCTACTTAAATTTCGTCGCTACACGTCGCTGAATCAGCGACGTGTACCGACGAACTTGTGACGCCTATTCTCATTTAACAAATTGCAGCCGCTAGACGTCGCTATTAGTCGCTGTCAGCGACAAACAGCGACGTCATACATAAACGTCGCTAAAACCCCAAAAAATAGCGACGTTTTTGTATGGAGTCGCTAAATACGTCGCTGATATGACTTATTTTGGTAGTGCGCAGGAATAAATAGTGCCGCATGAATAGTGCCGCAGCCGTATGAGCATGAATAGTGCCGCATGGAATGAATAGTGCCGCAGAATGCCGCATAGGGCCTATTTTGGCTGTTTTTGGCTGTTTTAAGTCATATTTGGCTGAATTGTGGCCAGAATTTCTTTCAACTCCCAACATGAAAGTTGTAGATCTTTTTCTTGCTTCAAGAATATGTTACCAACTATTTTATGCAAGTTTCTTTCATTTTTGATATGGAGCTTATGATTGCATCGCATATTTTCTATCTTGGCCTAAATTACGATGACCCTATTTAATAGCTTGATATTTCTTTAATAAATGAATTTCTTAACATGATTTGGTAATATTGTACAGTTAGAAAATGATTGCACCCCTCTCATACCTTTAACACTAGCACAGGTTCAATTGGTGTTTTAGGCCAAGTAGTTACCTCATTTATTCCTTCTCATATGTTATGATGCACCTTTTGTCAAGATCTATCTACAAGATTTCTTACGTCCATGTTTGCTTAACATGATAGTGACCCATGGTGGGGTACTCATGATATATGTCTTTCTTCTTTACTTAACACGATAGTGACCCGTTGTAGTGTACTCAAGTTACATGTCACTTCTTTGCTTAACATGATTGTGGCCCGTCGTGGTACACCCTATCAAGTACTCTTAACATGATAGTGACCCGTCGTGGTGCACTCCAGACAAGTAACATGATATGACATAACGTGAACCATGAATGCTGTTGTGATAGCTTTATTGGCTTACAAGTAATGAATGATTTAGACACTGTGGGTGTTTCTCTTGAATGTGTTTGTACAAGCTATATGTTCTGTGTTGTATCATGTCTAGGACATGAATTCCTGATTTCCCACGGTCAGGGATTCATACTGAATCTGACTAGGTTAATGACTAGATTGATCAAGTAATTCATAAAGAGATTTTCCAGTCACAGGCAATCCCGTTATCTGGGCGCTTTAATTGGACTTGTAGCCTGCCGTCGAGTAGGGCGCATTTCCAGCACACTGTCATGTGTTGCACCCCCAAGTCACCATGGGATACATTTGTCTCTTGGGCGATGTATCCACCTAATACAACTCTCAACCTGCGGAAGGATAACTGGATAGCTGCAGGGCTTGTGACTGTCGGAACATCTCATTGCATCTTGTTAGTAACTAGGCTTGTGGTAACCCTAGTTAGTTAAAGTATCAAGCCGTACTCATTGCTTGGCCGTGATTGATGGATAGAGTCAGTCCAGTCCAGTCTAGTGTTGTCTAGGCAGTGTCCGTATGTTTATTTTCGTACGCTATGGTTTATGCTTTACTTTTATCAATGAATGATCGGAGGATAAGTTCTGTTCTGGAGAAGGGTTACAACCCCGGTCCTTGTTTGGTTTAAGGGTTGTAACTTGACTTCCAAAATAGTTCCCAAGTCATCCTATCATTGTCATTCTATTTTATTCTAACATGCTCACATGTTCAGTTCTCTCACAAGCTATACATGACTCCCTATGTCGGGTTACCATGCTCTTATGACCCGGCTATCTTACAAGTTCACATGTTCAATTGCTTTTACATGTTCTCAAGCTTCTGTTTACTTAACATGTCCACAGCTTATATTATGTCACATGATAATTACTTTATGCTCCAAGATGCTTACTTATTGTCTTCCTATGTTCGGGATAAGTGCATTGGTAGTACACGAGTCTCGATATGCTCTTACTCATTTGTATCTCTAATTGTTGATGTTAGTGATTGCTGGTTTTAGTTCATAGTTTGGCCTCCTTTGTGGTACTTGCTATTGGGGGT
>JANAVB010020597.1:7048668-7305879 GCA_029216955.1 Iris pallida | reverse complement strand
AGAACGCTGTCAAGCCCGCAAGAAATAAATGCTCAAGAATACATTTGATTGCTCATTCACATTTCTATATTATTACAACATTTATAATTAAAGAAAGTACAAGTTTTACAACTAATGGAATTAATACAATTGCTTTCTATTCTAGGCTGTCTTCAGCATACCCAAGTCTTCCCCAGTGCTAAGAGTGATAGCGGCTAAACCTGAAAAATTGGTTATCCAGTCAGGATTGGAACAAGTACACAAACCGACGGCAATGCAAAACACAATAGAATTATCAAGACATGAAAATAGCATATGAGAAATAAACTGGAAGATGAATGATGTCATAGCACGATAAAGAAATAAACAAGGAAAAACTAATAAAAGACATCTATCTAGGTGGTGTGAAATATCTGTTTCTACATGTGAACGGCTAGGGGGTAAATCAGGCACACTGCACGTGTCGTGCGCAGCGGCTAGCATTCACGAAAGACAATGGAATTTTCTGGGTAGTCCACATGTATACTAAGATATTTCCCCTCCCGACAACTCCGTGTGACGAGCGTGTCAACAAGCAGCAAGAGATATGTATAGACATGAAATGAAAAGACTACTATGAATCGAAAAGCAATCAGAAAGTGCACTTGCCTGAGGTCCTTAGCTGGAGAAACCAATACTGTACCACACGATGAGCCACAATCAAGCAAACACATATAGAAGTCTCCGGATGCTGAAATAAAGTACCAACGTTCTCAGAATAGTCAAATTAGCTAGGATTGCCTGTCCTTAAGTCCAATTCTGGACACAGGGGCAAACGGTAATTTCGAACAAAAACGATGTCCGCCGTTGGACCCGCTTTGCACCGAAAAACGTGCCAGAGTCAACGGTCTCTAAAGTCGTCAAACTATATGTCTACGGATCCAGTTTTCCGATACGAACCCAACCGTATGTCCAAAGTTGGATTCCGGCGGGCCGTGCACAAAATCGCCCGTTGAGTGGGACCGTGGGGCCCGCAAAACGGTGATTTTGTCAACTATCTCAGAATCGGACCAAACTTGGCATACAGGACCAGAAAAACGATACGGTCCTGATGGCGCAAGTTTCGTCTTGGTCTGACGAATGTGCACAAAGTAATTGAGAAATTTGCAACGTGCACGATACGGTGAATTTCGACGGATACGCATCAAATTCGTCGCACACACCGACCAATTTGAATTCCGTTAAAGCCCACACGACCACTAAGCCGTTACGCAGCTTTCGATCCTTTCGGTTCGCGACCACGTCGTCCGGATTGGCGTGACGCACGTCGTGTAGATGAGTTTTAAGATTTTTAAAACAGATTTTTGACGAAGTTTACATATCTTTATTTCTCTGTACAAAGCAAAACTTGACAAACTTCCTACTGGATTCTTCTAGCCCTACATGTTGTGATTAACTTCTGTTAGAAAGTTTGGTGATTCGGATAATAGGTTGGCAGGAAAATCAACGCCAAGTTGGGTGTTTGGGCTGCGCTAAAGCTCTGTTTTCGAGCAGGTTTTCGGAAACTTCGCGTTGAATCTCGACCCGATTATAGTTCAAAACAGATCTAACCTAATATATGAATGGGAAGGGGTATAAGTTGAGGTCGTACCTGAGCAAACGGTTCGATGTTTCGTCGACCGAGGAGGGAGAAATCTCCACGCGAAGTTGACTCCCTCGCAGCACTACTGCTGTTTCTGTGCGTTCTCTCACGCGCGCGGGGTTCGCGGCGACCCTGGCCGGCGCTCCGGCGGTCGCCCGACGTCGTGGTCGACGGCGTGGGGGCGCGCCAGGTCGGGGTGATCGTTGTTCGCCTTAGGGTTAGGGTTTCGCTGTGTCGGCGTTATTCCTCCCTCGCCGTTTCTCTATGTATATATATATACGTATATATATATACGGTTCAGAGTTTTCTTCCGAGCGGAGGTGTTCTGTACTGTGGGGGGTTCAAGCCTATGGCCTGGCCGCTTGGGCCCAAGCTCGGCTAGGGAAGAGCTGTGTGTTCGTTTCAAATGTGGTGTTAGCTCGGGTGGGCCGATGGAAAACCTGGGGCTTGGGGTTCGAATACCTCTGCTGGGAGTGGGGGTTCCCTTAGCTGAATGTGAGCTCGGGTGCTGCCAACTCCCATTCTTCTTCTATTTCTTTTACTACTCTTTTTTTTTCTATTTCTTTTTTTCTATTTTATTACCTATTTCCTTTAATATATAAACATATATTATATATATATATGTATATATATATATATATATATATATATATATATACACATATATAAATACGTATACATTTTTATATATTTATTCATATATACCCAAATACATTATAATATATTTTATATATACATTCACGTTATTTTATATATATTTACACACATATACCCAGTGATATTAACTTAGTAACATTTCACAATAACTTCAATAATATTAAAATAGAATAATAAAATGATAGTAATAAAAATCATAATAATAATAATAAAAACCATAATAATAAAAAAATAATATTTCAAAATTCCGGGAAGGGGAGCTACAAATCTACCCACCTTAAAAATAATTTCGTCCTCGAAATTCTAACTTATAAACATGTCAAAAATTCGAACATGAATTTTTTTTTAAAAATAAAATAAAGTAAATAAATCCAATATTGCCACAGTATTCTCGAATTTTTAATTTATCAGCAATAACTATCTTCCTCCTTACCCTTTCGTAACTACGAATCATCGAGGACTTCTACCCACCTTTGTTCACACTACTCCTCAAACTAAAATCTCATAATCTTCTAACTAGTTGCTAACAATCCTACCAACAAATATCTAGGCATCTGGTTTCTAAAATCCTCTCTTAGCTATCAAGCAACCCAAAAATTTAACAAGCAAAATTTACACAAGTAGGTAAGAATATTGGTAAATTCTAATAAGCATGACCTTCCTCTCCGAAATAGGAAGGACGTGAAGGTAAGGGGGAATAATCAAAAGCAGATATGAAGTTCCCAAGGCGATAGGGTATCCAAATGTTGTAGACAGAAAGAAAATTTGTGAACCACTGACTGACTTGCTAGATGGGTTACTCTAGTCCAATCACTTGCTAAATTGGAGAACTCCTTGTTTCTTGGAGGGGTTTGAAATCCTTGCAACACAGAAGTCTCGCTCTCGAATTTCTAATTCAAACAAAGTTCCATAACGGAACGGAATTTGAGAAAAATCAAGATTGCGGTCTTAATGGGTTCTCTATTCGGACATCAGTCGTTGGTTAGATGAACATTGGGTCTCAATCTATATGGACTGAACAAGATCCCAAGATAAACTATTCCTACTAGGTTAGGGTATCCTAGAATAGGTTACTACCCAAGGGATTGAACTAGTTTGCTAGTCGGGTTGGTTAGCTAGGTCCCTAAAGCTCAAATTGCGCCTCCCGTGGCTTTGTGTTTTAAGGAGCACATGAGACCTCAATTGGATGGCACACTAGTGGCATGTGCATAGTGGGCTCCGAATAGATCACCACCATATATTGGGTCGAAAGAATTGAGTCGAGGTTAAGGCTCTACTGGAAGTCGAAAAATATACCGGTATTACGGTAAGGGGTTATGGCTAATCCTTTTGTCCTGAAAGTAATACCATAAAAATAGAGTACAAGGGGACGGGTTTGAGTGGGACATGATATACCTAGATGAAGGTGGACTCGTCTAGATATTGCATATAAAATTCGTTGGAAGGTACAACTGGTCTCGTGCTCCGAATATTAATGGCACGGCCGGGGCACAAAAGGATCTAAATGAAAAGTGGGAGTCCAAGGGCACTAATAATCATCCTAATGGAATTTATTCTAATCACTCGCTAATCCTGGTATATCCTGAATTTAGAAGGCTTACAGTCTACCCACCTTAGAGGCTAGGATATGGTGGTAGGGTTTCTGTCACAGTGCTGGCCGATGGTAGCTACACTAGCATATACAACTATTATAGTCATGGGGATACTACGTTTCTATCTATAAATTACGAGTTTCCGTCTTCCCAATCAGCGAAAGACAAAATGATAAGGAGTTCAAGAGATGTCGCCAAATACAATTACGTGATTCAAAGACAAAGGTATAATTCAAGGAGAATTGTTGAAACAGTCGCGGATGAGATCCTGGATATCTCTAGGTCTCAGTCCACGTAGGGTAATTAAATGAAAAGCGAACCAAATGCATCATGGTTGATCAGACCGTAATACAATGATTCTGATTAGACAATATGTTAGCGGGCGTCCCCAATAAACATATGTCTTGGATCAAGCTCGATAAAAGAGTAAGCTTGCAAAACGAGGCTGTGATAGCAGCATTGGTCACGATGGTCAAAATATAAGTAAGCGAGATTTTTGGAAGGGATGCACAAGAAATTCAAGTGTTGAGAAAGTCAAATCCTTACCTGGTGTTCTTGCTTATACAGTCTTCCTACTACATTCTTGTTCATAAGGCCTCGGTCGAATAATGGGTTATGGGATTTTAATTCCTATGGTCTGGATAAACCTGTTATTGTCATCAATTACCCTGTTATTAGATCACAAGGGCCACGGGTTGGGAGACATGCTACTCGACTTACAGAACTTCCACTAGTATTGGCTTTGGGTCTTAGGGTACCTACAGGGCTTTTCCCTATCCTCTATGGTATCCTAAACTTGTAATCCCATCAAAATCATTTTACCGAGAATTATGCCTCGCCCGTATACTCAGGTTGCAGCAAACCCTTGGTTCCGTGATTCAGAGGTGATATGCTACCAGGTACTCTACTCTATACTGGCACAATGGTATTTAAGATCTAAAGAGGTCAACTACGATATAGTTTTAGCAATGCTCTATAACCTATGATTCTCAAAATGGTTTTATTTCTATGGGTTGTGCCTCGCCAGTGCGCTGCTGGCTGGCCATTGCAGTCGTAAAGTCTATTCTAACTATTTTTCTAAGACTTCAAGGATATCTAAGGGTCCAATCTAATTGATTATGATAGATAGTGTAACATCTGCCTGAAAGTCTCTTTCCTTAAGGTAAAAGGCTGGTCGAAAAGAAATATCTAGAGACAAATAAATAAGAACATTCTAATCTTGATTTCAAATGGTTGAGGGGAAAACTTTGAATCAAATCTAACTTGGAATTCATACAGGAATAACAGAATCGAAAATTAAAAACTAACTACTTACAGCAAAAGAGAATTTAAACAGACTATTCTAACTTATGATATAAGATTATATCTAATAAAAACAACAGAAAATTAAATAGTTCATAAGACCAAAGTCTTAATTCTAGGTAAGCCTAACTAATCAAGTGAATAATAGACTAACATTGAGGTATATCACCGTATCAAAAGCATTAATGTATCTAGCAAGCTATCCAAAATCAATAATTTCTTATCTAAATTGCATGGCCTATCTGGCAACCTTAACTACCCAACGATTAATTTAAACAAGGGACTCCTAGTCCTAGTCATTTTCTTAAATCATTTTAATCCTAGTTTGTGAATGAGCAATTCTTGGTCGCAGGCTCGCAACAGTACGACTAACGTACCATCACGAGTTCGCAGTCTTTTGCGAAGACGGACCTGCATGGGCCACCACAAAAACTTGTCACGACCCGCACCCGGTTTTCGGATACGAGACGTGTCCAAGTCAGCCTACGCCGCAGAGTCGGCGGTAGAACGCTGTCAAGCCCGCAAGAAATAAATGCTCAAGAATACATTTGATTGCTCATTCACATTTCTATATTTATTACAACATTTATAATTAAAGAAAGTACAAGTTTACAACTAATGGAATTAATACAATTGCTTTCTATTTCTAGGCTGTCTTCAGCATACCCAAGTCTTCCCCAGTGCTAAGAGTGATAGCGGCTAAACCTGAAAAATGTTGGTTATCCAGTCAGGATTGGAACAAGTACACAAACCGACGGCAATGCAAAATACAATAGAATTATCAAGACATGAAAATAGCATATGAGAAATAAAACTGGAAGATGAATGATGTCATAGCACGATAAAGAAATAAACAAGGAAAAACTAATAAAAGACATCTATCTAGGTGGTGTGAAATATCTGTTTCTACATGTGAACGGCTAGGGGGTAAATCAGGCACACTGCACGTGTCGTGCGCAGCGGCTAGCATTCACGAAAGACAATGGAATATTTCTGGGTAGTCCACATGTATACTAAGATATTTCCCCTCCCGACAACTCCGTGTGACGAGCGTGTCAACAAGCAGCAAGAGATATGTATAGACATGAAATGAAAAGACTACTATGAATCGAAAAGCAATCAGAAAGTGCACTTGCCTGAGGTCCTTAGCTGGAGAAACCAATACTGTACCACACGATGAGCCACAATCAAGCAAACACATATAGAAGTCTCCGGATGCTGAAATAAATAGTACCAACGTTCTCAGAATAGTCAAATTAGCTAGGATTGCCTGTCCTTAAGTCCAATTCTGGACACAGGGGCAAAACGGTAATTTCGAACAAAAACGATGTCCGCCGTTGGACCCGCTTTGCACCGAAAAACGTGCCAGAGTCAACGGTCTCTAAAGTCGTCAAACTATATGTCTACGGATCCAGTTTTCCGATACGAACCCAACCGTATGTCCAAAGTTGGATTCCGGCGGGCCGTGCACAAAATCGCCCGTTGAGTGGGACCGTGGGGCCCGCAAAACGGTGATTTTGTCAACTATCTCAGAATCGGACCAAACTTGGCATACAGGACCAGAAAAACGATACGGTCCTGATGGCGCAAGTTTCGTCTTGGTCTGACGAATGTGCACAAAGTAATTGAGAAATTTGCAACGTGCACGATACGGTGAATTTCGACGGATACGCATCAAATTCGTCGCACACACGCGACCAATTTGAATTCCGTTAAAGCCCACACGACCACTAAGCCGTTACGCAGCTTTCGATCCTTTCGGTTCGCGACCACGTCGTCCGGATTGGCGTGACGCACGTCGTGTAGATGAGTTTTAAGATTTTTAAAACAGATTTTTGACGAAGTTTACATATCTTTATTTCTCTGTACAAAGCAAAACTTGACAAACTTCCTACTGGATTCTTCTAGCCCTACATGTTGTGATTAACTTCTGTTAGAAAGTTTGGTGATTCGGATAATAGGTTGGCAGGAAAATCAACGCCAAGTTGGGTGTTTGGGCTGCGCTAAAGCTCTGTTTTCGAGCAGGTTTTCGGAAACTTCGCGTTGAATCTCGACCCGATTATAGTTCAAAACAGATCTAACCTAATATATGAATGGGAAGGGGTATAAGTTGAGGTCGTACCTGAGCAAACGGTTCGATGTTTCGTCGACCGAGGAGGGAGAAATCTCCACGCGAAGTTGACTCCCTCGCAGCACTACTGCTGTTTCTGTGCGTTCTCTCACGCGCGCGGGGTTCGCGGCGACCCTGGCCGGCGCTCCGGCGGTCGCCCGACGTCGTGGTCGACGGCGTGGGGGCGCGCCAGGTCGGGGTGATCGTTGTTCGCCTTAGGGTTAGGGTTTCGCTGTGTCGGCGTTATTCCTCCCTCGCCGTTTCTCTATGTATATATATATACGTATATATATATACGGTTCAGAGTTTTCTTCCGAGCGGAGGTGTTCTGTACTGTGGGGGGTTCAAGCCTATGGCCTGGCCGCTTGGGCCCAAGCTCGGCTAGGGAAGAGCTGTGTGTTCGTTTCAAATGTGGTGTTAGCTCGGGTGGGCCGATGGAAAACCTGGGGCTTGGGGTTCGAATACCTCTGCTGGGAGTGGGGGTTCCCTTAGCTGAATGTGAGCTCGGGTGCTGCCAACTCCCATTCTTCTTCTATTTCTTTTACTACTCTTTTTTTTTTTCTATTTCTTTTTTTCTATTTTATTACCTATTTCCTTTAATATATAAACATATATATATATATATATATGTATATTATATATATATATATATATATATATATATATATATATATATATATATACATTCATATATATAAATACGTATACATTTTTATATATATTTATTCATATATACCCAAATACATTATAATATATTTTATATATACATTCACGTTATTTTATATATATATTTACACACATATACCCAGTGATATTAACTTAGTAACATTTCACAATAACTTCAATAATATTAAAATAGAATAATAAAATGATAGTAATAAAAATCATAATAATAATAATAAAAACCATAATAATAAAAAAATAATATTTCAAAATTCCGGGAAGGGGAGCTACACTGACCCCACTGGTTTTGTTTGGCCAGATCTGATAGAGGAGCCCAGAGGATCTTCCGTACCATCTACTCGACGGTGACCATCCGGAGCACTAGAGTACCTGAGTGGGTTTCTTGTTTCATTCTCCCACTTGATATGTACATTATTCTTTTGTGGCGTTTAGCCTCCGAGCACGTATTTAGCTCGTATTTTGGTCCTTGATATTTAGCCTATGGGCCCAGACATGATGTGCGTATTCTAGACTATAGCTAGAGCTTATCATGTATGACTATTACTCTTGCTAGTTTTCTATTTTGGTATGACTAGCTTCATGATCATCCATGTATAATGGTTTGGGACGCTTTACTATTGTATGTTTGATAATCATACTTCTTGTACTTTGTATAATTGGCTGTGATTGAGATACCTAGGATTGTTTAACCTAGGATCGACTGTTGGCTTGTAGAAGTGACCCCCATGTCTTGACAGCTTATACGTAATTTTAGAGTACTGGTGTACTTTAGGATTGCATAGCTGGCCTTGTCCATCCCCACTTGCCAGTATTCTGGTTCTGGGGCGTGACAACATTTACGGAAAGATCTGGAGAAGCTCGGTATTGAGATGATTCGACCAGGATAGGTGATACAGATGATGGCGCTAGACATTCAGTCAGGTTTGATGGAGCAGATCAAGGAGACTCAGCCTACAGATGAGAGCCTCCGCAGACTCAGAGTCCAGGCTTTAGCTTGACTGCTTGATGACTTCACCATAGCAGATGATGGATCTTTGAGGCACGGTAGCCGATTATACATGCCGAAGGAAGAGCTGATAGAGGCGATCTTGCAGGAGGCGCACCGATCGCAATATTCTATTCACCCTGGTGCCAACAAGATCTACCGTGACTTGCAGGAACATCTTTGGTGGCACGGAATAAAGAGAGATGTATCATGCTTCATTTTGAGATGTCTAGTTTGCCAGCAGGTCAAGGCGGAGCGCCAGAGGCCACCTGGTCTATTGCAGCCGTTACGCATTTTCGAGTGGAAGTGGGAACATATTACGATGGACTTCGTCTCAGGGCTTCCTCGTTCCCAAGGAGAGAAGGATGCCATATGGGTTATCGTTGACAGGCTGACGAAGTGTGCTCACTTCATACCTTCAAGGTGGGGCTCTCCACCGAAAAGTTGGCAGAGCTATACATGCAGCAGATAGTTCGCTTGCACGGAGTACCGATGAGCATCGTATCGGACCGGGACAGCAGATTCACATCTCATTATTGGAGGAGCTTGCAAGAGGAGTTGGGCAGTCGGCTCAAGTTCAGTACAACATACCACCCACAGACCGATGGACAGTCCAAAAGGACGATTCAGACGCTCGAGGACATGCTGAGGACTTGTGTGCTGACTTTGGCAGATCATGGGAGAGCCATCTTCACTTGGTAGAGTTTTCATACAACAACAGCTACCAAGCCAGCATCGGTATGTCTCCATTCGAGGCACTATATGGAAGACGATGCCGTACACCGCTCTTTTGGGATGATGTTAGAGATAGAGTTATGCTTGGGCCAGAGATGATCACTGAGGCAGCAGAGAAGGTCAGGATAATCAGATACTCAGAGTTGCTCAGGACAGGCAGAAATACTGGGCCGATGCTAGTCACAGATCGATGGAGTTTGCTGACGGAGATATGGTGTTGGTGAAGATATCACCTACTAGAGGGACGATCCGATTCGGACGAGGCGACAAGTTGAGCCCTAGATACATTAGACTGTTCGAGATACTCGGCAGGATCAGAGAGGTAGCTTACATAATTGTACTTCCACCCAACCTAGCAGGAGTTCACGATGTCTTTCATGTGTCTCAGCTGAAGAGATACGTTCCAGACCCCAGCCATGTGCTAGATCATTCAGAGTTGGAAATCGGACCGAGTCTTGCAGTTACCGAGCAGCCAATGGAGATATTGGACCGGAGGAAAAAGAGGCTGAGGAACAAAGTCATACCCTTGGTCCGAGTAGCTTGGAGTCGTCACTCTCCGGGAGAATCTACTAGGAAGAGGGAGTCGGACATGAGGAAGAGATATCCTTACTTGTTCGACCCACCAGCCGCGAGGGAACCATCCGTTCCCGCTTGATACCTTAGAGGTTAGTCTTAAAAAAATAGCCTTCGTTATTTTTTTAATTGCTTGCTATGTTAGAATGTTTGTAGAGTCTTCTATCCTTGTGAATTTCGAGGACGAAATTTTTCAAGGAGAGAAGATTTGTAAGCCCCTAATATTTTAAATTAATTTAAATTAAGGGTTTTTAGTCACAAATGGCATTTTTATCCTTAAAATAAATTATTATATTTATTAGGAATTTTCTAGAATTTTTAAATAGTTTTTAAAGCCTAAAATATCATTTTACAATTTATTAAATTATTTTAATAGTATTTTGTAATTATTTTAAATGTTTTAAAGAAGTTTGCAATAATTGAATCTTCTGTGCAAATTAAATTTGCACAGAGCTTTGCGGGAGGGGGGTTATGCAAATTGGATTTTTGCAAATAACAGAGGCGGTGAGGGGCTTTGTGTAATAACAAATCTTGGGGGGGTTCTGTAAAATGTACTGACCACCGCCTTCGTCTCCGCCTAATCGACGACCGACTCACCGTAACCCTACCGCTAATTCCTAAAATCCCGGCCAAAACCCTAATCTAATCCCAAACCCAGTCCTATAAAAACATCCCCATTCGAAAATCTAACCCTATTTCACTTCCCGAACCCCACAGCCTCTGCCCTAGCCCATTCTTCCCCGACGATCATCGGAACCCTAGATCTACCCTGGGCGCCGTCCCAGCCATCGTCACCACTTTCGACCACCGCCATCTTGTTCGCCTCGACGAGATGAACTCAACAGTATTTTTCCGACGCCCCACGACGCTTCCTCCGGCGAGTAGCACCCCCGACAGCCTCCGCTCGACCGGACACGTACGTGTCATCTCGCCTCTCATGTCGCTTTGTGTCTCATGTTTGCGTCACTGGACTCGCCTAAACACGAGGAGTTCACGGGTGTGCTCAAACACGACAAATTCGTGTCATGCTAGCCACGGACACAAGACTCGTATCGAATTCACACTCGTGTCCCTAACTGTCCGAACACGAGTTTAATAATAATGGGTTAACGGGTTTAGTTAATGATAACGGGTTTAAACTCGCACAGTAATGGGTTAACAGTATTGGGTTTACTATTTAAATCGGGTTTGGGTTCAGGCCCAATGAGTTTGGGCTGGATTTATTTATATATATATGTATATATGTATTTATATATATATATATAGTTAATGATAACGGGTTTAAACTCGCACAGTAATGGGTTAACAGTATTGGATTTACTATTTAAATCGGGTTTGGGTTCAGGCCCAATGAGTTTGGGCTGGATTTATTTATATATATATATATATATATATATATATATATATATATATATATATATATATATATATATATATATATATATATATATATATATATATATATATAATATATATATATATGTGTGTGTGTGTGTGTGTGTGTGTGTGTGTATTTTATATATATATATTATATATACTGTTATATATATTATATATATACTGTTATATATATATTATATATATATATATATATATATATATATATATATATATATATATATATATATATATATATATATATATATATATATATATATATATATATATATATAAAATATATATATATATATATATATATATATATATATATATATATATATATATATATATATATGCTTTTTGAATTTATACACACTTGTGTTTTTATATACAATATAGTTATGCTATATTTACATGTTATTTTATTGTCAATAAATATTCATAATATGTATATTTTACTGCATTAAAATATATTATTTTATTATTAATTACTTAAGTATTTAAAATTAGTATTTATGTAAACTGTGAATTATGGCCATCTGAGTCCAAGTCTGTATGGGTTCTGTGGACTTAAATGAGCCTAAATACATTCAAGGCCTGTACGAGTCATATCAGACTTGATTCATGACTTTGGGTCTCGTATCTGGACTCTGGTTCAATTTAGTATACGTGGATAAAATATTAAATAATTAATTATTTTTTTCCAGAAATTATAACTTAATGTTTTTAAATTTTTATATATAATTTAATTACTGTAAAAATCTGGAAAAAATTGTATTTAAATACTATGTTAATTTATCTAATTTATTATAATTTTTTTAGGATTTAGTTAGTAATTTTGACATTTTATAAAAATAGAAAAACAGAACTCATTTTCAGGGGACTTATGTTTACTGATTTTTAATAAACATCTATGAGGGTTTATAAATTCTAGAAAAATTAGTATAAATTTTTATAATTAACAAGGATCATCATGGTACTTTATTTTATGTGTATTTGAGCATTTTTCCTATCTTAATAATTATTGGAACACAGTGTACAGTCTGATTTATTTATTGAATAATTACGACTTGCGATGTTATGTGTGATTTTGGGATATTTTAGTGTTGGACCTTACCCTACCATAGTATAAAGGCCCTAGAAAGTTGGTTTAGGTATTATGTCATCCCACATTGGTCTCCTATGCTAAAGTCATCATTTGGCTAGGTGTCCAGTCAGAAAGTCGTGTCACACCGCTAGTGTCCTAATATTTAGCTTAGTATAAAAACTAAGTTTATATATCCTTTTTACAGTAACGGAACACCGGATATCTATAACTTCATATACATACCCTTGCTTTGCACAAGGCAAGTACCTCTACAAACTTTATTTACTGCATATAATGAATTGTGTATAAACCATGTTAAATACCGATACCTAAACTGCAAGTCATATCTCTACATGTTTCACATGCTTTATACTGCTCTCAGTATCCACCATGTTTTATACTGTTCTCGTATCTCTCACATGTTAGAATCTGGGTTGTGGAGAAACTGATAGTTGAGTACGTGATCATGCCCCCTCTATCGTACTCGAGCAAGGTTTTATTTTATATGTTACTGCGCCGTAGGCTTTTCTCAAAGCTATATTTGTGCATATGTACATCTATCGCCTTATCACTTGTACGGAAGTACATTTCATTTATATGTTCCCTCCGCACATTGTACACCTATTGACGATCAAGTACCTGCTCTAGTTTTAAATATTACATATACATCTGTCGCTATGACATATCTATCCTTGCCATAATAGATTGTGATATGTCATGATTCCTGTTTATTACACTTCTGTTCATTTCATGTTTCGTATATTTAGTTTGTTAGAATCAGTACTTGCTCTCGTCCTGACAGGATAACGTTGTAGGTATACTTACCGAGGAGGAGTTGCTATGTGATTCCTATTATGGGGTTGCCATCGAGGATCAGACTTTACCTTACGAGGATGCACTTGCGGGAAAACTCATCTAGTTTGTTTAGTTGCTCGGGACTTTTGAGAGCAGACATGTTTTAGACTATGTATTTTGATACTGGACCTGTATCCAGTTTTACGTCTTGGTTATATATTTGGAACATATTTATATACTAGATGATTTTGTGTTTGGGATATTTTTTGACTCAATATGACATATAGAACAGTTAGCACACTTGATCATATATTGTTTGTCTTTAGAACAGCTTACTATGCTTTATCTCAAGCGTAGGCTGGACATAACTCGGCCCAGCCCAACAATTTGGGTAGCGGATCGTGATACATCTACTGTCGCATGAGATTCTGTTTACCCTGCCGCATGGGATTCTATCTATGATGCCGCATAGATGGGTACCCATTTACCCTGCCGTATAGATGGGCACCCATCTACTGCCGCATGAGATTCTGTTTATCCTGCCGCATGGGATTCTATCTATGCTGCCGCATAAATGGGTACCCATTTACCCTGCCGCATAGATAGGCACCCATCTACTGTTGTATGGGATTCCATCGACTCTTACCGTATGGCACCCATCGACTCTTGCCGCATGACACCCCATCGACTCTGGCCGCATGGAAAGATGGGCACCCATCCACCCTTGGCCGCATAGTGCCTATTTTGGCTGTTTTTGTATATTTTATGTCCTATTTGGTTGAATTGTGGCTAGAATTTCTCCTAACTCCCAATATGAAAGTTGTAGATCTTTGTCTTGGCTTCAAAAATCTTCATGTCTCACTTTAACCAGAATTCATATGTGACTTTTATGTCACAAGGGTTCCGCGTGACTTCCTGACATGATCGTATTCCTGATTTGATTACTTGTATACGTGTTGGTACCTATTCTAAGTGTGTATTGAGATACAATATTAGTATGCACTGCGGTGCTATTTAATGAGTGCACTGAGGTATGACTCCACGTGCTAAGTGATCATTCGTGTTATATATCAATACATGTGTACCTTCCAGCACAGTCATGGTAATTAGTCAGTAATAGTGTTGTCACCCTCACTTTTCCAAGATAGGGGTAAAATGGTAATTTTCCATTTTTGAATATTTTGGGAATTTTATTTCATGAATGTTAATATTTAATGATTATAGGAGTCGGGTTCGAATTTTATCTCATTCCGACTTATTTCGGGACTCCTGGAAATTTTGACTTGAGTTGTGTTTAACACATTAATTAGCCATGGCCCACCAACTTAACATTTAGGTCTAGGAGTTTGGACTAATCCCACATGAGTATTTAGGCCTAATTATGATTTTTAATTGGTCTAAACTAAGCCCCACAACCCTAATAGGAATTAAACTTTCATATGGAATAAAGGAGGGGCAAACTTGTATAGCCAAGGGCCCCAAACCTCCTTTATAGGGCCGACCACTCCCTCCCCCTTTCTCCATTCATTCACTTTAAATTTCTCCATCTCCTTCTTCTCCAAGTATTCTTTCCAAAAGAAAGCGTAGAAACCCTTAGGAATCATCTCCAAATAAGTTTCCTTTTCCAAATATTTTTCCATCCAACTCTCCCTCTACCCTAAGTGGAGCTTCTACAAGCTTTTGGGAGCAAGAAGTGAAGAGTTGTGTCCTAAACAATTCATTTCGTGTCGGAGCCGTGTCGAAGGATTTTAATTGGGATCCATCTCCCAATAGGTACAACATATCCTCTATTTACATTTCTTTATCATATAAATTAGTTTTGACCAAGTAGGATTGATCCCCGTGTTTGTGTCCCTATTTGTGTCAAGTTTGAGTCCATTTGGTGTGTCCTAGGAAGAGCTTTGGTTCATGGTTGTGTCTTAGTGTTTTCCCCCAATTTGGACACCCCAAGAATATTAGTTTGCCTCTAAGGGGGTTAGGCACTTTAAACTTCATGTTTGTGTTAGTGTTGTGGAGTTTATATATATATATATATTGTGTGTGTGTGTGTGTGTGTGTGTGTGTGTCTATATTTATATATGAGAGTGTGTCTATATATATATATATATATATATATATATATATATATATATATATATATATATATATATATATATATGTGTGTGTGTGCGTGTTCATATATATATATATATATATATATATATATATATATATATATATATATATATATATATATATATATATATATATATTTCACACATATATATACATATGTGTGTGTGTGTGTGTGTGTGTGTGTGTTTTCCTATATATATATATATGTGTGTGTGTTTATATGTATATATGTGTGTGTCACTATATGAATTAGTGTGTGTATTTATATATAGAGAGAGGGGAATGAATGGGAGTGATATGTATGAGTGTTTTTATATATATATATTGAGAGATTTAGAGAAGTTTAGAGAGGGAATTAGAGGAGAAGAATATAGGAGAAAAGAGGGTGAAAAGAGGAGGAAAGGAAGGGCAACCACAGCAGCAGCAGGGGGGCTAGGGGCTGCTGCCCCCCCCCCCCACTGCACAGCAACAGCAGCTGCAGGAACAGCAGCAGCAATAGCAGGAATAGCAGCAGCAGTTAGAGCAGCAGTAGCACCCCCAATAGCCCCCCATTTGATCCCCCTTTAACCTCCGTATATATAGCTATATATATACATATATATATACTCCTATATATAACCCTATATACTCCTATATATACCCACTAAATTAGCCCCAAACTAGTCCTATGTGAGAGTGTGTGAGAGTGAGATTGCGAGAGTGAGTGAGTGGTTGTGTGAGGGCAAGTGAAGGGGGATTTTGAGATAGGAGTGTCGGAACGCGTCCAAATTTGAATAGGACTTAGCCAATATAAAATAGAGTTTGTGGGTAGGCTCCTAAGTTAAAGTCGGGGTTTCGTTTGGGATTGGGAGAAGGGTATCACGCGATATCATTGAGTATCCTACGATACTCAAGATAACGGGAAATCGAATAACATGGACCGTAAGATGGACTGGATGTCCACTTTACCTAGAGAACTTGGTAGGTAATGATTGTATAGGCTAGTATCCTACTACCCTAGGAAGCCGGGAGTGAAACTCCCAAGGGAAAGCCACTTGGCTTTAATGTTAGAGTGGTAAAGGGTAAATATATAAAAGGTAGTCGGGTAATTTCATGATACGGGATACGGGTAGTCGGTTTGACTTGAAACTTAGGTGACTTGATAGGTACACCCTACAAATGTCATATTTGAATCAATTTAGGCTAGGTTGACCTAGAGTTGACTTTTTACCCAAAAGTCAACAATGAGGCAACCCTTTGTCTAAATTTGACCAAATCTAAACTAGAGTTGACCAGTTGACTAAAAGTCAACTGTTGGTCAACATTTGACCAGTTTGACCTAGGGTTGACCTAGAATTGACTAGAGTTGACCAGGATTGACCAGTTGACTAAAAGTCAACTGTAAGTCAACTCTTGACCCCGTTTGACTTGCTTTGACTTGTTTTGACTTGTTTTGACTTGCTATGACTGGTATGACCTAGAGTTGACTTAGTTTGACTTAGATTGACTTGATATGACTTAGTTTGACCTAGATTGACTTGACAGGACTTAGTGTGACTCAGTGAAACCTAGTTTGACCTAGATTTTATATCATGCATTAGAAATCATTCATAACTTTGTTAAACCTAAATTAACATGCAATATCTCATCTTTAGGTCTCTGATTACCACTCTGAGCATTGATATACCCTACAGCTCAGGACAGCAGGCGAGTACATTCACTGATAGTTTTTATTGTCTTGATATATGCTATATCCGATTCAGTTGTAGTGTCTTACTCGATTTCCAGTCACGATAGTTTACGGACTAGTATATGTTGGATCACGACATGAGATATTGTTCCTAGATTTTTTGGGTATATTGGTACATTTCTTGTCTTGTTCACTGTACTTGTATAGACACTGATTTCTAAGGAAACTTGCTACCCTCTTATGGAATCACGTGCCATGACGTGTCATGTCCAGATCCATTGTACTATTCGGGGATGGGGAATTATTAGGGGCTATGTGATCCAAGCTACCCTATCACTATATGCTTGTGCTCGCGCCACTCTCCCCTCACGTAGGGTGTAGCGAGATCCTATTTTCCTTGTGCTTGCTATCCAGGTTGGCCGGCATGATCCTTTCCAGATTTTCTTGTGATTGTCGGGCCAAGTGGATAGTCTGCCCTGTAACATATCCCAAGCCGATCATATAACGCTCTAATAATTCAAGGCACATTTTATATTTACTTTATCTTATCTTATATCTTGCTCTGTTCTACATTCAGTACTTTTTCACCATGCTATGATATACAGTTACTCACATGTTCTACATGCCTTTATGTTGTACCTTGATTGGAGACTAAGTTCTGCTCGGGAGAAGGGTTACAACCCCGGTCCTTGTTTGGTTTAAGGGTTGTAACTCAGCTTCCGAACGGTTCCCAAGTCATCCTATATCTTTGTCTTGTATTTTATTATACTGTCTCTTATAGAATTTGTCAATTCACATGGAACTGCTGTTAGTGCTTGTACTTGCTCATTTTCCTGACAGAATATCGTTGATATATTACAGATGATTCTGAGATAGACTGCTCGACCTATTATGGGCTCGAGTTAGATGGAGTAGTTCAGGACCGTGGCCTGATAGTAGAGCCACTAGACTTTGTTCTCCCAGAGTAGTGTAGATTAGTTGGGTTTGCCTGGACTGCGATCCAGCTAGTACTATCAGACTGTAGCTTTCTATGTTATATTTTGTGACCCTGTGATGTTATGTATATATCTGGGCTTGTGTTGGATCTTGGACTTATTTCCTTTTTATCTATCATATATTTTCCTTCTGTGCTATCTACCTTAGTTTTATCTTGTGATTGAGACTGTATTGCTATGTCACCTCCATTCGGAGTGTATATACTGTACATGTACCTTTATATTGTTAGTCGTAGTATTTACAGACATTATATACAGCGTTCTACCGCTGATACTACGGCATAGGCTGGACGTACCCACGTGCTCGTGCCCTTGATAAGTGTGCGGGTCGTGACATATTTTTGTGGTGGCCCACGCAGGTCTGTGTCACGATTAGTGCGATCTCGTAATGGTGCTCGACTTAGAGTACTAATTACGAGCCTGCAATTAGGACGTAGGACCTAGGATATGATAGGAGTTTCTCAATCACACCTAGAAAATTTTTCGATCTTTTGATTATCATGATGACTCTCCTTGTATTAAATTAATTGTTCTTCTTTGATAATATCTTCTCATGTGCCATATTGATCTCTTTGTTTCAATTCGTCTCCAGGATGACGAAGACGCACCCGCAGGCCACTTGATCGAGTAGCTTGCACGAGAGATCTGACCAGGCTGAGGAGGAGGTTCAGGAGACTGCTCCCAGTGTTTTCACTATCCCGGAGGCCATGGCAGTTGCGCAGGGAGGTCTACCACCTCCACCCCAGAGGGTTTTGGTCGTCGTTCCAGAGATACTACCGCCACCACCTCCGATACCGACAGATACACACTATATGTTCCTTCTCCTTCAGCAGATGATGGAGACACAGCGAGCCCAGGCAGAGGCGTCACAGCGCCAGACGGAGGCATCACACCGCCAGACTGAGATGCTGAGACAAAGCATGGAGAACTCGCATCAGCTTGCATTGGCAGCCGTGGAGAAAGTGGCACCGGGTACGGTACAGGGCCCTACCAGCCAGCAGCCGTACCAGCAGCAGTTTAGGCCAGGGACAATATTAGATTTCAGGAAGACGAGCTCCAAGGACTTCATGGGCACGGAGGGCATCCTTTATGCAGACGATTGGCTAGAGGACGTACAGCGGAGTATGGAGCTGGCAAAGCTTCCGAGAGGACTTTGGGTTTCAGCCGCAGCCAGCCGATTCTTCGATATTGTGCTGACATGGTACCGTACGGATCCTCGTGCGTCGGTGAGAGGGCTGACATGAAAGAACTTCCGGAGGATCTTCAAGGAGAAGTTCTTCCCGGACGTGGCTCTCACAACGTTGGAAGGCCATTTTGTGGGTCTAGTACAGGGAAACTCGTCGGTGGACGAGTATGCAGCAGAGTTCTTCCGCCTTAGCAGGTTCGCTCCTGATCTGATCCAGGATGAGGGGCAGAAGGCTCGTAAGTTCCGTAGGGGACTTATTCATGCAGTGCGCACCCATACCTCGGGTCGCCGTGATGTGATGTTCGATAAGATATTGATGGACGCACAGATTGCAGAGGAGGACTTCGGCCTCAAGCCGAAGAGGAGCGGTGATACCATGGGGGCGAGTTCCAGTGCAGGACCGGCCAAGCGCCCCCACTTTCAGCATCAGCAGAAGCTATTTCAGTGGCAGCCTCTGTTACAGATTCAGCAAGCACCAGCGCGTGTCCAGCAGCACCAGGGACAGGGCCAGAGGCAGGCTACTCCGTGCGGCTTCTACGGGAAGCCGAGGCACACTAGAGAGGCCTGTAGGAAGAGGTTGGGCATCTGTCTATACTGTGGGGTGCCCGATCACCAGCTAAAGGATTGTCGCTTTCGTGGAGTCCAGGGAGGCCAAGACAGGGTGCAGCAGGCTAGAGGACCAGCAGTTCAGCAGAGAGGTCCTCCACTTCAGACCCAGCAGCAGCACTTTGTACAGCACCAGAAGGGAGCACCTGGGGGGAGGGTGTTCGCTTTGACATCAGAGGAGGAGGTAGAGCCAGTGGGAGATGTTGTAGCAGGTCATGTTCTCCTTGATTCTTTTTCTTCTTTCGTCTTGTTTGATTCTGGTGCCACTCATAGTTTTGTGTCTGTTTCCTTTGCTCTGAGACACAATATTATTGCTGAGTATATGGGTAGGACTAGCAAGATTATGACCGAGGGAGGCATTATCCTGGTTAATAATATTTGCAAGGGGCGGAGAGTTAACCTGGGAGGCCGGGACTTAAGTGCGTGTCTGTTCATAATGCCCCTTCTGAGGTACGATATGGTACTCGGTATGGATTGGTTGAGCATGCACCATGCTAGTATTGATTGTAGAGGAGACAGAGTTCCTTTTAGGCGGCCGGGAGAGCCAGAGATCGAGTTTGCTCGAGGAGCAGCGGAGCCGGAGGCTGGATTCTGTGGAGCTTTGTTGGCGGGGCAGGACTTGCCACATCCGATGATAGCTGAGTTCTCGGATGTCTTTCTCGAGGAGTTATCGGGGATGCCGCCAGACAGGGATATTGAGTTCTCTATAGACTTGGTGCCGGGCGCCAAGCCCATTTCACAGCACGTCTATAGGGTCAACAACAGCGAGTTGATAGAGCTGAAGAAGCAAGTCGACGAGCTGCAGGACAAGGGGTTTATCAGATCCAGTTCTGTAACGTCCCAGTCCCAAAATACGTAGGACTAAGAACGTAGACATGCCAGCTGTATTCATACGAAGTACACACCAATATATGGAATCCTCGTATGAATACATAAGCTGTAAAATGCAGTAAAACCACAACTAATCTCATCCACACAAAATAAATGAATAGAAGATGTCATATAATGAGAATAAATTGTCTTGATACAATATGTTGGGCGGAGACAAATCCACTACCAACAAGGTAAGGAAAAATACATGAGAAAGAAATAAGTTTGGCGAGCAAAGCGAAGACGATCCAAATGCAATCATCCTCGAAGAAGTAGCGATGATCACGGCTAAAGCTAGAGCACCTGCGAAAGACAATAGCACACACCTGGAGAGATAACCAGGTCCTCAGAGGGACGTAACAAGACACATAATATCATGCCATATAAACTGAATAAATATTGCTCAAGTAAATAAGTCAATTGAATTTACAACATGGTCCAATACACACCTATTGAACGAGCGTACCATCCCCCTAACCAAACAAGGACAGGAGATGGTAAACTAATTCACGGTGACGTATCTTTCCATGCTATGAATCCAATATGGTATCCGGACCCCAACAAGGTTCAATACCTTCTCATCGAAGTAGTAAGTCACACCTACAACCAAACAAGGACAACATGTGACGAACTAATCTGCGACAAGTTATTGTTCCAAGCCACGGTCAGATACAAGTACCCAAACCAAAAGTACTCGTACCTAACGGATAGGGTAGCCTACCGTTCTAAGTAAAATGTAGTTAAGAACAATCCTTTCTATGCATGGGCCCTGGCTGAATAGGATCGGCATAGTCCCCTCTTGGGCACCAGAGGCCCCATCAGTAAGAGCATGACATTCCGCAGAATCGTCAGTGGCCGTCAGTAATCATGGGTCATCAACCCCATATCTCCAGCGGAGAGTCCGGGTCACAAGGGAAGTGCATCGAAGCCCATACGCTAAGGAATTGTCCTCCCCGCCCAATGCCTACTATGTTGTATCCACAACAATAACCTCTATAACCGCTAAGTCAAACTAGCATGCAACCTCTATTAGCGGTTATTCCTATCGCACGGCTTGTACGTACTGGTGGCCAGCCAATCACGCACTTCCGTATTCTATATGCGACACACAACTTCGTGGTACAACGTGTCAAGGCCATGTATGCAACACACAAAGGTGGTCCCTTAAATCTAGGTTTAATGTGTAAAAATAATACATAGCAGGAAATATAAATGAACAGTAAGTTCTAACAGGTTATGCCATGTATCACAGTTTATTTTGCATAAAGAAAATAAGTAATGCATGAAATATGAGCTAAAATAATTTAACAACGAATGGCAAGGTGTCTTGCCTGGTAGAGCGCCTGGTGTACTGCAATGATCAAGGTGGCATGGACTGCGACTTTGGTGCAACAACTGTGCATGGTGCCCTCTGATGGTGGCACAGACAGTTCCATTGGGTCCGGAAGGGTCAAATTAGTTAGGTTTGCGGGAAGGTATTCCAAATGGGCGAGAGGATAGGAATAAAGAGATTAGTCACGGACGAGAGAAGGATCGAAGTAAAGTGGATAAATAATATTTATACTATTTTGGAAAAATATTTATCGTACTCGAAAAATTATATATCTATTAGTTAAAATATTTCTTTTTGGAAAAATACTTGAAGATAAAAATAAAACCTACTAGGAAATCCTTTTTGGACAAAACTAAAATTTGTCAATAAAGTTTGGTCCAAAAATCAAATCTAAAATATCGAGGATACGATTATATATGTATATTAAAATAAATAACTATAGTATTATCGGTAAACCAATGATAATAGTAATAATCAGTAATTAACAAAATAATACTAGGAAGTATAATAATACTAGTACTCATAATATATGCACATATACAAATTTTAAAATGTAATATATACCAATGTACATATTGTAGGCAGCAACACTTAAGCTGTCATCTAAAATAATAATAATAATAATAACATTAATAATTATTATTATTATTATTATTATAATACTAATAATAATAATGATAATAATAATGATAATGATAATAATAATAATAATAATAATAAACAAACCTAACAGCACATGTACTGTTCGGCTTGTCAGCTTGTGTGAGAAAATAAAAATAAAAAGGAGAAACAGAAGGGGGGAAAGAGTGAGCGGAGAGACTGAGGGGAAGCAGCCGGTCGGAGAAGAAGGGCGTGGGGCTAGGCGGAGGAAAGAGGATGGGCGGCTCGGCGGTTTCGTGGTGGGACAGCTGCGTGTGGCGGCACCGGAAGTCGTGGGCTCTCGGCGAATGCAGTGGAGGGGGTCGGGCTAGAGAGAGGGGCGCGTGCGACGGTCGGAAGAGGAGCGACGGAGGTTTTGAGGAAGAAGGTCGGTGGAAGCGGAGGAGAGCGGAGAGGGAGGCGGCGGAGGACGGCGACTCAGGCGGCGGAGGGAGTGATGAAGTCGGAGAGAGAGGGAAGAGGGTTTACTGTGAGGGGAAGCGGCCGGCGGACGTCGGTGGAGTCGGCTGGCACGGCGATGGGTTTGGGGGAAGTCGGCGTCGGGCTTGGGGCTGTCTGGAGTCGCCGACAACGGAGCACTGGGCTCGCGGCGCTCAGGCGGAGGGGATCGTGGTCCGACGTGTACGGCGTGAGGCGGTGCGGCTGAGCGGGAAAGGTCTGGCTGGCAAGCGCAACTCATAGGGAGCGCACGGGCTGCGGCGATACCGGGGTGCTGCTCCGGCGAACGCGGGGTTTTCAGTGGGCGGCCAGAGTGGTGGCTGGTCGGGCACGGCGTCGAGGCGGAGCGAAAAGGTAAGGGTTTTTCCTAATACTTGGGGTTTTGTTTGCGGTGGTCGTCTGGTCGGCTATGGCCGTGAGGGCGGTGGTGGTTGTGATGCTGGCGATGGTGGCAGTGGTTGTGGTTGTTTTATCAGGGACGACCGGGGTGGTCGGGGTGACGGTGGACTGGGGTTTTCCGGTGGGCAATGGGGCGTTGGTCGTGGTTCGTAGGAGTGGCTGGTCGTGGGGGTTGGCCACGGCGATTGCCGATTTGTCGGGGTGGTATTGTTGAGTTTAGGTGGAGATGCGGATATCGATGGCTGGTCGAGGGGCTGCGGCACGACGGGGTGGCTGGCAGCAGAGGGACGCCAAGGTCGTAGGCTTAGGTTTTGCTTAGGTTAGAGATTGTGTCCAAGTGTCGGTCGCGGGGACGACGATGAGGTCCGGGGTTGTCGGACTCGGAAAATAACTATATTTGTATTAGAAATAAGATATAGTGGATGGAAAGGCACGGACACGGTGCACAGTTTGGATTGTGGAAATTTGTGGAGGAATAATGTATTGGAGGAGTACCTGCCTATTTATAGGATGTGGAAATTCCCAATTGGATGAGGATTAGGAGTAATTAAACCCAATTTAGATAATTCATGTATTAATTTAAAATCAATCAAATCCAATCTAAATCCAAATCCAATTAAATCTAATTTAGTTCCTTTAGTTTTAAAATCAAATGGGATAATCAAATTTCAAATATATTTTACTATTTAAATAAATCCATAAATTCAAAGCAAGATTTAAATCGCCACAATAAATTCAAAATACACTTTCCAAAAATACTAATAATATTAATTTTGAAAATTATATTATTATTTAAAATAAACTAATAAATTATTACTAAATATGTATGCAGGTACAAATGATGTTCTCATAATTATGCTTTTCTAGCATACAATAAAAATATTATTTATTATTAATAATTGTGAGAAATGAAGGGCTTTATAAATAAAATAACAAACTTGGAAATTTTAGAACGATAACAAAATAATTATTTATGTATATTATTTTGAAACTATAAAAATAGAAAAAAAATATTTTCAAAGATATGTACGCTCGCACATAATCGCACTCGTCGAGCAATTTCGAAAAATAAAATTTCGTGCGCGACGTATAATACGACTACGCGACGTACAATACAAAAATTTAAATCAGTACCAAATTTAATAAAAAAAATTAGTAGAAATTTAGGGGTTTTACAAGTTCTTTGTCTTGAGGAGCGCCAGTCCTGTTTGTGCCGAAGAATGATGGTACGTTCCGCATATGTATTGATTACCGGGCGCTCAACAACCTCACTATCAAGAATAGATACCCTTTGCCGAGGATCGACGACTTGTTCGATCAGCTGAGTGGGGCGAAGGTATTTTCGAAGATAGACTTGAGGTTCGGGTATCACCAGCTGAAGGTGAGGCATGATGACATTCCCAAGATGGCATTTCGGACTCGGTACGGCCAGTACGAGTTTACAGTGATGCCATTTGGGTTGACCAATGCTCCAACGGTGTTCATGAACTTGATGAACAAGGTATTCCATCAGTACCTTGACAAGTTTGTGGTGGTCTTCATAGATGATATCTTGATCTATTCGAAGACGCAGGAGGAGCATGAGGAGCACTTGAGAGTTGTGTTAGAGACTCTGAGGAGGGAGCGACTCTACGGGAAGCTTTCGAAGTGCGAGTTCTTCTTGGACCAGGTCGAGTTCTTGGGTCATGTTATGACCGAGCACGGGATCTCAGTGGACCAGAGGAAGATTTCGGCAGTCGAGTCTTGGTCTACGCCCAGTTCAGTTGTCGAGGTTCGGAGCTTTCTGGGTTTGGCTGGCTATTATCGGAAGTTCGTCCAGGACTTCTCGCGGATTGCAGAGCTGATGACTAGACTCACCAGGAAGGATATGGAGTTCATCTGGACTGATGAATGTCAGGCTGCATTCGATGAGCTGAAGAAGAGGTTGACCTCAGCTCCGATCTTGACTTTGCCATTTGGGTCAGGTGGGTTCTCGATCTACAGCGATGCTTCAGGAAAGGGCTTAGGTTGTGTTCTTCAGCAGCACGGGAAGGTGATTGCCTATGCATCTAGGCAGTTACGACCTCATGAGAAGAACTATCCTACTCATGATCTATAGTTGGCCGCGGTTATTTTTGCTTTGAAGTTATGGAAGAATTACCTGTACGGAGAGCGAGTTGAGATCTTCACAGATCACAAGAGCTTGAAGTACATGTTCACTCAGAAGGAGCTGAACATGTGGCAGAGGCAGTGGTTAGAGCTGATGAAGGACTTCGATATATCACTGCAGTACCATCCGGGGAAGGCCAACGTAGTTGCAGATGCCTTGAGCAGGTATCCGATAGCTATGTTCTTGACGACAGATCGTCATCTTTTGGCCGACCTGGATAGTTTGGGTATCGAGGTCATTATTCCGGGCGTAGAGATCCAGATGTGGGGTTTGCTGATTCAGTCTGAGCTGATGGATAGAGTCAGGTCAACGCAGTATGATGATGTTGCCCTGAGGAGCATCAGGGAGCAGGTGCGGACGGGTTTGCTCGACGATTTCTCTTTAGCCGAAGATGGGTAGTTGCAGCACAGTACTAGGTTGTGCGTTCCGTATGGAGAGCTTCGGGAGGAGGTTCTTCAGGAGGCACATCGCTCTCAGTATTCTATGTATCCTGGAGCCAACAAGATGTATAGGGACCTGAGAGAGCACGTATGGTGGTATGGCATGAAGCGCGAGGTAGCTCTGTTTGTATCTCGTTGCCTTGTGTGTCAGCAGGTGAAGGCCGAGAGACAGAGACAATGTGGATTGCTACAGCCGCTACCCATTCCCGAGTGGAAGTGGGAGCACATCACCATGGACTTTGTGTCTGGACTTCCGCGATCGCCAGGAGGAAAAGACGTGGTTTGGGTCATCGTTGATAGATTGACCAAATTGGCCCACTTTTTGCCTTTCAAAGTGGGTTTGTCTACGGAGAGGCTGGCAGAGTTGTATGTTCGTCAGATCGTGAGATTGCATAGGGTTCCGGTGAGCATAGTTTCAGACCGGGATAGTCGATTCACTTTCCACTTCTGGAGGAGTTTACAAACTAGCTTGGGCACCTCGCTCAAGTTTAGTACCGCTTATCATCCCCAGACAGACGGGAAGTCGGAGAGGACTATCCAGACTTTGGAGGATATGCTTTGCACGTGTGTGCTTGATCTCGGGGGTTCTTGGGAGGACCATCTTCACCTGGTAGAGTTTGCTTACAATAACAGCTACCAGGCCAGTATAGAGATGTCGCCATTTGAGGCTCTATATAGACGGAGATGCCGTACTCCTTTGTCTTGGGACGATGTTGGCGAGAGGGCGCTTCTTGGGCCGGAGATGGTTGTGGATGCGGCCGAGAAGGTCAGGTTGATTAGAGACAGACTTCGGGTAGCTCAGGATAGGCAGCGGCATTGGGCCGATAGTCACCGGAGACCGTTAGAGTTCGAGGTTAGTTTCAGTTTCTTGTCGTGTTTTTGTTTGTGATTGTTTGTTTAGTTATGTGTTGAGTTTTGTCTTATGTCTAGATTGTGTAGGTCCTAAAAAAATCAGATTGCATACATCAACAAAATCAGAAAATCAAGAAATACAACTTTCAGATGAACTGCGCAGACATCAGATTGCGTACTCTTCAGATTGCGCATACTGGTTTGCGCACACTCCCAACTGCGCAGGCTGACGTGGCAAAAGTTATCATTACCTGACACAATCAAATCTTCCTGACAGCTGACAGCACGAAGAACGAGGCGACCATTCGTTTAATCGTACAGCATGGCGCTCGAGGACAGCTGTTAGCACAGTCTATGTTGGCGCAATCCATGTTGGCGCAATCCATGTTGGCGCAATCCATTCCTGTGCAGTCTATGTCTGCGCAATCCAAAATCAGCACAATTCAGTGTGCGCGTTCTATCAACACAAATGACAAAATACACGTAGCATTTATGCCATCGATTACTCATTACGTGGCAACCGTCTATGCACGATCATGCGCATTTTAATCAAATGATGCCATGTGTCCAAGACAGTTGGCCCATGATCTAGCAACTGCCTGCACAGTCTACTATTGCGCAATCCAATTGCTGCACAATCTATCATGCGCAGTCCAGAATAACTAAAAGTTAGTTATTTCTCAGAACTCTATAAATAGAGTTTCAAGTCTCCATTCAAGGGGATCAAGGATCAGAAATCAGAGATCATAGAGAGATCCGAGAGTTCAGGAGTTCTTGCCCAAGTGCTGCTGCATTCTTTCGAGGCTTTTGCCTTCAACTTTCGAGGTTTTTACCTTCAATTCCAGAGTTGTCTTCAACTTCAGAGGCTTCGTCTTCAAAGTTCACATCGTCCAAGGGATAAAGCAATCGTCATCTAGATTGGATTCCTACAGTTGTACCATTTCCAGAATTCAAATTGTAATCTTTTATAAAGTTTGTATCAATAAAGTTCTACACTTTTGTTTTTGCAAACAAAATGGTGACTCTGCTGGGGACGACTTTCTCCTCCGACGAGGAAGTGACAACTCAATGTGACGTAGCGTCTATCGGAAAGACGCAGAAGACACTGGTTGTGAAGATCAACCAGACAGCCTACGAGGCTATGATCAATTCCAAGACCATTCCTCGCACTGTAACTACTTCTGCCATAAGCAAAGTGCGCCCAGTGTGGGTCCCAAAGACTGCTGTGCACTCTATTGATGCTGCCAGCAAGACTCCTGCGCAGTCTGCCAACAAGACTCCTGCGCAGTCTGCCAGCAAGACTGCTGTGCAGTCCAAAGCTTCTGTCATCAAGCCTGCTGCACAATCTGTCTCTGCTACTGCTGTACAATCTGCTGTTGCCAGTATACAGAGTACTTCATATGCTGCCTCGGCTAAGTTCAAGACTCCTATGCCCCTGGCGCAATTGGCTGCCAATCTGTCTGCGCAGTCCAATGCTCCAACATCCAGAGTCCACCCTAAGCACTCTGTAGCAAGAACTCCTGATGCGCAAACCACAGTTTCTGTGGCCAAAACCAGTGAGCCATCCACTCATGCGCAAACTGCTCCTGCGCAATCCAAGAGTGACAGCCTTTTGGCTAAACTTTCTTCTTCTCATAATAAGGGGAAAGGCTCTGTTCCTCTTCCCAAACACACTGTTGTTCCTGTACAATCTACTGGGGGTAGTCCTTTGGCTATTCCTCTTTCTCTTCAAAACAAAGAAAAAGGTCCATTGGTCTTTTCTCAAACTTCCTTGTCCCATGACTTGGAAGACAACAGAGGAAAATGCTCTTTAGCTAACCCTTCATCACAAAACAAAGGAAAAGGCCCTTTGGTCTTTTCTCAATCTTCTTCAGTTTTTACTGTAGAAGATCAATCTGAACGTGCCTCTGCACCAATCAGTACTAAAACTCTTTCAACTAAGGATTCTTCTTTCCTTCATAACAAGAGAACTTATACTGACCAAAGAGGTATTCTGCCTACCCCGGTAGCAGAATTCCAAGACCTTCCAACTCTCAAAATATCCCGCTCAAGGCAGGGAAAACTGCTGGTGTCTTAAACAGAAACCCCTGGGGGTGAGTTTGCAGATTTAAGAACTTATCTTAACAGGCCTACTTCGGTGAAACGCAAACAACCAATGCCGAAGATCAAACATCAAAGACAAACTTCCAGGGCCAAAGATCCTGACACTTATGCTAATAAAGTGAGCACTTCCTTGTACACTTAAGGGACTAAACATTTGAAGAATCGGAATCATATTCCAAATATTATCAAAGAACAGATTCCTCAGAGTTTTTCTCGTCCTGCTGTTGTTTCCGATCTCCGAGAACATCTCAGGCAAAAGTGGGACAACGTCTCAATACCTCCAGTTCAACCATCTGATCATCATTGCAACCACAAAGTCATCATCCAATGTTGTTGTCAAACAACAAAACGATCTGTCTTCGATCGTTTGACTTTTGCAAAATCTGAACCTCTGTCAGAGGATGAAGAAGTGTTGTACGCTTCTGTCAACATGACTTCCCAAGACACTGGGAGTAGAAAGTGTTCCAAGCACGGCAAACCTCGCCGACCTAGCCGGCAGTATTTGGATTTACTTCAAGAATCTTCTGAGGGAGTATTTCGACATACCCGTTTCCGAAGCCGAGATACAATCGGTCAAGGGAATCTTCCTCAAAACCCTTCGAGTTATCTTCCTACTTCTCAGTTAGGAGACGATTCTTTCTCCGACTATGATGCATACAGCGAAAGTTCTGAACAGACAGTGTCCTCCACTGTACCAAGAGAAGTGACAGCTTATGTTGTCAATGAAGATCTAGATGCTTCAACTTCTGCAAATCAAGAACAGTAAATTGCTGCACTTGAAGACAAACTGAAGACCATGGCTGAAATGGTTGCCAGTATGCATTCTATCATTGTGGCACAACATGCCACACCACCGACTGTACCTGCTGCAAGTCCTGAAATCATAGCATCTTCGGTACCTGTCAATGCAGGGCTGGGGGTAGTTTCTCCTCAAATGCCTCCTGTACAAGTGCAAGTTCAAACTACACCCAGTCAGTCAGGGGCTGGGGGTAGTGCTTATAATGTTGTTCCTCCTCCTACCACTCTGACTCAACCGGCTCCTTCTTCATCATTAGAGGACGCCAATGAAGCTGTCAAACTCTTGCGAACTCAATTTGAAGCTTTCAAAGAGAAAGACAACTTGCAAAGGTTGGGGATCAAGTAACCCTATCCAGTTAAATGGAAGGAAGTCCCGTTCCTGCCAAAGTACAAGATCCCAATGATTTCTTTGTTTGATGGAAGTACCTCACCAAGCCAATTCATCAATCATTTCGAGGTAATGACCGTTCAACTCCAGCCAAATGACGCTCTTTTTACCAGAGTGTTCGTCGGTTGTTTAGCCGGCGTAGCATACGACTGGTATAGAAGTTTGCCCGATGGTTGTATCACTTCCTTCTTAGGTCTCAAGCAAATCTTCCTAGAACGGTTCTATGAGGGATTCAACGACATGACTATGTCGGCTCTCAATAAAATCAAACAGAGACAAAATGAAACTGCTGAGAGTTTTATCGAACGGTTCCGCCGAGAAGCCTTGAAGATGCCTCCAGAAACTCCTGCTGCTGTTACTATTGATACTTGTAAGGCAAATCTTTTGCCTATTATCAGTATGTGGATAGGATCTACTCAGTTTCAAGATTGGCCCTCATTCATTGTCAACGCTAAAGCTGCTGAAATGAGTGCCAAAAAGTTTAAACAATTGGGGGTACAAATGTCTAACCCTGATCGAGATGAACATCAGACATCAGGTGGTGGCAATCTCCAGAACAACCGCAAAGCAAAAGAGACTTTGAAAATCAATCTGAACAAGAATAAAGAGTCTCTAGCTGTTAATGTAGCTCAACCTACATCCGTTTCCACTCCTTCGGCACCGCAACCGAAGGAACCTCGTCCGAAAGTAGAATATTTCTTCGACGAGAATGACACTGCAAGTATGTTCGATTGTTTACTCAAAAGCAACAAGATCCAGCTTCCAGACCCAAAGAAACCTGATGAAGTCGGTAAGACCGATCATCCTAAGTATTGTGTCTACCACCGATTCATTGGACATCCTACTCGAGCATGCTACGTGCTTAAGGGCAAAATTCAAGAGCTTGTCAATGCTGGTGTAGTCACTCTACAGCAAGATGAGAAGACTGTTACCGCCAACATGGTCTCGGTCCAGTTCGGTAACTTCCCTCCGCAGATGATTTAGCATGGTGTCATTCCTATTCCAAAGGCTACTCTCGAGATTAAAAATCTACCGCCTCCACCAAATGAAGGTCTCGTCCCATTGTCTCTTAATAATGGTAAGGTTATGTGGATTCATCCCAATCTTGCTCCAGTATTTGAGGTTACCTCTTCTTCTAAGAAGAAAGGTCGTTCTAAAGGCAAGACAAAGATTTGCAACATGGTGTCTTTTGACCCCATAGTTGATGAAGAAATCCTATTGGGCACCAGATCAGGAAAAGCCTACTTGAAAGACTACCCTGAAACTCAAGAGAATCCTGCCTCTTCTTCTGAGCCTGCTCCAGCACAACCTGCTTCTATTGAAGAAATTCCTTCTACATCCTCACTGGTTGTAGTACCCATTCCTCCCAAACCAGTGGCTACTGATAAAGGCAAGCAACAAGTCCGCTTTGATAAACCTTTGAAGAAATCATCTCCTACTGGGCTTGAAAAGCCTTATAATTTTAATATATTGGCTCAACTAGCCAATACACCAGCAAGGCTGTCTATCTTTGAACTCTTGTGTCTTTCCAGAGAGACGCAAGAAACTCTAAGTGAAGCTCTCATGCAAGCTGAGACTTGTCTAGCCCTTCTCAAGAAGCCGGAAGCAAAGCCTGTCTCTTGTCTCCATTGTCATAGTGTTCTGGAGTTGATTCCGAACATTACTTTCACACAAGATGATATGTTGCTAGAAGACAAAAGACATGATCGTCCTCTCTACTATACAGGATATGTCGATTCGATAAAAGTTGATCGTATCCTGATAGATCCAGGGTCTGCTCTTAACATTATGCCAAAGACAATGCTCGATGCTTTGAAAATCCCTGTGCATAGCCTTTCCAGTACAATCACCACCATCTTTGGATTCAATCAAGGAAGAAGTGAACCTTTGGGTAAGATTTGCTTAAAACTCCAAATAGGCAATCTTCGTACAAAGGTAACCTTTTATATCATCGACAATCATGGTTGTTCTTATAATGCTCTTCTGGGAAGACCCTTCCTCCATGAACACAATGTTGTTCCATCGACTCTTCATCAATGCTTTAAATATATTGATGACAAAGGGCAAGTTCACAAGAAAGTTGCAGACCTTTATCCTTTCAAGGGTGTCGAAGCATACTGCAACGATGCTCGTATGTACAAGGATGAATTCATGAAGGTTGTGTTAGCCTTAGACACCGAAGAAGAACAAGAAGCAGTACCCAATGACACTCTCATCATACCTGTCAAAGGGCGTGTTTCTCATCCTCAATCTTCTAAACCACTGGCTATTCACTTGCCAGTCCAAAAGAAATCATTTGATGCTGATCAAAATCAAAGGGAGCTCACCTCTTCTGAGCCACTTGTTATCGACTTACGTCGTAACAAGGACAAAAAGCAGCTCACTCCTTCCGAGCCACTTGTTGTTGATATAACTCACAACAAGGAAAAAAGGGAGCTCACCTCCTCTGAGCCACTTGTTATCGACCTCCATCGTAACAAGCCACCTCCACATTCTTCTTCTCCCCCTCCTATAATCAATCTGACCAAGCATGCTAAGGCTAAAGGTCCTGCTGTAAATACGAATGTACAAATCAATGAAAAAGTGTCTACTTTCCAGTATACTGATGTTATTTATCATACTAAATGCTATTTGGATATGTTAGATAGCTTCAAATCATTTACGATGGGAGTTGTACAATCTCTTCAAACAGAAGTCTCATTTAAAGATCCAGATGACTCTTATCGTATTGTCCCTGCTCGTAAGAAAGGCGAACGTCCAATACTTTTTAGTAAAGGACCGGAACAAAAATTCAGTTATACGGATGATAGCAAAGTTAACGACACAGAACATCTTCAACTCCGTCGTTACAGTCAGCAATCCAAAGATATCATCCGAAAAATGGACTATGACTTCAAAAGTGGTCTCAATTACGGTAAAGGTAGAAAAACTCCTATTCGTACGACTGTTCCGAAAGGAAAGTCAGAGATGTACTACAGCAGGACTAAGAAAGGTCTCGGATATGCTTCTCCTCCAATTTTATCCCCAACAATCTCCGACTCCGACAGTAAAGAACATTCTAATTCTTTCGATTCCAGATCATAGGATTCTGACACTAGCATTGGTGAAGTCCATCGTGTGATCGTATCCTCTAACATGGTTTTCGCTGAACTTCCGGAAGGCTATGATGAGGATGTTGAAGAAAATTCTGAAACAGATCCATGGGTTCAACAGATGGATAATCAGTGGGTACTCCAATTTGAACAAAGAGAACCTCCTACTGAAGATCAATTAGTTCAAATTGATGTAGGAGAAAGCGGGTCACCTCGTCCGATCTTCATTAGCAAGAATCTTCCAGAAGCAGATAAACAAGAGTTGATTCTTCTTATTAAAGAATACATTGATGTCTTTGCTTGGAGTTATGAAGACATGCCAGGTTTAGATCCCAAAATTGCTACGCACAAACTGAACATTCTGCCTAATGCTAAGCCTGTCAAACAGCAGCAACGGCAATTCAAGCCTGAAATGATGGACGCAATTGATGATGAAGTCAAGAAGCTAATTGCTTGTGGCTTTATTCGAGAAGAACAACATCCTGATTGGGTAGCCAACGTTGTTCCAGTCCTGAAGAAAACCGACAAGGTTCGAGTCTGTATCGACTTTCGGGATCTTAATGAAGCATGTCCGAAAGATGAATTTCCTCTCCCTATTACGGACGTCATGATTGACAATACCTGTGGGTTCGAGCGAATATCTTTTATGGATGGATTCTCTGGATACAATCAGATCAAGATGAATCCCGAAGATGAAAAACACACATCTTTTCGCACTCCTCGGGGAGTCTATTGCTACACAGTAATGTCATTTGGTCTCAAGAATGCTGGTACAACTTACCAACGGGCTATGAGTACCATTTTCAGAGAACATCTTCGTAAAACAGTCGAATGTTATGTTGACGATATAGCCGTCAAAAGTCGTCTGAAAGAAGATCACATTCAAGATTTGAGAACTATCTTCAATCTTATGCGCCAACATCAGCTCAAGATGAATCCCACCAAATCGTTCTTCGGTGTCTCTAGTGGTAAATTTCTCGGCTTCGTCATTACCTCTAAGGGTATACACGTGGATTCCGAGAAGATCAAAGCCATTCAAGAGATGCGTCCTCCACGCAACCTAAAAGAGCTATGAGGATTCTAAGGTCGACTTACATACATCAGGAGATTCATTTCGAACTTGTCTGGACGCTGCAGACCATTCACTCAACTAATGAAGAAGGGTGTATCTTTTATTTGGACTGAAAAATGTCAACAAGCATTCGACGACATCAAAAGATATCTTATGAATCCACCGGTCTTGGTGCCACCAATCTCTGGTATTCTGTTCTTAATGTACGTCCGTGCTATGGATCATTCATTGGGTGCTTTACTTGCCCAAAAGAATAAAGAAGGTCATGAACAGGCCATCTATTATCTCAGTCGTACTATGATTGGTGCTGAACATCGTTATAGTCCGGTCGAGAAAGAATGCCTAGCTCTTATGTTCGTTGTGTAGAAGACGAGGCATTACATCATTGGACAAACTATTCATGTCATATCCCGAGTTAATCCTCTTCGGGTACTCATGAAAAAGCCCAGTACACTTAATTCTCGGCTGGCCACATGGGCAATCCTGCTAGCTCAATATGACATGGTGTATGTTCCACAAAAGTCTGTCAAAGGCCAAGCACTCGCAGATTTCTTGGCGGCTCATCCCGTACCAGAAACTTCCAAGCTTTACGATGAAATTCCGGACGAGACGCTGGAAGTTAACCTGATCTCTGAAGAATTTCCAACCTGGCGTCTATTCTTCGATGGTGCATCCAGAATTGGGCCAAATGGTACCATTGTAGCAGGAGTCGGAGTTGTTCTTGTTTCTCCAGATGGATTGACCATCCAAAGAGCTTACTCTCTAGATAAACCCTGCTCCAACAATATAACGGAGTACAATGCTCTACTCATCGGCCTTCAGTTAGCCAAACAACTGAACGTTGAATATCTCGAAGTCTACGGTGATTCTAAGCTGGTTGTCAACCAGGTTAGAGGAACCTATGAAGTCCGTCATCAAGATCTGGTGCCTTATCATGAAGCAGCAATCAACATAGCTACATCATTCAAAGCTTTCTTCATCGACTATGTTCGACGAGCTTGCAATACCGAAGCGGATGCCTTGGCCAATCTTGCAGCTGTCTTAGCCATCCCTATCAAAAGACAACAAGTGGTGGTTATTTCCAACCGAGAATTATTCTGCATTGAAAATAATCGTAATATTGAGTTCAGTAATTTTACCGAAACCAATGTTATTGATGAAGATTGGAGAACTCCTTTCATTGACTTTATGGTTCATGACATACTCCCTGAAGATCCTAAGGAGGCTACAAGTGTTCGACGACGATCTCTCCGATTCTACTACAATCAAACCACCAAGACTCTTTATCGGCGAACTTATGACGGTCTTCTCTTACGCTGTCTCGCTGGTGACGAAGCAAAGCAAGTTTTGCGTGAAGCTCACGACGGTGTCTGTGGAGCACATCAATCCAGTCCTAAACTACAGGATCGCATTCGACGGATGGGTTACTACTGGCCCTCTATGGTATCAGATGCCATCGAATATGCAAGGAAATGTCATGCTTGTCAAATACATGCAGATTTCATTCATCAACCATCGAAATTCCTTCATCCGACTGCTGCTTCCTGGCCTTTCGAAGCTTGGGGCATAGATGTCATAGGTCCTATCAATCCTCCTTCTTCTAGAGGACATCGGTTCATACTAGCAATAACGGACTACTTCTCCAAGTGGGCTGAAGCTATACCTCTGGCTGAAGTCAAGACTAGTAGCGTTATCAACTTTGTCAAACACCATGTCATCTACAGATTTGGTGTACCTCGAAGAATCATTCATGACAATGGACCTCAATTCATCAACCAGAAATTTACCAGATTCTGTGATGATCACCGGATTGACAACGTCGCCTCGACAGCCTACAATCCTGCTGCTAATGGTTTGGCTGAAGCCTTTAACAAAACCATCATCAAACTCCTCAAGAAGTTTGTATCTACTAACAAACGAAACTGGAGCGAGAAGCTTGGTGAATGTCTTTGGGCCTATCGAACTACGGTCCGTAATCCTACAGGCTTTACACCTTTCTCTTTGGTGTATGGCTGTGAAGCTGTTCTTCCTCTGGAACTTCAAATTCCTTCTTTAAGGATTGCCATTGCTAACGAGCTCACTACAGAGAATAACGATCTTCTTCGACTTCAAGAGTTGGAAGCACTTGATGAGAAGCGGTTAATGGCTCAACATCATATTGAGTTATACCAAGCTCGTATCTCTAAGACTTTCAATCGCAAAGTTAAGGTCAGAACCTTTCAACAAGGGGAACTTGTTCTAACGGTCAGACGTCCTATGACTATGACTCATATGAGCAAAGGCAAATTCGACGCAAAGTGGGAAGGTCCCTACGTTGTGAGCAAAGTCTTCTCAAATGGAGCTTATCAACTTTCAGAATTGGATGGACGAGTTGCAATGATGCCTATTAATGGCAAGTTCCTTAAGAAGTATTATGTATGAATGTAAATGCTTGTAAATTATGAGACAAGTTCAAGATCATAAATAAATTTAAATTTTATTTTATCATGAATGATAGTATATGATATTAAGGAAGGTCACTATCATCCTTCTCTATATTTGGATGCGGACCGCTGCCGTCCTTCTCGAAAATATGATCAGCAAAAGAGCCGAGAACCTCCTTGCTGGAACCCACCAGGAACTTGCAAGCAGCCATCCTCATGGCTTCTTCTTCTTCAGTCCTTTATGGTTCAAGCAAAAAGTCCAGGATGTCTCACGGTGGCTTGGGTACAGACGAACCTCTGCCTTCTTCTCCCTCCTTTGGCTGAACTGGATCAGCAGGACGTTCTTCAGTGCCCGTTTCAACCTTCGGGGCGAGTTCAGCCTTCTTGGATCCTTCTCCAGACGACATTTTTTATGTTGAAAGGTGGAAGTGCTCATTCCTGTCAAATTTTTGTTATATTTATAGGCAGAAGTTCCTCAAACAACGAAACGACACATTCATCCGATGGTTCATCCATTCATTCGACGGTTCGCCCGTTCATTATCACTTGACGGTTCATCCGTTCATTTATTACCACCCGACGGTTCATCCGTTTACTTTTTATTACCTGACGGTTCATCCGTTCATTACATTTATCCGATGGTTCATCCATTCATTCGACGGTTCGCCCGTTCATTATCACTTGACGGTCCACCCGTTCATTCACCTGACGGTTCATCCGTTCGTTCATCATCACTTGACGGTTCATCCGTTTATTATCATACATTTTGACGGTTTGTCCGTTCATTCTATCATTAGACGGTTTACCCGTTCATCCTGACGATTTACTTCGTTTATACCTTTTTGACGATTCATTTTTGTTCATCATCCATATCAGCAACTTGTCATTTTCGATTAAGTTGTCAATTGAAATAATAATATTTAATATATTCTGCCACGTCCATATTATCTCTGAGCAGATATAATGAATATAATTATTTTCTACAAAATTATCAAGAAAAATATCATGTCTTGCACCTCTGAATATTATTTTCTATCTCTATTATTTATATCTGAACAAGATATGCAACAAATAATGGAGCCACAGCAAAATGTCTTTTATTAACCAAAATATGAGGCATTACAAAAGCACATGTACTACAAAAAAGACATAAAGGTACAAAATGTTCCACTAAGATGGAGGTATTATCATGTTGTCAATCTGCTGCTTCAGAGTCTACAGTCGTTCCTCACGAGTGGACATCACCCTCCTTCTGGCTTCTTCCATTCTGGTTTCTTCATTGAAAACGGGCATGGTCACTGTTCGATGTGTAATCTCGGCACCATGAGTCGCCATGTACTCATCCCTCTCCTGAGTCAAAGCATTGAATTGTTCGATTGCAACTTGATGATCAGTAATTTCATCTTCTAACTCCTTCTGGAGACGAGCAATCTCTGCCCTCAGCTCATCAGCTCTCCTCTCTTTTCTCTCAGCCATCAAGGTTACTGATTCCAGTTTGGAGTTATATTCAGCAGATTTTGTGGAATAAGCCTCCAAGAGATTCTGAAGATTCACCCTTTCAATATCAGCTGCCTGGGCCATTCGTTCGAACTCTGCCTGCACTAGAGACTCTATTTCCTCTTTGATGAGCTCCTTATAATTCTTTATGGAGATTTCCAACTCATTCAGTATATGATCGAGGAGAGTGGCCTGAGCTTCGTCACCTTGCTCCCTTATAGCCCTCACTAAGAGAGAAGTCAGATTTCTAACCATGAAAAAATCAGCACCCTCTTTGTCCATCATCTTATGAACTAGAGGTCCCAAGGACTCAAAGAAGCATCTGGTGAACGATTGGATGACTTGCTGGTTAATTGCCAGAGTACCAGGAGTCGCAACTACTCCTGTTAAGGACGAGGCAGCAGGATCTCGCGTCTGAATAGCATGTTCTTTGAATAAAGGAGCCAAAGTGGAGCTAGTCGCCCCTCCTGGTTGTTCTTCTGCAATAGTAAAGATTGTTATTTTGCCTGTCGTTTGCTAAATGACCAAGAAGATCAAAAATGAAAACAGTTTTACCTTGGTTCAATCCAGCAATGAGCCTATCCTCTGGCTGAGCAGAAGTAGCTTCAGCCACAACAGCTTGGCTACTGCCCGCTTCAGAGCCACAAGATAAGTGATGACTGCTACTAGCAATCACCGTCGTTACAGGCACTATGGCTAGGCACGTCGGAGGTGCTAGAAGAGTCTCAATATCTACAGGAAAAACAAATGTTAGCTATCAATCTATTTAAAAGGAGATTGCTAATTTCATTCTATACCTTGAAGATCAGTGGCGAGAGTTTCCTCTGGGGCTGCTCCTTTATCTGCTGCAGTCTCTGGAGATGCCTCTACCTTAACATCCTTTTTAGGATCTAAGGTATCATCAGCAACATTTAGAGACATACGCTCTTCGTTATCCCTGTCGGGATCTTGTATATCTTCATTCTCAGATGAAGAGCTCTCTTCATCTTCACCTTCTTCTGGTGCACTCCCGCTAGTAGTTAGAGCTTGGTCAATATAGTCTTCCAGCGGGCTGTAAAAGCAATCTTCTAGAGCCGCAATCACTTCGCGATCCTCCTCTTCGCGAAGGGTTCTAGGAGTAGGAGGAAGTTGAGCCGTCTCCACAGCAGGCAGAGGAAATCGGGCTGCATCATGTTCTTCTTCTATAATCTTGTCTTTGGGCTCGTCGGCCTCATTTTTCTGGTTCATCTCTTTCCTTTGCTCGAACTCCTCTCTTTGTTCTGGACTGTGAGTTATATGACCAGAATCAGGGATGGGAGTGGGAGATGACATTGTAATTCCTGCTGCAGCGTCTGCCACTACTGAAGACAGGATTTGTTTGGAAGAAGAGTCTATTAAATGTCCTCTGCGGACCAATCTTTTTCTTCTGTGTAGAGGTCTTTCAGGACTCTCTACATTTATTGGCTCGACTTGTCTTTGTACAGAGGTCAGTGTGGTAGCTTCTCCTTGAATTGTCCCGGCCAGTTGCCGAGATTGAGACCTAGTGGTGATCTTTTCCGAGGAATGATCTAATATCAATTTCTTCTTTACTGCCGGAGCAGGAGGCTCCTCTCTTCTCCTCTTCTTGGCTGGAGATCTACCCACTTTCAAAGAAACACGCAGTGGCGCGTTAACCTCTTGAGGGAACATAATGTCCCTTGAAGCTTCCAAGGGTACATCTACTGGCTCATGCACCTCATCATTTCCTGGGAGTGACAAGTTGATTCTTCCCTTCTTCAATCTTGTTGAAGACGTGAAGCTATCTGCGAGATTAAAATTCTCAGCAAAGGTGTTCGCAGATGTATAGAATACTGAGTATGTAAATAGCATCTGAGGGCCATGATTGCTATTTGCTGGCATTGAGAACGTGACTTTCGTATCTCGAGCATTATAATAAGCCCAAGCTCGGGCCCCATCTATCAAAAAACCCTTTCCTTGAAGGCACGTGATGGCATTTCCTACATAGAATTGATCGTACCCGAACTGTCGAGCAAATCGGCTGGGGAGATATGGCTCTAAATAACATTCTTCTTCAAACCGGTACACCAAATGAGACGGTCGAATTGTCTTCAACCATTCAAAAGCTGCACGGCTCAAAGGTTGCATCTTCGAGTCAACCATATTTGTCGGCATTTGTTCATATCCAGCAGGGAGAGGAGCGCAACAAAAGTTCCATCCTCTGTTCAGATTCAGAGCATATCTATATTCGCTCAAAGAAGTGTACTTCCACTTACCATGGGAATATCTCCGCAAAAATCTGCCGTCGACCGGTCCCATGTCGGGGTCCATCAAAGTAGGATGGTGAAGAAGCAACCATCCAAATAGATATGTATACGGTAATTCCAACCGAGGAAATTCTTTTTCACCTTTAGATTTCAGCATCAGATCGACGTACAGACGAAGACCGACATTCAACTTACAAGTCATCGCTGACAAAAGATCCATCTTATAGCCGAAGACTAATCTAACGGCGGCAAAAAGAACACCGCGATGGAAGCGGTCTACTGCACTGGATCCTGGGACTACAAACCGACGGAGCCAATATGTCAGAAACCCCGCCAGTTGGGCTTCTTTTGACATGGGTCTATATCCCATTCTTAAGTAACTTTCAAGAGTGTCTCCTTTCTTTAAAGGAGGACATTGATGATCATCCTTCATTTCTTTATCAAAATTGCCACTTCCTTCCATCAACTTCATCACTTCCGTGTTGCTCAATGGCTTAAAGAAATCAGGATAACATCTGTCATGTTCCTTAGTCTTCTTCTCTTCGATATGATTAAGGAACAGATAAGGCAGCCATTTCGTCGAGTAACAAGTATTGGGTATGCCACTTTTGTAATATAAAGAGCAGATCTTATAATGACATAGCAGTTCTTCAAAGACTACTACCATAGCTACATTCTTCTTTCTAAGTTTGTCCAACTCATCATTAGTTGGAACAAATTCTTCATATGGAGCATCCCCCATCGGCAAGTAAGAGATGAACTGCATCTCATGAAGTACAAACCCTATCTCTCCACCAGGGGTCATGAAAATCCCTGTTCTATAATTGTATCTTTCTGCTAAAGCTAAGAACAGTTGCGAGTTAGGGGCAAAACCATAAACAGTGGCATGCACTGCTTGGTACAAGTTGATTTGCTGAAGTTTGTTTTCAAACTTGGTCAGAATCCAGTTTGCTATGCAGTTCCATCTCTTAAAATCCAGATTCACTAATCCAGTTAATCTGATGTCCTGCTCAGGATACCTTCCTTCGACTTTCGCAAATTCATTTGCAAATATTGGAGTTCTGACAGGCAATAGCAAAGAAGAATTCTCCGGCGGAATGCAACCGGGTCTCAAACCTCTTAACAAGACACTGTACCGTTCTGAAGAACTGTAGAACATGTCCTTCTTATTCGGCCCCTTCTTCACAAAAATCTTTTCTGCACGGGCGTCTTGGAAAGGTGTAAGATTCTATTCCATCTTCCTCGGATAGCTCGCATGAGCATACCGGGATAAGGGAGACAACGGGAAATATCTGGTATCGAGAGTATCATATCTTCCTGATGGACAATTCTTTCTTCCATCCTTGGTCTCGGTTGAGAACTTTTCTCAAAAGCTTCGTCGAACAAGAATAATGGCTTCTTGTGTATGACAACGTCTGCTGATTCCAGAGGTTGTCCATTTATTAAACATTGCAGTGTCTCATTATCTTGGGATATCAAAATAGCCTGACGGAAGGTTGGCAGATCAAATTGAGGATAGTGCACATGAGATAAGTCCTCTTTGTATTCTGACTCTGAAAGAGTTCCTATAAAATCCTCATATCCGGGATCTTCCCTAATATTAACTGCATCAGACAGAGAAAATAAAAATTCAGTACAAGTCAAGTCAAAAATGTGTCATTTAGACTGCGCAATCAGATTGCGCAAATATCAGATTGCACAATAATCTGATTGCGCAAACAAACAGTCATCAGTTTGCGCTGGCAGTCCCGCGCAAATCAACAAATTGTGCTGACTTTTGCCAGCACAGTTCAACCGATTGCGCAGAGAGTCGTCTTTCATAAAAATGAAGAACGAACTGATTTGTGCAACCAGAACCCTAAAAAGGGTGGCGCAGTATGATCACATCTCTAAAAAGAGATGGATTCTGAAGGAACAGTGAAATCAAAACTCTAAAAAGAGTTTTTGATTAGGTCATCTACCTTGCAGCGCTGGATGAGCGGATTCGTGACGAGTGTTACCCTCATTTTCCGTATTTTCCGTATTTCGTATTTATACTCGTATCTGGATTTTTTGAATGTATATTTTATTTTTCTCAACTTGTGGAATTTCGGTATTTTTCGTATTTTGGGTTTTGATATGGCTCGGTTTTAATTGGTTTGGGTTAGTTTGGTTTGGTTTAATGTGTATTAGAACACCTTAGCCTATACTCTACCCTCAACACACCATATCCCACCCTCATTAAAACTATACCAACACTCTCTCTCTCTTCATTACTTCCTCCATTAATTTCTTCTTCTTCTTCCTCCACACCACTCTCCACACCCCTTAGGCAAGTGCAACTTGCTTCCACAAGAGAGCCCACTTTATTGTTCCATTAGCTTCTCCTCATGTTTCTAAGACACATTAGAACTTGTCATTTTCCATTTTGAGGCTTTAAATTTTGTAGATCTAGAAATTAGTTATTTTCGGATTTGGTGGTTTTGATCTATCAAACTTCTTTGTTTTCAAGTTTTGATGGTTCCATATTGTATAAAATTTTCTTCTACCCAATTTTGACCTTTGAAAAGTTGGATTTGGACTTGTTTTGACCAAGTTATGAACTTTTGAAGCTTTGGGTTCAACTATAGAGTTCTTGCAGGTTTGGAGAAGACAGTGAGCAGTGTGCAGAGCTTTTTAGCTTACGCCACTGAGCTGCACGCGCTCTTTAGCGCAGCGTACGCAGACTTGGGTACGCTTCCTGTTAGAAGCGTGTCTCTTGCGTACGCTTCCTGTTGGAAGCGTATGTCTTGCGTATGCTTCCTGTTGGAAGCGTATGTCTTGCGTGCCCTGGCCTGAGCGTACGCAGACTTGAGCATGCCCTGGCCTGAGCGTACGCAGACTTGAGCGTGCCCTGGCCTGAGCGTACGCATGCCCTGAGCGTACGCTGTCTTAAGCGTACGCATGACCCTTGCGTACGCTGTCCTGAGCGTACGCTACCCCTTGCTCCCTCCCCCCTTGGGTGCTTTATGTCCCATATTCCCCTTTTATGAATTTGCATCCATTTTATATCCTTACGCCTTTGATGTAAACTTGACATGAACCCGATGTGATCATGACATTATTTATGAATGTTAATCGGAACAAGACTTAGTGATGGAACTGCACGATTAGTGACCCGCCGTGGTGCACTCTTGACAATTAATTTGACATGATAATTCTTAATGGTGGTCCATTGTGACGCACCCTTGCCTTGATAAGTAATCTTGATAAGTAACATGACATGATGGTGACCCGTCGTGGTGCACCCTTGACCAGTAATCTTGACATGATAACCTTGATACGCTGTTGCGACGGCTAACTTGACATGCTAAGTGAATTCTTGACACCGTGGGTGATTGTATCGAATATGCCTGTGTAAGCAACCAGTCTTGTCTCGTATCATGTCTAGAACATGTATCCCTGGTTACCACGGTCAGGGATTCATACCGAATCTGACTAGGTTAATGACTAGATTGATCAAGTAGAGCATATAGAGAGGTAATCCGGCTACAAGCAATCCCGTTATCTGGGCGCCTTCCTTGATAGATTTGTAGCCTGCCGACGAGTATGGCACATTTCCAGCTCACTGCTATGTGGGGCACTACATGAAACGATTACTATGCACACCATCATGTGTTTCATCCAAATCACCTAACAAGGCATGATAACTCTAAGCTTGAACCTTGCGTCTGGATAACCTGGATAGTCTGCAGGGCTTGTGGCCGTAGGCATACCTCATTGCATCTTGCTAGTAACTAAGCTTGTGATAACCCTAGTTAGTTAAGTATCAAGCCGTACTCTTTGCTTGGCCGTGAATGATGGATGGAGTCCTATCTTGTCTAGTCTTGCCTAGATCTAGTGCATGGATATCTCCGGACATGCTTGTTTATGCTTTACTTTATCGATAATTGGTTCGAGGCTAAGTTCTGTTCAGGTGAAGGGTTACAATCCCGGTCCTTGTTTGGTTTACGGGTTGTAACTTGGTTACCGGAATAGTCCCTTAGTTATCTTATCGTTTATCATCCTGCTTTCTTTAACTCATGTCTTATGTTATTTCACCTATGATTTATGTGCTGACATGCTGGTTTTAGTTCTTAAGTGAAGCCTCCTTTGTGGCACTTGCTCTTTCTGGGGTCTGACCCAGCTGGTTTTGTATGGCCAGATTTTGGAGCAGCTACTGAGGATCTCCCAACCTTCCTGCCAGATGGTGAACACTAGAAGGAATCCCGGCAACGAGTGGGTTTTATTTTGCTCTCCCACTTCCTTGTAAAAATATTCTTTTGAGGCGTTTAGCCGTCGAGCAAGTGTTAGCTCGTTTGCAACTTTACTTACTGTCTGCCTACGGGCTGTAGCCTGATTGACGAATCCTAGGGTTGATCATGTATGACTTAAACTCTTGCTAGCCTTCGTATTTTGTATGACTAGTTTCATGATCATCTGAATATGTAATGTATGGGATGCCTTACTTTGTATGTCTGATGATCTACCATCTTGTTATATGTACTCGCTTACTGGAGATTGAGACACTAGGCTTGTTATTGACCTTAAGAGACTGATGGCTTGTAGTAAACCCTCATGCATCTAGACAGCCGTGACCGTATTACGAGGTGAGAATCACTTCAATGTACGTAGTTGGCTGTGTCTGTCCCCCGCTATCCAGTATTCTGGTTCTGGGGCGTGACACGGTTTAAGTGGTGGCCCATGTAGGTCTTGTAGATCAAGATGTGTGAGGGTTTTACCGGATAGATGTCTCAATCAGCACTCGTCCTTGATCTCTACTCGTGCCTTCTGATCTTTCAGAATCCTTGACCTGATCACATGTTTATATCCTCGATCTATCATGGTCCTTTCTTATTGTTCCCTATGTCGTTTCCTTCAGCGGCATTGTTTCTGGTCCTACCGATTAGCAAGGTGGAGCACCACCAGTAGACCAGCAGCAACCTGGAGACCAAGCCCAGCACTCTGGAATGGCCTCCCGAGTCATGCATTTTGGGGACCCCGAGCCCCCAGTTCAGCCAGTCCAGCCTGCAGAGCCTGACGATGGCACCTTGGTGGGTCTCATCTGAACATTGCTTGCGTCTCAAGATCGTCGGGGCGATGCCCTGCACCAGGCAGTACAGGATGCCATAGGCCGTGTTGGTTATCAAGGGAACAGTGCGGCTAGCAGTTTCAAGTGCCTCAACCCTCCCTTCTTTGATGGGAGTGAAGATGCTATTGCAGCTGATGCGTGGCTCCAGGACATTGAGATTATCTTAGATGCAGCCAAGACTCTAGAAGGAGAGAAGGTAGCTGTGGTGCGCCTACAGTTATTGGACCTAGCCCGCACCTGGTGGGCGATGATAGCAGTTGGTTTGGCAATGCCTTTTCCGTGGGCGGTATTCAGTGACAAGTTTCAGATCAAGTACTTCGATGCTGTGGCTCGGCATGACTTACAGACGAAATTCACCAATCTTAGGCAGATGAGCAGGACGGTCGATGGATATGCGGCCGAGTTTTCAAGACTGAGTCGGTTTGCTCCCACTTTGGTGGCAACCGAGTTTGATCGAGCGCAGCGGTTCCAGCAGGGACTCCACCTAGAGATCATTCTAGCGGTAGAGCAGTTTGAGCATCAGACCTTTGATGCTGTTTTGCGGGCAGCTAAGAGGCATGAGTATACCTCGTAGAGAATTATAGACAGAACTGGAGGACGGAAGCGGTCCCATGGTCATATGATCCAGTCTTCAGCCCCAGCCCCCGCAGCTAGGGCCTTGACCATTGGAGCTCCAAGGAGGGCAACATCAGTTACGTCGGTTCAGCATTCGACTTCGACGTATCCTCAGCAGCAGAAGCGGAGGCAGTCTTCCACAATGGGCTGCACTCATTGTGGGAAGCCAGGGCATGTAGTGTCAGAATGTCGCCGAGCACAAGGATTGTGTTTGGCTTGTGGGGCACCAGATCACATGATAGGATCCTGCCCACAGAGAGCCGGTTCATCCTCATCGGCCTAGACTAGTCCCTCAGTGAGGGGACCAGCACCAGTGCAGCAGCAGCAGTATCAGCCTCCGAGGCCATTGCCGCCTCAGGCTCAGGCATTCCAGCAGCAGCGACCGTAACAGTATGCCCAGGTCCAAGCTCAGGTTCAGAACCGCCAGAGAGGTTTCCAGCAGAGGGGACCAACACCCAGAGGGCACGGTCAAGCGATGGCTTTGACCGTAGAGGAGGAGTTGGCATCAGGTGAGGTGGTGGCAGGTACCATTCTCGTCAACTCTTTTCCTGCATCAGTATTATTTGATTCAGGTGCATCGCATTCATTTATATCTGCATGATTCGCGACACGGATAGGACTGGAGCCCGAGTCATTATCAGTAAGGCTCAATATACTTACTGGTAACGGACTTGTGGGTGTAGATAGGGTGTGTTCCTCGTGTCAGATCGTAGTTAGCGGTAGAGAGTTTCCCGCTAGGTTGATAGAGTTCCCGATGGCCGATTATGATGTAGTCCTGGGAATGGATTGGTTGAGGGACCAGTATGCTAGGATAGATTGCCATGTCGGCAAGATTATTTTTAGTGTTTCCGGTGAGCCAGAGTTTTATTTTCTCGAGGCAGAGTAGAACCTTCTTCCCCAGCATTACGAATGGCTGTAGCAGCAGCAGTTCAGTTTTCCAGAGTTGTAGAAGAGTTTCCTGATGTATTTCCCGAAGAGCTTCCAGGCATGCCCCCAGAGAGAGAGAGATAGAGTTCACTATCGACTTGATTCCAGGGACGGCACCAGTGTCAAAGAGAGTCTATAGGATGGCACCATCAGAGTTGGAGGTCCTGTACAAGATGATTGAAGAACTTAGAACCAAGGGATTCATTCATGCTAGCGGATCACCTTGGAGAGCTCCGATGCTTCTTGTGAAGAAAAAGGATGGTACGTCAAGATTATGTGTTGATTATCGTACCTTGAACTTTGTAACCATTAAGAACAGATATCCTTTACCAAGGATAGATGATTTATTTGATCAGCTCAGGGGAGCGGCAGTATTCTCGAAGATTGACTTGCGGTCAGGGTACCATCAGATCAGAGTCAGAGAGCAGGACATCCCGAAGACAGCATTCAGATCTAGGTATGGACATTGGGAGTTCCTTGTTATGCCATTTGGAGCGACCAATGCGCCGGCCGTATTCATGGACCTCATGAATCGTATCTTCATGCCCTATTTGGACCAGTTCGTGATAGTGTTCATAGACGACATCTTAGTCTATAGCGAGAACGAGGCAGAGCATGAGCAGCATCTTCGTGTAGTTCTTCAGATTCTCAGGAAGCACCAGTTGTACGCGAAGTTTAGTAAGTACGAGTTTTGGTTGGATCGTATCTCGTACTTGGGTCATATCATCACCAGAGGTGGAGTGGAAGTTGATCCCCAGAAGATAGTGGCTATAGAGACATGGCCAGTACCTAGCACCGTTGTAGAAGTTCGGAGTTTCCTCGGATTGGCCGGCTATTACCGACGCTTTGTGTCAGACTTTGCTCGGATTTTAGCACCACTGACGCAGTTGACCCGTAAGGATGTGCAGTTTGCTTGGACAGCAGAGTGTCAGAGTTCATTTGAGAAGTTGAAGCAGAGATTGATGACGGCTCCCATTCTCACTCTTCCCGACGGGACGGAAGGATTTTCAGTTTATTGCGACGCATCCGACAAGGGATTAGGATGTGTCTTGATGCAGCATGGTAAGGTAGTCGCTTATGCATCATGTCAACTTCGTGACCATGAGAGGAATTACCCAACCCATGACCTGGAGTTAGCAGCCGTAGTTTTTGTATTAAAACTTTGGAGACATTATTTGTATGGAGATCGGGTAGAGATTTTCACCGACCACAAGTGTCTAAAGTATGTGTTTACCCAGAAGGATCTTAATATGCGTCAGAGGAGATGGCTAGAGTTACTTGTGGATTATGACATCAGCTTGCAGTATCATCCTGGGAAGGCCAACGTGGTAGCAGATGCATTGAGCAGGAGAGCCGGAGTTTATTTTCTAACGGCGCAGTCAGAGTTGTTAGCAGATCTTCAGAAGATGGGTATTGAAGTTGTTCTTCCTTCCAGTGTGGCATTGATGGCCAGTATGCAAGTTCAGTCCAGCATAGTTGAGAGGATCAAGTTAGCTCAGTCCACGGACTCTAAGCTTCAGCGGCTTAGGACAGAATGTGTGGCAGGACAGAGACCAGAGTTATACATTCATGAAGATGGTACACTCCGGCATGGGAGGCGTCTTTGTGTACCCAGTGGAGATATCAGACAGAAAATCATGGCAGAAGCCCACAGTTCTCAGTATTCTATTCACCCCGACGGTACGAAGATGTATCATAATATTCGGCAGCATTTTTGGTGGAATGGCATGAAGAGGAAGGTAGCCCGGTTTGTCTCTCGTTGTTTAGTGTGCCAACAAGTTAAGGCTGAACATCAGAGACCAGCTGGACTTCTTCAACCTTTATCGATCCCGGAATGGAAATGGGAGCACATTACCATGGATTTTGTAACTGGATTACCTAGATCCCCAGCTGGGAGGGATGCCATCTGGGTTATAGTTGATCGTCTCACGAAGGTAGCTCATTTTCTTCCTTTCAGAATCGGTCAGTCGACGGATCAGCTTGCAGAGATGTACCTCAGGCAGATAGTCAGATTGCATGGAGTGCCAGTCAGTATTGTGTCCGACAGAGATTCAAGATTCAACTCGCACTTTTGGTGGAGTCTTCAAGAGAGTTTGGGGACTCGTCTCAAGTTCAGTTCAGCCTACCATCCGCAGACAGATGGTCAGTCAGAACGCACGATCCGGACTCTTGAAGACATGCTGCGGTCATGTACACTCGACTTCGGTGGTTCGTGGGAAGATCACCTGCATCTCGTAGAGTTCTCATACAATAACAGTTTTTAGGCTAGTATCCAGATGGCACCTTTCGAGGCCTTGTACGGCAGGAAGTGCAGATCTCCTTTAGCTTGGGACGATATCGGTGAGAGGCAAATGCTTGGACCAGAGATGGTGACGCAGACTATTGAGGTGGTCAGACAAGTCAAAGATCATCTTCGAGTTGCCCAAGATCGCCAGCATCATTGGGCCGATTCTCATCGGCGTCTCCTTGAATTTTCTGTCGGCGACCACGTATTCCTTAGGATCTCGCCTACCCGTGGCGTCATTCGATTCGGCGTGCGGGGAAAGCTCAGTCCTAGGTATATAGGGCCGTTTGATATTCTAGAGCGAGTAGGTGATATATCATATCGTTTTGCTCTTTCGCTGTCGTTACGTGAGGTACATAATGTCTTTCATATATCCCAATTACGACGGTATATCCCGGATCCGAGTCATGTCCTTGATCATTCGGAATTGGTTGTAGGTACCAACCTTTCGTATGAGGAGAGACCCGTATCCAAATTGGACCGGAGGGAGAAGATACTCAAGAACAAGACTATCAAGTTAGTCCGTGTTGCTTGGGGTCATCACTCTTTGGGTGAGTCAACATGGGAGCGTGAGGATGATATCCGATCGCGATATCCCGACCTGTTTGACTCGTAAGGTATAATGTCTTCTTATGCCTTATGCTTAAGTTCCTTGCTTGCATGAATGATTGCTTGATTGACTGCTAGTTCTGTATTGTCTGCAATTGATATAGCTTGCTCGACATCTCTAGCCTCTTGATTAAATTCCGAGGACAGAATTCTTTTAAGGTGGGTAGAGTTATCACCCTCATTTTTCTTATTTCCCGTATTTCGTATTTATACTCGTATCTAGATTTTTGGAATGTATATTTTATTTTTCTCAACTTGTGAAATTTTGGTATTTCTCGTATTTTGGGTTTTGACATGGCTCGGTTTTAATTGGTTTGGGTTGGTTTGGTTTGGTTTAATGTGTATTGGAACACCTTAGCCTATGCTCCACCCTCAACACACCACATCCCACCCTCATTAAAACTCTACCAACACTCTCTCTCTTCATTACTTCCTCCATTAATTTCTTCTTCTTCCTCCACACCACTCTCCTCACCCCTTAGGCAAGTGCAACTTGCTTCCACAAGAGAGCCAATTTTATTGTTCCATTAGCTTCTCCTCATGTTTCTAAGACACATTAGAACTTGTCATTTTCTATTTTGAGGCTTTAAATTTTGTAGATCTAAAAATTAGTTATTTTCGGATTTGGTGGTTTTGATCTATCAAATTTCTTTGTTTTCAAGTTTTGATGGTTCCATGTTGTAGAAAATTTTCTTCTACCCAATTTTGACCTTTGAAAAGTTGGATTTGGACTTGTTTTGACCAAGTTATGAACTTTTGAAGCTTTGGGTTCAACTATGGAGTTCTTGCTGGTTTGGAGAAGACAGTGAGCAGTGTGCAGAGCTTTTTAGCTTACACCACTGAGTTGCGCGCGCTCTTTAGCGCAGCATACGCAGACTTGGGTACGCTTCCTGTTGGAAGCGTGTCTCTTGCGTACGCTTCCTGTTGGAAGCGTATGTTTTGCGTACGCTTCCTGTTGGAAGCGTATGTCTTGCGTGCCCTGGCCTGAGCGTACGCAGACTTGTGCGTGCCCTGGCCTGAGCGTACGCAGACTTGAGCGTGCCCTGGCCTGAGCATACGCAGACTTGAGCGTGCCCTGGCCTGAGCGTACGAAGACTTGAGCGTGCCCTGGCCTGAGCGTACGCATGCCCTGAGCGTACGCTGTCTTGAGCGTACGCATGACCCTTGTGTACGCTGTCCTGAGCGTACGCTACCCCTTGCTCCCCCCCCTTGGGTGCTTTATGTCCCCATATTCCCCTTTTATGAATTTGTATCCATTTTATATCCTTACGCCTTTGATGTAAACTTGACATGAACCCGATGTGATCATGACATTATTATGAATGTTAATCGGAACAAGGCTTAGTGATGGAACTGCACGATTAATGACCCGCCGTGGTGCACTCTTGACAAGTAATTTGACATGATAATTCTTGATGGTGGTCCGTTGTGACGCACCCTTGCCTTGATAAGTAATCATGATAAGTAACATGACATGATGGTGACCCGTCGTGGTGCACCCTTGACCAGTAATCTTGACATGATAACCTTGATACGCTGTTGCGACGGCTAACTTGACATGCTAAGTGAATTCTTGACACCGTGGGTGATTGTATCGAATATGCCTGTATAAGCAACCAGTCTTGTCTCGCATCATATCTAGGACATGTATCCCTGGTTACCACGGTCAGGGATTCATACCGAATCTGACTAGGTTAATGACTAGATTGATCAAGTAGAGCATATAGAGAGGTATTCCGGCTACAAGCAATCCCGTTATTTGGGCGCCTTTCTTGATGGATTTGTAGCCTGCCGACGAGTAGGGCACATTTCCAGCTCACTGCTATGTGGGGTACTGCATGAAATAATTACTATACACACCGTCATGTGTTGCATCCAAGTCACCTAACAAGGCATGATAACTCTTAGCTTGAACCTTGCGTCTGGATAACCTGGATAGTCTACAGGGCTTGTGGCCGTAGGCATACCTCATTGCATCTTGCTAGTAACTAAGCTTGTGATAACCCTAGTTAGTTAAGTATCAAGCCGTACTCTTGCTTGGCCGTGAATGATGGATGGAGTCCTATCTTGTCTAGTCTTGCCTAGATCCAGTGCATGGATATCTCCGGACATGCTTGTTTATACTTTACTTTATCGATAATTGGTTCGAGGATAAGTTCTGTTCAGGTGAAGGGTTACAACCCCGGTCCTTGTTTGGTTTACGGGTTGTAACTTGGTTACCGGAATAGTCCCTTAGTTATCTTATCGTTTATCATCCTGCTTTCTTTAACTCATGTCTTATGTTATTTCACCTATGATTTATGTGCTGACATGCTGGTTTTAGTTCTTAAGTGAAGCCTCCTTTGTGGCACTTGCTCTTTCTGGGGTCTGACCCAGCTGGTTTTGTATGGCCAGATTTTGGAGCAGCTACCGAGGATCTTCCAACCTTCCTGCCAGATGGTGAACACTAGAAGGAATCCCGGCAACGAGTGGGTTTTATTTTGCTCTCCCACTCCCTTGTAAAAATATTCTTTTGAGGCGTTTAGCCGTCGAGCAAGTGTTAGCTCGTTTGCAACTTTACTTACTGTCTGCCTACGGGCTGTAGCTTGATTGACGAATCCTAGGTTGATCATGTATGATTTAAACTCTTGCTAGTCTTCATATTTTGTATGACTAGCTTCATGATCATCTTAATATGTAATGTATGGGATGCCTTACTTTGTATGTCTGATGATCTACCATCTTATTATATGTACTCGCTTGCTGGAGATTGAGACACTAGGCTTGTTATTGACCTTAAGAGACTGATGGCTTGTAGTAAACTCTCATGCATCTAGACAGCCGTGACCGTATGCGAGGTGAGAATCACTTCAATGTACGTAGCTGGCTGTGTCTGTCCCCCGCTTTCCAGTATTCTGGTTCTGGGGCGTGACAACGAGAAGCTCGTCGTGCAGCCCTAGTCGATGATTCGGCGGGGCCTTGCACTTAGCGGCGGCAGGATCGTCGGGGAGCCATGAAGATCGTCGGAGAAGAAAGTCAGAAGGAGCTCAAAAATTTTCTCTCAAGTGCACGAAGAAGGCAAAGTAAAGAATGAAATGAGAAGAAGAGGACTATTTATAGTTTTCAAAACGAAACGGCCGCCTTAGATTGCGCCTGAAAAAGGGGCTAATCCCTCAGATTGCGCAGCCAGCTCACTTCATGCGCAAATTGATTCAAATTTCAAAATTCAAAGTATTTCAAAATTTTGAATAAATTCACATTTCGAAAACTTTGAAGGGGGTCTTGTAGGTCCTAAAAATCAGATTGCACACATCAACAAAATCAGAAAATCAAGAAATACAACTTTCAGATGAACTGCGCAGACATCAGATTGCACACTCTTCAGATTGCGTACACTGGTTTGCGCACAGTCCCAACTGCACAGGCTGACGTGGCAAAAGTCATCATTACCTGACACAATCAAATGTTTCTGACAGCTGACAGCACGAAGAACGAGGCGACCATTCGTTTAATCGTGTAGCACGGCGCTCGAGGACAGCTGTCAGCGCAGTCTATGTTGGCGCAATCCATGTTGGCGCAATCCATGTTGGCGCAATCCATTCCTGCGCAGTACTGTCTACGCAATCCAAAATTAGTGTAATTCAGTGTGCACGTTCTATCAACACAAATAATAAATACACGTGGCATTCATGCCATCGATTACTCATTACGTGGCAACCATCTATGCACGATCATGCGCATTTCAATCAAATGATGCCATGTGTCCAAGACAGTTGGCCCATGATCCAGCAACTGCCTGCGCAGTCTACTGTTGCGCAATCCAATTGCTGCACAATCCGTCATGTGCAATCCAGAATAACTAAAAGTTAGTTATTTCTTAGAACTCTATAAATAGAGTTTCAAGTCTCCATTCAAGGGGATCAAGGATCAGAAATCAGAGATCATAGAGAGATCAGAGAGTTCAGGAGTTCTTGCCCAAGTGCTGCTGCATTCTTCCGAGGCTTTTGCCTTCAACTTCCGAGGTTTTTACCTTCAATTCCAGAGTTGTCTTCAACTTCAGAGGCTTCGTCTTCAAATTTCACATCGTCCAAGGGATAAAGCAATCGTCATCTAGATTGGATTCCTACAGTTGTACCATTTCCAGAATTCAAATTGTAATCTTTTACAAAGTTTGTATCAATAAAGTTCTACACTTTTTTTTTGTAAACAGATTGGTGACATGGTGTTTCTGAGGATATCCCTGACACGTGGCACGATTCGCTTTGGCGGCGGTAGGAAGCTTAGTCTGCGCTACATCGGACCTTTCAATACATAGAGAGGATCGGTGCAGTAGCCTACCGACTGGATTTGCCGCCTAAGCTCGAGGGAGTGCACAACGTGTTTCATGTATCTCAGCTGAGGCGGTACGTGGCAGATCCTAGCCATGTATTAGACCATTCAGCGATACAGGTGGGACCTACTCTCAGCTATCCAGGAAAGCCAGTGGAGATTCTGGATCGCAGGGAGAATGTGCTCCGGAACCAGGTTATACCCTTGGTTCGGGTTGCATGGAGACATCACTCTCCAGGTGAGTCTACCTGGGAGATGGGAGGACGACATGCGGGAGCGTTTCCCTTATCTTTTGCGCCCTGAGGTATAAGTCCATTTCTTTTATTTTTTCTGTTTGTGATTTTTTGTGTTTGTTGTCTTCAATTTCGAGGACGAAATTTTTTTAGGGTGATAGACTTGTCACCCTCACTTTTCCAAGATAGGGGTAAAATGGTAATTTTCCATTTTTGAATATTTTGGAATTTTATTTCATGAATGTTAATATTTAATGATTATAGGAGTCGGGTTCGAATTTTATCTCATTCCGACTTATTTCGGGACTCCGGAGAATTTTGACTTGAGTTGTGTTTAACACATTAATTAGCCATGGCCCACCAACTTAACATTTAGGTCTAGGAGTTTGGACTAATCCCACATGAGTGTTTAGACCTAATTATGATTTTTAATTGGTCTAAACTAACCCCCACAACCCTAATAGGAATTAAACTTTCATATGGAATAAATGAGGGGCAAACTTGTAATTAGCCAAGGGCCCCAAACCTCCTTTATAGGGCCGGCCACTCCCTCCCCTTTCTCCATTCATTCACTTCAAATTTCTCTATCTCCTTCTTCTCCAAGTATTCTTTCCAAAAGAAAGAGTAGAAACCCTTAGGAATCATCTCCAAATAAGTTTCCTTTTCCAAATCTTTTTCCATCCAACTCTTCCTCTACCCCAAGTGGAGCTTCTACAAGCTTTTGGGAGCAAGAAGTGAAAAGTTGTGTCCTAAACAATTCATTTCATGTCGGAGCCGTGTCGGAGAATTTTAATTGGGATCCATCTCCCAATAGGTACAACCTATCCTCTATTTACATTTTTTCATCATATAAATTAGTTTTGACCAAGTAGGATTGATCCCCGTGTTTGTGTCCCTATTTGTGTCAAGTTTGAGTCCATTTGGTGTGTCCTAGGAAGAGTTTTGGTTCATGGTTGTGTCCTAGTATTTTCCCCCAATTTGGACACCCCAAGAATATTAGTTTGCCTCTAAGTGGGTTAGGCACTTTAAACTTCATGTTTGTGTTAGTGTTGTGGAGTTTATATATATATAGTGTGTGTGTGTGTGTGTGTCGATATTTATATATGAGAGTGTGTCTATATATATATATATATATATATATATATATATATATATATATATATATATATTATATATGTGTGTGTGTGGGTGTGTGTGTGTGTGTGTGTGTGTGTGTGTTGTATATATATATATATGTGTGGTGTGTTCCTATATATATGTGTGTGTTTATATGTATATATATGTGTGTGTGTGTGGTGTGTGTGTGTGTTGTGTGTGTGTGGTGTGTGTGTGTGTGTGTGGTGTGTGTGTGTGTGTTCCTATATATATATATATATATATGTGTGTGTTTATATGTATATATGTGTGTGTATTTATATAAAAAAATGTATATATATGTGTGTCACTATATGAATTAGTGTGTGTATTTATATATAGAGAGAGGGGAATGAATGAGAGTGATATGTATGAGTGTTTTTATATATATAGAGAGAGATTTAGAGAAAGTTTAGAGAGGGAATTAGAGGAGAAGAATATAGGAGAAAAGAGGGTGAGAAGAGAGGAAAGGAAGGGCAACCACAGCAGCAAGGGGGCTAGGGCTGCTGCCCCCCCCCCCCCCCCCCTCCCACTGCACACAGCAGCAGCTGCAGGAACAGCAGCAGGAATAGCAGCAGCATTAGCACCCGCATAGCCCCCCATTTAATCCCCCTTTAACCCCCGTATATATAGCTATATATATACATATATATACTCCTATATATAACCCTATATACTCCTATATATACCCACTAAATTAGCCCCAAACTAGTCCTATGTAAGAGTGTGTGAGAGTGAGATTGCGAGAGTGAGTGAGTGGTTGTGTGAGGGCAAGTGAAGGAGGATTTTGAGATAGGAGTGTCGGAACGCGTCCAAATTTGAATAGGACTTAGCCAATATTAAATAGAGTTTGTGGGTAGGCTCCTAAGTTAAAGTCGAGATTTCGTTTGGGATTAGGAGAAAGGTATCACGCGATATCATTGAGTATCCTACGATACTCAAGATAACGAGAAATCGAATAACATGGACCGTAAGATGGACTGGATGTCCACTTTACCTAGAAAACTTGGTAGGTAATGATTGTATAGGCTAGTATCCTACTACCCTAGGAAACCGGGAGTGAAACTCCCAAGGGAAAGCCATTTGGCTTTAATGTTAGAGTGGTAAAGGGTAATATATAAAAGGTAATCGATCGGGTAATTTCAAGATACGGGATAGGGTAGTCGGTTTGACTTGAAACTTAGGTGACTTGATAGGTACACCCTACAAATGTCATATTTGAATCAATTTCGGCTCGGTTGACCCAGAGTTGACTTTTACCCAAAAGTCAACAATGAGTCAACCCTTTGTCTAAATTTGACCAAATCCAAACTAGAGTTGACCAGTTGACTAAAAGTCAACTGTTGGTCAACATTTGACCAGTTTGACCTAGGGTTGACCTAGAATTGACCAGAGTTGACCAGGATTGACCAGTTGACCAAAAGTCAACTGTAAGTCAACTCTTGATCCCGTTTGACTTGCTTTGACTTGTTTTGACTTGCTATGACTGGTATGACCTAGAGTTGACTTAGATTGACTTGATATGACTTAGTTTGACCTAGATTGACTTGACAGGACTTAGTGTGACTCAGTGAGACCTAGTTTGACCTAGATTTTATATCATGTATTTGAAATCATTCATAACTTTGTTAAACCTAAATTAAAATGCAATATCTCATCTTTAGGTCTCTGATTACTACTCTGAGCATTGATATACCCTACAGCTCAGGACAGCTGGTGAGTACATTCACTGATAGTTTTCATTGTCTTGATATCTGCTATATCCGATTCAGTTGTAGTGTCTTACTCGATTTCCAGTCACGATAGTTCACGGACTAATATGTTGGATCACGACATGATATATTGTTTCTAGATTTTCTGGGTATATTGGTACATTTCCTGTCTTGTTTCATGTACTTGTATAGACATCGATTTCTAAGGGGACTTGCTACCCTTTATGGAATCACGTGCCATGACGTGTCATGTCCAGATCCATTGTACTATTCGGGGATGAAGAATTATTAGGGGCTATGTGATCCAAGCCACCCTGTCACTATATTCTTGTGCTCGCTCCACTCTCCCTCACGTAGGGTGTAGCGAGATCCTATTTTCCTTGTGCTTGCTATCCAGGTTGGCCGGCATGACCCTTCCCAGATTTTCTTGTGATTGTCGGGCCAAGTGGATAGTCTACCCTGTAACATCCCAAGCCGATCACATAATGCTCTAATAATTTAAGGCATATTTTATATTTACTTTATCTTATCTTATATCCTGCTCTGTTCTACATTCAGTACTCTTTCACCATGCTATGATATACAGTTACTCACATGTTCTACATGCCTTTATGTTGTACCTTGATTGGAGACTAAGTTCTGCTCAGGAGAAGGGTTACAACCCCGATTCTTGTTTGGTTTAAGGGTTGTAACTCAGCTTCCGAACGATTCCCAAGTTATCCTATATCTTGTCTTGTATTTCATTATACTGTCTCTTATAGAATTTGTCAATTCATATAGAACTGCTGTTAGTGCTTGTACTTGCTCATTTTCCTGACAAGATACCGTTGATATATTACAGATGATTCTGAGACAGACTGCTCGACCTATTATGGGCTCGAGTTAGATGGAGTAGTCCAGGACCGTGGCCTGATAGTAGAGCCACTAGACTTTGTTCTTCCAGAGTAGTGTAGATTAGTTGTGTTTGCCTGGACTGCGATCCAGCTAGTACTATCAGACTGTAGCTTTCTATGTTATATTTTGTGACCCTGTGATGTTTGTATATATCTGGGGTTGTGTTGGATCTTGGACTTATTTCCTTTCCATCTATCATATATTTTTCTTCTCTGCTATCTACCTTAGTTTTATCTTGTGATTGAGACTGTATTGCTATGTCACCTCCATTCGGAGTGTATATACTGTACAGGTACCTTTATATTGTTAGTCGTAGTATTTGCAGACATTATATACAGCGTTCTACCGCCGATACTGCGGCGTAGGCTGGACGTACCCACGTGCTCGTGCCCCTGATAAGGGTATGGGTCGTGACAAGTGTCGTGGTATGTTGATTGTTGTTTGATGTATTACACTAAGCATGAATCTAGATTTGGGACTCCTTGAGCCGATGTGGATTCATACTTAGGGTACACGTACTATGGTACGACTATAGGAGGATGACCATGTGACCACGACATGTAATTCCAATATCAAGATAGGGTTAACCTAAGCAACTTAAATCGGTAGAAGCATTGGGAGGGAACAGAATCCCGAGATCGTGTCATACTAGCCACCCCAGGTCCTGTCCTGACGTGTCGGGTTGGCCGCCACGGATACAGTTTTATCCGCCTATAGTGGATGACTATATCCGACTCCTACGTGCTATGTGTTATATGTTTTAGCACGGTGGCCTTACGGGGGACCGATGAATAATTAAAGTGCTATGTGTATATATATATAATGGTTTGGCTAGCCCTGCTGGGTTGACACGATCTGAGGATTCCTATAATTTGCATTACTAGGATAACCCAGACAAATAATAGAAAGCCGTATGATTGATTGGCCACTTGTAAGCCGACTTGTTTGTGATATATTTTCTTCTGTTAGCAACTGAGAAACATGGAATATCATGGTGCGTGGTCCAACCCATGTCCTTGTTTGGTTGTTGGGTTGGGCTATTGTGCTGCGATAGGCTATGGACCGAAGTCGCGATCATAAGTCCTTCACCTGCCCATAGTTATAGGATATATCTTATCTCGGCATGATATTGGTACCGTTTGTCCTTGTTTGGTTGTAAGGGTGTCGTATTGTCTCCATGCTATGGTATAAGCCTATAACTCTTGAATCAGGTCTTATTATTATGTTTGGGTTTTATCTCACTCTTTTGTGCTCCCTTGTGGTACTTACTATTCGGGACCTGACCCCGCTGGTTTTGTTTGGCCAGATCTTGTAGCAGCGCCAGAGGATCCAGCCTTCTACCCGAACAATGGTGTTATACCAGGAGTATGGGCGCCAGGGACCATGAGTGGGTTTCTTCTTTACTGCTCTGATATCTTCTATTTTGTACTTGGCGTTTAGCCACCGGCACCTGTTTAGCCGGCAGTTCTGGACATTCAGTTCCTTATATAATTGTAATTAAATCAGACTACAGCTGACTACGGTTATATACTATTGACTTTCGGTACTAACTTAACATTTTGTATAGCTAGGCTTATGAATCATTTTGATGAAGCGTCGGGGATGCCTTACTGCTTTGTCTTATATGATCATTATTTACTGCTTCTTGTTTTGATTGATTGAGACATAGATGCTCTGTGAGACCATAGGAGACTTGATTGTAGCATGCACCCCCTTGTCTCTTGACAGCCATGATCGCCATATGACGTTTATATACCTCATATGGAGTAGCTGGCCTAGTTCGTCTCAGTATTCCGGTACTGGGGCGTGACAAGGTTTTATTGGTGACCCATGTAGGTTGTTTTTCAGACTTGTGGGGTGTTGCGATTATAGGAGTCTCAATCAAAATATGTTTCCCTTGATCTCCTGATTCATTTTCTTTTTCTCCCACCTTGATTTCTAACTTGATTATCATCCTCGATTCCTTCCCGTCTTGTCTTTTAATACCTTGTATCCTTCCTTTAGGGGCACATCATTTTCGGCTATTGGAGGAGCCGGTATGGAAGAGAATCCAGTAGAGCAGGGACCAGTTGGAGATCAGCAAGGGGTGGCCCCTCTACCTGGACAGATTCACATCGAGAACGTTACCGAGTATGAGCCAGTTGAGGCGCAGAGGCCAGAGGTTCTCGTACTCTAGTGATGTCGGTAGTACCAGTAGCACTAGACGCACCGGCACTGTTATAGATTATCAGAGGGTTATTGGAGGCCCCGCAACACTAGACGGCAGCCCAACAGCAACAACAGACCCAACAGCAAGAACAGAATGTGTTACTGAATCAGGGGTTACAGGTAGATCTTGAGAGGAGCGTTAGGAATGACTCGGGAGCAACGGGGAGGTTTTATCGACTTAATCCGAGATACTTTGACGGCACGAAGGATGCCATCACGACGGATGCTTGGCTTCAGGATATTGAGGCTATATTGGCAGCAGCAAAGGTTCCAGCTGGAGAGAAGGTTGACCAGGTTAGACTGTTACTTCAGGACCTCGTCCGCGACTGGTGGGCATCATAAGAGGTTGAATGAGGCGTCATGTTCCTTGGGATAGCTTCAGTACCAGGTTCAAGGCCAAGTACTTTGGCGTGGTTGCTCGGTATGAGCTTCAGCAGAGATTTATCAACCTCAAGCAGGCTGGTAGGACGGTGGATGGTTATGCAGCGGAGTTCTGCAGGTTAAGTAGGTTTGCTCAGACGATGGTGGCAACAGAGCCAGAGAGAGAAATGAGGTTATAGTAGGGACTTCACTTAGAGATTATGCAGCTGGTCGAGGGGCACGACTACCAGACATTCGATGCATTATTGATGGCGGCTCGAAGGCACGAGCTTACTATTCAAAGGTTATCAACAAGGACTGGAGGCCAGAAGAGGTCTCATACGCAGAGTGCTAGAAGAGGAGGAGCAGTACCTTGGACGTCAGCACCAGCGCCTGGCGTCCGTATTTGTGATGTAGCTCTGGTCACAACAGTTGTGACGGCACCAGTTCGACAGCAGCAACGAGGCACCAACAACGTCATGAGCCACTAGTGGGTTGCTTGTGGTAAGGGAGGGCACACTCGAGATGTGTGTCGGTCAGCGATGGGCAGTGCTTGAGGTGTGGAGGTTTAGACCATCGTATAGCTACATGTCCACAGATAAGAGGCCAGGAGGGCCAGCTCAACAGTTTCTGGCGTTGCTAGCTCCAGAGGTAGCACCGTATCAAGGGCCAGCCCTAGCAATGAGGCCACTAGCCCAATGTCCATTACTAACGCAAGCTCAGATGTACCGACAAGCGCAACATCAGGTAGGACCGCATCAGGTTGGACATCAGAGGCCACAACAGCAGGGCCAGGGAAGGTAGCAGAGTCCAGCAGGGGAAGAGGCAAATAATTTGGAGTATTAGAGCAGATGTTGGCCGAAGGCGGTCAGATTGTGGATAAGTTTTGAGTATTATTCATTATAATTCCTTTTGTTCTATATTCGAAGAGTGAAGGCGACTTTTTCGTCTCACTCATCTTCTCTCGTATTATGTGATACGTGATATTTATCATGTGTCTTGATTACAAAAGTACGTCCTGGGTAGAGTCTCGTTCTGATTAAGTCATTGGTACTGACTTATCTCAAGCGTTGACCCTTGTCTACTTTGGGAGTCAGTGTAGGACATCGAGGATGAATTCCTACCTAACTGACTCGGGAGGCATATTTTATTCGTATGTCTCTGATCACTTTCCTTCTAGGGTATGATTATTGTTTGTGCTTTTACTTAATTATTTTGCTTTCAATCTATTTATATGCCACATGTTGTTTGATAATTGTGTTTCCTACATGTCATGAGTGTATTTTTTGATCTGAGAGCGCGCTCGACTAGCCTTATCGAATTTTTGATGACAAAATTTTTCTAAGGAGGGTAGAGATGTCACTTCCCGTTCCCAAAATACGTAAATTTTTTATTTTTTTGTATATGGTATCTGGTACATGTATCTTGATTGCACGTATCCTGTATTTGCACCTGGCCATGGCATGGAACAGTATCTCATCACGAAATAGTGTGCCATCCCTTGTCCTTGTTTGGTTGTAGGTGTAGTTTACTATTTCGATGATAGAATTTCTGGGCCGTGTTGTGGTTAGGGTTTTATTTATTTAATTAATTTAATTAGTTGTATCATGTAGCATTTAACATGTCATTAGTCATATGGTTAAGAGCATGCTTAAGATTATGATTTCTTTGAGTCAACCCAACCCCTATATATATTCTCTTCCTCTCTCTCTCTCCTCATTCACTTTTTATTTCATTTATTTTCCTCAAACAAACTTTTAGGCAAGTACACCTTGCACCAAAAGAAGAGATTCTTGCATTTTTTATTTCTTGATTTTTTTTTGATATTATTTGTCTATATTGTTCTTCTCTTTATTCTACAAGTTAGTTCTTAGAGTTTTTGATTTTAATGGCTAGTTTTGTGTAGATCTAAGTTTCTGCCATTTTTGGTTTTATTGGTTTTTGATCTATCAAACTTCTTTGTTTTTAAAATCTAGTTGTTCTATGTTGTAGAGAATTTTGTTCTACCCTATTTTGACCTATAGAAGTCCAAATTTGGACTTACATTGAAGGTTTTATGGAGCTTGGAAGCTATGGGTTCCATGGCCATCCTTCTCAGATTTTCGGAGAAGATGGGTACCCATTACCCTGCCGCATAGATGGACACCCATCTACTGCCGCATAGGATTCTGTTTACCCTGCCACATGGGATTCTATTTATGCTGCCGCATAGATGGGTACCCATTTATCCTGCCGTATAGATGGGCACCCATCTACTGCCGCATGGAATTCTGTTTACCCTGCCGCATGGGATTCTATCTATGTTGCCGCATAGATGGGTACCCATTTACCCTGTCATATAGATGGGTACCCATCTACGCGCGCATGGGATTCTGTTTACCCTGTCGCATGGGATTCTATCTATGCTGCCGCATAGATGGGTACCCATTTACCCTGCCACATAGATGGTCACCCATCTACTGCTGCATAGGATTCCATCGACTCTTGCCGTATGGCACCCTATTGACTCTTGCCGCATGGCACCCCATCGACTCTGGCCGTATGGAAAGATGGGCACCCATCCCACCCTTGGCCGCATAATGCCTATTTTGGATTTTTTGTATATTTTATTCCTATTTGGTTGAATTGTGGCTAGAATTTCTCCCAACTCCCAACATGAAAATTGTAGATCTTGTCTTGGCTCCAAGAATCTTCATGTCTCACTTTAACCAGAATTCATATATGACTTTTATGTCACAAGGGGTCCGCGTGACTTTCTGACATGATCGTTTTCCTGATTTGATTACCTGTATACGTGCTGGTACCTATTCTAAGTGTGTATTAAGATACAATATTAGTATGCACTACGGTGCTATTTAATGAGTGCACTGAGGTGTGACTCCACGTGCTAAGTGATCATTCGTGTTATATGTCAATACATGTGTACCTTCCAGCACAGTCATGGTAATTGGTCAGTAATAGTATCGTGGTATGTTGATTGTTGTTTGATGCATTACACTAAGCATGAATCTAGATTTGGGACTCCTTGAGCCGATGTGGATTCATACTTAGGTACACGTACTATGGTACGACATATAGGAGACCATGTGACCACACATGTAATTTTAATATCAAGATAGGGTTAACCTAAGCAACTTAAATCGGTAGAAGCATTGGGAGGGAACGGAATCCCGAGATCGTGCCATGCTAGCCACCCCAGGTCCTGTCCTGACTGTCGGGTTGGCCGCCACGGATACAGTTTCATCCGCCTATAGTGGATAACTATATGCGACGCCTACGTGTTATGTGTTATATGTTTTAGCACTGTGGCCTTACGGGGGACCGGTGCATAATCAAAGTGCTATGTGTATATATATATAATGGTTTGGCTAGCCCTGCTGGTTGACACATGTCACGACCCGCACCCGCTTTTCGGACGCGAGAGCGTGAGCAAGCAGCTACGCATCAAGCGACTCCAGCCCAACTCGAATACGTAAACGCTGTCACGGCTATGGCAATGGGCCTAATCAAGGCAAGACAAAACTATATCTCAATCCACAATAAGAATATTAAACAAGAAAGAACAAGTATGGGTCGTGGTCTGTAGCCACTAGCATGTATGTCTGATTAGACTCCAAGAAATAACATGAGTCTATAAACTGAATCAATAAATATGATATATCATGATGATGAAAGGAAAACATGAGCTGGATGAACTGGATAATAAACATGGTATCAATACCTGAATCCCGCAAGCAATATCATCACATCCGGACCCCACAAGTGTCATAATCATCCGCCATCCAGAGCTGCTAACTAACTCCACGCAATAACTAACCTGAAGAGATCATCAGGTCCTCAGGGGACATAGCAAGATACATAAAAATATGCCTATCTAGCAGTTTATCATGCAATAAAGAAAATACAGAAATAAACGGAAAAAGACCAATCAGCACGAAACACGACTATACACGACTGGAAGAACCACTACGCCTAAACGAACTGCTGGAAAAGAACCACTGCGCCTAAACGAACTGTCTCCGAAAGCTGAAACAGACATTGCCAACATTCTCAGAATAGTCAAATTAACTAGATTGTCTGTTCTTAAGTCCAATTCTAGACACAGGGGCAAAACGGTAATTTCGGACCAAACGGTATCCGTCGTTGGACCCGCTTTGCACCGAAAAGCGTGCCAGAGTCAATGGTCTCTAAAGTCATCAAACTATATGTCTACGAATTTGTTTTGACGATACGAATCCAACGGTATGTCCAATTTTGGATTCTGGTAGGCCGTGCACAAAATCGCCCGTTGAATCGGATCGTAGGGTCCACAAAACGGCGATCCAATCAACTGTCTCAGAATCGGACCAAACATACATACAGGACCAGAAAAACGATATGGTCTGTTGGCGCAAGTTTCGTCTCGATCTGATGAGCATGCATAAAGTAATTGGAAAGTTTACACAGAGGCCGATACGGTAAATTTTGACGGATACGTATCAAATTCGTCGCGCACACGCGACCAATTTGAATTCTGTCAAAGTCCACACGTCCACGAAGCCAATACGCACCTTTCGATGCTTTCGATTCGCGACCACGTCGCCCGGTTTGGCGGGACGCACGTCGTATCGGATGGTTTTTTCAAGTTTTCTACTGTTTTGAAATCAAGTTTTTGCAGGTTTTGGGAGACTGATTTCTCGACGTACCGTCGTCGAAATCCAACTCTTTAAAAAGGGTTTGGAAGACCCATATGTTTTCTTTATTGTTTCAGATTTGATTTCGAAAACTCTAAGTGTTTTGGTCAGGATTGCTCTGCCAAGTCGTGTTTCAGACGGTTCATGATACTCTCTGTTTTTTTAAGTGGTTTCCCCTCGACTTCATGTCGATTTTTCAGGATGGCTTATACAACTATAGCCAACCTATTTACGGGTATTTCAAGGTGGTCATGTTGTGATCGTATACGTGAAAACAAGAAGAGAAATGGTCGAACGAGTGGAGAGTAATCTACCTGCAAGTAGGGTCGACGGACTGTTGCTGTCGACTATGTTTCCGACGCGCGCGCAGTTTCTGGCCGACTGCGGCCGCGTGCGGCGGCGCCGAAGTGGCCGTGGGCGCGCGCAGAGGTCGTGGGGGCATGCGTTGGAGTGTTGGCAAATTTTAGCTTAGGGTTTCCTCTCTGTTCCTTTATATGAGTCGCGGCTGTGGGTGTACTGTGTACAGGGAGCTCGGGCCTGTGCGGGTGGGCTCGGGTTGTTGGGGGAGAAATAGTATGGGTTTAGGCTTAGCTCATGAAGTTGTAATTGAAGCCACTAACAATTGTTAGCCTGCACCAAATATTTGCTCGCCATGCTGCATGCACAAAGGACATTCATTCAAAACACTTGATGAACCATTTCCCTATTCTGGCAGTAGTGGGTCACCCTGGTTGGGTTTTATTGTTGGCTGTGGGAAGTGAGGTCGGGCCTGGGCTTGGGGCTAGGCCTGGGGCTTGGGCTTATTACTTAGTCTAGGCTATCACCAATACACATGTATATATATACATGTGAATATATATATTAATAGGCATATACATATTGCCCTATATATATAGATATATCTATATATACGCATAATATAACCTGTATATATATTGACCTAGAACTTAGCATATATAATATATATATATATATTTTTTTATATAACCTGTATATATATTGACCTAAACTTAGCATATATATAATATATATATATAATATAATATATTATATATATTATATATATATATATATATATATATATTATCTATTTTATCTTTATATCTATTATCTATATCTATTTCTATATCTATATATCTCTCTCTATATATATATTATCTCTCTATATCTCTCTCTATCTCTATCTATCCTCTCTCTATATCTCTCTCTCTATATATATATGTAATAATCATTTAACTATTAAGAACACGAAATAAATATATATACCAAATGATTAATAACTATATTTCCCTTAATCAAATAAACACACACAATATATACATACATATACCGTTCTAGTCAAGGTCCCATAAACCTAAAACGACATTTCAAGAAACGTATCATGTTCGAAAATAACAAATATACATAAAATATAATTATAACCTTAATAGCATATATATTTTATTTAACCAATATTTATGATTTGTCATTGATCATTAAAATAAAATACCCCTACACATGCAGTATATCTTTGTGGCCGTCTTGGTCGCACTAAGGGTCTACATGGCTTGGACTCGGTTCGAGTCTAGTTCGGACTAGCGGAGTAAAACCGGTCTTCTGCAAATTAATAACTTAATTAATAAATTTAAACATCTAGAGAGGTTAAGTCGCAACTTGGCCTGGTTTTCCTGGTTCGGACCTTCCCATGGCTTGGCATTCCCTTACCATGGCTAAACACTAGTCAAAGCATGCCACTGCACTATCCGTACCATGATTCCTAGTCGTCTGGTACTTCAAAACTCACCATGGCAAAAATTATCTACCGTAAAAACTAACTAAATATTATTTATAAAAATTCTAAAATCACTATTTAAATCAAATAAAATAAAAAATATTTCAAAATTTTCGGGAAGGGAGGCTACAAATCTATCCACCTTAAAATAATTTCGTCCTCGAAATTCTAATTCATAACTATTTCTTAAAATTTAAAGTCCACTATTACCTTAATCTCCTCAATTTAATTCCTCAAAAATTATTTTATAACCTTCTCTAGTCGTTTCGTAACTACGAAACTTCGAGGACTTCTACCCACCTTTGGTCACACTACTCCTCAAAATACGGTCACTAAAATCTTATAATCTTCTAACTAGTGGCTAATAGTTCTACCAAAATACCTAGGACATATGGTATCTTTAATCCCTCATATCTATAACAACTAAAGAATTCAATAATCAGACAATATTATACTATAACTTAAGAATTTCTGATAAATCCTAGATATCACGATCGTTCGTCACTTCGAAATAGAAAGGGACGAGAATTCAATGATACGGAAAGCAAGAAATTATAATTGAGAGCGAATATGGAGTTTTCAAGGACGTAGAGAATTTCTAGGAGAAATTTCAAGGCAGTGTGGATTGAGATTTCTAAGGTTTAGTCATTGTCGCAGGCTCGTACAAGTACAGTTACGTAACTGGTACGAAATGCTCTGACCTGCATGGGCTGCCAAAAAACTTATCACGACCCGCACCGACTTTTCGAACGCGAGAGCGTGAGCAAGCCAGCTACGCATCAAGCGGACTCCAGCCCAATACGCAAATGCTGTCACGGCTATGGCAATGGGCCTAATCAAGGCAAGGCAAAACTATATCTCAATCCACAATAAGAATATTAAACAAGAAAGAACAAGTATGGGTCGTGGTCTGCAGCCCACTAGCATGCATGTTCGATTAGACTCCAAGAAATAACATGAGTCTATAAACTGAATCAATAAATATGATTATCATGATGATGAAAGGGAAATACGAGCTGGATGAACTGGATAATAAATATGGTATCAATACCTGAATCCCGCAAGCAATATCATCACATCAGGACCCCACAAGTGTCATAATCATCCGCCATCCAGAGCTGCTAACTAACTCCACGCAATAACTAACCTGAAGAGATCATCAGGTCCTCAGGGGACCTAGCAAGATACATAAAAACATGCCTATCTAGCAGTTTATCATGCAATAAAGAAAATACAGGAAATAAACGAAAAAGACCAATCAGCACGAAAATACGACTATACACGACTGGAAAGAACCACTACGCCTAAACAAACTGCTGGAAAAGAACAAGAGAACACGATATCACGATGTCAATGGATAACCAATCGAATACTCAAACCCTCGCCCCTAGTGTGGACTCGCAGGTTTGAACCACTACTAGCCCTCGCCCCTAGTGTGGACTCGCAGGCTAGCATCACCCTCGTCCCTAGTGTGGACTCGCAGGTGTGAACCATATACTACTAACCCTCGTCCCTGGTGTGGACTCGCAGGCTAGCATCACCCTCGTTCCTAGTGTGGACTCGCAGGCTAGCATCACCCTCATCCCTAGTGTGGACTCGCAGGTGTGGACAGATAACTACTAACCCTCGCTCCTAATGTGGACTCGCAGGTTATCTTAACTACTAACCCGCGCCCTAATGTGGGCTCGCAAGTTAGCTTAACTTCTAACCCTCGCCCCTAGTGTGGGCTCACAGGTTAGCTTCAAGAATTTCAAGGCAAGGAGGTAAAGCAGTTCCGTTATGACTTATTCATCCTATGATACGATGCAACTCAGTCCAAGTACAAGTGATGACACGACACGACTCAATTACGATACACGAGAAAACCAATCCAATATGAGCTACAAAGGTAACTATGAACAAGAACTATATACGTATATCCAATATGAACTACAAAGCTAAGCAGGCATGATATACAAATCACATATAAATAATCAACTATTAAAACTATATAATAATATAGATATGCATGTAAATAAACTGTAGAGGGAGACAAGGTATCTTGCCAGGAGGTTGCACGCAGATCCAACAAAAATATAGTCAACTGCCAAGCCATGAAGTCCAAGTCCTCACAACTGTCTCCGAAAGCTGAAACAGACATTGTCAACATTTTCAGAATAGTCAAATTAGCTAGGATTGCCTGTCCTTAAGTCCAATTCTGGACACAGGGGCAAAACGGTAATTTCGGGCCAAAACGGTGTCCGCCGTTGGACCCGCTTTGCACCGAAAAGTGTGACAGAGTCAATGGTCTCTAAAATTGTCAAACTACATGTCTACAGATTTTTTTTGACGATACGAACCCAACGGTATATCCAATTTTGGATTCCGGTGGGCCGTGCACAAAATCGCCCGTTGAATCGGATCGTGGGGTCCACGAAACGGTGATCCAATCAACTGTCTCAGAATCGGACCAAACATGGCATACAGGACCAGAAAAACGATACGGTCCTATTGGCGCAAGTTTCGTCTCGATCTGACGAGCGTGCACAAAGTAATTGGGAAGTTTGTACAGAGGTCGATACGGTAAATTTTGACGGATACACATCAAATTCGTCGCGCACACGCGACCAATTTGAATTTCGTCAAAGTCCACACGTTCACAAAGCCGATACGCACCTTTCGATGCTTTCGGTTCGAGACCACGTCGCCCGGTTTGGCGGAACGCACGTCGTATCGGATGGTTTTTCAAGTTTTCTACTGTTTGTGAAATTAGGTTTTTGCAGGTTTTGGGAGACTGATTTCTCGACGCACCGTCGTCGAAATCCAACTCTTTAAAAAGGGTTTCGAAGACCCATATGTTGTCTTTTAATGTTTCAGATTTGATTTCGAAAACTCTAAGTGTTTTGGTCAGGATTGCTCTGCCAAGTCGGGTTTCAGACGGTTCATGATACTCTGTTTTTTAAGTGGTTTCCCCTCGACTTCAGGTCAATTTTTCAGGACGGCTTATACAACTATGGCCAACCTATTTATGGGTATTTCAAGGTGGTCATGCTGTGATCGTATACGTAAAAACGAGACGAGAAATGGTCGAACGAGTGGAGAGTAATCTACCTGCGAAGTAGGGTCGACGGACTGTTGCTGTCGACTATGTTTCCGACGTGCGCGCGGTTTCTGGCCGACTGCGGCCGCGCGCGATGGCGCTGCGTGGCAGTGGGCCGCGCAGAGGTCATGGGCGTGCGTTGGTGTTGGCAAATTTTAGCTTAGGGTTTCCTCTTTGTTCCTTTATATGAGTCGCGGCTGTGGGTGTACTGTGTACAGGGAGCTCGGGCCTGTGCGGGTGGGCTCGGGTTGTTGGGGAGAAATAGTATGGGTTTGGGCTTAGCTCATGAAGTTGTAATTGAAGCCACTAATAATTGTTAGCCTGCACCAAATATTTGCTCGCCATGCTGCATGCACAAAGGACATTCATTCAAAACACTTGATGAACCATTTCCCTATTTTGGCAGTAGTGGGTCACCCTGGTTGGGTTTTATTGTTGGCTGTGGGAAGTGAGGTCGGGCCTGGGCCTGGGGCTTGGGCTTATTACTTAGTCTAGGCTATCACCAATACACATGTATATATATACATGTGAATATATATATTAATAGGCATATACATATTGCCCTATATATAGATATATATATATTATATACGCATATATATAACCTGTATATATATTGACCTATTTATTAATATTAGTATATATTTTTTTATTTTTATTTTTTATATTGACCTATTTAATAATATCAGTATATATATATATATATATATATATATATATATATATATTTTTTTTTTTTTTTTTTTTTTTTTTTTTTTTTTTTTTTATATATATATCCTAATAAATAATAATCATTTAACTATTAAGAACACGAAATAAATATATATACCAAATGATTAATAACTATATTTCCCTTAATCAAATAAACACACACAATATATACATACATATACCGTTCTAGTCAAGGTCCCATAAACCTAAAACGACATTTCAAGAAACGTATCATGTTCGAAAATAACAAATATACATAATATAATATAACCTTAATAGCAATAAATATTTTATTTAACCAATATTTATGATTTGTCATTGATCATTAAAATAAAACACCCCTATACATGCAGTATATCTTTGTGGCCGTCTTGGTCGCACTAAGGGTCTACATGGCTTGGACTCGGTTCGAGTCTAGTTCGGACTAGCGGAGTACAACCGGGTCTTCTGTAAATCAATAACTTAATTAATAAATAATTAAACACCTAGAGAGGTTAAGTCGTAACTTGGCCTGGTTTTCCTGGTTCGGACCTTCCCATGGCTTGGCATTCCCTTACCATGGCTAAACACTAGTCAAAGCACGCCACTGCACTATCCGTACCATGATTCCTAGTCGTCTGGTACTTCAAAACTCAACCATGGCAAAAATTATCTACCGTAAAAACTAACTAAATAATTATTTATAAAAATTCTAAAATCACTATTTAAATCAAATAAATAAAAAAAAATATTTCAAAAATTTCGGAAAGGGAGGCTACAACACAATCTGAGGATTCCTATAATTTGCATTACTAGGATAACCCAGACAAATCATAGAAAGCCGTATGATTGATTGGCCACTTGTAAGCCGACTTGTGTGTGATATATTTTCTTCTGTTAGCAACTGAGGAACATGGAATATCGTGGTGCATGGTCCAACCAATGTCATTGTTTGCTTGTTGGGTTGGGCTATTATGCTGCGATAGGCTATGGATCGAAGTCGCGATCAGAAGTCCTTCACCTGCACATAGTTATAGGATATATCTTATCTCGGCATGATATTGGCACCGTTTGTCCTTGTTTGGTTGTAAGGGTGTCGTATTGTCTCGATGCTATGGTATAAGCCTATAACTCTTGAATCAGGTCTTATTATTACGTTTGGGTTTTATCTCACTCTTTTGTGCTCCCTTATGGTACTTGCTATTCGGGGTCTGACCCCGCTGGTTTTGTTTGGCCAGATCTCGTAGCAGCGCCAGAGGATCCAACCTTATACCCGAACAATGGTGCACACTAGGAGTATGGGTGCTAGGGACCATGAGTTGGTTTCTTCTTTACTGCTCTGATATCTTCTATTTTGTACTTGGCATTTAGCCACCGGCACCTGTTTAGCCGGCAGTTCTGGACATTCAATTCCTTATATAATTGTAATTAAATCAGACTACAGCTGACTACGGTTATGTACTATTGACTCTCGGTATTAGCTTATCATTTTGTATAGCTAGGCTTATGAATCATTTTGATGAAGCGTCGGGGACGCCTTACTGCTTTGTCTTATGATCATTATTTACTGCTTCTTGTTTTGATTGATTGAGACATAGATGCTCTGTGAGACCATAGGAGACTTGATTGTAGCATGCACCCCCTTGTCTCTTGACAGCCACGATCGCCATATGACGTTTATATATCTCATATGGAGTCGCTGGCCTAGTCCGTCTCAGTATTTCGGTACTGGGGCATGATAGGATAACTGTATCAACAAGTACCAGCGCACGAGTCAATTGTGCCTTCGCGCATGAGTTAGAAGGCTAGCACATTGAAGGACTATTAAGGCAAGTGCCCTAGTGCACGAGCCAGGAACATTGAACACTAAGGCATAGAACGTGGAAATACGGTATCGAGGCGTGCATCGCATGCCCGACTCGAAGAATAGAGAACAATTGTGTATCAAAGCGTGCGTACGTGTACGAGAATCATAAAAGATGGCTTCGTTGTGAAGATGAGAACAGTTGTAACACGAATGTGATGGAACTGTAGAATGTGCCATGGTTCCTGCGAAATATTTATAGCCTTTGGGGCGTTCGTTGATGAACATTGAGTTAGGGCATTATGCCAATGGAAATAGAGATAGGCAAATTGCTTGGTTGTATGAAAATAAGATACGCATTGCATGGTCGAATGGACTTGAGATATTGTATGTGCACGGGTGTGATGATATTCCCTCGAACGAGTTAAATGCTAGCGCATCGGGACAGTTGTGGTACGAATGTGACGGAACTGTCGAATGTGGCATGGTGCCTTCAAAATGTTTATGTCCTTCGGGGCGTTCGTTGATGAACATTGAGTTGGAACATTGTGCCAATGAAAATAGATATAATCAAATTAGTTAGTTGTATGAAAATAAGATGCGCATTGCATGGTTGAATGGACTTGAGATATTGCCTGTGCACGGGTGTGGTGATATTTCCTCGAACGAGTTAAATGCTAGGGCATCGGGACCGTTCGACCTATAGGAGGGACGTGAATCATTATTGGTGCACATCTTTTGGGCATGACTTACGATCTGCTACTGATGTGATAAGTCACAATTGATGGTAAGTTCGACGTCCTTCAGATATTGGGCCATCAAACCCGTACGGAGAGGACGCCGGATTATCTACTTTGAGAAAAGAGAATCAAGTTAGTCCATTCTGGCACGGATACGCTAATGACCTTCATATAATTAAGGAACGGTAGGCTGAAAGTGCAGGAACAGATATCCTGCACAGAGTACTTATAACATGAAAGAAAAGTAATAAGGCGTATTCATCTTGCGTCGGTGTAAGAGCGAGTACGTCAGTGTTGGTAAAAAGTCACGAAACAACACGAGATTGGTATTGGTTTCTGTTTGCTTATGCGATTCGAAATAACATGCTTGCCATGATAACATGCTTTACTACTTTCGAATATGCCATGAAACCGATACTAAGGAGAACATAGAAAGGTAACTAATTGTATGTTGTATAAATCAATACATTACTTAATGTCGGTTTAGTTAAGTGGATCTTTGATCAGTACAACGAGGACGAAAGTACTAATCTCCTACTAGTTTGCTAACAGGTTCAGGGAATGGTCTGCTCGCGACGGAGCTTCGCTTGATCGCACTGAGGCATGGAATGCCATAGCATTTGAAGTGTACAATCGCATTGATGCTCAGACTTACAACATGATTGATGCGGTCGAGATATAGAAGGCATGATGTATGGAACGATAAAATCCTTTGTGGGCAAGAGAGAACTTGAGTGTTGTAGCCAATCTGACAAATTCAGTTGAGCTATTGAAAGCTTTTGTAACCTCAGTTCATTTATTGAATAAAAAAGAATTATTTTGTATACTCTATTTTATTCAGTTGCTAATATCAAATCAAATATAACCATTTGAGAAATTGTCATCTTGCCTTGTACGAGTGCAACTCCAGACTCGTACGACATCACGTCCCAGCGAGGACGAACGATTCGGATAAATTGATGCGAGGACGAGCGATTTTCTGAGTCGGAGCGTGACAAATTGGTATCAGAGCTATAGGCTCAATTTTCTCAAGACGCTTGCTTCGTTTCAATTCTAAAAGTTGTCTGCCACCATAAAATGACTCTTGACTCTACTCGATGCCGTACTGGATGTTCCATACAATAAGTCTAATACAAATGTGTAATTTTGCCGCATGTGTTTTGAAAATTACATGATATTTGTTGAAAAAATCGTAAAATGTTTGTTGTTGCAAGTGCAACACGTCGTAAATAGTGAATTGAGATGTTCATTGTTTTAATGCAACGGTCGATATGAGAAATGTTGGTTGCATCGATACAAGAAAAGTCGTGGGATGTTGCTGCATCAATTGCAACGAGTTGATTATGAATGATGCATTGCAATGAAAATAAAAGTTGAAAATAGAATGTGTTGAACATATTCGAGTATTAGCTTTGAATATCAGAAATAAAACGTTGTACGAGATACAACGAGGAGACTGAATTAAAACATTACACGAGATACAACGGAGGAGACTAAATTAAAAATGTTGCACGAGATACAACAGTTGAAACTTAATAATACGTTGCATGAGATGCAACAGAGAAGACTGAATTAAAATACTGCACGAGATGCATGCAACGGTTGAAACTTAATAATACATTGCACGAGATGCAACGGAGGAAACTGAAACCATAAATCGATAGAACGAACCGTTCGGTTACACACCGAACTTGTGTTGGCAAATGAATACATTGGCCGAGTTGTGTTGGATTTTGATTAATCAAAAGTTACAATTGTGATCGACATGATCACTGCAGAAATCGTGAGACGGAGTGATATATCCCAAATTGGTGGATTCTATGATATTTTTCTTGGAACAAAGAATATTATCAAAGAAGATTTGAACTATGATTTAGATGGTACAAAATTACACTACTTGTCCCCAAGCCCTCATTTTTTGGATGGTCTCATCTTCATGGAAAACAAACAACACAGTCATGATATGTTTGCTAAGAACCTAATGGTGAATATGCCATACATTTTTATCTTCTTGATCATAGATCTAGTTATGCAGAACATAAAATGAAGTGACAAAGGAAGATCAATGACAACTGCTTTGGGTGATAAAAGGATTGTAGAAGACACAAATTAGGATATGAAAGTTATAGATTACTAAGTACAAATTTCAATATCAAAACCAAACATTTGTATTTACATCATATACAAACATTACACAATCGCGAATACTAAGTATTCGTATGTCGCATAGCTTGGGTGCTCGTTAATCGTTATGTACTCGGTTCACCATATTTCTTGAGCGGAGTGTGACACGATGAGTGTTGCAAGCTTTGTTTTATTGAACCTATCCCTCTTAAACATATCCTAGAACTTACTATGATAATCGCAAATACGACTACTGGAGTAATCGTATGACGCGTACTTGGATACTCGTTATGTACTCATTTCGTCGTATTTCGGGAGCATGACATGGTGATTGTTGCGAGAGTTTTGCTATATTTTGACTTATAAGGTTGCAGAGATACCCGTAGGATCCTTGGATAAGAGATTCGAGAGAACTGTAATATATATTATAGTGGATTTGTGCTCGAACTTGTCTTGTAATTTTTTACCGTAATTTTTATTTATTTATTCTGCATGGTTGCTATTAATTGGTGAATTGAAACCCATCAAATTTGTCTTTATGTTTTATAGAAGTTAATATTTAACTTCTATAGAAGATCGAAGATTCAAAAGGAGTCGGATATAATCAAAGGCATGACCAACTTCATAATCACGATATGCCACAATTTTTCAAAAGTGGGAACAAATTTTGGAGCAAAAATTGTGCTCATTTGGCATATCGTTATTTGTCAGCGGCATAGCACCGGCTTATATATATCGTTGGATTGGGGGTTGCTTATTTTGATGAACTATTCATATTAACTTGGTCGATTTCGACGGTTCAGATCTTAGGTTAAAGTTGTGAACCCATTTAAGGCTCTCTTCTAGCCTCATTGGATGTGGGGATTAATTGTTTGAGGCTATAAGCATGCTAAGAGCAAGAAGGAGATCTTCTTAAGTTTTTCTAAAAGTCCGTTAAAAGAGTTTTCAAGACAAAAAAGAGAGGAGAGAATTCGTTGTAGATATCGTAAAAAAAGGGTTATCTGTTACGGTTTGTGTGTAATCTTTTGTACGATTTCTCTTGTCATGATTTAATAAAATTTCTCTCCTTGTTCCGTAGTATGACCATCTTTATCTAAAATCTTAATTTTTGTGTGTGTGATGTACAACAATTACTTCACTATTTGTAGTTGACTTAGGAGTTACATAGACCTAAGGACTTAAGTTCACAGCAATGGTTATCAGAAAATTTAGCATCCAATTCTGCCAAGTAGTAGTACTGATGTTATGCAGCTTCCATGCAGTTTTAGTATCAAGTCGATGACATTAATTTCTAGCTTCTAGCTACGTTTGATGTATGACAGAGTTTGAAATCAATCACTTGCCTTAGCTTGGCTTGGCTTAGACTGGCCTATTTGATCATATGGTGAATTGAATATTGGTTAGTGGGGTGATATGGAAAGAAAACTTCATTTCTATTTCTAACACTCTTTGGGACCCCAAAAAAAATTACACTCCATTTTATTTATCCATATTCACGGTGCACCTCCCTCCCTCCCCTCTCCTAATTTTTGACAAAAATCGTCTCCAACTCACGGTCAACTCATTTGACCAAAAAAATGGGATAAAAATATCCCTTCGTCTTTCTTTCCCCCGCAGCAACCGCGCGCCACGAGCCATGGCCGTCGCATCTGCCCCCCCCCTCGCAACGTCGCACCCCCGTGCGCCATGGTCGCCGTCACGGCCGCCTCCCACACGTCCCCCCCCCCCACCTTCCGCCTCGTCGGGCAGCCCCGGCAACACCCCCCCCCCCCCGGCGCCGCCGCCGCCGCAACACTGCGCGCCCCCCACAGAGGAGGGGGGTGGGGTCAGCTGCTGGCCATAGGAGGGGTGGTCGGCTGCTGACCTGAAGAGGGAGGGGAGGTCGGTGGGTGTGCATGGTAGGAGTTTCGGAACAAAAAATAGGAAGAGTATTTCGTCAAAAAATGTCTGTCAAAGGGATTGACCGTCAGCTATGGACGGTTTCCGTCAAAAGTGGGAGAGGTTCATGTTTTATGGTAAAACAGTATAGTACATCGTGAATATGGATAAATAAAATGTGGTGCAACTTTTTTTTTTTTTCAAAAAAGAATTCTAGAAAGAAATTTTGTGCTCACGTGCTTAACACTGACGAATTTTCTTTTGCCAAAGATTTCCCACACTATATATATATATATATATATATATATATATATATATATATATATATATATTGAAGCAATGGATAATTGTGACGAATTCGCCTCCACCGAAGAGCTCGAACTCCCGACCACTTGGACCGCATGACCACTAGACTAGAGGTCATTTGCTTTTATATATATATATATATATATATATATATATATATATATATATATATATATATATATATACTCGCTCGATCAATAGAACATGACAAAGTATGTGAAAACAACACATAACATGTGTTAAATAGGCCGAGCGGCCCAAAATCTGGCTCGAACCGATTTGGTCAAACCCCATTTTTGGACAGGCCCGGGTTCAATTAACAGTCCGACCCAGCCCGAACGGTCAACCGTCCCGAATCGGCCCGGTCAGTGACCCGGGTTAGGCTAGGTACAGAATTGAGTTATTTATTTTCAAAATTTTGGCATTTTTTTGGTAAATTTTTCAAAAAATTCAAATATATTTCAAAAAAATCAAAATTTACTTCAAAAATTTTCAAAACCGAGTTTTTCAAAAGAAAATTTAACCGGGCCAACCCGGACCTGTCTTGAACCGGCCCAAGCCCTGCCCACTATCTATCCACGTCGTCGACTGTGTTTGGGTTTCCAAAACTCCATTCTGACCCGGTCCGTCTCCTTCTCGGGCTAAGCCCGGTCCGACCTAAAATCGGTCAAGTCCAATAAATACTGGGTGGACCGGACCGGCCCGACCCGAAAACTCTGGGCCGACTTAGGACCGGTCAAACTCGATCAACACTGTGCCGGTCTAGCCTGGTCCGGCCCGGCTCGACTCGGCTCGGCTCGGCTTGGCTCGCTCAATAACACACCCCTTGAGGTATAACACACTTTTGTAGTTAAATAAATAGTTAAGTAGTGCATATTTATTTTACACTTTGTCTTTATTTTCTCCTCTTTGAAATAGTATTAATATTGAATATTAACTAGTCATATATATACTTCTTTTGCGCCATGATATTGGAATAGTATCCCCACCAGTCACCACCACCCCCACACACACGGCCGTTGCCCATGACCTATACGTACCCGTTGTTGCATTTCATTTTCCTATCCTCAAATTTCTACTAAAATTTCTACCATGTCGCATTCGTAGAGAAATAGTTTCTTCAAGTCAATGGCAATAACAGGAAGTCAACCAATTTAATGGCATAACAATATAACCTACAATGGAAAAAGCTACATATTCTCATTTGTAGACCAACCTTCTGAAGGGGTCAATCAAGCAAGATGGTGTAGAAATTAACATCTTGAAGACAAGCCACATGTTATAATGCCATTTTCTCATTTGTCAGGTACAACTAAGAAAGTAGGTTATGCAAATTTTCTCTACTCTCGTCCTGTAAATATTTTTGTTTATTTGATTGTATTTAGTGTCATTTAGTTTTATGGTCTCGTACGATATTCAAAATTTGTGTTCAAACTCTATATTGTCCAGAAGAGAGTTTGAGCTTCATAGTTGACTTGGGTTGACCGTTATGTCTTGTTAAGCTAATATTCAAACTTCACGTTTCGTTTTAGAGTTTTGTATTCAAAATTTATTCATTTTGGACAGTCACTCCAAATTAGGGATTATCATTGGGTCCGAGGTCCATAGGCTCCAGAAAAGTCTGTCCGATCCGATGGACCAAAGTCTGATACAGTCTGACCATTTGGGCAATCCGGCCCGGTCCATATTAGTATAGGACTTGGGCTAAGCATCCGCACGTCCGAAGTTCGTCCGATACAAACCCGTCTAAGCCCGGCCCGAAAAGATCGACTATATGCCGAAAAATTGTTAGTTTTATATGCAGCTTATCATGTATAAGCTTAAAAAAATTTATAATTAGATACCAATTAAAAACTGTACGGTAGAATTAGATACCTATGAATCACCCTAACATTGAAAACCTTTGTTACCATTCAACCAAAATTAGCTAGAACTTACATGAATTGTCCAAAATTATCTTGAAACTTCCTTCTTTTTTTCTGAAATTAATGTGGGCCGGAAATCCAACAATAGCAAGTATTGTCAAATCATTATAAATTTTAAATTTGTAAACACTTGCAAACATATATACTCCATATATATCGGTTATACTTTAACTTAATGCTCAAAAAAAAAATTTCAAGCCTATACAGAATAAGCTACAAATTAAGAGAAATAACTATCCGAGAAAGCCTGGGCTCTTTTAAATGGCTATCCCAGTGCGGTCTTGGACTTCATAGATAATAATAAGTCCGACTCGGCTCGGTGCGAAATTTCTCTAGTGCCAAAAAAATCTGACTCATGTCCAGCCCGAGCCTGTACTTTATGGGCCTAGATGGTCCGGTCCGCTCCAATGTCGATCCCTGCTCCAAATCAATCATCGGAACAAGATTTATACTTTTTTTTTTCTGGACAATATAGAGAGCTAAACATAAATTTTTAATATTATAAAACTATAAAAAAAAAGAAAAATTGTAATGTTATAAAACAAACCAAATAAATATTATTAGTTACTTTTGTTGATTACTGTTGGACATGGGAGGATCTCCTACTGCCCTACATTTCCTACCTCCCACAACCCGCTAATTTCCCGCCCAAATCGCGAGGCCTCCAATAGAACGTGTAGTTGGTGCACGTAAAACCCATGCATGCAAATTTACCAACCCACCCTTCACTTTATAATTTCACTACTATTCTTCTTCTTCTTCTCCCTCTCAATATTTCCATTCAACACCTTCTTCTTCTTCTTCTTCTTCTCTTCTTCTCATTACATGAAGGCCTATTCGACCAAGGCGATCGCTGCCGTCCTGGTGGCTCTGTCGGCCCTCCCTGACGTCGCGTTTCTTACGGTGTCTGCGGGAGGCTACGACTACAAGGAAGCTCTCACGAAGTCTCTACTCTTCCTCGAAGCGCAGCGGTCGGGAAAGCTCCCGGAAAACAACAGGATCCCGTGGAGAGGAGACTCTGCGCTCGACGACGGGAAGCTTGCACACGTTTGTCTCTCTCCTCTCATTATTCTCCAAACTCTATTTCACATCATTTTTAATAAAAAATATTTTGCCGCGGTTTGTAACTGCGGACGTGACCGTCAACCGACGTCGTAACCAATCATGGGCAGAACTAAGTGAAGGGCTGGGACGGGCTCCAGCCCACCCCAAAAAAGAATTTTTGATTTTTTTTCATATATAATTTTTTTTTTTGGTAATTTTTCGTGAGTCCGGCTATACCTAGCCCACTTCAGCCCACCCTAGTTCTGATTTCTGGTTCCGCCCTTGTAGCCAACCATTAACCCTCCTGCTATTATCGGAACTCATTCGGACCATGAGGCCAATAAAAGGCCACCACGTCGGCCAGCGATCACGTCCGTAGTTATAAACTACGGACAACATAGCAGACTCCTAAAAAAGTACACTATTCATTTATTAATGCATGTTCTAATAGTTTTATATCAAATGAACGATAAAATAAAGTTAAGAAAATGGATGTGAAATCTTGACATTGACCTTGGGATTTTTTTTTTTGTAGTTTCTTGTAAAATCATGAACTTGAATTCTTGGATCATGTAATATTGTTTGGTTCCCATGGATTAGAATTCAACGAACTAATGTATTATTCAGTAAATTAAAACAAAAATCTGGAAACTAATTAAATACCATATCGAAAGCAGATCTGATGTCTCTATTATTCTATCAAAAAGTCACATTTTCAACATACGACAACTTCTACTTTTTTATATCCATAATTATAAGAGCAGATCCAATGATAAGGTTCACCCCAATTTATAGATTCTATCTTAGTTTCGGAACATAGGAGATCATTTTGTAGAATAGTAAAAGTTCAATCGGAATGTTGGAGATCATATAGCAGATTCAATTTATCAAACTCAAATGTAATTGATATAATGAATGCTAATATCTACATTACATGCAACAATGTAGATTTTTATAGTGGTTTCCAGTTTCCAAATTCACATCAACAAAGCATTATTGTGATTTGGACAAAAAGTTATTAAACTCCAATTCAAAACCAAATGTACCACTATTATGAATTCATGTTCATAAAATTAACATATCATGTATTGTTAGTGAAAATAATAGAGATAAGATGTAAATAGCTTTGAGGCATATCTGTACGTCGATACTTTCTTTAGAAAGTTATTCGTCCCCACTCGAAAAAAAAATTTGTCGGGTCTAGACAGATACTCCCGCAAGATACAATAAAGTCTTGAGCAAAATGCATGCATCAAATATTAATCTTTTCTGATCTTGAAACTATTGAGTAGTAGTAGCTTTGTGTCATGCTTGTGATTATTAAGTTTGGATATAGTCAGTTTTTATATAGAAACTCTCGTGCCTCTTCAATAAGTCAGATAGTCGGAACGAATACGATCCTACAATTATTTTCGGAACGCTTGCTCTGGCATGGATGTTTTGATCAAACATAGTTTGGATTGTAGTTTTGGAATGGACGTTTTGCTCAAACATCAAACAGCCGTCCGTGTCCGGAAGGGGACTCGAACTTGGGACCTCCCCCAAGTGAGCCCTTCTCCTAACCACATGAGCTAAGAGGCTTGGACACAATGGTTTTTACTTAGATATATCCTATCAGGGGCAGAACCACAGGTAAGGGCTGAGTGGGCTTCAGCCCACTCCAATTTACCTTTCATATTTTTTTATTTTTTTTTTTGCATATTAGTCATCCCACACCTAACTATGCTACTCCACTCTAACTCGAATATTTGGTTCCACCATTGGGTACCTCCTATCTTTCCAAGTTTTTTTCACTCCTTAAACCCTCTCAAATGGAAAACAAAACATTTAGGGCGATGATGAGTCTGGCATGTGCAATGCGAGACATCCACAACGTCGTAGGACTGACAAAAAATGGCCACGATCTGAGCTGGCGTGGGTCAGAATGGGGGCGTCTGTGCATGAAAACTCAACGGCTAGGACGCCGCGCGGACGGTCGAGGACCGGCACCATTCTACCACGGGTATAAACGACAGCCGACCACGCGGTCCATCGTGCAGCGCCGTAAGGACGTCGAGAAGACGTCGTAAGGGCGTCGTGCGCATAGAACCGGTGGCTGGACGGCATCGGCTGTCGTAGGCATCGTGAAGACGTCGGGAGCGCCTTCGGCGTCATCGGCTGTCTCGTGAAGCTTTGGAGTGCGCGAGGCGCGTGTGGGACGATGAAGACAAAGCCAGTGCGGACAAGATCCGCACGAAGAGTCCGAAATGATATGGCGACCGGCTAAAGATTGTGTACGGGAAGACACGATTTAACTGAACCCGCACGTGTTGAAAAAAAATTTATATATATATATATATATATATATATATTATATATATATAATATATATTATATATGAAAAATTCTACAATACATCCCATGAAAAATTGTATCGATACATCCAAAATCTGAACCATTGGATGTTGATCCAATGGTTCGGATTGAGGTCAAAAGTCAAAATCAGCATTAAATGATGTTCCCTACTCTATTAATCTGAATCAGCATTAATGCTGATTTTGACTTTTGATCTCAATCCGAACCATTGGATCAACATCCAATGGTTCAGATTTTGGATGTATCGATACAACTTTTTTCATGGGATGTATTGTAGAATTTTTCATATATATATATATATATATATATATATATATATATATATATATGCTAATTAATTTGAAAATGGATATATATATACTTTCTTGAAGCTTGCACTGATAATTGGATGATGGTTACAAATGAAAAAATGGATGGACTGTGCAGGTGGACCTAGCAGGAGGCTACTACGACGCAGGGGACAACGTGAAGTATGGCCTGCCCATGGCCTTCACCGTCACGAGCCTCGCGTGGTCCGCCCTCCACTACGAGTCGGAGCTGCAGGCCGCCGGAGAGTTGGCCACCTGCGCGCCGCCATCCGCTGGGGGACCGACTATTTCCTCAAATGCAGTGCCAAGAAGAACCAACTGTACATTCAGGTTAATTTCCTACGTCACTTCAAAAATCAAGAGTGTCCTTGCCTGCGTCGCATCGTGTCGGACACATATTTTCAAGAACTAATTTTAGTGTTTCGCAAAATACTTGAAGGTTGGAGATGGGAATGCCGACCACCAATGTTGGGTGCGACCGGAGAACATGAAGACGCCGAGGACGGTGTACGTGATCGACAAGAACAACCCCGGGACGGAGATCGCGGCCGAGACGTCCGCCGCCATGGCCGCTTCCTCGATGGTTTTCAGGGCGTCGACGAGTCCTACGCCCGTCGCCTCCTCAACAAAGCCAAGCTGGTACGAACTATATATATAATTGCTACAAAATTAGTGATATATATATATATATATATATATTATATATATATATATATATCTATATATATATATATATATTGGCTATTGATTTATGTTGGTGTTCTTGAAATTAACAGCTCTTTGAGTTCGCTAAAACTTATAAAGGAACCAGTGACGAGTGTCCCTTCTACTGCTCTTACTCAGGCTACAATGTACGTACTCCTCTCTCTCTCTCTCTCTCTCTCTCTCTCACACACTTTTACAGCTTCTGAAATCGCAACACGTGGCCTCCTTTGTACACTCCAAATATATAATTCAAATTATTAAAAAACAACAGTGCTACGTGGACCGCATTTTGGCCTGCGATCCACGTGGCGGTCTTTAATTGGCAGTGCATCGACGGGTGGGCCCACGCGAATAGGGGGGTGGGGAGTTGGGTTGAGCCACGTCAGCCCGCCGCGGTCACAACCGGCGGGCACAGACCACGGGTTGTTTAGCATTTTCCTATTAAAATTGTGTAACTTATTATTTTTAAAACGTCTCCTAGATATTGACACACAATAGTACACTCCAAACAAATCTCCTAAATTAACGTACCTCGTCATTTTTTTTCTCTTTATTTTTCTTAGCTGTTTTGTAGGATTCTTTTCTCCCGATTATTTTGGTGGGTTTAGGAATTAATGTAGCGAAACTAGAGCACCTCCAAATCTGGAGTATTTTTTAGCTTTCGAGTAATTTTCAAGTATGGACAAGTGTCCACTGCAGTCTCCAAGTGCTACAAAATTTAACTAAAATCAAAATATAGCATTGAAAGCTCTTCCACTGTGGATACTCTTAATCTGGAAAAGAAAAGGACACGTAGTCTCCGGATCAGAATTGCGGTTCAAATCTGTGGACAATATAGCATTGTCCTATTAATTAAGTTTCCTTTGTTTGTGAATTCAGGACGAGCTCCTGTGGGCTGCTTCGTGGCTGTTCCGAGCAACGAAGAGGGCTGACTTCAAGAAATACATCACCGAGGAAGCCATCAGCGCAAGCGTAGCCGAGTTCGGATGGGATCTCAAATATGCTGGGGCTCAGGTTCTCCTTGCCGATGTAAGAACTCCATCCATATATAATTAATGTAACTCACATTACATTCGCTGACTAAATTATTCTAATAGCATCCCAACTACATCTTTCGATCGATCGTTCATTTTTGACATTTTAACTAACTTTTCAATGCTCGATTTTGGAATCCGATTTTATAATTTATTTTGGAATCCAACTCTGTAAATTGACCTTTTGAAACAAATTTTATCAATTTTGAATCGTATCAAGACTACTTCAAAAGCATTATGCAGTACAAAAGCGCAATTTAAATGCTGGTATTATCAAGTATTATTTTGAAGTAGTTTTGATGTCTTGAAAATTGACGAAAGATGCTTCAAAAAACAATTAATAAAGTTGGATATCAAAGCCGAATAGTAAAAAGTTAAGTTGTCAAAAATATCCGAGCATTGTACTTATGTGCTACCGGAACAATTTAGCCAATTACATAAATGTTTAGAAATTGTTCTTCCAGAAACAAATGAAATTAAACTAGACAATTGGTCGGTATTAATTGTGCTAATTTCTTACACTAATTTTGCGCTAATTAAATTGGCAGCTAAATCTCACAGCAGAACATGGAGTTCAAAATTTCAAGGAACAAGCAGATAATTTCATCTGCGCGGTGCTGCCGGATACTCCGTATCACCAGCTGTATATTACACCAGGTATATAAGTTCTACCGATTCAGTTGAAATTATTAGGGATATTTTTTCCATTTAAATTATAGAAACCAGCACGTACCCCCCTATTATACAAAACTATATATACCATCATTTCTTTGTGAATCTACCAAAATTTTGGTCAAATAGTGTAGGTATATCTTCAATTTTATTTGTTCCAAAAAAAATGTGGGTATTTGCTATTTTTTTTTAAAAAAGGGAGGTAGATGCTATTTTCTATATTTTGAATTTGAACATTTGCTAAAATCCCAAATTATTAATAAGTTGTACATGTTGCATATACACACAAAAATGGTGCCCATACATGAATCATGTCAGTGCCCATGTCGTGCTTGTACTCCTGCAATATATATTTAAAAATGTATGTATTTCGTATCCGTATTTTGTCAGTATCTGTTGTATCTATATGTTCATATTCGTACAACATAGATAATAAATAGAGTAAGTCACAAGGGATGGCCTAGCTGGTGGATAAGAGGGAGGTTATGGATTCCAACCATGCCTAGTAATATATAACAAGCTTTAATTTTTCGGTATTGGACCTTCCTATGAGTATCGGTCTCGACAGTATCGGTAGTTTTAAATTGGGATTTCAAAAAAAATTTTGGTATTGAAAAAACAAATAATTATTAATGAACTACTAAAATTTTAGAAAAAAATAATTTTATATATTAGACATAATTTTAAGTCTTTATGTGTTGTTTTTTGATAGTTGTGGAATTGAATGAACTAGTAATCACCATTTTCGATTGGTTTACCTCCGATAGATAGATTTGTTTTCTTTCTTTTATATGTTTTTACAATCTTATTATGCTTTTATACCATTGTTGATTGGTATTTTCGTTCAATCTTTTTGCCGAATTGACGGGAAAAAAAGACTCTCAATGTAGTTATCGGTCAGTATCGATATTTGTCGGTATTGGATCGGGACATGGTAGACCGTATCAGTATCGGCCCCATCGGATCGGTATCAACCGATACTATAAACTATGAATAATAATAATAATAATAATAATAATAATAAGAATAATAATAATAATAATAATAATAATAATAATAATAAGGTACACATATATAAAAGGAGAATATAAAAAGTAACCGCACATGTACCTAACGGAAATGATAAATGGTCCGTGCTTTATGTCCGCGGACGTGATCGCAGGCCTACGTGGCCGAACCCCATTCGCCCCTCCCCCATATTCGCGTGGGAACCACCGTCAGTAGGCCTACGAATGGGAGGCTGTCACGTGGACTGCGGGCTAAAATATGCTCCATGTAGTAGCTTTCTGTACCTAATTTAAGATCATACGATGTTGAATATCTTTTTTCAAAGTATATAATCCATTGGTTACTCATTCATACACATATGATCACGTTTGGTTTTTTACTTCAACTAGGTGGCTTGCTCAATCTAAGGGATGGAGCCAACTTACAGTACGTGACCGGCACTGCGTTCTTGTTCATGGTCTACAGTGACATACTCACCAGGACCCACCAGACAGTCGCGTGTGGGACCCAACAGATCGAACCAGCCAGGCTCAGACAGTTCGCTAAGCAACAGGCACGTGACAAATAATAAATACGACACGACATGATACAGACATTACAGTGTACTATGTGTTTTATTATTGCAGATGGACTATATTCTAGGGAGCAACCCTTTGAAGAGGTCCTACATGTCGGGTTCGGCCAGAACCCGCCGACCCAGGCCCACCACCGGGGCGCGTCCGTCCCGGTGCTCGAGCCCGAGGCCGAGGTCAACTGCGGGATGAGCTTCGCGGACTGGATGAACCAGGACACGCCCAACGTGCACGTCTTGGCTGGAGCGATCGTCGGAGGGCCCGACAAGAACGACGAATTCGTCGACAGGCGGGCGAACTCGTCCTACACCGAGCCCTGCACCTACATCAACTCCCTCGCGGTCGGCCCCCTCGCAAGGCTCGCGGTGCACGGCTCCTAACTTTTAAAGTTAGGGGGGTAATTAGTTTTAGTAGCTAAAGCATAATTTGTAGTATCGGCTGATACCGATTCGATACAGTCGATATCGATACGGTTTGACATGTTTTGATCCAATACCGATCGATACCTATATCGACATCAGGGTTCTCTCTTTTTCTATCAATTTGGCAAAAGAAAATTGAACGAAAAAGGGTAATTAGCATGGATGTAAAAGCATAGTAAGATTGTAAAAGCATGTAAATGAAAATAAAACATATATATCGATGGTATACCAACCAGGAAGGATGACTCTTATTTTACTCAATTTAAGAACTATTATGAAACACACAAAAAAATACTTAAAATTATACCTAAATGTCTAAATATTTTTCTATAATTTTTTTAATAATTATTTACTTTCAGATACCAAAAAATTTGAAATTATCGATACCATCGATATCGATGCTCAGAAAGGACCGGATACAATACTGTGATCCTTGGTTTATTGCCGCAAAGAAGTTATCTTATCTATATCTATTCTACTATATAATAAAATAAAAAAAATTGGCTAACCTTCACCGTGAATTCTGAGAATGTTCATCTCCTACAAACTTTAGAAAAAATAGAATTCCGAGAATGTTTGCAATATATAGAATTAGAATTAAGAATCCCCAATTAACACAATACATCAGAGTTCCATTGAACCAGCATACTTTCTGATGTTGCAGAAAATCAAAAAGAACAGTATGGACACAGCAGCAATAAGAACATTAAGTACAAGAGTAATGTTATGCTAACAAACTAATTTACGAACTCTGTTACAAAGTCTGCTTAATCAAAGTCCAAATTGGAGAATTGACAACAGGAATCACAGTAAAGACTTTGCCAACTAGACGACGCAAGAAATAGTTTGTGAGAAAGTTTGTCAGCATAGCAACTACAAACTCTGTTACAAAGTCTACTTAATCAAGTCTAAATTGGAGAATTGACAACAGGAATCACAGTAAAGACTTTGCCAACTAGACGACGCAGGAAATAGTTTGTGAGGAAGTTTGTCAGCATAGCAACTACGAACTCTGTTACAAAGTCTACTTAATCAAGTCTAAATTGGAGATTGACAACAGGAATCACAGTAAAGACTTGCCAACAAGACGACGCAGGAAATAGTTTGTGAGGAAGTTTGTCAGCATAGCAACTCCATTAACTAAGTTTCCATAACTCATCCCAACCCTTTGCATTCCTGAGCCTCAACTGCAGATGCCCATACTTCAGAGTTTTAACAGTCCTCGTTCTCAGTTGACACCATTTCTTTGTTATTGCCGGGAACGCCGGGGCACGCTTTTGATGGAAAATACAGAAACTGAAACAGTTGTAAAGATAATGTTTCAAATGCAATTCCTTAAAGAAGGTTTTGCAACAGAGATCCAGAAGGATTCTGCAAATTACGAGATCTAAAAAGATATCGTAATTCACGAATAATCTAAAGAGATTTTCGTGATCGTAGCAAACTGGCAGTAGTGCCTTCTAAAAAGAAGAAACTGACAGAACTGCTAAAGGCAACAGAAGGGTGACAGGCGAGAGATGGAATTGCTGGGGTGAATAATCACCGTTGCTCAAAGCTTTATTCGCCCTCTGCGAACAGCTTCCAGGAACCAGCAAGGTTGACGGAAAACCTTGGAACACTCCTGCTCTTCTGACTCCTCGGAAGACGGCAAACTCCTCTGGCAATGGCTCTGCTCTTCTCTCTCTGTTTCTGAAATAACAGAACCCACGCGCTAGTGTTTGTGTTAAAAAATACGCTCACTACTCTGTTGTGTTAAAGAACACTTAGAGTTTTCTCTCTGGAATTCTGATTGCTTCTAACCCTGAGAGAGAGGAGAGAACCTGCATATATAGCCCACGGGACGGTTGCCAAGCAGTTGCCTGAACTTTAGGGTAGTGGCTGAACCACTCCTGAATGTGCAGCAACTGCTGCAACCGTTCCCGCTCTAATATGCAGCCAGCCACACGCACACTACGCACTCTACGCACACTGCGTACGCTGCGCACACTGCGCACTCTACGTACGCTGCGTACACTGGGCACACTGCGCGCACTGGGCTGCGTACTGGGCTGCGTAACTGGGCCAGCGTAACTGGGCTCGCGTAACGGGCCGCGTAACGTGGTCGTGCAAGTGGCTCGCGCAACGAGCGCAACTTAAGCGCACTATGCGCCTAGCGACGATGCTGACGTGCTAAGTGCAAAGTGCGCCAACAAAACGCCACATTACGCCTCATGAGCCCTTGAGCCCGAGTCCGAGTCCGAGTCCGAGTCCGAGTCCGAGTCCGAGTCGCTAAGCTCCTACGGAGCTTAGCTCCATGGAAATAAATTTCCAAGAGCAAAAAGCTTACAGCTTTTTAATTGTTGATTAAGCCTTTATACCATTAATAATTAATCCCACATGGCACACACCCATGTGCACTACATGTGCATCTCCATAAAGAGTAAAGACTCATATATATGAAGATAAACATTCCTTTCTAGCCGATGTGGGACTAAAAACCAAAACAAAGGCTAAAAAATCCAACAATCTCCCACATATCTCTATATATATGAGTACGAGTGTTCCCCACAGTAACTGTCCATTATGCTTTTAGGATAGATGCCACTTAAGACTTGAATCTTCCCACGTGAGTCAAAAATCAAACTATAATACAAGAATGGACTAAGCCTTGAATTCTGCATCATAGCTGAAATTTTTTCCACTCACATAATGTAGTTACATGTGCTTCTGGCTGCACATTTAAGGCCGTGTGCCAGCCTGGTTTCAGTGTATAATATTGGGCGTCTACAAGTTTACCCTCAAGAGACGGCCTGATATCTCTTTGTCCATACACTATAGGTGAGTTCTTTATTAAAGAGACATGGCATGAAGCGTCCAACGCTTCCTTTGCGGTGCTACGCCGCTATGACATGGCCTTAAGCCGAGGACCTTACCCCGAATCACCGGGAACCTCATCGTAGTGTCATACTACCCGTAGCATGAGGTCTAGCCCCTTTGTAGTGCCAAACTACCCAGCATGAAGCCTTACGCTTCTGTGCGGTGTTACGCCGCTACGACATGGCTTGCAAGGCCGAGGCTTTATCCCTAGCCGGGTTTACCTCATTGTGGTGTCGTGCCACCCGTAACATGAGGAACACCTCCTCTTTGTAGTGTTGACTACATCCCTCTTTAATTCAATATACAGCATTAGGCCAACTGCCTATTTACGGTGCTATGCCGCTGTGACTTGGCTAACATAGCCGAGGCTTTACCTCCTTCGAGAACCTCATGGTGGAGTCACCGCCACACATAGCATGGAGTCACACTCCTTGTAGTGCTGTGCTACCATGCTTCCTGTAAAGCATACCAGACATTCCAAATGCCTGAGAACTCATTAAGGCATTTAAGCCAACCTCCCACAGGACCTGTTTTCCGAAGAAAACAGTAGACAACAGTGGTTATAGGTCCGTAACCTCTCCATGCCCAATAGAACATGTACCCACCGTTCCTGATATTCTTCCGATTAGTGGTCCTCCCTTGAACCAAAAGCTAGATGCCTAGTAGATAAATCTTTGAACTATAAAACTTTATGGTAGGAATACAATAATACAATATCAGAATGCCTTCAAGCCCATTTTACAAGCTGTGTCATCGACCAGCTGGTGCTTGAGGCCCTTGGTGAACGGATCCGCCAGGTTCTCCTGACTCCGAACATCAATTACTGCAATAACACCTCTCTTGATAAGATCGTGTACTGCCCTGTGCTTCAACCGCACAGTCCTCTTCTTCCCGTTGAAGAGGTCATTTGATGCCACCGCCGCAGTCGCCTGGTTGTCGCAGTATACCGGTATCGCCGGTATTTGCGCTCCAACCACTGGAAGATCATACATGAGCTTCCGAAGCCATTCTGCTTCCTCGGCTGCGGTATCAAGTGCAAAGAACTCAGATTCCATGGATGACCGCGAGAGCATAGTCTGCTTCTTCGACTTCCACGATATAGCAGCTCCACCCATTGTGAAAATGTATCCACCTGTGGACCTCTCGCTCTCCACCTCTGAGCACCAACTGGCATCACTGAAGCCTTCCACTAGCGACGGATCTCCGCTGTAGTACAATGCATATGTCTGAGTCTTCTTGAGATATCTCATAACCCGTTCCACAGCTTTCCAGTGTTCAACACCTGGATTGCTCGTAAAACGACTCAGCATTCCCACGGCGAAAGCTATGTCAGGCCTTGTGGCAGTAGTAGCATACATCAAACTCCCGATTACGCTTGCATACTCCAGCTGCCTGACGCTTTTCCCTGAATTAGGCTTCAGCTTCAGATCACACATGTACGGCGTATCGATCCCTGGAAGATCCCGATACCCATAACGAGTGATCATTTTCTCAATATAATGAGACTGTGACAGCGCTAGTCCAGTGTCTGTCCGGATGATCTTGATCCCTAAGATCACATCAGCTTCCCCCAAGTCCTTCATACTGAACTTGCTTGAGATGAATTTCTTTGTCTCCGTGACACATCTAATATCCGTACCTAGGATAAGCATGTCGTCCACGTACAGACAAACGATCACACCTCTTCCATCAGCGAACTTCGTGTAAACACACTTGTCCGTATCGCTGACCATGTAGCCATTTGACCTTATAACTTTGTCAAATTTCTCATGCCACATCTTGGGAGCCTGTTTAAGACCATACAAGGATTTCACCAACTTGCAGACTTTGTCTTCAAGACCTCTGATGACAAATCCCTCTGGCTGTTGCATGTAAATCTCTTCGGTCAGCTCGCCATTTAGGAAAGCCGTATTCACATCCATCTGATGTATCACCATCTTATTTATTGCTGCGAGAGCAATCAACATTCTGATGGTGGTCATCCGGGCTACTGGAGCATATGTGTCAAAGTAGTCAATCCCCTGCTTCTGAGAAAACCCCTTGGCTACCAACCTAGCCTTGAACTTGTCAATAGTTCCGTCTGCTTTCATCTTCTTCTTGAAGATCCATTTGTATCCGATGGATTTCGCTCCTTCAGGAAGATCAACCAACACCCAAGTGTTATTTGAGATGATGGAATCAATCTCATTGTCAATCGCCTCCTTCCAGAAAACCGCGTCTCTGGTCTTCATCGCCTCATCATAGGTAAGCGGATCTGCTTCCACATGATAGGTGACAAAGTCACTTCCGAAGTCCTTCGGCCTCCTCACACGCTTAGCTGATGGCTCAGCTTGTTCTGGTTCAACCGTTGTTTCAACAACAAGATCTTTTTGGACCACATCTTCATTAAAGACTTCAGTCTCTTGTGCACCCTCATTATTCTCCGGAACATCCGGAAGAACAATATTCTTGTGCCTTGCAAACTTGTCTTCAAAATATTCTGCATCGCGAGATTCAATGATATGATTTGACTCAATATCAAGAAATCTCCGAGCATCACTCTTCTTGGCATACCCCAAGAAGATCGTCTTTGTAGTCCTTGTCCCAAGCTTCTGAATCTTTAGATCTGGAAGCTTGACATATGCCAGACACCCCCACACTCGAATGACATTCAAGTTTGGTCTGACCTTGAACCAGAGTTCATGAGGAGTAATGTCAGAAGTTGCATGAGGCACCCTATTTAGAATAAAAGTGGCCGTCAATGCAGCTTCTCCCCAGTAGCACTTAGGAAGACCAGCAGTCAACAACATTGAATTTATCATTTCTGTCAACGTCCTGTTCTTCCTCTCAGCTACTCCGTTTGATTGAGGAGAGTACGGAGCCGTAGTCTCATTGACAATTCCATGTTCCTTACAGGACGATGCGAATTCATGAGACCTGTACTCCCCACCTCGATCACTTATTATCCTTTTGAGTTGTTGTCCAGTCTGTCGCTCAGCTTCAGCTCTGAACTCCTTGAACTTCTCGAATGCTTCGTCTTTAGCCTTCAGCAAGTAGACGAACGCATACTTTGAGAAGTCATCGATGAAGGTTATGAAATACTTCATCCCGGCCTTTGTAGAGAACTGTTTGAAGTCACAGATATCTGAGTGTACCAACTCCAGAAGATCTGTACTTCGATTAACCCGAGGAAAGGGTTTCCTTGTGATCTTCGTTTGAGCACAAACTTCACATTTCTCTACCTTACCCCCACACTTGGAGATAAGTCCTAGACTAGACATTCTGTTTATTCGTTTACAATGAACATGTCCTAGCCTATTATGCCACAACTCAAGAGTATAAGCAGAAGGAGAGATTTCATTAATTACATTAATTACATTGGACTGATTTACAAGCTGAACTTTGAACATTCCTTCGGTATAAAAAGCTTTTCCGAAATATGTTTCCTTGATAGACATCACCATCTGGCCAGCATTGATATCCATCCTGAGGCCTGCATTACAGAGTAAACCTCCCGAGATCAGGTTCTTGGCGATAGCAGGTACGTGCTTCACGCCTTGAAGCGTCAGAGACTTGCCAGAAGTCAGCTTCAGAATAACCGTCCCGATCCCTAGAACTTCAGCTTGTGCTTGGTTTGCCATCACAACCGCTTCAGAAGTGGGCGTGTAGGTGGTGAACCACTCCTTACTGGAGCAGACATGGCAGGTGGCTCCAGTATCTACCCACCAGTCTGAATCAGATCCTACAGCATCAACCTGTCCAATCATAGCAATTACATCAGTAATCATTGAGACTTTGCTAGGCTCACCTTGCTCTGATTTCTTGGCCGGTGCTGTACATTCACTTTTGAAATGGCCCAACTGGCCACACTTGAAACAAGGCATCTTTGCCTTAGATTTCTTTGACTTGAAAGAAGTTCCCTTAACATTCAAGTTGTTAGGGTTCTTCTTCTTCTTCTGGAAATCTGCACGCTTTCCCTTTCCCTTTGGTTCCTTGGTCTGAACCAGATTAGCGTTAGCCAATTGCTTGGAAAGCGTGTCAACCTTATGTTGAGCCCTCATCTGGTCTTCAACATAAATTTCCTGCAGGAGATCTTCAAGGGTGATCTCCAGCTTCTTCCTATGCATGTTTGCATAGAACTTACTCCACCCAGCGGGGAGCTTTGAGACAATCCCTCCAACAACAAACTTGTCGGGGAGGGGCATCGCCTCGTCTTCCAACTTCTGTCGCAGCTTCAGAAATTCTTTGACCTGCGGCAGCATGGACTTCTCGTCCTCAAAGAGCCATTTGTGATATTTTTCAACCACAAATATTTTGCTCCTGTTCTTGTCTTCTTCGTAGAGTTTTTCTAGAGACTCCCATATGTCTCTAGCGATATCCTTCTTAGAATATGATTCTGCTAGGGAATCCTCCATAGCATTCAGGATAAGCAACCTGCAAATGCTATTCTCCCTTCTCCACTTGGCCTGAAGTTTAGTAGCCGCAGTGATTGCGGCAGCAGACCCAGTATCTGGAACAGTAGGTTCCTCTTCAAGCAATACGTGATCCACGTCTCTGAGTTGAAGAGTGAGATAAACCTTCCTCTTCCAGACTTGATAATGCTCTCCATCAAACTTCTCTAACTTACAGAAGTCGGTGTTTAGGAGTGAAGCATTAATATTTTCCATCGTAGCAATAAAGCTTTGAGATTGTTATTGCCGGGAACGCCGGGGCACGTTTTTTGATGGAAAATACAGAAACTGAAACAGTTGTAAAGACAATGTTTCAAATGCAATTCCTTAAAGAAGGTTTTGCAACAGAGATCCAGAAGGATTCTGCAAATTACGAGATCTAAAAAGATATCGTAATTCACGAATAATCTAAAGAGATTTTCGTGATCGTAGCAAACTGGCAGTAGTGCCTTCTAAAAAGAAGAAACTGACAGAACTGCTAAAGGCAACAGAAGGGTGACAGGCGAGAGATGGAATTGCTGGGGTGAATAATCACCGTTGCTCAAAGCTTTATTCGCCCTCTGCGAACAGCTTCCAGGAACCAGCAAGGTTGACGGAAAACCTTGGAACACTCCTGCTCTTCTGACTCCTCGGAAGACGGCGAACTCCTCTGGCAATGGCTCTGCTCTTCTCTCTCTGTTTCTGAAATAACAGAACCCACGCGCTAGTGTTTGTGTTAAAAAACACGCTCACTACTCTGTTGTGTTAAAGAACACTTAGAGTTTTCTCTCTGGAATTCTGATTGCTTCTAACCCTGAGAGAGAGGAGAGAACCTGCATATATAGCCCACGGGGCGGTTGCCAAGCAGTTGCCTGAACTTTAGGGTAGTGGCTGAACCACTCCTGAATGTGCAGCAACTGCTGCAACCGTTCCCGCTCTAATATGCAGCCAGCCACACGCACACTACGCACTCTACGCACACTGCGTACGCTGCGCACACTGCGCACACTGGGCTGCGTAACTGGGCCAGCGTAACTGGGCTCGCGTAACGGACCGCGCAACGTGCGACGATGCTGACGTGCTAAGTGCAAAGTGCGCCAACAAAACGCCACATTACGCCTCATGAGCCCTTGAGCCCGAATCCGAGCCCGAGCCCGAGCCCGAGTCGCTAAGCTCCTACGGAGCTTAGCTCCATGGAAATAAATTTCCAAGAGCAAAAAGCTTACAGCTTTTTAATTGTTGATTAAGCCTTTATACCATTAATAATTAATCCCACATGGCACACACCCATGTGCACTACATGTGCATCTCCATAAAGAGTAAAGACTCATATATATGGAGATAAACATTCCTTTCTAGCCGATGTGGGACTAAAAACCAAAACAAAGGCTAAAAAACCCAACATTCTTCACAGAAATAAACTACTGCTGATTCTATCTATTGTATCGCAATTCATCCAGCTAAATGTTCTATCTAATTGCTCAATTCATATCCCGCTAAGCATGGCATGCTCCAGCTTCCATCACTCCTGTTGCAACAAAGCTGTGTTTGCCAGTTTCCTCTCATGAGATTCATCAGAACTTTCATTTGGTTTCATGTCAATAACAGGGTCGAGAGCCTCGTCTTCCCTTCTACCAGACATCTCAATGTCGCTACCTTGAACCATCAAGATGTCGACTCCTTCAATAGCTCGGTTCGGAGGCCCAACCGTTTCCCATGCCGCTGCCACATCATCTTTAGTTCTGCGGAACTTCTTGGACCGTTTCCTCTTCTTGAAGCTGACCTTCTTCGGTTTGAGCTCCTCTACTGATCTGGATCGTGCTTCCTCCTTTGCCTTCTTTTTGCCAGGAACAACAATGTATCGAGAAGCACCATTAGTGGCTGTCTCTGCCGAGAAAAAGAGCAGAAAGTAACATAAATCTCGACCCTATAAATTAAAACAAGGCAAAGAAAATATTGGAAAGTAACATATATCATTATTCATATTCATTCCTTCGACTGCTGCAACAGCTTTCTCGGACAAGAGTATAGGAGAATGTTTTTCCATATTTTCTTTCTTTCAATAACCAAACAGGGGAAACAAACATTTATTCAACTCTACTCCCTGCGTTCTCATCCATCTAAAACCAAATACTATGATGCAATTGGTTCCAGTGGATAAGGTTTTAGCTTCTAAGGGTGCGTTTGATTGCAAGGTGAAAAATATGTGGAAAAGAAATTAATTGCATGGAATTATTTTCCTAGAAAAAAAAACTTAATTTGGGTGTTTGATTGTCATTATTTTCCACGAAAAATAGTCATTTTTCATAGAAAATGATATTTTCCTATGGGTTGGACAAGTTTCATTTTTCTACCATTTTAGAAGAAAATATGGAAAATGATAGGTTTTTTGGAAAATAATTCCATGGAAAATATAATCTATCAAACACTACAATTGGTGGAAAATTTGTGATGGAAATATTTTCCATGGAAAAAAAACCCAATCAAACACAGCCTAAGATGAAAAAATTGCTTGAATTTTCCATGTGTTTCCAAGTGTAGGAACAGAATTAAGAGAGAGAAAATAGGAAAGCACCTTCTTTTCTTTCACTTTCATTATCTTCAAATGAGAGAGTTTTTAGTACTAGGGATTAACTCAAGTTACTAGGAAAAAGAATGTAGATACTTTTTCCTTTCGAATTATTTCACTTTCTTTCATTAATTAAAACAACTAAACCTAATCACTAAATTTGCTTCCATTTCTTGTGCTTGTGCCATACGCGGAATCAAATAAAAGTATTTCACATAATTACTTAAATTCTGCTGGAATAATAGTTGTAAGGGTTTTTTTTTACATACGCTGGATTGCCAAAAGGGCGGTCCTTGCTGCTTTTATCTCTGCCTCTTTCTTGGTTTTGGCTACAGCCCCAATGTAGTGGATCCCACCAATATCGATAGTACAGGTAAAATAGTTTGGTCCATGGTTTGGCCCAGAGGAATGTTTCTTGCATATATAGGATGGTATTGCATAGTTCATCTTCTGAGCATATTCTTGGAGCAAATTTTTGCACAGACCGGTTTCATGCTGCATATTTGAACTTAAAAAGGTAAGCAACAAGGAGGGAAATACTATAGTCGAAACTTCAGAATAACTTGTAGGCAAGTTTCAAGTAAGGTATGATGGTTTGAAAATGTACTATAAGCTACAGTCATTACTATTTTAAAGAAAGGAGGGGGAATAAAAACTATCCAACTATGATTACATTTTCGAAGAGAGATTGTCAGGTGATTTGGTCATTTCCCGCGATGATAAATAGATGCACTAGTTAGGTGGAAAGATAGGATACTACTAGTTAAAGTTGCTAGAATTAGGGGTCGACCTAAACAAACTTGGATTGAGGTCAGGGCCGGCCCATGGAGGCCCGAGACGAACTCCCGAAATAGGGCCCCATACACAATGTAAAAAAAAATAAGTAACTAAAATAAAAGTAAATATAACAAAAAGTTGTTGTCACCAATATTTGAACTAAGGATCTTAAGTGTACAAGTCTAACATGATAACCACTACACCACAACTATTTTGAATTAATGGAAACCCATAGTACATCTTTGTTCTGTTCTAAATACATCCATGTTGGTACCCCTCTAGTTTTTGGGCCCTGGGCCGTCGCGTAGCCTGCCTTGGCACAGGACTGATTGAGGCTATATGAAGAAGGATATTGTATTTGGTATCAGGGATTTCTTATATATATATATATATATATATATATATATATATATATATATATATATATATAATCACGAGCAAAAGGTGGGGTAGTGGTAACCAAGTGGTCTCAAGTTCGAGACTCTTTAGCTACATTATACTTAGTTATATCTATTCCTTCTGGGTCCGCCCCAAGACGTTAGATTGATAACTGGTCATAAAACTTTGTCAATTCTATTATGGAACTTTCGTGCTCCGTAGCCAACCCAATTCTGACGGTAGAAGTCTTAGGGATGACGATGACGACCACAATATTAAAAACATGTACATATATTTCTAATCTTTAGCATCATACAACGAAATGATGAGTCATATGCTCACAAAATAAACACTTATATATTATCTTCAAGTAGTTAAATCGTACGGAGAAACTTACAACTGTGGGTATGTTAACGTTCGTCTTGCCCGATTTCTGCAGCTCGATGATTGTAACTTCGGCCGCGGACTGCTCCGCGGCCTTGCCATTGAGAAACCCGGGCAAGGACTCGTACTTGACATCATTGACGATCACCGTGGACTTGAAGACTGGTTCATGTGAAGGACCATCCTTCTCGGTTTGATACACGGGGGTGGAGAAGCCGACTCTCTGCGTGTACTCTTGCAATAGGCTCTTGAATACGTAACAACTCTCCATGTCTGGAAGAAAAAAAAAACAGCAACTTCGCAAGTAAGAACCATTGACAAACTGGGAGCTGGAGAAGAAAAGGCAGTAACTTTGGAACTGCACGGACACGGCGACGCGCGCAAAGGTGCGACTTTGGAGTGTCCTAGCGTAGTTTTGGCATGTCAGTTAATTTCCCCCCAAATTTTAATGATAATAGTTCCAACAAACAGAAGGAGAAATAGGGAAAGTTAATGATAACACGTAACAATTCGTTATGTCTGGAAAAAAAAAATTGCAATAAAGAACAGAAAAAGTCGCTAACTTTGTTCCACGGACACGGGGACACGCGCAAAGGCACCAACTTTCGAGTGTCTTAGCGTAGTTTTGGCGTGTCCGCTAGTTTTCCCCAAATTTAATCGACACAATAATTCCGACAAATAGGAAAAGTTAGCTCTAGCTAAAGCACAAAATATGAAAAAAGAAAGTTGGTTTGTGTGAGATTACGTCTTGCGCCAGCAATCGCCGCCGGTTGCTGCTGTCGGAGCCGCCGCCGGTGGTGCTGCTGCTGCTGCTTTCGAATTAAGCAACCACAGAGAGAACAAGGAGAAGAAGGGGATTTTAGAGAGAGAGAGAGAGGGAGAGGGGTTTATAGGTTTCGGGTTTTTTAAATACCCAAACCGCAACCCGATATGCTTATGAATTTTTTTTAAACAACAATAAAAACTGTTGGGGAAAAAAAGTCTTAATTTCAATATGATATCTTTAATTATCCCAATTTTTCAACTTAATATCTTAAACTTTAAAATTATATAACTTAATACATCAACTATAATTGTACAACTTAATATCCTAACAACGTTAACAAAAATATATATAAAATGATAAACATTCTTCCATTCTCCTCCTCCTCAAACCCCCCCCCCCCCCCCCCCCCCCCTCCCTTCTCTCTCCTCAAGAGCAACACCAAGGCGGAAGTGGCGGCGGGTGGTACCGTAGCAGGGAGGGGGCAATGGGGGTAGGGGAGGGTAATTTGATTTTTTTTTTTTTTAAATAAAAAAGTTAACCCCTGACAGATAGAGGGTATCAACTTGAAAATATTCAATACTTGAGATATTAAGTTGTTTAGTTTTAAAGTTTAAGGTATTAAGTTAAAAGAAGTAGAATAATTAAGGGTATCAAGTTAAAATTTGGCAAAAATAATAATAATAATAATAAATTAGTTGGAGCAATAGTAGAGAATGGTTTGGGGGTACATTTAAACTATTTTCCAATCTCATTTTTCAATCATTTTCAAAACCAAAATAGGTTGGAACCATCATGAGACTCCAATTAAGTCTTACTATTCTACAAAATGAGCTCATACATTCTGAATGTAAAAAAAAAAAATTCAGGCTTGAGCTACGGCTCTTGTGGTTTGGACGTAACCATCATGGGACTTCTATTAAACATTATTGTTCTACAAAATGAGCTTCTACATTCGGAATCTAGAACATATAATTTGGGATGAGCCTTATTATTGATGATCTTATTGATGATCTAGGGACAAAGACATGCTATTTGAGATGGTGTTTGTGTTCGTAAAGTTTTGAAAATCAAGAGCAAGATCAAAAGCTACTCTTCGAGATGGGATTTGGCAATTGTCTTCGTCTACCATGGTTGCTTTTAATTGTTTTTTTTTTTCTTTTCAAAAATAGCTCCCAAAGTTATTTGGTAATAGCAATTTATATTTTTAAAAAAATGTAATGACAAATTTAAGTTTGCTTTTAAAAGTTACATGTGTTTCTACTTTTTGAACCAACATGGGTTCATATTGTGAAGTAGGTCCGGCGGGCTGACTCGGACCTAGGTTTGATCGGGACTCGGTCAGGTCGGACCGAGCCTTTGAAAAGCTCCGAAGGGCTCCAAAACAAAGCCTCAAATCCAGCTCGGGCCCAGATTCGGACAGCGTTCGGACTGGGTCCGAGCAGGCCATTCAATTAACAAAAATAATAATAATAATAATAACAAAAGAAAGAATGATGTATGAATTGTGGTTCGCAGAAAAAGACATAAAAGTTGTGACTGGATGATAAAAGATCCAGAGACGGAGCCAGGACTCGAGTTGGACAGGGGCCGAACACGAAAGTTATTGAACCATGTTAAAAAAAAATTCGGTAACTACATAATTTTTTATAGTAAAAAAAATGTTTCGTACCTGATCAATAGTATGTATCATATGAAAGTAAAAGCTGAGTGCATGGCATTTAAATATTGATACTAGCAACACTTCAATTATTTGTTGGTAGAAAAAATACAAGTTAAATGTACAAAATTAAAAGAGTTTAGAGCATCTCCAACCCTACTATCTTGTTTTTTGTTGTGATTTTTATATGACATGAGGCACAAGACAATGTCTTTCCTATGTGGCAAGATACTATTCACACAAGAAATGAGATAAAAAAAAGTATTCTCAATGCAAAAGTTTGAGAAGACAATAAAATTATTTTCTTTCCAACTTCCAAGACAACTTTTCCACTTCTTCCTTTTTTTATAAATATTTTTAATCATAATTGATGATGTGGAAGTAAAGCATTGTGAAGTCTATTGTCTAGATCTAGACAACCAACTTCATATTGTCTTTGACATGTCATTGCCATGTCAACTTCACAATTTATTTCACATTTGCATTGGAAAAAGAATTTTGAAATAAGAAGCGGTGATTCCTATGTGACAACCATTTTTTTCAAACTCACAGTGGGTTGGAGATGCTCTTAGGCCTCGTTTGGTTCGCGGAATGGAAATGAAAGGAAACTAATTCCTTGGTATTTCCTTTCCTTTAGGAAATTATAATTCCTATAAACTTTCCTTTCCGGTGTTTGGAAAGATCGGGATTATAGCCGGAATATATCTTTAATTTCCATTATAGTGTTTGGTGTTTGTAAGGAAAGGAAACAAAATCAAGTCAATTTTTCAAAAATACCCTCGTGCTAATAAAAATAATTATTACTTAGAAATATTTTTGTCTAAAAGATATTATGGATAAAAATGGTAAATAATATTATGAACATGGATATTTTGGTCAAAACTTTTTGTAATAAATGCGGGAAAGTTGGAAGGAAAGTGATTCCTTACACTGTGTTTGGGAACATTTGTGGGGAGGGAGAGGAAAATTTGAGGGGAAGGAAAATGGAGGAGAGTAAAATGAAAGTAAAGTTAATTTTCCCTTCCTTTGTTTGGATGAACAAAAAGTAGGGGAAGGAAAAGTTTAAAAATAATTTTTTATTTGTTTATGGATAGAGGTATAATTACTATTTCCTCCTTGGTATTCTCAAATGATGATTTAATATTAACTTTTGGAAGGAAAAATTTTTGGTGGGACCCACATACTTTTTCCTCTCAAATTTTCCTCCCCCATTTTTTCTCCTCCTTTCCAAACACCATCATTTAAAAAATTTCTCTCACTTTCCCCTCAACTTTTTCCTTCCTCCCATTTTCCACCCTTCCCAAACAGTACCTTAGATAAATGGGAGAAACCACTTTCCCCCCTATTTTCCTACCTCTTGGGAATCATTTTTCCTTTCCAACAACTTTCCTTTGGCTTCCAAACATAGGAAAGGAATCACTTTCCTTTCCCAAGCTCAATTCCGGTAACCAAACGAGGCCTTAGAGCATCTCCAACCCTATTGTGACTTTGGAAAAAAGTTGTTGCCACATAGGAATGACAAAATTTTATTCAAAAGTTCTTCTCCAATGCAATTGTCAAGTCAATTGTGAAGCTTATGTGGCAAAAATTAAAGAAGACATTGTGAAGTTGATTGTCTTGTTCTAGACAATGCACTTGACAATGTCTTATCTTCCATGTCATCAATTATGAATAAAAAATATTAGAAAAAAGAAAGAAGATGAGTAGTTGTCTTAAAAGTTGTCTTGGAAGTTGGAAAAAATAATTTTTATTGTCTCCTCAATACTTTTGCATTGGAGAGAGCTTTTCTATCTCATTGTCTTTTGAGATATAATTTTGCCACATAAACAAGACATTGTCTTGTGGCTCATGCCACATAGGAGCCACCTAAGACTCACAACACTTAACAAGACAATAGGGTTGGAGATGCTATATATATATATATATATATATATATATATATATATATATATATATATATATATATATGGACTTGTAGACGGAATCGATCATGAGCTTTGACCGGACCTGGACCGGCCCAGCCAGCCCAGATTTGACCAAGTCGGTCTATAGAATGCTAGCCAGACGGCCAATCGCTTACATTTGAGCTCCAAATAAACGCAAAATCTGCTCTCAGTATCGAAAATTGCATTTGCCAGCCATTGAACCGTTAGAGCTATCAAGTGGGCCGGGCCGGCACGAATTTGAGTGGGCCGGGCCGGGCTCAGGCTGGACCTCTTGAGCCCATGAACTGTAGCGGGCCGAGCCGGACCGGACTATGGATGAAAATTTTAAGCTCAGCCCGACATATGACCCATGGCACGGTGGGCTTCGGGTCATGATGGGCCGGGCCGGGCCGGATCGCACTGGAGGCCATTATTTTAATTCAGTTCAGTTCAATATATACATAATCATTAATCGATTTTTATTTTATTGATCAATCAATACATGGTTGGCCATATATAAGTGACCAAAAGTGAGACATGTACGGTGAAGCTTATAGCTGATGGCAACCAACTACAGCTCTAACTAAGCTGATGTATGGATGCATTCATGTATGTTGTTGTTGCAGCAACTTGCAACTAATATATATTGAAATGAATTGAATTGAATTTCAATTCAATTCAGTTCAAACATTCATTTCAATTCAATCCACTACTACACTATATTTTGAGGGCAGAGTGTTTGCTGTGTACATATTTTTGGACAAATCAAAGAGATTGTGCGGGGATGTTGCAACCGGTCGGACTTCGGGCCGACCTTGGACCGGGCCGGACGTGGTCTATATTATGGGCTAATATACGTGGCCCGGCACGACCCAATATACGGAGCCGGGCCGGCTTGGGCTCACGATTAATCGGACCGGACCGATCCATGGACCAATTTTTCGGGCCGGACTCGTGTCGTGCTGGACCGGCCCAGCCCAATTGACAGGTCTATGAACCGTCCTGAACCAGGCCCTAATTATTTAAACCCCCATCGCTATCAAGATGCCGTTCTTGCCAGCCATTTAATTGTAATCTATAATTACTATTTTATCATCTAATTAGCTTTTATTACTCTCCACTTGGAAACAAGAGAGACGCTTTCGGCACAAACATCTCACTTGAAGTTGTTCTTCTATCATTACATGGATTGAATTTCTTCCTCAAATTTCATTCCATTCAAATGCAAAACAAAAAATCACAATTGCGAGTAACAAATGAATGTATTCATGACCGTTTCTGACATTTTAAGAACCGTGTACAAATACATATAAACATCTTTCTTCAATCACAAAAAAAATCTGTTTTTCTGAGGTTCTAAAGACAACGCAACTACAATTTCTAAAAAACATAAAGACCTTAATCTAAAAATGAAGATTTCACATTACTAATATATACAGAGGTTATAAATTTTAAGATCTTCCAGTTTTGGGACCTTAAAAAGATCGTCAGGCTTCGCGTACTTGGTCTGGCACACGAACAGCCAGCCGGTGATTGGGCCGACACCCACATCACCGCACTGCCCCTTGTAGGGCCTTGACGTACTCGAGGCACGAGCTCATCAGCCGGATTGTCCTCAAAGGAAAGTATAGAAGAAATTAGATGTTACGAGCTCATCAGCCGGATTGTCCTCAAAGGAAAGTATAGAAGAAATTAGATGTGAAGAGAGCATGTGAAGTCCTTGAGCAATGTAAATCTGATAATGTGAAGAACAATATGAAAAGGGTGCTGCTATTAGCACTCCTAAAATGCCATTCAACACTCTTTAATTTTTTAACATTCAAATTCCAAATCTACCCCTACATTAACATTATTGGCACTCCTAAAATGTCATCCTACACTCCTCCCTCCATACATGCACAAATTAATGCTATGTTTAATGCAGGAATAGATTTGTAATTTGAATGTTAAAAAAATTAAAGAGGAGTACTGAATGACATTTTAGGAGTGCTAATATCAGCACCCTATGAAAAAATAATGATATATTTTGCTGTGAATAGAAATAGAAGTGCTAATGCATTGTTCTCAGAAATAAGTATGGTAGGGGGATTCCAGGATACCAGCCAAATTTGCTTGATCTACTGAAATTTTTGCATGCATGCTTGATGAAAAAACTTTGTGGATTTATAGAAGAAGAAAAGGTAGTCAATAAAGTTCTTTGGATCCAGGACTATGATGCACGGACATGGATACGATCATACCACACAACACGATAAGGACAGAAACTGCACCCATTTTTGGTGTCTTCAAGTGTATTTTGGAGTTGTGCAGTATGTGCCCAATACGTGCATGTCTGACACGACACTGCCCTTCATATGTATGATTTTCAGGGTTTTCAGATGATAACAGTTTGTGAGGTTATTTGTTGTCACTATAATAGTGATAACAGTTTGTGAGGTGATGATGAGTGTGATACAATAAAAAGATTGCACTAGCAAGGATGAACGCCCAAGAGCAGCTAAATTAGTCACGCAATTCTAGTTACTTTTATGCCCCAACTTTTAGGGTCAAAATAATAATTTACCAATATCAAGCATCCACTTCTCTTCAATGTGGGGGGTGTGTGTGCGTGTGTGTGAACCTTTCTCCAGATTTTGATATAAAGCTTACATGGGAGCCGTATCAAGAAAGGGGTACGAGTTTGAATTTTTTGGGGAACTGAAGTACCAAAATGCCAAAGAAATCTGATCTTATTATGTCTAAATCTCAATCATTCCAGGCAAGCAATTTTCTCATCCAAGGTACGACTTTCGCATCACGACATCAGGGAAGGATCCAGGATAAACAAATTTGTACCTCTTGATGGCCAAAACCATCTTTAGATAGCATTAACAATAGTAGCAAGAAAGCTTAGATCGGATTATAAATTGTTGAGCTTTCAAAAGTCAGAAAAAGAGAGAAAAAGTCAGCAAAAGAGACGGAAAGTCGTGCTTTCTTGCTACTATTGTTGAAGCTTAAGATCGGATTATAAATTGTTGAAGCTTTCGAAAGTCAGAAAAAGAAACTGAACGATATGTACCATGGCTCAGATGCAAACATGAGGAGATTTTATGATATAAGTTATACGAGGAAGAGCAGAGCAGAGCAAGCAAAGAAGATACATTCAGGCTAGACGAGTTCCTAGTAAACAGAACTAGTTCTGTATATACAATTTGGTAAGGAAGTAGAGCAAGATGACCTAAACTGGTTTGAGAAAGCTTACAACACATTGAAAACTATTCTATACATATATACTGAAAAGGTGAACACATGTCTTACCAACAAAATGCATCAGAGGATTTATTTTGTTACCTGTTCTCACCTGGTTACAACATGACTTTCAGTAGCTCACAAAGTCCCTTTTTATTAGTAGTAAATAGTGTTGGTGAAGTCAATGTCTGTGCAACTAATGGCCTGAGTTATATCCTATGTTACACGATTCGACAGGACACGTTTCTGACACAGGAACACAGTTTCTATTTTGGTGTCCTAGTGTCTTTCAGTATGTCCGATACGTGTGTCTGACACAACACAGATAGGGCATGAATTTTGAGTGTCCGTACTTTTTAGGTTATATCACATCCAGGTGAACACCTGTACCTCAAGTTACATGTAACAACCAATTTATTCACTAATTCATCAATTGTGCACTACTGATTAGACGATGGAAGACTAGGTAACATAATGGTATCTTACCAAACAATCTTGTGCTCTCATGAATTATTTGTAAAAACCCTAGTGGAGGTCTTAGATAAACCTATTTCAAAACCTGATTACCTAGTAACTGACATCTTGTGTATATGGTAAATAGTATAAAGATCACTCCAAATAATAGACCAATAAGATTGGATATAAATCATTAGTTTGATTTTAGTTCAGATGCTCACTCTCATCCCAAAAACATCGTACTCGACTGCTCGTATAATTCAATATACCATTGTGTTATAGTCGAAGTTCCTGCCTCCTTTTAGGCTGGACTTTAGGCACCCATAACAATAGGACAAGCAAAAAAAAGGTGGAATTGGAAAAGGTAACAGATATGGCCCATATGGGCACTCAGATTCATGGCGAGCTATGCAGTGATGTTACTGTTGAGGGGTCGCTTCCTAGTTAGCCAGTGAATAATGGTGGTTATTCCGATCGTTAACCAAGTTTGAGCCTTTGAGATACAAAGATGGCCTTGTCATATATATATATATATATATATATATATATATATATATATATATATAGACGCTGCTATATGGTCCGCAGAATAGGCGTGACCGCCACTGGCCTGCGCCACGTGACGACCTTCCTTGGTAAGGGGGCCAGGTTTTAATGGGGTGAGCCCAGTGCTAGCAGGGGGCCAACGGGTGGATGCCACGTGGCGCGGGCCAGTAGCAGTCAAGCCCATTTTACAGACAAAATATCATTTTCGTTTATATATCGTAAGCATATGTACATCATGGTAGAACCATATTTGGACGTGGATTAAAACTGTTTTGGTTTTTATAGAGATATATAGGACCCAAGTAAATCATCGACATTTTGATACATAATTACTAGTGATTCCAAATTCGGATGTTTATTTCATACATCACCGGTGGGGTCCAAAATTTCCACAGACGGTTACGGATGGCTGTCATGTGTTCGTGACTTGGTGTCATGCACGCGGAGTTGGTTGTTAGTGGGACACGTGACAGCAATCCGCAACTGTCGATAGAGTTGTTGGACACCATTGACAGTTGCAGATTGTTGTGACGTGTCCCACTAACAACCAATTCTACGTGCATGACACCAAGCCATGGACACATCATAACCATTCATAACCGTCGGTGGAGTTTTTGGACTCCGCCATCAGTGTGTGAGATAATAATCCAATTTGTTTACGTTCCCAATTTATAGAGAACAATCTAATTTAGGAGTATGTTTCATAGTTGACTTATAACCTATACAGTGAATACTGACCTAGCAACTCGCTGATAGAAAGAGGATGCAACTAGAGCACCTAAGCGGAGTGAACCAGAGTGATTACTTCTTTCGGTTCTCACTAAGGTAAGTGCATTGAAATAATAACCAAGGCCCGGTTTGGGATTTATGCTGCTTTTCAAAAAACATTAGCAGAAGCAGCTTTTAAGACTGTTCAAAAAAAAAAACCGAAACACTCACGATAAGCAATCTGAAACCCAGCATCAAAATAGGCTGCGTTTGGCATTGCTTTGTCGCTTCTGCTACTTTCTTTGATAAAGCTAGTTCATATTTGGGACAACTTTTGAAAACATGGAGAATATTGCTTCTGCTTCTTGCAAAGCAGTAGCAATGCCAAGCCAACCAAAACCACACACATTTCCTCTTCCCTATACACCCATTTCCTCTTCCCTATAGATGTCTTCGCTACTTCCCTTCACCTCTGCCTCTTATCCTCACCTAAATCACGAAATCGCACTATTCCCTATACACTGCTCCTAACCAACTTCCAAATACATAGGAAGCACAGACATTGCTTTGTCGCTTCTGCTTCTTTCTTTGATAAAGCTAGTTCATATTTGGGACTAACTTTTGAAAACATGGAGAATATTGCTTCTGCTTCTTGCAAAGCAGTAGCAATGCCGAGCCAACCAAAACCACACACATTTCCTCTTCCCTATACACCCATTTCATCTTCCCTATAGATGTCTTCGCTACTTCCCTCACCTCTGCCTCCTATCCTCACCTAAATCCCGAAATCACACTCTTCCCTATACACTGCTCCTAACCGACTTCCAAATACATAGGAAGCACAGACCACTCCAAAAATCGGTGCCGAGTTCGCAATAGCAATGACGTACCAGACCAAAACCACATCCATTTCCTCTTTTCTATAGCTGTCTTCGCTACTTCCCATTCACCTCTGCCTCTTATCCTCACCTAAATCCTGAAATTCTTCCCTATATACTCCTCCTAACCAACGTCCAAATACATAGGAAGCACTGACCACTCAAAAAAGATGGTGCCGAGTCCATGTTGCGTCGGACAAGTAACCTGAAAAAGTCAATTTTCATATAGCTGAGTCCAGACATGTATAAGAGGACAAGACAACCATTTGAGCTAGTTAAAGTTCAAGTTAGATCAGGAAAACTAAACTTGAAGATTGAAAACAAGTTTATTAGTCTAAAATTACTAGTTCCATGGAACTAACAAAGCAATCAAGCTCATTTTCGCATTATTGGACGCTTCCAGGCTGTTATGTTGTTGGACGTTGCCGCGTCGCTAAACTGCAAATCTCAAAATAGAGTTGGTGAGTTGTTAGCCAACTATAACTCAAATCTCAAAAAGTCAACTTCTTTGCAACTAATGTCTTTAGTTTAGTTATATGATATCACATCCAGGCTAACACATCTGTACCTCAAGATACATGTAACAACCAATTTATTCACTAATTCATCAAATCTGCACTATTGATTAGACGATGGAAGACTAGGGAAACATAAATGGTATCTTACCAAACAATCTTGTGCTCTACCATGAATTATTTGTACAACCCTATTGGCAGAGCTTAAATATACCCAAAACCTGATTACCTAGTATCCGACTTCTTATGCATATGTTATATGGTATAAAGATCACTACAAATAACATATCAGTATATTAGTAGGAAATCAATTATTTTCATTTTAATGTTTCAAATGCTAACTCTCAACCCAAAGAGAACATGTTGCTCGTATAATTTAATATACTTCTGTGTTATACTTGAAGTTCCTGCCTACTTCTAGGTTGGACTTTAATGATTAATACGACATTAAACAATAGGAGAAGTGTAAAAAAGCGGAAATGGTACCAGATATGGTGTATATGGGCACTCAGAATCTTATATTCATGGCAGCTATGCACTTATGATGTTCCAGTAAGGGGCCGCTTCCTAGTTATCCGATGAACAAAGTGATAATTCTGATCGTCATCCTAGTTCGAGAAGGAGATACAAAGATGATCTTGTGAATGGTAAGCATGTGTACATCCTGGTAGAACCCTATTTGGACATGGATCAAAAAATGTTTTATTTTGTAGACATACATGTCCCCAAAATCATATTCACTAAGGCATTCTCATAGATGAATAGCAGTGATTCCAACTTCAGATTTTCATTTCATACACCATCGATGGGTCCAAATTCTCAACCAGCAATTATGGATGGCTGTCACATGTCCATGGCTTGGTGTCATGTATGTGGGGTTGGTTGTTAGTAGGATACGTGGCAACAATCACAACCGTCGGCAGAGTCTAAAACTCCACCGACGATTGCAGATTGCTGTCACGTGTTCCAATAACAATCAATCCCGCGTGCATGGCACCAAGTCATAAACACATAGCAACCATCCGTAACTGCTTGTGGAGTTTTTAAGACTCCACCGACGTTGCATGGAATAATAATCAAATTTGTTTATGTTCCTGATTTAACAGAGGACAACCTTACTGAGAAGCCGGCCCAGTTTATAGTTGACTTTTGACCTATCCAATGAAGATTTGACCTAATAACTCACTCATAGAAAGGGGATGCAAAGTGAATTGATTACTTCTTTCGTTTCTCGCTAAGGGAAGTGCATTGCGTAGCTATCAACTTGGTTCGAAAATAACAAGGAGCATAAAACAAAAGTCAGGTTTTAGATTGTTGTTGCTTTCCACAAAAGAACAAATGAAGCAGCTTTTGATGGCGTGCTCCCCTATCTTTCAAAAGTTGAACCAAAATTGATCTAGTTCTTAAAAAAATAAAATTATAACATTTGTTACCAAACAACTTTTAAGACCATCTTTCAAGAAAATAAGCATAAGCAGCCATGATAAGCAAGCATTCACAAACCTAGCCAAAAGTTCAAATCTTACATTAGGTTTAGACTAGATATGCTTGTTTTGTATGCTTCTGCTGCTTCTTTTTTTATTTTTAGACAACTTTTTAAAACATGGAAAATGTTGCTTCTGCTTCTTGAAAAGCAATAGCAATGTCGAAGCAAGCCAAACTGCACCCATTTCCTCTTCCCTATACCTCCAAAATCGCACCCATTTCCTCTTCCTTGTACATGTCTTCGCTACGTCCCTTCACCTCAGCCTCTTATCCTCACCTAAATCCCAACCGTGCCCACTTCCTCTTCCCTAGACACTCCTAACCAACGTCCAAATACCAAGGAAGCACCAAGACTCCAAAAAATTGTTGTCACGTCCATGTCACATCGAACACGTATTTGACCAGGCATGGGCAGTCCTAAACACACTAGGATTACTCAATCCGAAGACCAAATTGTTGCACCAAATGTCCACTTCATGATTTTTATTTCTATGTAATAAGTTGGGCATCTATGACATATAAGACATATACACCAATTTGAGGGAAAGTATTAGTCAACTAAGTCAAGCACACCGGTATTGGGTTTGACAGATTGGGCCTTAAAGCAACCATATGTACGAGTATACATGCATCTCTCTTCTGAATCAAGATCGGGTTGGTTATTTCCCAAATTACATAATAATATTTGCATAATCCTGGATCGTAAAATGCACTGGTATCCTTGAAAATTTCCGTATTTATTGAGCGCTAAGAGTAGGTGCATGGAAGTATGTTAATAATGTTATCAATGTCAGCATGTCAACGAAGTAACCTTGAACTAGCTTATTATCTCTATAACCTAAAAAGTGGCTAGATAAAGTTTTTTATAAAAAAAACTTAGAACATGTAAAGATTAACTTAAAATGTGTACGTAGTTTCTGCTTCAAATCCTTTATTTATTGTCAGTATAATAGTGACAATTGTTTGTGATGACGAGTGTGACACGATAAACAATGCTACTAGCAAGCATGAGCCACCAAAAAAGTAGCTAAATAGCCTCACCATTTTAGTTACTTTTATGCCCTACATAGCTACTTTTTGGGTCAAGACAAATAAATCCGTCAATCTTCTACTTCTCTTGACAAATGTTATGTGCACTAAATGAATACAAGATATATGGGAGTATTTGAACCTTTCACCAGATTTTGACATAAAGCTTCCATGGGAAGCATGAGTGTCAAGAAAAGGGATGTGAATTTGCAAATTTTTGGTGACCCAAGGAAAACAACATGCTAAAGAAGTCTGATGTTATTCCTTATAATCCCGATAATTCCAGGTAAGCAATTCTCTCATTCAAAGTACAACTTTTGCTTTCAACATCACCTAAAAGAATCCATGATAAATGAATTTGTATTTCTTGACGGCCAAAACCATCTTTGAAAATATAGTAGCAGGAAAGATTAGATCAGATTTATAAATTGTTGAAGCTTTCAAAAGTCAGAAAAAGAGTCTAGACCATACATACTACGGCTCAGATGCATTTAGGTAAGACAAGTTCCTAGTAAATAGAACTAGTTTAGTATATACAGGTTGGAAGAAGGAAGGAGTGTAAGATGATCTAAACAGGTTCAAGAAAGCTTACGACAAAACACAATTGTTATATACTGAACAAGTAAACATGTGTCTTACTATTGAATTGCGTCAGAGGAAATATTTTGTTTAGCTGTTCTCACCAGATTACAACATGACTTTCAATAGCTCACCAAGTCCTTCCGTTTGGTTAATAGTAGAGTTGGTGAGTCTTTAGCCAACTATAAGTCAAATCTCAAAAAATCAACTTCTTTGCAACTAATGCCTTTAGTTATATCACATTCAAGGCTAACACATCTTACCTCAAGCTACATGTAACAACCAATTTAATCACTAATTCATCAATGTGCACTATTGATTAGAGGACGGAAGATTAAAGTAGCATAAATGGTTACCAAAAAATCTGCGCTATCATGAATTATTTGTACATACCTATCGCCAGGGCTTAGATATACTCAATACCTGATTACCTAATATCGGACCTCTTATGCATACGTTAAATGGTATAAAGATCACTACAAACAACATATCAAGTAAATTATTATGAAATTAATTATTTTGATCTTAATACCTCAAATGCTAACTCCCAACCCCAAAAAAACATCTTGCTCGTATATTTCAATATACCTCTGTGTTATAATTGAAGCTACTGCTACTTTTAGGTTGGACTTTAATGACTAATATGGCATTAAACAATATGAGACGTGTAAAAAAGAGGAAATGGTACCGGATATGGTGTATATAGGCACTCAAAATCTCATATTCTGTTAGAACCGGGGCACAATTTTCGATAGAAAACTGAGAGAATGAAACAATTGTACAAACAACGTTTCAACGCAACGCTTCAAGGAAGGTGCGCAACAGAGATCCTAGGAGGATTCTGGAAAACGAAAATCTAAAAAGATCTCGTAAACGTAGCAAACGAAAGTAGTACTTCTAAACAGAAGGTACTAATCGAAATGCTAAAGGCAGCAGCGAAGATGACAGGCGATAGATGAAAGGTGGTGGCCTGCTGGGATGTCAAGAACACCTGTGCTCAAAGCTAGATCCGTCCACACGGTCAGCTTCCAGGAACCAGCAAGTTCAAAAGAACTCTGGAACGCTCTGGTAATCTGCTCTAAGACGGACTGCTCGGAAGGACAAGGACAGAACTCCAATTGCGCGAGGAGGAACAAGGTGCGCAACAGCACTCTCTTCTCTCTTTAGAAATCTCTTTTCTGAAGTCTAAGAAGTATCTTGAAAGAGAAAAGAGGCTCTGATTATATAGCCACTGCTGTAACCGTCCAGATCCGAGAAGTGCGCAACGACTTGATGTCAGATTCGAAATTTCAGGATCAGTTATCGCACGTTACGAATTAGTCAGAACGTGGACAACCACAATCTGCACGTGTTGCGCCTGTAGAACGGGTTGCACGCGCGCCATCAGCGCAAACAACGCACACTGCGCACGCAGCGCAACCATCGCGAGCAGGCGCAACCAGCGCGCCCGTGCACCCGCGCACCCTGCACAACCCAGAGCACCCGCGCACGCGCGTACCCCGCACAACCCAGCGCAACCGCGCACCCCGCGCAACTGGGCCGCGCAACGTGGCCGCGCAACCTGGACGAGCAACGTGGCCGCGCAAGTGGCTCGCACAACGAGCACAACTTAAGCGCACTATGCGCCTAGCGACGATGCTGACGTGCTAAGTGCAAAGTGCGCCAACAAAACGTCACATTACGCCTCATGATCCCATGAGCCCGAGTCCGAGTCGCTAAGTCCCCGCACCCTGCGCAACCCAGCACAACCCAGCGCACCCCGCGCAACCCAGCGCAACCTGGGCGCGCACCAGGGCAGCGCAACTGGGCGGCGCAACGTGGGCGCGCAACCTAGAAGAGCAACGTGGCCGCGCAAGTGGCTCGCGCAACTTAAGCGCACTATGCGCCTAGCGACGATGCTGACGTGCTAAGTGCAAAGTGCGCCAACAAAACGCCACATTACGCCTCATGAGCCCGAGTCCGAGTCTAAGTCGCTAAGCCCCTATGGGGCTTAGCTCCAATGGAAATTAATTTTCCAAGAGCAAAAAGCATGAATGCTTTACTTGGAGCCTTATCCTTACCTCCTAGTAAAATCACCCACATGGTTCCCTCCTTAGGGTCACCACCCCATGTGCATATCCCAACAACACATACAAGTATATATGTTGAGATAACTCATGGTGCACTTTCCGTTTGGGACTAAACTTTACTAGGCATGTTGAGAGCAAGCTCTCTTCATGTCAAGGAGCAAGAGCACCAACAATCTCCCACATATCTCAACATATATATGTGTCTAGGGTTGAGCGTTCCCCACAGTAACTGTCCATTTTGCATTAGGATAGATGTCGCTGACGACTTGAATCTTTCCGCATGGGTTGAATAACAATGTGATACAAGAATGGACTATGCCTTGAATTATGCACCACAATTGTAATTCTTTCTACTCACAAAGTGTAGTTACATGTACTTCTGGATGCACATTAAAGGCCATGTGCCAGCCTAGTTTCAGTGTATAATTTTGGACGTCTACAAGTTTACCCTCAAGAGACGGCCTGATATCTCTTTCCATACACTATAGGTATGTTCTTTATTAAAGAGACATGACATGAAGTCTTGTGCTTCCTTGCGGTGCTACGCCGCTATGACATGGCCTAAAACCGAGACATTATCCCTACCTGGGAACCTCATCGTAGTGTCATACTACTGCAGCATGAGGTCACAGCCTCTTTGTAGTGCCATTCTACCCAGCATAAAGCCTAAGGCTTCCTTGCGGTGTTACGGCGCAACGACATGGCTTGCAAGGCCGAGGCTTTATCCCTACCCGGATACCTCATCGTGGTGTCGTGCCACTGTAACATGGGGTCACCCTCCCCTTTGTAGTGCAGTCTACAACTCTTTAATTTCATCATACAGCATTAGGCTACCTGCCTATTTGCGGTGCTACGCCGCTATGACTTGGCTTGCAAAGCCGAGGCATTACCCCTACCTGGGAACCTCATGGTGGAGTCATCCCACTGTAGCATGGAGTTTTACTCCTTGTAGTGCTGCGCTACCGTGCTTCTTGTAAAGCACACCAGGCATTCACTCTGCCTGAGAACTTATTAAGGCATTTAAGCCAACCTCAACAGAGAATCCGTTTTCCGCAGAAAACACATAGTAGACAACAGTAGTTATGGGTTCGTAACCCTTCCATGTTCTCAAGAACAAGTACCCACTGTTACCTGATAGTTTTCCAGTCAGTGGTCCTCCCTTGAACCGAAAGTTAGATGTCTAGTAGATTTCTCTTTGAACTAATAACATAAAATTTTATGGTAGGATTACAAAGACATACTATCAGAATGCCTTCAAGCCCATCTTTCCTGCTGTGTCTTCTACCAGCTGACGCTTGAGGCCCTTCGTGAACGGATCCGCCAGATTTTTCCGACTCCGAACATCGATTAATGCAATGACACCTCTTGATGAGATCGTTCACTGCCCTGTGCTTTAACCGCACAGTTCTCATCTTTCCGTTGAAGAGATCATTTGATGCCACCGCCGCAGTCGCCTGGTTGTCGGAGTATATCGGAATTGCCAGTATCTGCTCCAACCACTGGAAGATCATACATGAGCTCCCGAAGCCATTCTGCTTCATCTGCTGCGGTATCAAGTGCAAAGAACTCAGATTCCATAAAAGACCGCGAGAGCATAGTCTGCTTCTTCGACTTCCACGATATAGCAGCTCCACCCATTGTGAAAATGAATCCACCAGTGGACCTCTCGCTCTCCAACTCTGAGCACCAGCTGGCATCACTGAAGCCTTCTACTACCAGCGGCTCTCCGCTAAAGTGCATGCATATGTCTGAGTCTTCTTGAGATATCTCATAACACGCTTCACAGCTTTCCAGTGCTCAACGCCTGGATTGCTTGTGAATCGACTCAGCATTCCCACGGCGAAAGATATGTCAGGTCTAGTGGCAGTAGTAGCGTACATCAAACTTCCGATGAAGCTAGCGTACTCCAATTGCCTGACGCTTTCCTTCGAGTTTGGCTCCAGCTTCTGATCACTTCGGTACGGCGTATCAATTATAGGAAGATCATGATATCCGTATCGAGTGAGCATCTTCTCAATGTAATGAGATTGTGACAGTGCCAATCCAGTGTCTGTCCGGATGATCTCGAGTCCCAAGATAACATCAGCATCTCCCAAGTCCTTCATACTGAACTTTGTCAAGAGGAACTTCTTTGTCTCAGTGACACAGCTTATATCCGTACCTAGGATTAGCATGTCGTCCACGTACAGACAAACGATGATTCCTCTTCCGTCAGCAAATTTAGTATAGACACACTTGTCTGTTTCGCTGACCCTGTAGCCATTTGATCTTATAACTTTGTCAAACTTCTCATGCCACATTTTGGGAGCTTGTTTTAAGCCATATAGAGATTTTACCAACTTGCAGACTTTGTCTTCTAGGCCTCTGACGACAAATCTTTCTGGCTGTTGCATATAAATCTCCTCGGTCAGCTCGCCATTCAGGAATGTTGTTTTCACATCCATCTGATGTATCACCAGTTTGTGTATTGCCGTAAGGACAATCAACAATCTGATGGTTGTCATCCGTGCTACTAGAGCATATGTGTCAAAGTAGTCGATCCCCTGTTTTTGAGAAAACTCCTTGGCCACTAGCCTGGCCTTGAACTTGTCAATGGTTCCATCAGTTTTCATCTTCTTCTTGAAGATCCACTTGCATCCGATGGGTTTTGTTCCTTCGGGTAAATCAACTAATACCCATGTGTTATTAGAGGTAATTGAGTCAATTTTATTATCTATTGCCTCCTTCCAGAAGACAGCATCTATGGTCTTCATCGCCTCATCATAGGTAAGCGGATCTGCTTCCACATGATAGGTGACGAAGTCATCTCCGAAGCTCTTCGGCCTCCTTGCTCGCTTCGTCGACGGCTCAGCGAGTTCTGGTTCAATTGTTGTTTCTCCACCAACAACTTCATCTTGGACTACTGGCTCATATGAGATCTCAGTCTCATTTGCACCTACATCATTCTCCGGAATGTCTGGGAGAACAATATTTTTGTCTTGCAAACTTGTCTTCAAAATATTCAGCATCGTGAGATTCGATGATATGATTTGACTCTATGTCAAGAAATCTCCGAGCATCACTCTTCTCGGCATACCCCAAGAATGATCGCCTTCGTAGTCCTTGTCCCCAGCTTCTGAATCTTCCTTGGAGCTTCACATAAGCCAGACACCCCCACACTCGAATGACATTCAAGTTAGGTCTGACTTTGAACCAGAGTTCATGAGGAGTTATGTCAGAAGTTGCATATGGCACTCTATTCAGAATGAAAGTGGTTGTTAATGCAGCTTCTCCCCAGTAGCATTTTGGAAGACCTGCAGTTAGCAGCATTGAGTTCATTATTTCTATCAACGTTCAGTTCTTCCTCTCTGCTACTCCGTTAGATTGAGGTAAATACGGAGCAATAGTCTCGCAGATGATTCCATGTTCTTTGCAGAACGATGCAAATTCATGAGACCGATATTCTCCGCCTCGATCACTTCTCAACCTCTTGAGTTGTTGTCCAGTTTGCCGTTCAGCTTCGGCCCTGAACTCCTTGAACTTCTCGAACGCTTCGTCTTTAGATTTGAGCAAGTAGACGAATGCGTACTTAGAGAAGTCATCGATGAAGGTTATGAAATACTTCATCCCGGCTTTTGTAGAGAATTGTTTGAAGTCACAGATATCGGAGTGTACCAACTCCAGAAGATCTGTGCTTCGATTGACCCGATGAAAGGGTTTTCTAGTGATCTTTGTCTGAGCACATACTTCACACTTCTCTACCTTACCCCCACATTTGGAGATAAGTCCTAGACTAGACATTTTGATTATTCTTTTACAATGAACATGTCCTAGCCTATTATGCCACAACTCAAGAGAATAATCAGAGAGAACGATTGCATTGATTTCATTAGACTGGTTTACAAGCTGAATTTTAAACATCCCTTCGGTTTGATAAACCTTTCTGAAGTATGTTCCCTTCTTGGTCATCACCATCTGACCAGCATTAATGTCCATCCTCAAGCCTGCGTTACTAAGTAGGCTTCCAGAGATCAGGTTCTTGGCAATCACCGGAACATGCTTCACTCCTTGGAGCGTCAGAGTGTTCCCGGAAGTGAGTTTCAGCTCCACAGTCCCGATCCCCATAACTTCAGCTTGGGCCTGGTTCGCCATGACAACTTTTTCAGACGTTGGCTGGTACGTGACAAACCATTCCTTACCAGAACAGACATGGCACGTCGCACCGGTGTCTATCCACCAGTCAGATTCAGCCCCCACAGTTGTGACCTGAGCGATCATAGCAACGATGTTAGAAACCAAAGAAACTTACTAGGCTCACCTTTCTCTGATTGTTTGGACTTGGATCTGCATTCACTCTTGTAGTGGCCTTTCTTGTCACAATTGAAGCAAGTCACGTGGAACTTGGACTTCTGTTGCTTGAATGAAGGACCCTTCACTTTCAGATTAGTGGAATCCTTCTTTTTGTGATGAGAAGCCACCTGCTTTTCCTTGGGCTCTCTCGTCTGCACCAGATTGGCCTTAGCCAACTGTTTGGACAAAGTGTCCATCTTCTGTTGAGAACGCATCTCGTCTTCAACATGGATCTCTTGAAGGAGATCTTCCAAGCTAATATCCAGCTTCTTCCGATGCATTCTTGCATAGAATGTACTCCATCCAGCAGGAAGTTTAGAGACAATTCCTCCAACAACAAATTTGTCGACGAGGGGCATTTTCTCGTCTTCTAGCTTCTGGCGCAACTTCAAGAACTCTTTTACCTGAGGCAGCATTGCCTTCTCGTCTTCGAAGAGCCACTTGTGGTACTTCTCGACGATGAAGATTTTCGATCTATTGTCGTCGTCTTCATACAGCTTTTCCAAGGACTCCCAGATGTCCCTGGCAGAAGTATTCTTGGAGTATGACTCTGCCAGGGAGTCCTCCATTGCATTCAGAATCAATAGCCTACAAAGACTATTATTCCTTCTCCATTTGGTCAGTTTGACTTGTGCAGCAGCAATGACATCTGCTGTACCACCTTCTGGAGTCGTCGGTCCTTCTGGAATCGTTGGTTCAGTCTCAATCAACACATGATCGACGTCCACTAGTTGAAGATTTAGGATGATTTTTCTCTTCCAGATTTGAAAGTGTTCTCCGTCGAACTTCTCCAGTTTGTTAAAGCTGGTATCGAGGAGAGAGGCACGAGAGTTTTCCATTGTGCTGGTCTAGCTTTGAGATTGTTAGAACCGGAGCACAATTTTCGATGGAAAACTGAGAAAATGAAACAATTGTAAAAACAACGTTTCAACGCAACGCTTCAAGGAAGGTGCGCAACAGAGATCCTAGGAGGATTCTGGAAAACGAAAATCTAAAAAAATTTCGTAGACGTAGCAAACGATAGTAGTACTTCTAAACAGAAGGTATTAATCGAAATGCTAAAGGCAGCAGCGAAGATGACAGGCGATAGATGGAAGGTGGTGGCCTGCTGGGGTGCCAAGAACACCAGTGCTCAAAGCTAGATCCGCCCACACGGTCAGCTTCCAGGAACCAGCAAGTTCAAAAGAACTCTGGAACGCTCTGGTAATCTGCTCTGAGACGGACTGCTCGGAAGGACAATGACAGAACTCCAGTTGCGCGAGGAGGAACAAGGTGCGCAGCAGCACTCTTCTCTCTCTGGAAATCTCTTTTCTGAAGTCTAAGAAGTATCTTGAGAGAAAAAAGAGGCTCTGATTATATAGCCACTGCTGTAACCGCCCATATCCGAGAAGTGCGCAACGACTTGATGTCAGATCCTAAATTTCAGGATCAGTTATTGCACGTTACGAATTAGTCAGAACGTGGACAGCTACAATCTGCGCGTGTTGCGCCTGTAGAACGGGTTGCGCGTGCGCCATCGGCGCAAACAACACACACTGCGCATGCGGCGCAACCAACGCGAGCAGGCGCAACTGGCGATGTTGACGTGCTAAGTGCAAAGTGCGCCAACAAAACGCCACATTACGCCTCATGAGCCCATGAGTCCGAGTCCGAGTCCGAGTAGTCCGAGTCCGAGTCCGAGTCCGAGTCCGAGTCCGAGTCCCTACGGGGCTTAGCTCCAATGGAAATTAATTTTTCAAGAGCAAAAAGCATGAATGCTTTACTTGGAGCCTTACCTCCTAGTAAAATCACCCACATGGTTCCCTCCTTAGGGTCACCACCCCATGTGCATATCCCAACAACACATACAAGTATATATGTTGAGATAACTCATGGTACACTTTCCGTTTGGGACTAAACTTTACTAGGCATGTTAAAAGCAAGCTCTCTTCATGTCAAGGAGCAACAGCACCAACATATTCATGGCGGGCCATGTAGTGACGATGTTCCAGTGAGGGGTCGCTTCCTAGTTATCCGGTGAACGTTGGTGGTCATTCTAATCGTTATCCTGGTTTGAGAAGGAGATGCAAAGATGACTTTCTCGTGAATGGTAAGCATACGCATATCCTGGTAGAACCCTATTTTTACATGGATCAAAACTATTTTATTTTATAGACATAAAGGCCCCAAGTACATATTCACTACGACATGATAATGTGATTCCAACTTTGGATTTTTATTTCATATACTGTCAATGGAGTACAAAGTCTCCACCGACGGTTACAGATGGTTACCACATGTTCGTGTATTGGTGCCATGCACACGAAATTGGTTGTTAGTGGGATACATGGTAGCCATCTGCAACAGCTGGTGGAGTTTTAGGACTCCAACAACGGTTACTGATTGCTGCCACGTGTCCCAATAACAACAAATCCCGCATGCATGACACCAAACCATGGACACATCGCACCATCGGTAACCACCGGTGACATTTTTGGACTCCATCGACAATATGTGAAATAATAATCCATTTTCTCTATATTCCCAAGTTACAAAGAACAACCTTAGAAGTCAGTCCAGTTAATAGTTGACTTCTGACATATTCAGAGAAAATTTGACCTAGCAACTCACACGTAGAAAGGGGCTGCAACTATAGCACCTAACACTCGTAGAAAGGGACTGCAACTATAGCACCTAAATAGGAATAGGAGTGAAGCAAAAGATTACTTCTTCCTGTTCTAGCTAAGGGAAATGCATTGAGTAGTTATCATCTTAGTTCATAAAGAAAAAGGAGACTATAATCATGGTGTGGTTTTGTTGTTGCTTTGAAGGGAAAAAAAAAACATAAGCAGCTTTTGAGAGCATGCTCCTACCTGCTTTCAAAAGTTGTCCCAAGATTGAATTAACTTTTCAAAAAATGATAAATTGTTATTACAAACAACTTTTAACTGTTTTCATAAAAATAAAAAAGCAAAAACAGCCAAGATGAACAATCCCAAACCCATCCTAAGGTTTATATCATACACTAAGTTTAGGTTTAGGTTTAGGTTTAGAGCATACAATAGGTTTATGCTAGGTTTGCTATTGCTTCTTTTGTATATTTCTGCTCATATTATTTTTTGATATGCCAGTTCATTTTTCAGACAACTTTTGAACTCATAGAGGTTACTTCTTGACATGTCTTCACTACCCCTTCACCTCCGCCTCTTATTCTCACCTAAATCCCAAAACTACACCCATTTCCTCTTCCCTACACACTCCTAACCAACATCCAAGTACCTAGGAATCACGAACACTCCAAAAAGAATTTGGGTTGTGTTAGTGTCGCGTCGGACATGTATTTGACACCACACAGACACGCCACAACATGCGTTGTGTCCATGTAACACAGCTGAATCCCGAGCCTCTCATGCCCATCATTTGCAGGATCTCTACATAAAGTTCAACACTTTGAGCAATGCCATCGATCTCTTCGACAGGAATATGCAAAGTATGCAATCCCATTATTGTGAGTTCCTCCGACATTGGTTTACAGAAAAAAAGGCTAAAGATGCTGAATTACCTATTATCCAACCTCTTATGTATATGTTAAATAGTGTAATTATCCCAAAAACAATATATCAAGTAAATTAGTATGAAAATCATTCCTTTGATTTTAGTACTTCAGATGCTAACTCCCAACCCAAAAAACATAAGGCTCGTATAATTCAATATACCTTTGTGTTATACTTGAAGCTCCTGCCTACTTTTAGGTTGGACTTTAATGACTAGTATCATTAAACAATAGGAGAGGGGTAAAAAAGTGGAAGTGGTACCAGAGATGGTGTATATGGGCACGCAGAATCTCATATTAATGGCAGGCTATGCATGTTTGAGTGAGGGGTCGCTTCCTAGCTATCCAGTGAAAGATGGTGGTCATTCTCATCATTATCCTAGTTTGAAAAGGAGATACAAAGAAGACCTTCTCGTGAATGGTAAACATATGTACATCCTTAGAACCCTATTTGGGCAGAGATCAAAAATGTTTACTTTGTGAACATACAGGACCCAAGTCATATTCACTAGAGCATGCTGATACACGATTACTTTTGATTCCAAATTCAAATTTTTATTTCATACATCATTGGTGGGGTCCAAAAACTCCACCGGCAGTTATGAATGGTTGCCACGTGTCCGTGGCTTGGTGTCATGCACGCGAGGTTGGTTATTAGTAGGACATGTGGCAGCCATCCGCAACCGTCGGTAGTGTTTTTGGACTCCACCGGTGGTTGCAGATTGTTGCCACATGTCCCAATAACAACTAATCTCACGTGCATAGCATCAAGCCACAGACACGTGACAACCATCCGTAACTGCTTATGGAGTTATTGGACTCCACCGACGCTGTGCGAAATAATAATCCAATTTGTTTATGTTCCCAAGTTGCATAGAACAATCTTATTTAGACGTGGGCCAGTTCATAGTTGACTTCTCGCGTGTCCAGTGAAGATATAACCTAGCAACTCACTCATAGAAAGGTGATGCATCCAGAGGACCTAACACGGAGTGACTAGTTTAGGTTCCTGCTACGGTAATGACATTGAGTAGCTATCAACTTAGTCTGGAAAGAACAAAGAACGCATAAAGCCGGGTTTGGGATCGTTGTTGCTCTCCAACATGAACAACAAGAGCAGCTTCCTTCTGATAGCAGCCTCCAACCCGCTTTCAAAACTTGTCCCAAAATTGAACTTATCTTTCCAAAAAAGGAAATTGATGAACCATTGTTACCAAACAACATTTAAGACCGTCTTTCAAACTAATAAGCAGAAGCAGTCATGATAAGCAATCCCATGGAGGAGGTTGCTTCTACTTCTTGAACAGCACCATGCACCCATTTTCTCGTCCATATAGCTGTCTTCCCAACTCTCCCCTTCACCTCCGCCTCTCACCCACCTCGCCTAAATCCCAAAGCGTCGCGCACTTCCTCTTCCCTACACACCCCATTCTAACTAACATAAAGATAGCGACAGTGTGGCCCGTGGTCTTGGACCGCAAACCGTGATCGCGGGCCACGTGTCAGCGCCCCATTGACCGGTCAACCGGTGACGGACCCAAGCAAATAGGAGGAGGCCAATGGGATTCTGACACGTTGCACACGGTCACGGTTTGCGGTGGGCCAAGTATCATTTTCCTAGAAATACCTAGTAAGCACGGACACTCCACAAAAAAAGGGGTCTCCACAATATGTGCCGTGTCCGTGTAATATAGCATTTATACTGAGCTTCTAGAGCGGTGAACCCCCTATCCTAACCGCCGTTTGCCGGATCTCTACGTAAAGATCGACTCTTTGGGCAATGCCATCGAGCTCTTCCACAGAATAGCTTCACAAAGTGCGGAATCCCATGATTCTGAGCTCCTCCGACACAAGTTCACAGGAAAAGGGGGCTAAAGACGCCAAATTTGTCATAAAGTTCGGATCTTTTATGACGATTTGTCGATCCGGATCTTTTATGACGATTTGTCGATCCTAAACTCCATCTCGACCAGATCTGACTACTATTGTACAACAAAACAAGTTCACAAGAATCAACAACAGCAAAATCGAGGGGGGAGAGAGAGAGGGGGGGAGGGTGGTGAGCTCACCGGCGGTTCCTGTAACCGAAGTGCCGAAGAGCGAGAGGAGGAGGAGGAGAGAGAGAGAAGCGAAGGGCTCGAGCTCGTCGATAGCAGGAGGAGATGAGATCTGGAGGAACAGCGAGCGCCATTTTATTTTACTTTGTAGTCGGCTGGAGTGCCGGAAACACCCCTGCGGTGTTACGTTTTATTACGGATGATGCCCTCCGGAGCACGTGTCCGTCGGTGGATGTAGAGGTGGCGCTAAACTGCTAATTACACTATTATAATATATATTTTTTCTTTTTTCTGGTGCACTATTATAATAATCAAAATGATGATATTTACTTTGAAATTCGTGCAAAGGGGTCAATGGGAGCCTCGTAGACCGACCGGTGTGGGAGCACGTCGAGATGAGGCGTGTTTTGCGCTGACTGCGTTTGTCTGGACTCTTGAAGGTGTAGACCTGTCAATTGGGCCGGCACGAACTCGGCCCAAAAAATTGGCCCATGTATCGGTCCGATCGTGGGTCCAGACCAGTCCGGTTTTGTATATTGGATCGTATCGAATTACATATATCGGCTCATAAGATAGATTCGTCCCAAAATTCAAGCACGACCCGGTCCGGCCCATTCAAATAAATAAGTTACTTTCTGCATGTGTCATGTGCGTACGTATAAGCTTCAGAGAAAAAACTCATGGGATAACACACTTTGCACCAGTTCAATATCTTTATTTCCAATAAACTTTACGTATAAGCTTCAGAGAAAAAGCCCATGAGACAACACACTTTGCACCAGTTTAATGCATTTATTTCCAATAAACTTTAAAACCAATCAATCAAAAGAGTATATGAAGAGGCCACAAAATACGATGGTAAACCCCTCTGCTATGGCAAAAGTGTACAGCACTAATCAGTTGTTGGAAATACTTTATTGCAAGTTTCTTCTTGAGCTCCCCTTCTGCAACCTTGTTAAAAAGCTCAACTCCCTTGAAAGTAAATCTTAGTTTGGCTAGCCATCACCTTATAAAGCTGGACAACATGTGGATTTCTGCACCAATCTCATGACCGAAATCTCCCGTTTTACCTGATCAATAAGCCCAACCTTCTCTTTGTCAATCACCTTTATAGAAACACATTGGGAAGTCTTTAGATTCCTACCATAGTAAACATTGGCGAATATGCCCTACCCTAGGTAATCTTCCCATCTCATATTTTTGCATCACAATACTCCCTATCATTTCTGTTCCTACTCTAGAAGCCCAGCCCGGTCTGGCCCGGCTCGACTTGAAGCCCACCGTGCCGTGGGTCACGTGTCGGACTGGGCTGAACTTTTTAACCCTTGGCCCGGCCCGACCCGCTACAATTCATGGGCCCAAGAGGCCCGAGTCTGGCCCGGCCTAGCCTACTTGACAGCTCTACGAAGGTGTGGCATCTATGCTTTTTCTTAATATCCTTTTTTTTAATATAGTTGAAAATAGTTTAAATATATATAAATAATATATACACATATATATATATCTATTCTACTATATAATAGGAAAACTTAGATGGTGAAACTTTTGAATTCCGAAAATACCCTTACATACTTATACTAATTAAAAATAGTTCATTAATTTTAATAAGGACAACTTAGTAATTAGGAAGACTACTCTTTGGTCTTCCTAAAAAGTCTTCCTAAACTAATTAAAAAATGTTAAAATACATGCAAGGCACGTACACATATGCTAGTATATATATATATATATATATATATATATATATATATATATATATATATATATATATATATATATATATGGCGGAGTCCACAAATTTAAACGCGAGAAGAATAATGACAGAGATAAAATATCAACTTTTTTTTTACAGGCAAATAATTTAAACTATTTTAACCCCATCAAATCACCATTTTCCATATCACCACCAAGCTTCTGACCCGACCCCGGTCCCACATTCCAGCTCAGCCAAGGGCACCTTCGGTACAAACTCCATAAACCTCCGGTCCCTACACGCCTTGCACGAATCTCGACACACTCCCCTCCCTCCACTGCGACCAGCGCCTCGAGATTCGTGCGTGGCCGGAGCGGTGACTGCACCGCTTCGTTTTTCTTCTCCGTCGCCCGGCGGTGACCAGATCGATCGGTAAGCTTACTTCTTCCCATGTACGGAACAAGAACGTGCTTCTTCTTCTTCTTCTCTTTTCTTGTTAATCGTACAGTTCTTGAACAAGTTCGAGAAACACGTGTCCGTATCAGGAGTGGACCGGTACCGTGTCCGTGTCGTGTCGTACATGTGTCCGTGCAACGTAGGTTGGTTGAAAAGAGGGATCGTTCGTCAAGTGATCAAGACGGTCGGTACTGACGGTTTCGGCAATTTATGCGGTTCCGGACCAGAGTTGTGAAGTTCTTGATTTTGACACATTTAGACAATTTTGTGTATTATTTGCTATCCTTTTTTTTTGTTGCTAGTTTTGAAATGGAACAATATTCAATATTGATGAATGGCTCGTTCGTGGTAGAATATTGTTGTTTATTTACTCGCACTTCGCAAGAATTTAGAAGAAATATACTCACAATGGTTGATCTTGAATGGAATATATTTTGAGATTGAACGAATGTTGCGAATTTATAGATATACAACTTGGACAAATGACAATGGTCCGGCCGGGCCATGGGGTTGGGTTGTTCTATCCAGAGCTAGTTTTGGCTGCCCCTTGAGCCTTATTATGGGTCGATCCTAGAGGGTCACCCGCGTCTCCGGCCTCTTGTGGGGTCATGCTGAGACTAGGGGTTACCCAAATGGTACATTGTGTCGATAGTGAATCTTATTGGCACACTATAGCATACAACTGAATCATTGTGTGTACAATATATTATCCCATACTTGTCTCCTTCCCTTTTACTTATTTTCTTCGATGAATTAACGAGGTATTGATTGGTATCGGTGTGGGTTAGCATTGGATCGGATAGGCCAAAACCGGTACGGTACAGCCGATATGGACTCAAGCCTTGGAAATTGGCAAGGTGAGTGGGTTGACTGCCTGGTGTGTTTTGGTTTCAAGTTTGTTACCCCAAATTTCGTTTAGGTTCAGGATATCCTATCGATAAGCTGATATCGACAGATTTATCAGATTCCGAGCATATGATATCGGAGAGGAAAAAAATGCTTCTAAAATGAATGTGTTCCCATAAGATAGTTAAGAATTCTTGGCGGTATCGAGCCGGAACAACCTGTTCTTACCGAATATCCCGATTCAAGAAGGTCAAAGAATTTCATGTTGCTTCCACTTTAACCCACTCGACTCATTCACATTCTTCTCTGCCAATATGGTCAGTGATTTGCGCGTGAATTCCTTTTGGATCTGCATTTCAGGAGATAACCTCAACATTCTAGACACACGATGCGAGTGGCATAATGTAATTTAGTGTTTGATAGTGGCAAATGTGATCCATATAATTGATTGAAGCACTTGTTATTGAGGCCTAAAGTAAGGGGATGTCTCCCGAATTTCTTTGTAGTGGAAACTTGCTAACCCTAGTCCAACTATTAATCTCCGTTTGGGGTTTGTTTAAGGAAACTGATGGCGAGGACTTATAGTCAGTGCATGTACTGGACGGCCAAGAAAAGGATGAGAATATCAAGGTTCACAGTATTGGTATCGGAATCGGTATCGGACTTTCCTATGAGTATTAGTATCGGCGATATCGGTAATATCAGCGGTTTGGATCGGAGTATCGGATTTTTTGGTATCGGAAACAGATAATTATTAATAAATTATTTACATTTAAAAACATATATTTTATACATTTAGGCATAATTTTAAGTATTTTGAATATTATTTCTTAGTAGTTTTGAAATTAAATGAAATAGCTCACCCTTACCGATTGGTTTACATACAATAGATTGAATTTTTTCTTTTACGTGTTTTTATAAGCTTATTATGCTTTAAACCCTTGCTAAATTGTCTTTTTTGTTTAACTTTCTTTGCCGAATTGACCGGAAAAGAGACCCCCAATGTCGGTATCGGTCAGTATCGGTCGGTATCGGATCGGAACATGCCAAACCGTATCGGTATCGGCCGATACTTTAAACCATTGAGATCTTTTATAAAAATCTCGGCGGATATGTTTGATTTATTTGCCTGACCAGAAATGTATACGCTGAATGCTAGGTTGGACCTAAGGGTTCAGGGTTTCTCGGGGTGCTCTTGGTCGAGGTAGGTTCAACTAAGACTTGTGATTTGTGAGTTTTGCTTTGGACGAATGAAGAGGAATGTCGAGTTCGCATCAGGCAGTTCATTTTTAGACGTTATTACGGTGACACGTGAGGTAGTCTTCTTCCATTTGACGACATAATCTATTCTGCATATGGATGAAATTAGGAAGTTACCAGTCTAATCAAGTAACTTAATATTGAGCTTGTGCACAAGCACATCTCTGAAGTTATAACTGAAATCAAAGCTCCATTCGAGAATACTAGAAGAGCTGTGGAATGCCGTTTACATGATAGCCAAGGAAGGTCACAGATTCGATAGGGGGATTGCATGATAGACGAAGAGCACAATCCAGCAGCAACAATAGATCCTTTATCCCAACTTTTCGGAATTGGCTCCTGAATCCTCAGTCATATTATATAATTTTCTTAGTTCATCTGGTCAGACCTTGTCATAGATTGGGATACCGTGCATTTTAATTTCTTAGAGGTGGACATTGATGTTATATGCAGATTGCTGCATATCAATTGTTGTTGAAACAAATTGTTATCTGTTACCCACTCATCCGTATCCCTATATAACTATACAAGATCTTATTGTACTGTCTGTGTCGTTTAGTTGCATATAGTTTTGCAATCTCTAATGAGCAAATATACTTATCCGTCCAACTCTTCTCGACTTACAAGAGGGATCTTCGAGAAATTGCTATAGTTTTTGAATTGTTAGTTGGCTTCATGAGTCTGTTACCTACCGAATAGGCATCGATATTTGTATCAACCGTTTAGAAAGCTTGCACTCTTCTAGTAGTTAATGACATATATACAATGAATTGTTTATGCTATACAGATGAGCATGACATATTGGCACGAGATGCATTCTAGAATTATGTTAAACGTTTTAATTTCTGCTGAGAGTGACATGATAAACTTTATACATGTCATCAAACAGAGGAGAAGTTCTAAAGGATTGGAATGATGCAAAGCAAATTCCTTTGGGGATAGGCCGAATATCTGCAGAAAAGTTACATGGATGAATCGAGATGCATATTTCATTTAGTGGACACTAATCAACTTTAAAGTTGTATTATGCAGTGCTTCTCAAGAAGAGGATATTTGTGTTTTTCCCAGTAATTAACGCCATGCCTTCCTTACACATTTCATCGGTAAACCAAAAATTCTAGTGTGGATTTTGCCCCCATGAGAGACACTAAGACAAATTTGACATGAACTAGGAGGCCTTGATCTTTATCCTATTTGAGTGTGAGATACCTAAATTATATCGCAATATATAGCCTGGTCTTGTTCTAGCTACAACCAACAACTAATTAAATTTCTTAAGATGACTGGGCTTCAAAATAATAGTCGTGTTCTTCGAGTGAGAACATATTTTGAAGAACAAATATAAGAAAAGATAGAGGGGGTGAATATGTTTTCTAACAAACCATGGTAAATAAATTATATACAAGCAATATATCAAGAACTTTGTGGACATAAAGCTAAGATTACAGTGGAGATGTGATTAATATACCGAACTCTTATAACAATGTCATGCACAAGTTCAATGCATGATATAAATGATAAGAATATGTAGAACAATTGTAATTTAGAGGAGAGAGGTTATAGAAATGTACACAACAATATATCCTGGTGTCCTCGGTTTGGGGCAATCTAGTCTCGGTCTGCTCACCAAATTTAATCCACTATTGTCTATCAAATAGTACGTGACTCCTCGGCTCCTGTATGAGTTTTGTGTGAAGATCTCGTCAACTCCTACAACATGGACGTGTGTCGAATGTCCGCAACTCCAAACCCAAGCTCGGTGTTGAATGCTCGTGAACTCCAGCCCGAGCTTCGTGATGAATGCTCGTACACTTCAACACTTTCTCACGGTAGCAACTTCTTTTACAAGAGAAAATTTGACCTTTTTTTGAACAAAAATGAAAATCCACTTAAGCTTACAATTTTTTTTATCACTTGGATAAATTTGGGCAAAAAGAAGGTTTTGGGTATTTGGAGAGTTTTCTCTCAGTGTTATGCAAGTAGGGGTTGAAAGAGAGAAATTTTGGATGAGCAAGGCATTCAATATATAGTCTCCAAATGTTCAATGAAAAACTAGTCGTTACTTTTCAGATTGTGACTAACCGGAATTCTGACGGATCTTGTTATACATGTCGTTTAGTGGCAAAAAGAGTCAAATTGGGTTTTAAGAGAAATTATGCTTTCGTGTAAACTATGTGCTCAGCTATCTCCGAAATTATGGCGGAATTTCAGTTATGACACAGAAAAACTGTCCGATAAAGATGCAAACTTTTGAGTAAGTTCCAATTTGATTTAGCCAAAAGTATCTATATATGGTAGAACCATCCTTAAGTCTAGTTTCCAAAAACCTAAGTTTCGAGTTAAATAATGTATGTAGCTCCATATATGACTCAAAGAGTGAAGGTATTTCAGACTGGACTGTGTAGAGTATTCTGAGGATATGTGTAGTCTTGTGTCTTGATCGTGACAATGATAGAGATATATTTTGGAAAATTTATCAACGTATTACCTATTGGTATGGAAGCCTAATTTCTAAAAAACTAAGAATTAAGTTAGAATGTTGTTTGTACCTCCATATATGATTGAAACAGTAAAGGAGGGTCGGGCTGAATGTAATTGAAAATCTCGAAGTTATTTGATATCTTAAAAATTGTGTAACTCCTAACTAGCGAATAGTCTGACTAAAATGCATGCAAATTTTAGATGTTCTAGGGCTTATATATCAGTTTTGGTGGCTTGAGCTTCCAAATGCGTCTAATTCTTTAAGTGTACATTGTTATCCTCATTGAAGACATTGCAAGATAAAATTACACGAACATAAGTCTTCGGAAAGTTTTTGCTTTGCTTTGACTTTACTTCTTGTATCTTTAGCTCAACATCATTCATATGATCATCACATGTCCATGACCAATCTTTCTTCGAGTTATCTGAATTGATTTGCTACAAAGTAAAGCTAGGCATACAAAGCAATATACATGTTTTACATATATTGTGATCATCGAAGTATATTTGGTCTATTGTAAGCATAACCTATGCTTCACATATTTGTGAGAACAAGTGTGTTGTGAAATTCTAATCATGTCCCGAAGTCAACTATATGTATCATAACCGACACTCTCAGAAATCTCGTGAATAAGAGTGTGAATGATAAGAAATATGAAATACTTAAGATGTGCTGCAATTAAGTGATGACGAATAGTGATTGATTAATGATAAACTTAACCGATCAACCGTAATCAAAATTCTCAAATAATCTTAGGCTAATATGTTTTACGTGTTTAAGAAAGATCGTACCAGCTCTCTAGCTGTGGTGGTGAATATTTTCTTTTGATCATCTCCTTTTAGACCTGTGGACGGACTGCAGCTAGTTATTGTACAGTTTGTTTGTATGGTCACACAGAGACATGATGCTACTGGCTTACTGCTAACCTTAAAGGTTCATCTTCCCTGTTACCTAAGAGGGATGGTATTCTGCTAACCTTGAAGGTTCATCTTCCCTGTTACTAAGAGTACAATTGCCGTATTTTATGTTTTTTTCCTGAAATTTAAGCCTGAGACTGAAAAGTAATCTTGTTTTGGGCTTAACTTGCTACTCTTTTTTATGACTTGTGCTTATTTACACTGTAGTACTCGATTCTTTTGGGATGTTATTTTTTACTCTCATTTTGGAATATTGTTGCGCTATATCTTAGGAGGCATATTTGCATATAATATTTGTGGTATTTGGTTGGCATTCATACGTCCATCATTAACTTGTCATGTTGTTCCCCGAAGTACTGTAGTCATTCAGTCAATTGGTTGGAACACAATTTGAACATGTTCTTTACGCCTTTAGTCCTTAGAACTTAATTCCAGTTGTAAGTTGATTCACAGTAAGTTTAAACTTTAAACTTGAAAAAGCAAACCCTGTGTATCTTGAGGTGAGTTCACTTTATACCTTCAGCGTATGATTCTTCATGTGCTCAGTGCTTTGGGCCATCTATCGGAGTCTTTTGCCAACTTTTCTTGCCTGTACTGCAGTTTATTACTGGCAACTCTTTTAACGAGGAACATGTTTGTGTAAATGACAGTTCAGTATAGAAGGTAAATGGCAACTTGGTTCCACCATCCTCTTTTTCTGGAATGGAGCTTCAGGAATTAACTGAGGCAATCCAGAGTTCTGAGCCCCAATCCACAAGCTCTGTGGAGAAGACCAAGAATAGCAACCTGGAAAGGCTCCCTGATGATTTGGTTATGGATATATGCTGTCGGCTCCCAGTCAAATCTATTGTTCAATTCAGATACGTCTCCAAATCGTTGAATAAGCTCACTATCGAGGATTATTATAGGAAGATGCTGCCTCCGGCCATGTCAGGTCTCTTCTACGTATACCGGTATGCATCTGGTTTCAAGACAACTTTTGCAAGGATTAAGAGCTATAGTGACGATCCTAGTACGGATACTTCTCTCAGTTTTTTGCCATACAGCATAACTGGTAGTTTAAGTATCATGGGTCTCTGCAATGGATTGTTACTGTGTCGTTTGCGGGGAAAATGTAAAGAGGATTTTTCCTACTACCATGTTGTTTGCAACCCTACCACTTCTAGATGGACTAGGATTCGTAAGCCAAAAGAAATTGTGAAGGCCATGGTGTTGGGGTTCGATCCACAGCTCTCTCCTCACTATAGAGTCCTTGGATTTTATGAGTCAGACCAGGAATCTAGCCACTACAATATTAAGGTTTTTTCGTCTGAGACATGCGAGTGGGCGGATGGCAAGGACAGTGTAATGTATAATGTTTTTGACAATCATCACAATACTGTTTACTTCCATGGGATTTTTCATATGCTGGATATCATGCTTTCTGCAAGTATGATAGTTGGAATTGATATCAATGGCAAGCTTTGTCGAAGAATCGAGCTGCCTCATCTGGTATCTTGTGATAGGGTGGCATATTCACAATTCCTTGGGTTGTCCGGAAGTCGTCTGCATTATGCCTTGAAATCTACTAACGAATTTGTTGTATGGGCTTTGGAGGACTATAATAGCAATGAATGGATTAGAAAGCACCAGATTAGCTGTCGATCTATTCTAGAGAAGCTTCAATCTCTGCAATCTTATTTTGGTACCAGCAAGCTTCAGAAGCGTACCTTTTCTCGTGGACTAAATGTTGTTGCATTTCATCCTGGTCCCAGCAAGCTTCAAACGAGTACTGTTTCCTCTGGACAACGACTTGTTGCATTTCATCCTGACTTTGATGTGGTTTTTTCACACTGGAAGGTGCAGTCCTTTCGTACCATTTGATCAGTTCCAGATTTGCAATGGTTAGCTTGTCATGGGGCAAGAGCATTTACAAGATATTTGTCTACTCCCTGTGCTATCTGGAGGGCTTAGACTTTTGAATGCAGCGATGGAAGAATTCTGGAGAAGTGTTTGTTATAAACATATTGGTGACGACTTCTATGGAAAATTGTTGGTTCCTTCTTTCCCTTTGGAGGGTTTGTGACAATTGGCTCCGGTGCAGCTAAACTAAATAGTGAGACATTTTTGTTGGCCGACTTCATCATTCTTCCACTTTTTCGATCAGGTATTTCTAAATCATATGCTACTCCATTTTTGGAAAGTAATGTTTTCTGTGAGATATGTCGAACATGTCCTGTCAGTAAAAAGAAAAACTTGGTTAACTATCTCATCTTGCTAATCCTTTTGTGATATGTCTGGCATGAGCATGAAGTTCCAAAATTGACATGGAACTATATTAGAGTAATTACGCATTCTTTTTTGTGGTTCTCCTTTTTACAAAAGACAAGTTTATACAAGTTCATACTGGATATTAATTGATAATGGTTGCTATGATAACTCTCGAGTCTGAAGTATCCTTGAGGCATCCAGGACGATATTGGATCATACACTAATCGAGTTGAAGTTAGTGAATGCTGGTTTGATTATTTTGGCATCTAGGGCTGCAACCCAGTAAGGTCCAGTCAAGCTTGGCATGTTCAAGCTCAGCCCGGTCGTAGCCTTGAAATTACCAAGCCTAGAACTTGTACTCGAAATCGAACATGATATATGTGTTCAAGCTCAGTGTCAACAGTATCAATAGATAAAACAGTCGTAGACACCCTTCTGTTATTTCTAAATGATATGCTGCTCAAAACGTGAAAGTTAAGTACTCTTTCTTGTTCGCTTCTATTAGATACATTATCCAGACTAGTATATATGCACGTGATTTTGCACGTATTTTATACTACTCGGGAAGAGCAAACAGCAAGCCTTTTAAAAAAAAAAAAATCCTTCTATACGTACTTACCTAATTGCCCATGTTAAACTTAATGAACAATTTTAATTAAGCCTCAACTTCAATGAACAATTTAATGAACATATATAAGAATATTTTTGGAAAAAAACCATCACGATGAAGCCTCAACTTTTGCTATTATATATATGCACGTGCATTGAACGTATTTTATACTACTTGAAAAGAGTAAGTAATAGTAGTAGATTATTATATTTGTTTATATTATTATTAGGAAGACTAAAAGACATCCACCTTAATTATTCTAAACTTACTATTATATATATATATATATATATATATATATATATATATATATATATATATATATAAGACTATTTAGGAAGACCAAAAGATAGCTTTCCTAATTATCTAGTTGTCCCTATTAATTTTATTAAACAATTTAATTAGTAAACATATGCATGGGTATATTTGAAAACCACAGTGAAGCTGAACTTTTCTCATTATACAGTAGTATAGATTTTCACACATTTCCTATACATTAAAGCACTTGTGGCTACCTTTATCTCAATAATTAACGTGCGCAGTGGTGGATATGAACTGATTTTTTGAAACTCTTTTCTTCACAAATGTGAATAGCGACCTTGTGTTTGATTCGCAGATCCTCATCTGAGCAGCGACTAACAGACCTCACTCGTTCAAGTCGAAGATTCCTCAGAGAAGAAGCAATAAAGCCAGAGGATAACGGGCTGTGTAGTTGGTTTTGCGGCGAATTTGGACCGATGAAAAAAGGAGTTCAAAATAAATCTTGGTAGTTCTGTGATTTGGATTTGGATTTGGATTTGCTGACCGACATTGATGCCACCGTTCACTAGTTTTCCTCATTGTTCAAATAGGCAGAGTGAGGGGATTGCTGTATCAATACTTAAAATCATGTTTACTGGTTTTTGTGATTCTCTCACAAGGTTCTGTGCTGCTCATCTTGAAGGACTTGCATCTTGCTATTATTATTTCATGTGTCTGCTAAGTGCTAACGTCTTGTGATTGTGTCTTGTATCGATCTTTGTTGGTACCAATCGATACGATGCCAAAATTTTCTATAAAATCCATGGATCATTTTGATTATAGTCCTCTATCTTGATCGTGTATATGTTTCGTTTAGATTTCCTATGTGAAGCTTTTGCAGCCTGGGTTTCTCCAGGTGCTTGAAGGACTTGCATCTTGCTATTATTATTTCATGTGTCTGCTAACGTATTGCGATTGTGTCTTGTATCGATCTCTATTGGTACCAATCAATACGACGCCGACATTTTCTACAAAATCCATGGATCATTTTGATTATAGTCCCTCTATCTTGATCATGTATATGTTTCGTTTAGATTTCCTATGTGATGCTTTTGCTGCCTGGCTTTCTCCAGGTGCTTGAAGGACTTGCATCTTGCTATTATTATTTCATGTGTCTGCTAACCTCTTGTGATTGTGTCTTGTATCGATCTCTGTTGGTACCAATCAATACGATGCCGACATTTTCTACAAAATCCATGGATCATTTTGAAGATAGTCCTCTATCTTGATTATGTATATGTTTCGTTTTGCTGCCTGGGTTTCTCCAGGTGCTTTATGGACTCTGCATCTTGTCGATTATGGTCGATGGCATGTCGTATTTATGCTCGCCTTCTGCATCTGTTGTTTCGTGTCTCACTAACATCTTGTGACTATCTCTGGCTCAAGTGGTTGAGGTGGGAGGCATTTGTTCCATCTGTCCGGATTTGAGTCGGGGTTTCCTACCTAGTACTCTTGATCTTGATATTTTCTTCTTGGTATTAAATAGGTAGATCAGTAGTTTTCATGGGACATAGCATTTGGAGAAAGGACAACTATCAACTGTTTTCTAGTGAGACAGCTTGGTACTCTTGTTAGCTGTGTGGAGATGGAGATGGAGATGGAGATGGAATGGGAGGGACCATACATTTTTTTTTAGGAGACTCAGTTCTGTTACAGGCCTGCCTATCATGGAAGATTGACTAATTATGCACATTAAAGTCTTTGAATGGAAGTGCTCCAATTGGAAGGGCTCTCCTTCTATATGGGAGGAAGAAGTCATTATGTTAAAACACATGGACCAAGCTTGCGTGCCTGACACTAGAAGTGGCCAACCAACTCGCTCAGTCCGTTGTCGGCCTCATCTAGTGGAACCAATGGCAGAACTAGAAATTCAACCTCGGGTGGGTTAGAGTAGACTAAGGTGGACTAGGTGTAGGCTGACTCGTATAAAAAAATATTAAAAAAAAGGGAAAAACAAAGGGTGACCAGCCCAAGCCCCTAGATGGTTACGCCTATGAGTGGAACGTAGGTCAATAACATGTACATATACTTTTACAAAAGTTTAGGAGAGTTACAAAGTTATACTACATTTGGGCAACTTATGTTAACTATTCTTATGTTTTACACTTGTTACATATTTTCCAGAAGGTTTAGGAGATGGATACAAAGTTATACTACATTTCTTATAAGTTATACTACAATTTTAAAAATTTTACAACTTATATTACAATTTTTAAATATTTCTAAAGTTAGAGGGGATCGTGGCCCCCTCGCATTGTCACGCCCCGATCCCGCAGAGTCCCTTTCATCCTCGCTTCGGGCTTTTTTGGGACCGTTCGTCCTCGCTAAGGCGTGATGCCGTGCAAGCCTAAGTTGCGCTTGCACAAGGCCAAGACCTGAAACAAGACAAGATAGACAAGTTTGACAATACGCAGCGGAACGTATCGCAGATAATTGAAGCAGCAGCGGACATATTTCAGAATACAAGTATTGAACACAATGGTAACAAGAACATTTCTCTTTATTGATTTTATTTGAACAGATTACAAGCTCTCGATTCTCTCTGATACAATATTACATTCTCTCAGAACTTTACAGATTACAATGATCCCGTTCCCATACATTACATCCTTTTATATACAAAACCAAACTCTTGCACAGATGTCATCTCTTGGCATCTCTTCTGATTTCTGGCTCCTGAGGATGAGGCACGGGCTATCGCTTCGGGCTATCCTTCTCGATGCATGGTGCACCTGCATGCAGACTGATGATGGGTCAGTATATCAGCATACTGGTGAATGTGTGAACAAAGAGCTACATTTGTCTGAAACAATCACTGTTCATTTAGTGAGAAAACGTTTCTTGTGATGTGATCTTGCTAGTTTTACCTAGATTCATTCCATGCATACAGAGTCAGTTTACATATCTTTTGAAAACACATCTTTGAAAAGCCACGGTTCATATTATTTCAAGCATACAAGGGACTATTCAATTCTAGCACGATGACTATTCCTTTCATGTGCAGTGCGCAGCGTGTTTCATGAGCATATTCATTTCATTAGGGACAACAACTTTAGCATTCTTTTCTCTTGTTCAAGACAAACTTATGGTCAGATTACAAGCATGATATTACATCCTTTCTCTTAGTGGAACATAGCATTTCTTGGTAACAGATTAATCTCTGCAAGCATTTATATATCAAACTCAAGCAATACAGTTTTATCACTTTTTTTAGTGATTCTTACCATAGCCGACCGTCCATCCCTGCACAAGACAAGGATTAGCATAACATTATAAAACCAATATTGTCATTCCCTGTTCGTCTCTGCATCGTTAGCTCTTAGCAAAACATATGATAGACACATGCAGACCGATTGGCAGCTGTGACTCTCCGGTTCAGCTTTGCACCAATCCACACCTATCTATATGATGGTCCATAGGAAACCCATGATTAGGCGCTGTGACGCTCTTGGGTTCAGCTCGTCGCTAAGGACACAGATAACGGCTACACTTTTAACATGGGTCCTTGCACCCAGTGTGCTCATAATCTCTCCTAGGCCGAGCGGTTCCAGGCGCCCCCAGATACCACCCGAGAGACAAATTTTACTCGTGCACGAGTTGTCCGAGACCATATGCATGCTCTAGCAGAATTCTATCAGATGAAACAGATTTCAGATCAGATGTACGACATGTTCTTTTCATGACTTTGCAGATATACGACACGTTCAATTCGTGCCTTTCTTTTATTCAGGTCAACGTGTACAAGTCCGTCTGTACATGTCTATAATTCTCAAGCATACAAGCAGCAAGCAATGATCAAGCATTCAATTCGATTCATTTGTTTTCTCTTATCCTATCAAGCATGACAAGCATCATTTCAGTTCTTATTAGCAGGCAACGAGTCTTCTTATTAGCATGCTGATTATTTCTTTTCTTGTTCTTAGCATGGCATGGTTCTCTTTATCAAGGTAACATTCAAATCTTAGCGAGGCAACATGTGAATTCTCTTAAAGCATACTCAAGGATTTACCATCTTATTATTAACAAAAGCATTCAATCAAAAATTCAGATTCTTAAGGCGTAAGCGAATCAGCAAATGAGACTTTGTCCACTCACCCAGATTAATCGTCTTCTGTTGCAGAGCCAGCAATTCGATCTTTCTGTTTATCTAGTGCCTTCGCGGAGCGGGGCACTACATAATTATCCACCGAAAAGAAGTTTCGTCTTCGAAACTTAAAGAGAAACTTACGATATCCTTAGCAGCGATAGTCCTCATCCTTCGCCATCATCAATCCATGAAATCACAATTCAGATCATATCAAAACTCTTGTTCAATCAAGCATTTCAATCTCAATCAATCAAATCGGTAAAACATTGCCGGCATCATAAAAATATTTACGGACTTATTGTATGGAACGTTCATCTCATTATTGATATCGAGTAGGCAACGGAATTTCGATCAGAAGACATGTACAAATTCAATTGAATCAAAATTGGCCAGAGGATCGTGTTGCTCTGATACCATTCTGTCACGCCCCGATCCCGCAGAGTCCCTTTCGTCCTCGCTTCGGGCTCTTTTGGGACCGTTCGTCCTCGCTAAGGCGTGATGCCGTGCAAGCCTAAGTTGCGCTTGCACAAGGCCAAGACCTGAAACAAGACAAGATAGACAAGTTTGACAATACGCAGCGGAACGTATCGCAGATAATTGAAGCAGCAGCGGACATATTTCAGAATACAAGTATTGAACACAATGGTAACAAGAACATTTCTCTTTATTGATTTCATTTGAACAGATTACAAGCTCTCGATTCTCTCTGATACAATATTACATTCTCTCAGAACTTTACAGATTACAATGATCCCGTTCCCATACATTACATCCTTTTATATACAAAACCAAACTCTTGCACAGATGTCATCTCTTGGCATCTCTTCTGATTTCTGGCTCCTGAGGATGAGGCACGGGCTATCGCTACGGGCTATCCTTCTCGATGCATGGTGCACCTGCATGCAGACTGATGATGGGTCAGTATATCAGCATACTGGTGAATGTGTGAACAAAGAGCTACATTTGTCTGAAACGATCACTGTTCATTTAGTGAGAAAACGTTTCTTGTGATGTGATCTTGCTAGTTTTACCTAGATTCATTCCATGCATACAGAGTCAGTTTACATATCTTTTGAAAACACATCTTTGAAAAGCCACGGTTCATATTATTTCAAGCATACAAGGGACTATTCAATTCTAGCACGATGACTATTCCTTTTATGTGCAGTGCGCAGCGTGTTTCATGAGCATATTCATTTCATTAGGGACAACAACTTTAGCATTCTTTTCTCTTGTTGTCACGCCCCAGAACCAGAATACTGGAGAGCGGGGGCGGACATAGCCAGCTACGTATGATGAAATAGAATCCATCTCACCATACGGTCACGGCTGTCTAGATATGTGAGGGTTTATCTACAAGCCAACAGTCTCTTAAGGTCATAAAATAGCCTATTGTCTCAATCTCAACCAACTAATAATAATTACAAGATGTCAGAGCATCAAATACATAAATATAAGGCGTCCCAAATATTACATATCAGATGATCATGAAGCTAGTCGTACAAAATGTAAGGACTAGCAAGAGTTCAGTCATACATGATCAACCCCCGGGGCTTGTCAATCATGTTACAGCCCGTAGGCAGACAGTAAGTAAGTACAATCGAGCTAACACTTGCTCGTCGGCTAAACGCCTCAAAAGAATAATTTACAATATTACAGTGGGAGAACAAAAGAAACCCACTCGATGTCCTGGTTATGCCTGGTGACCACCATCGGGCTGGAAAGCAGGGAGATCCTTTGGTGCTGCTCCGGTATCTGGCCATACAAAACCAGCTGGGTCAGACCCCAGAAAGAGCAAGTGCCACAAAGGAGGCTTCACTTAGGACTAAAACCAACAAATCATTAGCATTCAACATGTAAGAAAACAATAAGTCACACAGATTGGGGTTCGAGCACTACCAATGCACTTGTCCCAATCAGAGAAAATAATTAAGAGAAGCATCATGTTAAATAAAATATAGCTGGACAATATATATGAAAAGAAGACAATGATGAAAGTGACAATGAAGGGTACAATCAGGATAGTACAATCTGGAGTGACAATAGTGTTCAAGCATTATAGTGACAATCTGGAGTGACAATCATTCAATCATGCTGGTACAATCTTGCAGTCGGTCACTTCTAGACAATACTATACTGGACTAGACTCCATCCAATCAATCACGGCCAATCATTGCCTACGGCTTTCTACATTAACTAACTAGGGTTATCACAATCCTAGTTACTAGCAAGATGCAATGAGATGCTCCAAGTAGTCACAGGCCCTGCAGCTACCCAGGTTATCCAGCCAATCATTATAGTGACAATCCAGAGAGTTCAATCATTAAAGTGTCAATGGAAGGAGAGTGCAAGACAATAGAGTTTAATCATTAAAGTGACAATCGAGAGTGCCCCACATGACAGTGGGCTGGAAATGTGCCCTACTCGTCGGCAGGCTACAAGTCCAAACATTTGCGGCCGGAATAACGGGGTCGCCTGTAACTGGGAAACATCTCTTCATGACTAGTAGATTATTCTAGTTATTATCCTTAGTTTATTTCAATATGTACCCCTGACCGTGGTACTCAGGGGTCCATGCCCTAGAAATGATGCGAGACAAGACTGGTTCATTTATACAAGCACAATCGCCCACGGTGTCAAGTCATTATACAGGTCATGTCATGTCAAGTAGCCGCCGCAACGGCTTATCGAGATATCAGATGTCAGGTTATCCGGTCAAGTATACTAGTCAGGAGTGCGCCACGACGGGCCACTATCATGTCAAGCCAATCATGTCAAGTTATCATTCCAAACATATTAAATAAATTCGTGATTATCAAGTTCATGACAAAAGGCGTAAGGATATAAAATGGGCGTAAAATATCTAATAAAATATCCATATACAGGACTAATATGAATCACCGGTTACAAGTCAAGTGTGCATCCCATCGGGTCACTATCAAGAAGATCAGAAAGTACCCGGATCATAAATCACAGAAATCAGAACCATATTAGTTATAAGCAATTCATCAAAAACCGTGCCAGGTCGTGTTGGGGTCAAGCAGTCGTGTCATGTAAAACAAGATCTCAAAACTCCAATCCATTGAAGAGAAGCCAAGCCTAGAGGATTAAAACAAAATCAACATGGACAATGGATTGCGCATGGGTTAGAGTGCGCAAGGAATGAACTGCGCGAGAGTTGGATCGCGCAGGGGCTGGACTGCGCTGGGTCAAGCGCGCAGGGAAATGGATTGCGCAGGAAGGGGCAAGCTGGACTGCGCCGGGCTAGATTGCGCAGGGCTGAACTGCGCAAAGAATAAACTGCGCAACAATGGATTGCGCAGCAATGGGTTGCGCAGTCGGTGAACTGCGCAGCAATAGATTGCGCCAGCACTGGACTGCGCTGCGATGGATTGCGCCAGCACCAAGAGGCACTGGGCTAGCTGGATGAATTGCGCCAGCGCTAAAGAGCGCAGGGCTGGGCAAGCTGAATTGCGCCAGGCTAAGGAGCGCTGGGCTGACTGGATTGCGCCCGGGACAGAAGGTCATCTTCTCCAAAGCTGAGAGCAAATGGCCATGGAAATTCAAAACTTCAAAAGACTATAACTAGGTCAAATTAAGTCCAAATCCAACTTTGCAAGGGTCTAACTTGTGTAAAATTCAATTCTCTTCAACATGGAACAATCAAAACATGAAAATGAACAAGTTTTATTGATCAAATCCACCAAAATTCGAAAATACTTCAAACCTAGATCTACAAAATTCCAAGCTCCAAATGGAGAAAACCCAAGTTCTAATGTTGCTCAAAATGAGCTAATAAAGCTATTGGACAAATAAAATGTAGCCCTCAAGTGATAGCAAGATGCACTTGCCTAGGTGGGTGGTGGTGGTGGAGAGGAAGAAGCTTGAGGAAAAAGATGAAGAAAATAATGAGGAGAGAGAGAGAAGTTGATATTTATAATAGGGGTGGGGTTGGTTCTCCATGACAACCCAAAATAGACCAAGCCAAAATAAACCAAGGTAAACCAAGTCAAGGCCAATAAACTTTCTCTCTAGCAATTTAAACCAAATGAATCATGAAATAAACCAGCCTCACTAATCCAAAAATAAATCAATAGACCATTAAACCAATTGAACTGTTCATGCCAATAAAACCAAGCCAATGCAAAATAAACCAAGATAACTAATCATGACAAAAATAAAATATGGGTCCAAAATACGCATACGTACTCTAAATACGTATCACGAATTCAGGACATTACACTTGTTCAAGACAAACTTAGGGTCAGATTACAAGCATGATATTACATCCTTTCTCTTAGTGGAACATAGCATTTCTTGGTAACAGATTAATCTCTGCAAGCATTTATATATCAAACTCAAGCAATACAGTTTTATCACTTTTTTTAGTGATTCTTACCATAGCCGACCGTCCATCCCTGCACAAGACAAGGATTAGCATAACATTATAAAACCAATATTGTCATTCCCTGTTCGTCTCTGCATCGTTAGCTCTTAGCAAAACATATGATAGACACATGCAGACCGATTGGCAGCTGTGACTCTCCGGTTCAGCTTTGCACCAATTCACACCTATCTATATGATGGTCCATGGGAAACCCATGATTAGCCGCTGTGACGCTCTTGGGTTCAGCTCGTCGCTAAGGACACAGATAATGGCTACACTTTTAACATGGGTCCTTGCACCCAGTGTGCTCATAATCTCTCCTAGGCCGAGCGGTTCCAGGCGCCCCCAGATACCACCCGAGAGACAAATTTTACTCGTGCACGAGTTGTCCGAGACCATATGCATGCTCTAGCAGGATTCTATCAGATGAAACAGATTTCAGATCAGATGTACGACATGTTCTTTTCATGCCTTTGCAGATATACGACACGTTCAATTCGTGCCTTTCTTTTATTCAGGTCAACATGTACAAGTCCGTCTGTACATGTCTATAATTCTCAAGCATACAAGCAGCAAGCAATGATCAAGCATTCAATTCGATTCATTTGTTTTCTCTTATCCTATCAAGCATGACAAGCATCATTTCAGTTCTTATTAGCAGGCAACGAGTCTTCTTATTAGCATGCTGATTATTTCTTTTCTTGTTCTTAGCATGGCATGGTTCTCTTTATCAAGGCAACATTCAAATCTTAGCGAGGCAACATGTGAATTCTCTTAAAGCATACTCAAGGATTTACCATCTTATTATTAACAAAAGCATTCAATCAAAAATTCAGATTCTTAAGGCGTAAGCGAATCAGCAAATGAGACTTCGTCCACTCACCCAGATTAATCGTCTTCTGTTGCAGAGCCAGCAATCCGATCTTTCTGTTTATCTAGTGCCTTCGCGGAGCGGGGCACTACATAATTCACGTCCTATTGTATATTCGTCTCTTATTTTGGTATTCAACATGCGTGAGCAATTCTTTTTGAAACAAAGCATCATTGATCTATTGTCGATATAATGATTCAACAACTAAGGTAAGGTGAAATTTTGTTGAAATATGTCATCTTATATCGATCAATAGAGCTCGTTTCAGGTTTATAAGAAAAGTGATTATTTTTTCATGTTTGGGTGCGAAATGAATTGAGGAGGAAAGGAAAGTGATTCCTAGTGGAAGAAAAATTAGGAAAAAAATGATTCCATCCATCCAAGTAAGGAATTACTTTTCCACCTTGAAATATTCACTTTCATTTTCAAATTCTTTGGCATTTCCACACCGGAAAGAAAAATCAATGGAAACTTATAATTTCCTAAAGGAAATGAAATACCAAAGAATAAAATGCGTCATTGAGAAGATTTGAAAAACCAACATTATAGCAAAGACTTGAAAAACCAACATTATAGCTTCGTGCTCTCGTCATCGCAACTTCAGTTATCAATCATCGCATGAGATCACCTAATCTCCGTAAAAGGCATCATTTGGAATGTTTAGGGGTTTAAACTTTGTTAATCAAACTAGTTTATTATATTATGAACTCACATCATACAATGAGTCTCTTTTTTTTTTGATGTCCGACATATCGTACGGAATTTTGTACACACTGCATTGCATACCATTTGGACTCATTGTCCACAATTTTTACACACACACACATTCGCCTCCCCCGCGGTTCGATTCCGAGACCGTCCGTCTAGCCAATGAGATTATACCTCTTCTCACTGACCATAAGAGCCAGTTGAGTTTGGTGCAATGCGTCAATTACTATGGTCACCGATGCATGCTTTCGGTAAAGTTTTATTTTATACCAATAACTTTGTCATTATAAATTACTAAAATGAGAGGAGCCACTGCGCTAGATTTCTGACTTTTTTATTATTATTATTATTCCAACTCACACCCACTTACACGTTTTTACAATTGGAGAATTCAAACCTTTTTTACAATTGGAGAATTCAAACCTTTTCTGTCGACTTTGTCTGGTCTCCGTGCTGGTTTCACGTGAGCTACGACCTGATGTTATCAAAACATTTTACCACATAATTATCCGTATTAAATTGTACTTTGCTCTTCACTTCCTTTGCATGAAGACCAAAGTCACCAAATGGCATTTAAGTCATAATACATGGTCAACTATTGCATAAACTTTTAAGGGATAATAATAAAAAGAAAAATTTTGACTTACCCCCACTTGATTTACACTAATTTACAGTGCATTCCACAGTTTTACAAAAATGTACAGTACCCTCCATTTTAGATGGAATCCGTAAAAAAAAAAAATTTTGACCAAAATGTCATTGCCTTCTTTTCTCTTTCCTCTCACTCACTTCTCCCTCCCCCCTGCGACCACCGCCCCGCTCCTCCCCTCCCCGCATCCGTCATGCACTCCCCCCTCCCCCTCCCCGCCTCCGCCGTGCTGCTTCAGCTGCTGCTGCCGGAGGCGGGGAGAGGAGGAGCGGAGGCGGTGGCGGGGAGAGGGGAGCGGGGGGGAGAGGGGGGAAGAGGAGAGGAAAGAGGAAGAAAACAAGGACATTTTTGTCCCCAAAAAATTTGACGAATTTCGTCCAAAGTCGAAGGTACTGTACATTTTTGTAAAACTGTGGGGTGCACCGTGAATTGGGATAAATTAAGTGGGTTGGGAGGAGAAGTCAAAATTTCTCTAATAAAAAAAGAATTATTAATGTATTAAAAAATAAAAAATGAATATTCCTCCACAATTAGCATCAATTATTGGATGGTCCGGCCTCACCACGTGGCAGTAGAGAATGGTGAGCCCGACCACTAATTTCTTAACACCTGACATAATCCATTATATCACTACATTTCTCTTATTTTCTAGGTCAACTTTTTTTTATGTTTTTGAAAGAAAAAAATTTATATTCTTTTTCTAATTATATGCCAAGTGAATTTCTATATATTAAATATATACTTTTACAATTATTTGAAATTTTTTATGCCAAATATTATGCTAACTGTCAAAAAATTAGTGGCCGGACTCACCATTAACTATTGCCACTTGGTGACACAGGATCATTCAATAATTTCTCCGAACCTCCACTAATTCTGGATCCAATAAATAACAAGAAAAAAAAGTTTACGTAATTAATTTAATTAAAATCCTCCTCCGTCTTTTATTTAATGCCGGCCATGTCGACTTCCCCCAACACATCACATGTTACTAACATATAAGGATGTCCGAGCTCTCTAGCCTAGTGGTATTAGAGCGGACACCCGGAGGGGCCGGCAAGGTTCGAGCCTCCCAATTGTGTGTGTGAGTGTGATTTCAAAAAAAAAAAAAAAACATATAAGGATCAACTTAGTTGAGGAGGCCACTAAGTTCACTTTGGACTAAACACCAATTAGTGGCTTGGGACCCATTTGCCAAAGTAGTTTGTTCTAATAAATTTTAAAAAATTATAAAAGTGTATTTGGTTGCAATATGAAAAATATATTAAAAAATTAATTAATTTTACAGAATCATTTTACTAGAAAATAAATTTTATGGAAATTTAAAATTTTGTGACAAAACCGTACGTAGTTGCATGTTCAAAAGTGGGTAAAACTGGTCCTTTTTGTTGAAAGTCACAACTCTGCCAAATTCGAAAGTTTGGTTGCAAGAATGAGAAAGTAATTTTTTATTTGACCTTTTACAGTTTTATGTTGGTTGAGAAAATTTCAGTTTTTACTTCCAAGAAAAATTGGAGGAAATGGGAAGGAAGAACTAAGAAAGATAGTGTTGGTGCTTTATTTACATGGAGAGAGCTTGCTCTCAACATGCCTTGTAAAATTTTAGTCCCACATTGGAAAAGCACCATGAGTTATCTCAACATATATACTTGGGTGTGTTGTTGAGAGATGCACATGGGGTGGTGACCCTAAGGAGGGAACCATGTGGGTGATTTTACTAGGAGGTAAGAATAAGGCTCCAAGGATTAAGCATTAATGCTTTTGTCATTCTCTTGGATTAATTCCACTTGGAGCTAAGCCCCAAAGGGGCTTAGCGACTCGGACTCGGACTGGGGATCGGGCTCATGGGCTCATGAGGCGTAATGTGGCGTTTTGTTGGCGCACTTTGGGCTTAGCGACTCGGACTCGGACTGGGGCTCGGGCTCGGGCTCATGGGCTCATGAGGCGTAATGTGGCGTTTTGTTGGCGCACTTAGCACGTCAGCAGTCATGCGGCTCATATTCGGCCATGCGGTCTTATGCGGCATGCGGCTCATATACGGCCTCATGCGGCCATGCGGTTCATGCGGCCTCATGCGGTTCATGTGGTTCATGCGGCTCATGCGGTCCATGCGGCTCATGCGGCTCATGCGGTCCATGCGGCACATGCGGTCCATGCGGCCCAAGCGGTCCATGCGGCCAGGCTGCTGCTGCTGCTGCCGCATGGAGGGCTACGCTGACTGTGCAGATTTCAAATCGGTTATGGAAAGGGTAAATCAATGCGATTAATTCAGATCCTATCTTTGTGGGATTTGAATTAATTTTGTTACTATCTTTGTGGGATTTGAATTAATTCAGTTCCTATCTTTGTGGGATTAGAATTAATTCGTTGCTATCTTTTTGTGATTTGATTCAGTCTTTCCATAACTGAAGAGGCGGCTAGGGTTTCCACCCTCTCTCTATATATACTCTCTTCTGGCCTCCTTTGTGGGTACTACGAACATACAAGTCAGAAAAGGAGAAAGAGAGAGAGAGCTGTTGCCGCCATTGCAAGTCCATCCGAGGAGTCAGAACAGAGGTGACATCGAGCGTTCCACAAGTTATTCAACTTGCTGGTTCCTGGAAGCAGATCGTGTGGGGCGAATCTTGCTTTGAGCAACGGTGTTTTGACACCCCAGCATTGTTCTTCTTCTCATCTCTCTCTAGTTTTATTGTAACTCGTTCTGTCCCAATTGAACACGCTTGCAAGGAAGAACGAGAGATCTTCTCTTCTCTTTTTCCCTCCTTCAGATTGTAATTTGGCTATTTGATTTTTTATACCATCGTAGATCTTGAGTTTGCTCTCTGCAAAGTTTTGTGGGACATCTCAGATCTCGATTGCATCTGTTTTTCCATCTTTGATCAAGCCCCGGGACTAACAATCTCAAAACAAGATCCGTATAGATGGAAAATATTAATGCTTCGCTCCTCCAATCGGACTTCTGTAAGTTGGAAAAGTTCGATGAAGAGCATTATCAAGTCTGGAAGAGAAAGGTGTACCTAACTCTTCAACTAAAAGACGTTGATCATGTTCTGTTGGAGGAAGAACCCTCTGTTCCAGACACTGGATCTACTGCCGCCATCAACGCGGCTACCAAACTCCAGGCCAAGTGGAGAAGGAAAAATAGCATCTGCAGGCTTCTCATCATGAATGCTATGGAGGATTCCCTGGCAGAATCCTATTCAAAGAAGGAACTTGCCAGAGACATATGGGAGTCTGTGGAAAATCTGTATGAAGAAGACAAGAACAGGAGCAAAATATTTATGGTTGAAAAATATCACAAATTGCTCTTTGAGGACGAAAAGTCCATGTTACCACAAGTAAAAGAATTTCTGAAGCTGCGTCAGAAACTGGAAGACGAAGAGATGCCCCTTCCCGACAAGTTTGTCGTAGGAGGGATCGTCTCAAAACTTCCTGCTGGATGGAGTACCTTCTATGCAAGGATGCACAGAAAGAAGCTGGACATTAGCTTGGGAGATCTACTTCAAGAGATCCATGTTGAGGACGAGATGCATTCTCAACAGAAGGTGGACACTCTGTCCAAACAGTTAGCTAAAGCCAATCTGGTACAGACGAGGGATCCCAAGGGGAAGCAGGCGGCTTCTCATCCCAAGAAGAAGGACTTCACTAATCTGAAAGTGAAGGGTCCTTCATTCAAGCAACAGAAGACTAAGTCCCACGTGACTTGTTACAATTGTGGCAAGAAAGGCCACTACAAGAGTGAATGCAGATCTAAGCCTAAACAATCAGAGAAAGGTGAGCCTAATAAGGTTTCATTGGTTTCTAACATTGTTGCTATGATCGGACAGGTCACAACTGTGGGGGTTGACTCTGACTGGTGGATAGACACTGGTGCGACTTGCCATGTCTGTTCTGACAAGGAATGGTTCGTCACGTACCAGCCGATATCTGAGAAGGTTTTCATGGCGAACCAGGCCCAAGCTGAAGTTCTGGGAATTGGGACTGTGGAGCTGAAACTCACTTCAGGGAACACTCTGACGCTTCAAGGTGTGAAGCATGTTCCTGCGATTGCCAAGAACCTGATCTCTGGGAGCCTGCTCTGCAACGCAGGCTTGAGGATGGACATCAACGCTGGTCAGATGGTTATGTCCAAGAAGGGAACATACTTCGGGAAGGCTTATCAAACCGAAGGAATGTTTAAAATTCAGCTTGTCAACCAGTTTGATGACATTAATGCAGTTGCATTTTCGGATTATTCTCTTGAGTTGTGGCATAATAGACTAGGACATGTTTATTGTAAAAGAATCAACAAAATGTCTAGTCTAGGACTTATCTCCAAATGTGGGGGTAAGGTGGAGAAGTGTGAAGTGTGTGCTCAGACGAAGATCACAAGGAAACCCTTTCATCGGGTCAATCGAAGCACAGATCTTCTGGAGTTGGTGCACTCCGATATCTGTGACTTCAAACATTTCTCCACGAAGGCCGGGATGAAGTATTTCATAACCTTCATCGACGACTTCTCAAAATACGCGTTCGTCTACTTGCTCAAGTCCAAAGACGAAGCTTTCGAGAAGTTCAGAGAGTTCAGGACCGAAGCTGAACGACAGACTGGACAACAACTCAAGAGGTTGAGAAGTGATCGAGGTGGGGAGTACAGGTCTCATGAATTCGCATCGTTCTGCAAAGAACATGGAATCATATGCGAGACTACTGCTCTATATTCTCCTCAATCCAACGGAGTAGCAGAGAGGAAGAACCGAACATTAACAGAAATGATGAATTCTATGCTGCTCACTGCAGGTCTTCCAAAATGCTACTGGGGAGAAGCTGCATTAACGGCCACTTTCATTCTGAATAGAGTGCCATATGCAACTTCGGACGTAACTCCTCATGAACTCTGGTTCAAAGTCAGACCAAACTTGAATGTCATTCGAGTGTGGGGGTGTCTGGCGTATGTGAAGCTTCCAGATCTGAAGATTCAGAAGCTGGGGACAAGGACTACGAAGGCGATCTTCTTGGGGTATGCCAAGAAGAGTGATGCTCGGAGATTTCTTGATATTGAATCAAATCATATCATCGAATCTCGCGATGCTGAATTCTTTGAAGAAAAGTTTGCAAAAGATAAAAACATTGTTCTTTCGGACATTCCGGAAAATGATGTAGGTGCAAATGAGACTAAAATCTCATATGAGCCAGTAGTCCAAGAAGAAGCTGTTGTTGATGAAACAACTCTTGTACCAGAACTCGCAGAGCCGTCAGCTAAGCGAGCGAGGAGACCGAAAGATTTCGGAGATGACTTTATCACCTATCATGTGGAAGCGGATCCGCTTACCTATGATGAGGCGATGAAGACCAGAGATGCTATCTTCTGGAAGGAGGCAGTGAATGACGAGTTTGACTCTATCACCTCCAATAACACATGGGTGTTGGTAGATCTACCTGAAGGAGAAAAGCCCATCGGATGTAAATGGATCTTCAAGAAGAAGATGAAGGCAGATGTAACTATTGACAAGTTCAAGGCCAGGCTGGTCGCCAAGGGATTTTCTCAGAAACAGGGGATAGACTACTTTGATACGTACGCTCCAGTAGCTCGGATGACCACCATCAGGATGTTAATCGCTCTAGCAGCTATACATAAGTTGGTGATACATCAGATGGATGTAAAGACAGCATTCCTGAATGGGGAGCTGACCGAAGAGATTTACATGCAACAGCCAGATGGATTTGTCGTCAAAGGTCTTGAAGACAAAGTCTGCAAGTTGGTGAAATCATTATATGGTTTGAAGCAAGCTCCCAAGATGTGGCATGAGAAGTTTGACAAAGTTATTAGGTCAAATGGCTACAGAATCAGCGTGACGGACAAATGTGTTTACACAAAGTTCGCTGATGGAAGAGGAGTCATCGTTTGTCTGTACGTGGACGACATGCTAATCCTAGGTACAGATATAGGCTGTGTCACAGAGACAAAGAAGTTCCTCTCAACCAAGTTCAGTATGAAAGACTTGGGGGATGCAGATGTCATCTTGGGCATTAAGATCATCCGGACAGACACTGGAGTAGCGCTGTCACAATCTCACTACATTGAGAAGATGCTCACATGCTATGGGTATAAGGATCTTCCAGGGATCGATACGCCATACATGTGTGATCAGAAGCTGAAGCCAAACTCGAGGGAAAGCGTCAGGCAGCTGGAGTATTCTAGCGTTATCGGAAGTCTGATGTACGCAACTACTGCCACAAGGCCTGACATAGCTTTCGCCGTGGGAATGCTAAGTCGGTTCACAAGCAACCCAGGGATTGAGCACTGGAAAGCTGTGAAGCGGGTGATGAGATATCTCAAGAAGACTCAGACATATGCACTGCACTACAACGGGTATCCGACAGTAGTGGAAGGCTTCAGTGATGCTAGCTGGTGTTCAGAGGTGGAAAGCGAGAGATCCACAGGTGGATATATCTTTTCCTTGGGTGGAGCTGCTATATCGTGGAAGTCGAAGAAGCAGACTATACTCTCTCGTTCCTCCATGGAATCTGAATTCTATGCACTTGAAACTGCAGCAGATGAAGCAGAATGGCTTCGGGAGCTCATGTATGATCTTCCAGTGGTTGGGGCTCAGATACCGGCGATTCTGATATACTGTGACAACCAGGCGACTGCGGCGGTAGCATCAAATGATCTCTTCAACGGGAAGAAGAGGACTGTGCGGTTGAAGCACAGGGCAGTACACGATCTTATCAAAAGAGGTGTAATTGCAGTGGTTGATGTTCGGAGTCAGGAGAACCTGGCAGATCCGTTCACAAAGGGCCTCAAGCGCCAGTTGGTCGATGACACAGCTTGTAAAATGGGCTTGAAGGCATTCTGATAGTGTGTCTTTGTAATCCTACCATAAAGTTTTATGCTATTAGTTCAAAGAGAAATCTACTAGGCATATAACTTTTGGTTCAAAGGAGGATCACTGACTGGAAAACTATCAGGTAACAGTGGGTACTTGTTCTCTGGAACATGGAAGGGATACGGACCCATAACCACTGTTGTCTACTATGTATTTTTCTGCGAAAAAATAGATCCTGTGGAAGGTTGGCTTAAACGCCTTAATGAGTTCTCAGGCAGAGTGAATGTCTGGTGTGCTTTACAGGAAGCACGGTAGAGCAGCACTACAAGGAGTGAATCTCCATGCTACAGTGGGGTGACTCCACCATGAGGTTCCCAGGTAGGGGTAATGCCTCGACTTTGCAAGCCAAGTCACAGCGGCGTAGCACCGCAAATAGGCAGGTAGCCTAATGCTGTATGACGTAATTAAAGAGTTGTAGACAGCACTACAAAGGGGAGGATGGCCCCATGTTACAGTGGCACGACACTACAATGAGGTACCCAGGTAGGGGTAAAGCCTCGGCATTGCAAGCCATGTCGTTGCGGCGTAACACCGCAAGGAAGCCTTAGGCTTCATGCTGGGTAGTTTGGCACTACAAAGAGGCTTGTGACCTCATGCTACAGTAGTATGACACTACGATGAGGTTCCCAGGTAGGGGTAATGCCTCGGCTTCAGGCCATGTCATAGCGGCGTAGCACCGCAAGGAAGCGCAAGGCTTCATGCCATATCTCTTTAATAAAGAACTCACCTATAGTGTATGAAAAGAGATATCAGGCCGTCTCTTGAGGGTAAACTTGTAGACACCCAAAATTATACACTGAAACCAGGCTGGCACAGGGCCTTTAATGTGCAGCCAGAAGCACACGTAACTACACTTTGTGAGTGGGAAGAATTACAATTGTGGTGCAGAATTCAAGGCGTAGTCCATTCTTGTATCACATTGTTATTTAACCCATGCGGGAAGATTCAAGTCGTCAGCGACATCTATCCTAATGCAAAATGGACTGTTACTGTGGGGAACGCTCAACCCTGGACACATATATATGTTGTGATATGTGGGGGATTGTTGGTGCTTTATTTACATGGAGAGAGCTTGCTCTCAACATGCCTTGTAAAATTTTAGTCCCACATTGGAAAAGCACCATGAGTTATCTCAACATATATACTTGGGTGTGTTGTTGAGAGATGCACATGGGGTGGTGACCCTAAGGCGGAAACCATGTGGGTGATTTTACTAGGAGGTAAGAATAATGCTCCAAGGATTAAGCATTAATGCTTTTGTCATTCTCTTGGATTAATTCCACTTGGAGCTAAGCCCCAAAGGGGCTTAGCGACTCGGACTCGGACTCGGACTGGGGCTCGGGCTCGGGCTCATGGGCTCATGAGGCGTAATGTGGCGTTTTGTTGGCGCACTTTGCACTTAGCACGTCAGCAGTCATGCGGTCTTTATGCGGCTCATATTCGGCCATGCGGTCTTATGCGGCATGCGGCTCATATGCGGCCTCATGCGGCCATGCGGTTCATGCGGCCTCATGCGGCTCATGCGGTTCATGTGGTTCATGCGGCCATGCGGCTCATGCGGTCCATGCGGCTCATGCGGCTCATGCGGTCCATGCGGCTCATGCGGCACATGCGGTCCATGCGGCCCAAGCGGTCCATGCGGCCAGGCTGCTGCTGCTGCTGCCGCATGGAGGGCTACGCTGACTGTGCAGATTTCAAATCGGTTATGGAAAGGGTGAATCAATGCGATTAATTCAGATCCTATCTTTGTGGGATTTGAATTAATTTTGTTACTATCTTTGTGGGATTTGAATTAATTTTGTTACTATCTTTGTGGGATTTGAATTAATTCAGTTCCTATCTTTGTGGGATTAGAATTAATTCGTTGCTATCTTTTTGTGATTTGATTCAATCTTTCCATAACTGAAGAGGCGGCTAGGGTTTCCACCCTCTCTCTATATATACTCTCTTCTGGCCTCCTTTGTGGGTACTACGAAAATACAAGTCAGAAAAGGAGAAAGAGAGAGAGAGAGCTGTTGCCGCCATTGCAAGTCCATCCGAGGAGTCAGAACAGAGGTGACATCGAGCGTTCCACAAGTTATTCAACTTGCTGGTTCCTGGAAGCAGATCGTGTGGGGCGAATCTTGCTTTGAGCAACGGTATTTTGACACCCCAGCATTGTTCTTCTTCTCATCTCTCTCTAGTTTTATTGTAACTCGTTCTGTCCCAATTGAACACGTTTGCAAGGAAGAACGAGAGATCTTCTCTTCTCTTTTTTCCTCCTTCAGATTGTAATTTGGCTATTTAATTTTTTATACCATCGTAGATCTTGAGTTTGCTCTCTGCAAAGTTTTGTGGAACATCTCAGATCTCGATTGCATCTGTTTTTTCATCTTTGATCAAGCCCCGGGACTAACAGATAGTTCGAACATTTGGTTGCACAAAAGTGAAAAAAATAATTTTTTTATGAGTAATTTAAATTTTGGAGTAAATTAAAAAATGTGAAACAGAATATTGTAGTAAAGTAAAATCTGAAAGATCATAACAATATTTGCTAATAAAATTTGTGTTGAATACAATTTTTGTTCGCTAAGAAATCTGGGACTAAACAACATTCGGTTTTAACAACAAAACTTTTTTTCTTTTCTTTTAATAATCATTCAAATAATCAAACTATTTTTTTTCACTTTTTATTTTACTATCTAAACAATATGTTTAAAATAAAAATTTGTACACACTTTCCTACAACAAAACAATATATCCAATATCATTTACAACCTACACGTTTCTGCTAATATGGTCCCATCCGACTCTACATTTCTCCTCTCTCCTCCAATGAAAATCAGTCATGTGATGGTTGTAATTCACTTGGTTGTAAGAAGGTTATATTGGAAATAGGATACGCCCTCTTGCACTCCAATACCGTGTCCGAGACGTTGCCGCAGCAAAAACTTAGGCCAACCCACCTGAAATAATCAACCCCCGTCTAACGGACACCAAGCACAGATAAAGACAAGTATATGGCGGTGACTACGTCACCTGGACAAATCTCAATCTCTATAACTTAGATTAAATTACAAGATTGACAAAAACTAATATTGAACCATTTGCCCTAATAGGTTCAACCCCTCATCACACTCAAGAACAAAAGAAAGATTACAATTGAAATCACTCACCAACCCGTAGCAATCTCCCTAACCGAAGTTGACGACCCCTCGATTAGATCTCTTCTTCCTTCTGTCTTGGATGGAGAAGTCATAAGAGCAAAGTCCTAAAAGCAAAGTGCGAAACTTTCTCTTAGGGTGCGTTTGATTGCAAGGTGGAAAAGATATTGAAAAAAATTTAATTCCATGAAATTATTTTCCTAGGAAAAAAATTCCATGGAATTTTAAAAAATTTCCATGGAAAACTTAATTTGGGTGTTTGATTGTCATTATTTTCCATGGTAAATAGTTATTTTTCATGAAAAATGATATTTTCCTATGGGTTGGACAAGTTTCATTTTTCACCATTTTAAAAGAAAATATGGAAAATGATAGTTTTTTGGAAAATAATTCCATGGAAAATATAAGCTATCAAACACTACATTTGGTGGAAAATTTGTGATGGAAATATTTTCCATGGAAAAAAAGCCCAATCAAACACAGCTTTAGATTTTTTTGTGTACGAGCACCTCAAATCTCCATAATCAAATATTTAATCAGCTTTGGATTCCATAAATATGCTATTACTAAATCAAGACTAGACTCCAACAGGTTGTAGCCTGTAGGCATAGCAAAGTCCAGAAGATATAGGCGCCGTCATTATTGAATAAAAGCGGACATAGAGATGGATGTGGGGCCTACGAAACCGTCACCGTCTATGTGGGACCCACGCGCATTGTGGCTTTTGGCAACAACCTATCGGATAACGCAGTTAATGATACACTGAATCCCGTTTAAAGACGGCATTTGCATCCGAGTCCCCATGGATTCAAAGAAGGTTTTATCTGCATATGACACCCTTATTTAAACCTATCCAGATTTTACATAAAAGCCCCAAAATGTTTGTTTTATTTACTTGTAAGTTTTCAAGAGTGAGAATTCATAGCATAAGGAATCCAAATCAATAAACTAGGATTGCTAGAGTAAATTATATTGAAGCAATGGGTACTTGTGACGAACTCGCCTCCATTGGGGCTCGAACTTCAGACCAATTGAGCCACATGCATCTCTCTTAACCACTAGGCTAGAGGTCATTTGCATATATATATATATATATATATATATATATATATATATATATATATATATATATATATATATATATATATAAGGAATAATAATTTTTTTTCCTGCCTTCTTGCCACTTGAGCTATAAAGTTTTGATATATATATTAAAAAATAAGTAATAGAAAATTTAATCACCAGCAAGTAGCCCAACTGTTGGAGACTTTTGAGGGATAGCGAAAGGATCTGGGTTCAAGCAAAATAGATAAATAAAAACCTATATTATTATTAGTATATAAAACAATTACAAAAAAATGACTATATTCATTTTATTTATTAGTACAAAATAAAATAATCTACACCTATCAAAATAAGGTAATCTATATCTACCTGAAGTGACTTACCATTCGGCCAATATTTGATTAACCGACCGAAATTTTTTATTGGGTCCCAAACATGTTCCTGCATCACTCTTCTCCTATACCGGAAGAGAGGTGAAAAGAGAGAGAAGAATGGTCTGGAAAAAAATTTATTCTACTAATAAATTTTTTTGAGAGACTTATGAGCAAGTAAGAGAAATATATTATGCTAATTGACTCAAACGGTCAAGTCTTGTAGACGTAAAGATCCAAAAAATCTGGTTGGAGGTTCGAGTCCTCTTGAGAGCGCTTTGCACTTAACTAAAAAAGATAGAAGAATCAGTTCACCTAGTGACCAATATATCGCATACCTGGTAAAGTGGGTCGTGGTGTATTGGAGTTTCAGTAGAAGATGTTAACTTACCATTCAAAAAAAAAAAAAGGAAGAAGAACAATTTTATGTTTAATGGATCTTTATACAAAAGTAACCATTCTACATGACACTTCGAAAAAACTCCACCTTCGAATATGTCACGCCCCAGAACCAGAATACCGGAGAGCGGGGGCAGACATAGCCAGCTACGCAATCCCAAAGTACGTTAATACTCTGAAATCACGTATAAGCTGTCAAGACATGGGGGTTACTCTACAAGCCATCAGTCAATCCTATGGTTTAACAATCCTAGGTATCTCAATCACAGGCAATTATACAAGAGCAAGGAGCACGATCATCATACATACAATAGTAAGGCGTCTCGAACCATATATACATGACTGATCATGAAGCCAGTACCACAGAACTGATGACTAGCTAGAGTATTAGTCGTACATGATAAGGACTAGCTATAGTCTAGAATACACATATCATGTTTATGTTCGTAGGCTACAATTTCAAAGAAAATACCAAAACACGAGCTAAACACGTGCTCGGGACTAAACGTTACAAGAGGAGAATTTACATATCAGTGGGAGGATGAAGAAGAAATCCACTGAGGTACTCTGGTGCTCCGGCTGGTCACCGTCGAGTAGATGGTGTGGTAGATCCTTCGGGCTCTTCTATCGGAACCTGGCCATGCAAAACCAGTGGGGTCAGACCCCAAATAGCAAGTACCACAAAGGAGGCCGAACTATGAACTTAAAACCAGCAATCATAGGCAATCAACAGGGAGAGAAAGCAATAAGTAAAGGAGGATCGAGATTCGTGCAGTACCAATGCACTCATCCCGATCATAGGAAGACAGTAAGTAAATCATCATTTGACATAAAGTAAACTGGAGAACATGCATGTTAAATAAATAGAACTAGGCAATATACGAAGAGAGGACGAAGGTACTGTTCCGGAAGCTAGGTTACAACCCTTAAACCAAACAAGGACCGGAATTTTAACCCTTCGCCTGAACAGAACTTGGTCTCTGATCATTTATTGCTAGAGGTGACAATCATTAAGTGACTATCAAAGAGGGACAATACAGAGTACAATACATTAGAGTGACAATTATTGCAATCATTATCCTGGGAAGGTGATATACGATGAGATAACCATGGGACTATTCAGATAACCAGGTTACAACCCGTAAACCAAACAAGGACCAGGGTTGTAACCCTTCGTCTGAACAGAACTTGGTTTCTTCCACCATTTATCGGCAAGATAAAATAAGAAATCAGGACATGTAACAATCATGTACAAGATCAAGACAAGACTAGACAGACTGATCTCCATCCAACATTCACAGCCAAGCAATAAGTACGGCTTGATACTTTAACTAACTAGGGTTATCATAAGCCTAGTTACTAACAAGATGCAGCGAGATTGTTCCATAGCCACAAGCCCTGCAGACCATCCAGGCTACCCAGGTCGCAATTAGGGGTTGAATTCAAGTGGGTACATCGTCCAGGAAATGCATGTACCCTTAGGTGACTTAGAGGGTGCAACACATGACAGTGTGCTGGAAATGTGCCCTACTCGACGGCAGGCTACAGATCCCATGCACGCCCAGGTAACGGGATTGCCTGTAGCTGGGAAATCTCTTCATGACTACTGGATTATTCTAGTTATTAGCCTTAGTTGAATTCAGTAGGTATCCCTGACCGTGGTACTCAGGGATCCCTGTCCTAGACATGATGCAAGACAAGACGGGTTCATTTGTATAAGCACAATCGTCCACGGTGTCCAGGTCATTCAATCTTGTCGTATCATGCTAGCCGTCGAAACAGTATTTCGAGAAATATCATGTCAGGTTTATCATGTCAATTTATCATGTCAAGACACTACAAGAAATTGTATTTTTAGCAACATGTTTTAGCGACACAGGGTCTATTATGTCTCCAAAAGCTATTTTTTACATGTATTGGCAACATGAATTTTAGTATGTCGCGAAATCCACATAAAATTTACGAGAGGGAAACATAAAACCAGTTCCGCCAAACTTTTTCTACATATCGCGACATCTACATGTCGCAGAAAGTTGAATATATGTTTGGCGACAGCCATTCACTTGTCGCAGAAAGGTAATGTATTTTTGGCGACATATAGCTATGTAGGGAATACATTTTTACAATTTTTAATTAAATAATAACCTAAAAAAAGCTATCAAACAAAACCCTCAAATAAAAAACCCCCCAATCATTGTGTTCTCTCTCTCCCGCGGCTTACTCCTGGTTTCGTCTCTCCCACGGCTCTTGGTTTCCTCTCGCTCTCTCTCTCTCTCTCGCGCAGCCTAGGATTTTCCTCTCTCCCGTGGCTCTTGCTTCCCTCCTTCATTGAGGTTCGAAATTCTTCTCTTTGGTGGTGAGCTTCTTCCCTAATATTCTTAGTAGGTTAATTTTGTTAAAATTTGAGAATATGATTGGCATTTATTATATGTTTACATAGGGAAATGATTATCTCTGTTTCTATATTTTGTTAGGGTTTGATTTTATTAGGGTTTTTTCTCTCTCGATCGATTTTTTTTAGGGTTTTATTTGGGATATTATGTTAGTTAACATACTAGGATTTAGTTTACAGATTTATGTATGTCTATCTTGGTATGATTTTTTGGCTTTATTTTTCTTTTCATTTTCGATAAATGTATTTTTATATTTATCAGGTCAGACACTTGGATTTTCTAGAATTTTTTTTGTATATTTTTTGGCTTTATTTTTCTTTTCATTTTCTGTTTGCTGTCATGAATGACATTTTCCTTATATTTTTGGTTGATTTGTTTGTTAGGACTATTAATTTGTGGTCTTGCATTGTTTAATTCTTGGAATGGGATGGTGGCAAATGGTTCTAAATTGACACAAAGATCATAAGGGCGCCCTTTCTTCTGTACTGATTGTTTTTAATAAGCCCCATATTTCGATTTCTATGTGTTTAGGAAACAATCATGATGTCCCCTTACTGGTAGAAATTTGATGAGGCTGATAACCTGTGAATGTGAAAGTCTGTATGAAGAAGAATGAGAAGAAGGTAAAGTCGGGATATCTACTACTTTATCATAATATTCTAAAGAACAAGAATGTTAACAAAAGTAAAAGCAATAAGCTAGTTGTATATTTTAGGAACAATAAGATTGGGGAAATGATTGAACTATAGGAAACCTTGTACATAGGCTTGAGGCATTCTCTCTGATCTTCCTAGGTCCTACCCTAAAAATCAAGGTCAGACACCATAGAAGTTTGGCTAATCATGGTACATTATTATGTCTAATCTTGTCATATTTTTCAAACTGATTTTTTTTTGTTCCAAATAGGTGATTTAATGAGAATATGTACATGTCTCAAGGATGATTTTCTTTGTTTCTTTATTGCCTTAGATGGAAAAATCAAAGAACAAGATATATTTAAGACCCAGACAAGCAGTCCGGATGACGTCAGCATATGAGAAGCAAAGAGTTGAAAACATTGATAGTAACCAAAGGAAATTTGAGGCTTTGGGTTTGCTTCACGCTTCAAATTTGTTAACTCCATTTAAGAAGGTTACCCAAACAAGTTTGGCTAAGAATTGTAAAAGAAATGTGAGTGAGAGAGATAATGATGAGTATCGGCCGGCCGAGTGTGATGATTTGCTTAGTTCGTCTAGCAGCGATGGTGATAGTAACAGGCCTTCTAATCCTCAAATGAAAAAGGTAATAAACATAATATGATCATCGAGTGATATGTTGTGGTTAAAATATGTTACTAACATTGCCTTAATATCTATGTATTTTGTATTTTTAGGTCGTATACAATGGTCCCACTCGTAAATCATCCCGCCTTGTTCCCACACCTGCAGAAACCACGACCGAGGGGTCCAATAACCTTCAATTGCACGTGCCCAGTCCTGTGGAGTCACTAGCCAGTGGTGCAGGTAATTAATTTTGACATATGAATTCTTAATATGAGTTCCTTCTCTTCTCTAGAGTGTGTAGGATTCCTGTATGTTTATGTGTACCATTGAATATCATAGGGGATGGGGGTGTTGGTATCATGAGATACCATATTGATGTCATTAGTGAGTGAGTGTGTGTCAGCCAAGAGTGTGTGCTAGACTTTTGTGTGTGTTGCTGTTGATAAGTGATATCTCACCATTCAACTTTACTTTGGAGTTCCATTTCTACTGTACATTGCAAATCATGTACAGGTACACAGCATTAGGCAATGTTGCAGTAGTCCTAGCAAATAAATTACAGGGAAGTAAGTAAACATATAGGTAACTATATTTCCTATTACAGGTAACTGCATTTCCTGTAATGCAAATGTTGCAGCAGTCCTATTACATTGTTCCTATATATGCGGCTCCTATTATAGGTAACTGCATTTCCTGTAATGCATAATGCATTTCCTGTAATGCATTTTCTATTACAGGTAACTGCATTTCTTGTAATGCATTTCCTGTAATGCCTAATGCATTTCCTTGCACCAACTTTATCCGGATTGTCTTGTACATGAAAATGGAACTGAGAAAGAACACACTTACAAGAATATATTAAGCATAAGGCAATAGCAATTAGCAAAATGCTTATCTAGCACTTTTATTGACTTGAAAGTTAAACAAAATTTACAAGCTAAAGCATCATATACTCCAAGAGAAGCATTATTTTGAGTTGAACATGCTACTTCAAGTGAGAACTTGAAGTATCAAGAAAATGCTTCAAACATGCTTACCAAACCAACAATATCAAGAAAATGCTTCAAACAAAAGTTGAAAGGACAACAAGAAATGTTATACTCTACTAAGGTAAATTCAAACAAATGGTTGAATATGTTTTCCTATTTCATTAGTAACAATCATTTTGGGAAGCGACTGAACCTGCACCCTCTCATGTTAGTCTCAACAAAGTGTCACAATTGAAGAAGCAACAGTCAAAACTAGAGTGGTAATCTAAATTCGAAGTCCTACTACAATAGCAATAGTTTTACTAGAATGATTGGATATTGGACAGACAGTTGGTACAAAGAAATGGAAGGGCAGTAACAAATTTGCTTGCTTACTGGAATGGAGGAAGTATGACATGTCGCCAAAAGTTGACACTTTCTGCGACATGCTATGTTCGTGTCGCCAAATGCTTTCCCAGACAAGGCTACGGCGACACATGTGCGACACAGTGAGATATGTCGCAGAAAAGCTTTGGCGACATAAATCCATCTTTGCGCTACATATTGCTTATGTCGCAGATGATGCATTTTCTTGTAGTGAGAGTGCGCCACGTCGGGCCACTATCCAGAATTATCATGTCTAGTTATCATATCAAGTTTGTCAGGTCAAGTTACTTGTCGGGAGTGCACCACGACGGGTCACTATCAAGTCATGTCATTTATCAAGGAGGGGAGAAACTTGCGCAATTAAATAATAATATATATAATATACATATTCTTAAAGCCAAGGAGAAACTCTACAACTTTCATGTTGGGAGTGGAAAAAAATTTTGACCACAATTCAGGCAAATAAAATATTTAAACAATCAAGGTGGACCCCATGCGGCCCAAAAGTGGGAGGTCATCCATGCGGCCAAGATAACAAAGAGGACATGAAATCAAGTAAGACAAAAATAGTGGGACCTGTAATAATTGTAAGCTTTCACTCAAGCAAAAGAAAAGGACACGTGGCCACTCAAGTACTGGGACCATATATATTCTAGCCAAGTGGGACCCAACAATCAATGCAGCAAGGAAGGAAAGTTCACGTGAACCATTTAATTAATGATCCACGTGAAGCAATGATTACATGTATATAATAAGTCATGTCAGTGGAAGGGGTAATGCGGCCAATATTAAATTGAAGGGGGCCATGCGGCCAAACAAATACAATAAAGACCATGCGGCCCAAACAAATAATTGTACTAAGAAGTTGCATGCAGCATTAATTGCTCCATGCGGCAAACTACTGATAGCAAGGCCATGCGGCCAGAAGAATTCTCTTATGCGGCCAAGATTGACAATGCATGCAAGCTAGTATGCGGCTACAACAATTCTAAAGGCCATGCAAATGCATGCGGCCTCATTAAATTACAAAGGACCATGAATATATGCAAGCTACTGCTTGTATTAGGCCATGCGGCCAATATATTTAAACATGAAAGCACCCATGCGGCCATATATTTAAACATGAAAGCACCCATGCGGCCATTAATGCCAATTGCATGCATGCTACTGCATATGATTAAATAAAAGGCCAAGCCAATATAGTTGGCCAACTAAATACATAAGCATGCAAGCTTGCATGCAAAATATAACATGCATTAAATACTTAACGTGGCATTTGGCCTATGCGGCTAATAAAATACATAAGCATGCAAGCTATGCTTGCATGCATGCATTAATACAATCAAGCATTAAATATATCACATGGCCTTGGCTGCATTAAATGTACATGGCATTGTCCATGTAATAAATACACATAGCATTGGCCATGTAATTAAATATACATGGCATAAGTGTTCATGCGGTTCCAACAGCACTATATTAGTGCATGCGGCCACAATGGAGGGAGAAGCAAGCATATGAATTATTTATGCATGAGCCTATGCATGCAAGCTAATAAGAAAAAGGCCATGCAATTAATAATGGGGGAAGCACATGCGGCCAGGAATTAAAAGGGTCATGCGGCCAAGAAATTAATGCAGGCAAGCATTGCATAGGAAAAGGCCATGCGGCCAGCTGCAATGTATTAAATATTAATGCATTAAATACTAATACATATGCGGCCGAGTTACTATATGCAAGCAAGCTGCATTAAAATATGCATGCTTGCTAAGGTATTAAAATATGCAAGGACCATGTGGCTCAGGAATAATTAATGCTCATGCGGCTCAGCAACTCAATGTTGCATGCGGCCAAAGTGCAATTAATGGCTCCCACAGAAACATGTCCATGGAAAATACCATGGCCTCCATGCTCCTCCAAACAACGATAGGAACCCAAATCCAGACTCCCATAGGTCAAAATTTAATAAAATAGAATTCTCTACAACATGGAACCATCAACTAGCAAAAATATGCAAGTTTGACAGATCAAAACCCATGAAAACCGAAAATACCATAAAGCTAGATCTACAACAATCCATTCGGTAAAACCGAAAACTCCAAGTTCTAAATATGCTTAGAATCATGCAAGGAAGAAGATGGAACAAACAGAAATAAATTTGTTCAAGGTTCGGCAAGGTATACTTGCCTCTCTCTAATGGCTAGGGTTTGGTGGAAAAGAAATGAATGAGGGTGAATGAGGAGGGAGAGAGAAAAAGTGGCTTATATAACAAGCTCAAGTGATCTCCACCATTCATTCCTCTCCACTCAATCTAAACCATACACCTCATCTCATAAAGAACCAAACTAAACCAAACCAAGTCAAAGTGGAACCGAACCAAATAAAACCAAATCCAAGTTAAACCAAGTCATGAAAATCCAACACTTAAATTTTTTTTTAAAATATCACGCAAATCGATAAATACGAAATACGGCTCAAATAAACACGTATCCGTATAAAATACTGATATAGTGAGACGGGTCTCACAGAATCCTCTTGAGAGTGCTATGCAATTAACTAAAGAAAAAGAAAAGTATCTGAACATTTACGTAGTAACCGCTATATGGTATACCTAGTAAAAATGATCGTGGTATGTTGGAGTTTTAGTAGAAGACGTCGACTTAACATTTAAAAAAAAAGAAAAAAGAAAAAATAAGAGCAATCTATGTATGGAATATTTTAGCAAATGTCTCAATTACAAATATGAAAACTAACATATACCCTCACTTATTTTAAAGACTAGCAAACGTTCCCATTATGTGTAAAATAATCAAAATTTAGGTTAAAATAGTGAGAGCATATCTTAAAATTTTAAATGTTGCATACAAAGGAATTAGAACATTTGCTAGTTTTTTTAATTGGATAATTAGTAATAGAGCCTCACATATATATATGAAAATTATGATTTGGGTCTCGAAAATGACCAGTGTTAGAGTTTGAGTTTCGAAATTAGTGTTCATTAGCCTACATGAACAGTGATTTCGGGACCTAAATTGTAACGTTGGTCATTTTCGAGACCAAAATCCTAATATCCATATATATGTGAGACACAATTACTAAATAACCTCTCTTTTTTTTTTCTTCTTCTAAATATGCTAGTTTTTATATTTATAATGGGGACATTTGCTAATTGTCCATTTATGTTTTAAAGGGATCTGTATGCAAAACAACCATTATGTTTCCCTCCTCCTCTCCACCCACCCATAGTGCTCGAAAGCACTCACTTCCTTGGCATTAATGGTGATCCCGAGCCCCCAGTTCCCAAATCAAGAAACATAACCAGAAAAAAAAAAAAAAAAAACCCTAACCCTAACATAATGGGAATCCAATCCATAAACGGAACCGCCAACACCAACAATAACAATAGCAGCAGCAGCGTCCAGATCGATGGGGTCCAGCACCACCATAACCGCGTCACTGGCAGCCCAAGGCTCACCATGACCCGCCGCGGCCACTCCTTCAGCCGCCGGGCCAACGGCGGCGGCCAGGAGATAGAGCTCCAGATCAGCTCCTCCCCCAGGTCGCCGGCGCCGCCGTCCTCCTCCGAGAACCCGTCCGGCGGGGGCCCCCCGTCGCCGGCGGAGAACCTCCGGCTGCGGTTCCTCGTCAAGGACGCGCTCAAGAAGCGGGCGGCGGGTCTGGGGTTCCGGGGGCGGAGGAGGCTGGGGAACCTGCTGTTCGTCGCGTTCTGCAGCGCTTGCTTGGTGCTCGGCGTCGTCAAGATCTTCGCCGGCGGGCTGGTGGGGTTCTCCGACAAGGGGGAGTACTCGGTGAGGGAAAAAAAGCCCAAAGGCTTCATCTTTGATTGTTTTTTCTTAACAAGAAGTGCCATTTCTTTTAGCTCTTGTAGTTATACCGAGACGTACCGTGTCGGACACGTATCGGACACAACACATATGCTCTAAAATACACTAGGACACAGTGTTTTATGTGTTCTCCGACAAGATGGGAATGATGGGTTTTGAGCTGGAAAGCATCTGCAGCTGTTATTGCCATGATTTTAGATTGCCAACTGTTTGGTTTCTGTCTGTTGATGGGAATTGGGAATCTCAAATCAATCATTGGGCGTCAAAAAGTAGTTTTTTTTTTTTAACAGTAATATTTGGGTTCATTACTGAAATTGTGAATCCCTCTCAACTTTCAACAGAAAAGGACATACATTTGCTAATGTTAGAGAGGAGGAGGGCCCTTGGCAGAGCTGAAATTGAAGACGGGGATTAATGTGCCGACGTAAATAATTTAGTAGAAAGTTTAGTACTCAAAAAGCTTTAAGTATGTAGAGGAAATTGCTTTTCTCTAAAATGTTTTGCATGATCGATGAATTATTAAATTAGAGTTTTGGGCAGTAATATTGGACAATAAATATGAGTGTTCACGAGCTACCATCATAAGGGAAGCATTGTGAATTTTATTTATTTTTATTTTTATTTTTTTTGCGTAGCTGCCATGATACGAAGATGGGTTGTAGGTATATAGTTGCATCGTACATGTTCTATCACAATACAAATAAATGATAAGATTCTGATCCTATGGTCATGTGCTGGTGGGTGTTTTTTGCAGCCCTTAATTTGTACATATGGTTTGGTAGTTAGCAGATGAAGGAAAATATATTGTGACAAAACTAAGAAAAATGGAATTTATGAATAAGGATTTAAATTGTTGGTTAGCAAACAAAATATCTCATTAACTGATCAATGTAGGAGGCGGCGTAAAGCTAAGCCAAACAGATGAGACACCTTGTAATTCTTGTAAAGTATCACTATGAACTATTAAAATACAGCATTCAAGTTTGCAAGAAAAAGTAAGCTTTAGTTTATTCATAGTTTTCTCCCAGAAGTGTGAGTATGATATATGAACTGATGTTATACAGTTGATGCTCATTTTTTTTTTTTTTTGATCTAGATCAGTAAGAATTTCAGATCTGCCCATCTACCACTGCTTCTTTTTCTTGTTCTGTACTGTAGTTTACCCCTAAGAATCTTGTCCAAGGGCACTTGCATTTGAGATGGCAATATAAATAGCAAAATATGATTTGGACCAAGGATCAACGTCTCAATTGCGGTTTTGGTTGATGTTCACATAAAGAAGGGCTAAAAGTAGGGCATTCTTACTTGTACAGGCAACGAGTTTTCAGCAAATATGTTCTGGCATGGAGATGGATGCCATTCCTTTTGTCTTTGGATTATTGTGTCTTGGAGATGAGCGCAATTTGCTTAAGCAAATTGTATCATCATAGCTCTTCGTCTAGACTCTTCAAGTATGGGGAAACTTGGAGAATGCTCCTTGTTTGCACGAGCTTAAATTGCATAGCTAAAATGTAGTTCTATGCTGCCAACTAGCCGTCTAGGTCTTCTGGCATCATCCTCTCCTCGCTAACCCCATTCTGATTGGAGAAAGCTTGGATAATGATGATGTTGATGATAAGAGGGGAGACATAGTTTATAAGGTTTCTGAATAGGTGTTCTGTCATGGTATTTCGTGCATGCTTGTGCTTATCATGATGATACAGGTCCCCCATGAAGACTAAAACTGAGGGTAACTTCTGATGAAAATATAACAGACTGAATAGAGACAACTTATGCCTTCTATTGTACTTTGTATATTGAGTTCACCTTTTATTCTCCACCAGTTAGGATGAGCAATTGGGTTGTAGTCTATCCTGAAGGACAAACAGGAAGCTAAGACTGAACTAGATTGATGCCATTAAAAAGGCTACATAATTTATGATAGAAGAGATGAGATCTAGGAGAAAAGAGATTCGTGAAACCAACCCCAAAGGTTATGGGATATTGGGAAATTTAGTTTTAGAATCCATAGAAAAGAATTTGAATGTATTTGTGCACACAGGGTTATCTTACTAAACTTCTATGATTTCCAGGATCTACCAGACTCTCAAACGGTTGGCCGGAAAAGTTCTCATAGCCGTGAATATAGGGGTGGAAGTGACAGTGAAAGGACTTTGATGACCGTGTCATCGACAGATGGAAGTATAGTCAGTGTGATTGAGGTAATTGTTGTGCTATTTCAGTTGACATTATAAGTTTATTGTTTATAGCTCCAGGGACCTCAACTTGACAAAATAACATTGCTTCTACAGAGGTCAGGTATATGGGCCAAGCCAAACAGTGAAAACTTCACCCATTGTATTGGCCATACAGATCACCGGAAAAGTAAGTTGCTTTCTACATATAATGTTTACATAAAACTTATTATCCTCCTGAAACTTGAGATTCTCTTGTTGCAGAGCTAGATTCCAAGACAAATGGTTATATTCTGATAAATGCAAATGGAGGTTTAAATCAGATGAGATTTGGGGTCTGACTACTGTCTACAGATTCACTAGGCTGCTGTTCAAATGTTATACCACATTACTCTGATAAAACTTTATTTAGAATGCAGATATGTGATATGGTTGCTGTTGCTAAGATCATGAAGGCAACACTAGTTCTTCCTTCACTTGACCATACCTCTTACTGGGCAGATGAAAGGTTTCCATCTTCTTTCTATGAGCATTTGTTGTCCCTGTTCTTGTAACATTGGTTGCTCCGTGGCCCACTGAAACTGATATTTTATTTATGTTATTTATGCAGTAGTTTCAAAGATCTTTTTAATTGGAAGCATTTCATTGAGACCTTGAAGAACGAAGTTCACATAGTTGAGACATTGCCATCTGCATATGGAGAAATTGAACCTTTTATGAAAACTCCTATATCTTGGTCTAAGGTAATGCTGATTGGACTGATTTACTCTTTCTTTTCTTTGCTTGGAGCATTTTAACAGTAACACAATTGTTTAATTTCTATCTCTCAGGTCAATTATTATAAAACTGAAGTCCTCCCACTTCTTAAACAACACAAGGTTATGTACTTCACTCATACAGATTCCCGGCTTGCAAACAATGGACTTCCTAGCTCTATCCAAAAACTGAGGTGCCGTGTGAACTACAGAGCACTGAACTATTCCACCCCAATTGAAGAACTTGGGGCCACCTTAGTTTCAAGGATGCGCCAAAGTGGAAGCCCATATGTTGCTCTGCATTTGAGGCGAGTTCTTCTCCTTTTGATCAATTTTTTTAATCTTTTTAATCTTTGCATGATTAGTGTCATATAAATATGTTGTATGAAATCTGTGTTCATTGGAGTGCAATATATTGGTCCCTTGTCAAGCATACTCTGCAACAATGAGTAGCATGAGGTATAGCTGAAAATTTTGGAAGATGATGATAACTGAACTTGAACGAAGTAGACTTTTGAAATTTCTTATGTTCCACGTAAGGTTTTCTTTCCGTATATGGCATAATTACTTAATCAAATTTGAACAAGTAACTAGTATTGGCCCAATTAATATTTAAAAGCGCACCCGAACTGAATTTGCGAACCAACTCATCCTACCCCCTTTGTATCGAACATAAAGACAAGTTAGTGTACCCCGTCACCGAACCCGTACCATGACCCATGATGTACTGCCTTCCAGGTAAATATGTGCTAGACTATAATGCCACGACTGTCCATTTTTAGCTCTTTATTCTCTTTGTATATATTGCACGAATACGAACACAGATAAGGACATGATACAGATACGGGAAATGGACATTTTCAGATAAGTACGATAGTAGTCACCTATGTTGCACAAATACAACACCTATATGGGTACGGGCAGATACAGATACTGACACCATTTCCTGTGTCCGTGCAACTTAGATGGCAGGCAAACAATTAAGCATCTTTTATAATGTAGTAGCTGTTGAAGAACGACTAAAGTAAACACTAAGCTAAACACTGAGCAAGGTACTCTCTCCCTCCTTTCCATCTCCAGACTTGCTAAGTGTTTTGGTGCTAGTAGCTGATTTCAGCTGCTCAAAAGCCCTTTTGTTTTATCCCCCATGCTATTGGGAGTTCGGAATAGAGTAGGTGGGACACACAGAGGACCTGAGAAGCATGGACACTAGAAAAATCAAAGCCATGTTCCGCCGTGTCACAATACCAAAGTACATTAGGACACTCCAAAGTCAGTGAGGAGTCAGTCCATCACCGTGTCCATGTCTTGTTGTTCCATATTTGTGTTTGTGCAACATAGCAGTTGAAGAAATTGGACGCCTGTTTGAGAATGTATCTATTTTGTTTTTTCGGATGTGAAGGTTAGGGCACTTTAAAGTGATATGGATCACTATCAATGTGATGTGATTCAATCAATATTGCTAACATAAGTTGAGTCTGTATATCAACATCCTCCTCGGCAAGAGTGTCAATTAATTCCTTTTAGCACGTAGATGAGAAAACTACCTACATTTACCAACACTTTAGCATCCTTAATGTGATTATGACCATTTCTCTCTCGAACTCTTTTATATGGCTTCGATCACATTTTAATCGGAATATGGCTTTCATAGGGTTTTAGTAGTATGACAAGGTGTTCAAGAAGTGGTAGGTACCAAGAGGATCACATGCCAAGTTCTTAGAGTCTTGGAATTTTTTGGATCAAATTAGGGCCCAAAAGAAAACAGTGACAAAGATAGGTTTTAGAACTTCCATCACCATCATCATCACCTTTTCATGTCAACTAACGCTCAACTCCCTCTCTGAATCTGACTACCCTAAGAAAGAGGGTTCCTTTCCGATTTTGATTTCCCTTTGCTTGGTTTCTGACCCTTTTTTCCTATATTGATGCTTAAATGCGTTTCTTCCTCTGGGACACATAATAAACACATCTTTCCTCATCATGTTGTCCTTTGGTCCAGCATTGGCTAATCATTTTACTCTAGTTCGCAGTACTCTATTTCAACGATATTGATAATACTGGAAACAAGACTAATATGTTGGAAGGGGTAACTGTTTTATCATACACGGTTATGAGCTGTTTGCGTAGAAATATATGAGAAGCCATAGATTTCTGCAGGCTCTTTTGCCCCCACCAAAATGGCTTCTATGATATTTGTAAATGGCAGCTAGTTGAACTAATTGTCCACTGTGCCTGAAGTCCTGACGTAATAATAAGATATCTCAGAAATGAAGGCTTTCTATAAAGGATATATATATATAGTTCCTGAATGTCTTTAGTATAAAACATATTGACATTCTGGTTTATAGTACTATCAAGTGAAGTGCATTGGTATTGGCAACACGTACTCGTCATACTTGTCAATTTGCCTCATTAGCTTCATCCTCTACATGAATATCTGCATTCTGATTTTCTCTTCTCCCCTTACAGATATGAAAAGGACATGCTCGCCTTTACAGGTTGCAATCACAATTTGACATCTGAGGAAGGAGAAGAGCTTCGTCAAATGCGTTATGAAGTAAGCCATTGGAAGGAGAAGGAGATTGATGGCATCGAGAGAAGGAAGTTGGGGGGTTGCCCAATGACTCCAAGAGAAACTTCCCTTCTGCTTAAAGCATTGGGATTCCCACCAAGCACGAGAATATACTTGGTTGCTGGTGAAGCTTTTGGAAATGGCAGCATGCAGTATCTGACAGATGATTTCCCCAATATATACTCTCATTCAACATTGTCTACAGAAGAAGAACTCAGTCCTTTCAGAAACCACCAGAACATGCTCGCTGGGTTGGACTATGTTGTTGCCCTTCAGAGTGATGTTTTTATTTACACATATGATGGAAATATGGCAAAGGCTGTACAGGGTCACCGGCGATTTGAAAACTTCAGGACAACCATCAACCCTGATAGGTAAATGTGCTCAGTCTTATTTAATTTTAAATCATAACGAACCTAAATAGTTATCTCATGTTTTACTTGGGAAAATTATACCCTACATATTTTATATTCAAGATGTATATTCTGCTGAAGTCTTTGCACTTGCATCCTATTCCTGGAGGAGGCAGGTTTGAGTCGTGGAGACAACCACCCACCCCCTTATCAAGTGTAAGATTGCATACATCTTGACATTTCCCCAGACCCTGCAGTAACAGGAGCGTCATGGCACTTGGACGCCCTTTTTTTTTTTTTTTTTTCATTTTGCTGATTCTCTATTTATTTCATCGACTACGTCTTCACAAATTTTTTACATACTTTCACTTTGCTTATCCTTCCTTTCCTTTCCTTTCCTTTGGAAGTATCAAATGCCATATATGGGCTCACATGCTCCTCCTTGCAGGTTGAATTTTGTAAAACTTGTCGATGAGTTTGATGAAGGGCAAATCTCTTGGAAGAAATTCAGTTCAAAAGTGAAAAAGCTACACAAAGACCGAACTGGAGGTCCGTATTTGAGAGAGCCTGGAGAATTTCCAAAGCTTGAAGAAAGTTTCTACGCCAACCCCCAACCGGGCTGTATCTGCGAACGACCACAGAGGAAATAAAAGTACTTCCAGGTGGGCCATTGTTTTAACTGTTCACTATTCCTAGGGGGACAGATAAAGCCATGATGACGCTTCTCATATCAGCAGCCATGAAAGACTGCCTGCATTCTTTATAGGAAACCTCATCGAAATAGCATTGGTTCGATTCTAATCATAGTTCAACTCTGTTACGGAGAAAAAGAAGTCAAGCTTTGAAGACCATGTACACTGATGAGTTCAGTATAATCACAATACTTGGAGACAAAAGTATGAGTAGATTGAATCCCTCCACATCCAGTGGATAGAACTAGAACGAAGTAGCTGTCAATTCAAATTCTGTATGTTCCTGGTAGTTTTCCTGGACCTCTGGCTTATATTAGTGGCAATTTTGTGGATTGCAATAGTTGTGCAGGTACCATACTGTAGAGTTGTCATTCTTATGTCACAAAAATAATGATAATAAAAAATATTTTTTCTCACTTTTGCCAACTGCTGAAAGGTTTAAGTTCATAATGTGCTATTTAAGTTATCATTGTCAAATGTACTTGTTAGGCACATTTTAGTTTTACATCTGTGCTCTATCCAGCTTGTTGGAGTTGTGCTTCTCTTTTGTTTCTGCCATAAGCGTTATGAGTAAATGGAAGTTACCATGCATATAGTTGGTAAATTATAACACGTATTCTTTTTCCTTCTCATTAATATACTTGATAAATTGTACAGCTGCTCTCTCTCTCTCTCTCTAACATCTGCTCTTTCTCCCTGTATATTTGGTGAATTGTAGTGATGATCTCCTGGGTTATGTGAAATTATTGAATTTTAGGGTTTTTAATATTCTATGTTGTAGTTGCATAGATACTCTTGCATAGATACTGAGAAGGATCTGACATGTATCCGATACGGTACTTTCTGAGCACTCTCCAATGCGATACTTTCTGAGCACTCTCAGACACGATATGGCTTGCTCAATGTCTAATTTAAAAAGTCCCAAACATGGTTGAAAGTGATTTTGCATGACTATATGATCCTGCTCATATTACGCTAATTGAAAAATCGTTCTGCCTCCGTCGCTCCTTGATAATTAACTTACCATTTATATAGTTTAATAATAATATCATTAAAATTATTGATTTGTCGTGACACTTCTTTAGATAGATATACACTTGTTGGAAAAGATTACACTGTTTTAATCGTGACACTTCTTATTTTGTCGGAAATATTCCTATCTTTTAATTATGGTCGCTTTATCCTCTTATATTTTGTTATTAAAGATAACTTTGTTTTGTTATATAAATTAGTTATACGCGCGCACCGCTTCTGGTAATTTGGTTTTTGAAATTGCTTCTCATTTATATCATTTAATATTATTTTTATTAATATTTTTATTAGTTTTAGATTTTTTTTTAGATTTATATATACATGTATCATACTCGTAGCTATTTGATATATCTCTTATATTTTAGTCGTGATAACCCTTTATCCTTTTATGCCCTTTCAAATTAGATTCTTAAACTATTCAATTTTTCGTTAGATTTTGATCTAAACTGAACGGTAAAAAAAAATATTTCGAAAAAACATGCGAGGAGGTCTCGATCCTTGTTTGAGTGCAATATTTACAATATAAGTTAGCAACGTTTGCTCTAGAATCTCAATCCTCTTTACATTTAGATTATTCTCCAAGTTGTATTGACCGGGAATTAGCTTTTGATGCTCAACTTTCCTGAGAATTCTACTTCTACTCCTGAGTCTTTGAGCTCCAATAAATTCTTTTCCCCTCAAAAGAAAAAAAATTCAGATTTTTATGACACTAGATGAAAATTCATTAATTGCTAACATAAATATATATATAGTGTTTGTTTGTTTGTTTTTGTTAATCTTTTTTTGGCGTTTCATCGCTGCCAAAGGGCATATTATTATGTATTTACGTAAAAAAAAAAATATTTCCCTATTGATTTCTAGAAGCAACCTTCCAGAGATTTTAGTAAGGGAAATGCACACTAGTCAAATTCCATGGAATTGAAAATGAAGTAAAAAAATGATATGACAGCACTCAACTTTGTTAACTCTATACCTTAGGCCTCGTTTGGTTGGTTGACTGAATCATCTAAGTTGAAAAAGAAAAAGCGAAAATAATATTTTATTCCTGGTTTGTAAACGTGATCGTCGGCCGACATGGCGGCCGGCCATTGGCCTCCTCCCACCCGGACCAGGAGACCAATGGCCGGTCGCTACGTCGGCCGGCGGTCACGTCCGCGATTACAATCTACCGGCAACGTAGCAGCTCCAAAAAAAATTTATTTTTTTACTATCCATTGATCCATTCCTCCCATTCTAAGGATCCACTTTTTCACTATAGAAAATTTAATTTTTCTTCTTTAACTTTTTTGTCCTCTCCAAACACCAACAGAAAAGTGGATGAAAATTCTAATTTTACAAGAAAAGAGAAATAGCAAGGAATTGACTTCCTTTCCTTTCCGCTAACTCCAGAACATTGCAGTAGCTATAACTCATGCACGAAATCTACTTACTACCTACATTTATTTATCACATATTTATCACATAATGCAGCTTTAATTGAATCATTCAAGATACCGAAACATTAGAAAAAAAATGCAACAATAAAAAACTGTAGATTGATCGAAACTGGAGGCTCAAGAACACAACAATATAGCTCCAAACAACAATATAGCTAAAAATTATGTGCGGAGAGACACACAATTTAACTGAACCCGTACGTACTGGTAAAAAAATAAAAAAAAATTCTCAACACATGAAGAAAACAGTACTGATCACTCCAGCCAGCCAGCCTCCCTCCGGCCCTCAGCCGCTGCCTCCGAGCACCGCCTTGAGCTTCTTTATCTGCGCCGCGTCGAGGAACGAGACCTTCTGCAGCAACGGCGTCGGCAGGTCGTTTCCGAACAGCGAGAAGTCCGTGATCTGCAGGCCCGGGCTGTGGCTGCTGAAGGAAATGAAGGCCACCGCCGTCTCCGCGCCCCCCTCGTTCACCTGGAGGCCAGAATCACCAACACATTTGAGTACGAAAATATATTTCACAATTTTGGATACACGATATTTTACTACGTGTTCGTATCGAGTCCGTACTTGTATCTATATCCGGTATCTGCGATACTTGTATTAGTATACGTCAGTATCTCGGGTTTTTTATTATATTCGTGTTTGTATTCGTGCAACAGATCGATATTCAGGTAGGAGAAAGATGTGGTAGATTTGTCTTTTACTATTGACGAGGTCAATTTGTAGAAGAATTTACAAAATTAATTAATGTTTCATTCTAATTAATTTGTTTTTACTGTAATAACACTAAGTATATATATATGCACAACGTGTGTGTTGTACATATTTTATACTATCTTATAAAAAAATATTATTTTATTTTATGTTATTATTATGAATACTAAAAGACAACAGTAATTGTTATAATCATTATTAAGACTAAATAGTAAGACTAAACAACAATCATCTTTATTGTTCTAAACTTACTATTATTTATGAGTAGTGTTATATGTACCTCTAAAAATTTCATCCCTCTGTCATGTGGCACTTTCTTATTGATCCAAGCAAATAGGGAGGGTAGTTGGAGAAAAATATGAACCAACAGAAGAGGGCCACGTAACAGAGGGACATGAAAAGATGAATTTTTGGAGGCACATAAAGCATTTTTCATTATTTATATATTTCATTTTATATCTGCAAACATAAGTAAAGATATATTTGGGGAAAAAAAAGTTGTACGATAAAGCTGAAATTTTTCTATTGTATAATACTATAGATTAGTGTTTTGAAAATCGAATCGGATCGATCGATTCAACCGGTTGATCGGTGAACCGGTAGTTTTTTTGGGTCGGATCTGTGTTGACGCACCATTTTTTCTTTTCTTTTCTTTTCAAAAAACAGATTATAAATAAATATTTTTGTAAAGATTAGTGTCTAGAAGAGATTGAACTTGAGCCACTTGGATAATTAATCCAGTGGTTGAACCGGTTTGACTCAAGCCAGTGTCTTGTCCGGTTAATATTCTCTGGTCTGATTTTTAAAACACTGTTATAGATTTACTTTGGGAATATATATATATATATATATATATATATATATATATATATATATATATATATATATGCCGATGCTACGTTGTTCGTGGATTTGGATCGCAGTACTGGTCCGCAGACCATGTGTCATCCTTTAATTAGGTGGGATGGGGTGGGAGTGGGCCCTGAAGGCAGCATAGGCCTGTGGGGTGGTGACACGTGGCGTGCGGACGCGTGCGGTCACTCCCGCGAGCCATTTATCATTTTTCATATGTATACCTGAAAATGCAACAGCCCCTGGGGAAGAACCATGGTGTCTCCCTTGTTTAGGGTTTTGTAGTAGACGGTGTTATCGGAGGCGATGAATCCGGAGCCCATGGTCCCCTCGGTGACGAAGAGGACCTCCGTGGCCCCCGGGTGGGTGTGGAGGGGCACGACGCCCCCCGCGGCCACGTCGAGCCTTCCCGCGGAGACGCCGAGGCCGTTGACGCCTGGGAACTGCTCGACGAACGCCGGGGTGACCTTCGCCTTGATGATGTTGGACGTGTTGCCCGCCTCCCCGAGCCCGGAGAAGACGAAGTCGTCGACCGTGACGTTGGCGGCCTTCCTGCAGGCGTAGCCGGAGGGCGTCTCGGGGCCGTCGAGGTCCGCGACGCAGAAGTCGGAGGCGGAGGAGGAGGAGACGAGGAGGAGAGAGAAGAGGAGGAGGAGGACTGGAGCCATGGCTATATATGTACTCTCTCTCTCTCTCTCTCTATAGAGTTGAAGTTAGTTAGGGTTTATATATAGTGGAGGGAAATGACCGGCCATTGGGCTTTAGCCTTTAGGTGCCGTTGCTCGTTAGAAGGTTCCAATTTTTTGTTGTTGTTAACGAAAGAAGGAGTCTCTGTTGAATTATTTGTTGTTTTAATCCTAAAAAAAACGTCAGTGTTTCTTTTTTTCAGAAAATTTCATTTTGGGAGATAAAATTCAGTTTATTTGTGTAAAAAGGGATAAGTTTTAAAAAATTACAAATATAAGGATCTGGCGCCAGTTGAACTGGCGCCCAAAATTTTTTATTTTTAAAAACTGCGGTGCCGTTGCACTGGCGTCCAAAATTTAAAAAAAAAAAAATTCTAGGCTCCAGTACAACTGGCGCCAAGTTTTGGTTGGGGGAGGAGGTGGGGGGTTTGGGAGGGGAGGGGGGGGGGGGGGGGGGGGGGGGGGGGGGGGGGGTGCATGTATTTTTTTTTTCTTTTTTCTTTTGTTTCTTTCTTTCTTTTAATTTGTTTTCTTCTTCCTTTTTCCCTTTGTTTTCCTTTTTTTTTTTTGGGTGGGTTTACTTTTTTTTTCTTGTGGGGGGCTATGTTATCATATATTTAAAGAAACTTATCCAACGGTCGAAAAAAACGAACGTTGCAATCTGAACGTTGCAATATTCTCAAATGTAAAGACTGGCGCCAGTGTCACTGGCACCAAAATAAAATATTTTTACCTTGGAATCCACCCCCCCCCCCCCCCCCCCCCCCCCCCCCCCCCCCCCCCCCCCCCTCCTCCCAACCCCCACATCCCCAAAATAAAAAAAAGCAAAAAAAAGGGAAAAAAAATTGAATTAAAAGAAAGAAAGAAAGAAAGAAGGAAAGAAAAAGGGAAAAAATATTTTTAGCCTAGAATTTTTATTTATTTTTTATTTCTGGTGCCAGTGCAACTGGTGCCGCCTTTTTTAATATATATATATATATATATATATATATATATATATATATATATATATATATATATATATATATATATATTTGGGCGCCAGGCCAGCTATTTTTTTGTTTTGTTTTTTGTTTTGGCGCCAGTCCAACTGGCACCAGCTCCCTATATTTGTAATTTTTCAAATTTTTTTCCTTTTTACGCAAATAAGCTGAATTTTATCCCCTCAAATGAAATTTTCTGTTTTTTTTTCTCCTGGTCATTGCCGTCCATCCTTAGCAATACCGTTATACGATCACACTGTTTGGTGCCAAGTGAAGTATGTGAGCCAAATTGTCCCCATAATATATATATATATATATATACATATATATATATATATATATATATATATATATATATTTTTTTTTTTTTTGAAGCAATGGATAATATTGTGGCGAACTCGCCTCCACCGGGGCTCGAACTCCCGACCACTTGGGCCACATGCATCTCTCTTAACCACTAGGCTAGAGGTCATTTGCATATATATACATATATATATATATATATATATATATATATATATATATATATATATATATATATATATATATATATATTTTTTTTTTTTTTTTTTTTAATATATATATATATATATATATATATATATATATATATATATATATATATATATATATATATTGGAACCATGTATGGAATCGTTTCCACTGAGATTCGAACTTCTGACCACTCGAACCATATATATATATATATATATATATATATATATATATATATATATAGAGAGAGAGAGAGAGAGAGAGAGAGAGAGAGAGAGAGAGAGAGAGTGAGTGTAACGTGGTCATTAAAATGTTGGAAAAGTTTTTTTTTTCAGAGTAGTTAATAAACGAAGAAGATAATTTTTAATATTTTTTAAGATACTCTTTAAATGTCTAAAAATGACATATATATATATATATATATATATATATATATATATATATATATATATATATATATATATATATATATATATATATATTAACACTTCACTAAACAATATTTTCAGAAGTTGCAAAGAAGGTGGAGGTGCCAAGCAAGGGTACCGGCCCAAATTATGTATGATTTAATAACATGTTGTTTATATTAAGCCAATTGTAAAGTTAGGGATGAATGTGATTAATTCATGATAGTTTTGTTGCAGCAGCAGTTTAGATTCGGCAGTTTAATTTAAATGTCACTATTATATGCTCAACAGTTATTGTTATATTTTATAAAAGAACGATAATGATTATACTAGTTAAGCTGTCGGTCCTTCCGTCAATGAAACCGAAGGGCGAGACACATAGATTGAAAAAAATATTTGGCTTCCACTTGCTGGTTGACCCCTTGTTAGCAATTACCCGAATAAAATTCATATTATACGCAAAAAAAATTCGTATCTTTCATAAAATCTTTAATATTTACGTATGTAAATTTTAAGCATGCATAAACGCGTTTCTTATAAATTAGTAAAAATTTGGCCAAAAAATGTGGTGGAAGCCTGTTTGGTAACATATTTAATAATATGTTAAATTTTTAGCCTCTATTTTCATCTATCAAATATTTGACCGATTATTTTAACGTATATTTTTTGCACTATGTCGATTTATATTCCTACTTTTGCCGTTCCGAATTTTTTTCGTTTGCCGAATTGCTAACAAGGAATTGGCCTTGTTGCTTGGCTGCTTTCTTCGATGTCAGCTCTGAAATCGGAGGTATCCGTATCGGCTTGCTCGTCTTTTGATATTTATTAATCTCTTGAGGAAGCCATATATCTAGTATATAGATGAATACAATATATATTTTTCTGGAAATTGCTGAGAAACCCAATTTCGGGGTGGACTTTTATGAAATGCCCACCCGCTGGATAAGTTTTATGAAATACCCAGAATTAAGTATTTTCACGTTAAATATTCCAAGATTCCCTTTTAGATGCCACCCGCTAGAAACTGCTATTTTTATAATACCGAAACTACCCCTCCGCGCGAATTGGTCATCTATATGTATTTGAATTCAAAAAACTCAGATCTGGATTGCGATTTTCGTCTTCTTCTTCTTCACGGGAAATCTGAATTCCATTGCTCTCGTATTCAGCAGAGATCGCAAAAATCGTTCGTAGTTCGGTGTATTTTTCTTCAGTCGAACTCAGATCATCGCTCGTCATCGTCATCACCATCATCATCATCTTCATCGTGGAGACATTTGAACTCAGATCTTCAATTGTGGAGAGAAGATCTTTCTTCTTCTTTTCCATAAGAATTATCATCGCTTTAAAAGAAGAACGAAACTCTTTATTCCTGAAAAAAGTAAATTACACGTTTTAACACTGGAAATGACCATTCTCCGTCTTAATTAGGACGGAGAATGGTATTCTCCGTCTTAATTAGGACGGAGAATGCCATTCTCCGTCCTAATTAACACGGAGAATGACATTCTCCGTTTCCGTCTTAATTAGGACCGAGAATGTCATTCTCCGTCTTAATTAGGACGGAGAATGGCATTCTCCGTTTTATTTAAGACGGAGAATGGCATTCTCCGTCCTAATTAACACGGAGAATGGCATTCTCCGTGTTTCTAACACGGAGAATGGTCATTCTCCTGCGTTTTAACACTAGAATGACCATTCTCCGTGATAAATTACACGGAGAATGGCATTCTCCGTCCTAATTAAGACGGAGAATGGTCATTCTCCGTTTAATTTAGCACGGAGAATGGCCATTCTCCGTCTTAATTAGGACGGAGAATGCCATTCTCCGTTTTATTTAACACGGAGAATGACATTCTCCGTTTCATTTAACACGGAGAATGGCATTCTCCGTGTTTCTAACACGGAGAATGGTCATTCTCCTGCGTTTTAACACTGGAATGACCATTCTCCGTGTAAATTAAGACGGAGAATGTCATTCTCCGTCCTAATTAAGACGGAGAATGGTCATTCTCCGTGTAAATTAAGACGGAGAATGCCATTCTCCTGCATTTTATGGTTAGCTGAAACTTTGGAGGGCCATAACTTTTGACTGGGAGGTCGAAACGAGGTCCCGTTTGTCGCAAAATGAGCGTATCGTCGAGGAGACTGAAAGTAACAGCTCCACCGTTAGACGGCCTTCCGAAATTTTAGATTCGCAAAAAAATAATGTTTGGACCTCCGTTTTAGCACTTTTGTCGTTCGTCCCGGTCTTTCCGAAACTTTTCGACGAGTTTTTGAAGATTTTTGAGGAGAAAACCTAGATTCGAAAGTGAGCAGCGTATGGAAGAAGATGGAGTATTGAAACGTTTTTTAAGAGCAGTTTTGTGGGTGTTTCCAATAAATTAAAAGGAAGGGCAAAAGGGTCATTTGGAACCCGCTTTGGATAAGTTTCTCTAATTCTGGGCACGCGATGAAAGTTTTTTTAGCGGTGGGTTTTACATAAAACTTTTTTAGTTTTTGGGCATTTCATAAATCTTCCCAATATTATTTTTTCTTCCATAATTTTCATTATCAACTTCTAGATGTTAGGTTTATGGTTTACTTGATTCATGCTTTTGGCAACACTTTGAAGCATGAATCTACGACGGCCACTTTAACATGCGTTGACATTTGCTGTCCAGTTGCCAAGTGTTACTATGCAGTAATGTGCTTGGTTATGTTTCCTTGCCGTGCCAAATGTCTAAAACGTGTTCTCCCTTTCATTAATCAGTTAAGAGCATCAACAACCCTAGTATTTTGTATTGTGATAGGATGTTGCTACATGGACCACCCTAATATCTTGTAATGTGATAGGACACTGCTACATGGACCGTAGTTTGTTACCGCGGTCTTGGCCACAGTCATGCGGCAGCCTTCCATTGGATATTGTGGGATGGGGTGGGGGGGGGGGGGGGGGGGGAGGGGGATTTCGGGGTTGGCCTCGAAGAATGCATGGAGGGAGGAGGGACATATCAGCGCGGACACAGCCAAGGTCACCCCCTCCCCCACCATCATTTGTTTAACATTTTCCAATGTGATATGATTCCTATATGTATACGGCATGAGGCACATGACAATATTTTTTCTAGGTGACAAGATTATATTCACATAAGACAATGAAATAGAAAAGAAAAAAAAAACTCCAATGCAAAAGTACTGAGAAGACAATAAAATCTCTCTTTTTTTTCAACTTCCAATACAACTTCCAATACAACTTCTTCACTCCTTTCTTTCTTTCTAAATATTCTTATTCATAATTGATGATGGGAAGGTCAAGTCATTGTCAACTTGTTTATAACTAGACAACCAACTTCACAATATCTTTGTCATGTAAACTTCACAACTTATTTGACATTTCCATTGGAGAAGAATTTTTCCAATGAAAACTTGTTTTTCCTATGTGGCAAACACTTTTTTCAAACTCACAAGTGCATTGGAGATGCTCTTAAGAAAAAAAACAACAACTTAGCTATTAATAAAATCAGAGGCAAAACGGAGTAGAGACTGGCCCACCCAAAAAAAATTATTTTTCCTTTTTTTTTCCACATGAGTCGGCCAACACCTAGCCCACCCTAGTCCACTTCAGCCCATCCGAGTTCTTTAGATTAAATCATCCATGAAATTTCAAAATGGAAACAAGCAATATCTAGAAGAGTTCATAACACAAAAAGAGAGAGAAATGCATTAACTTGCAGTTGCTGTCCCTAAATCCAGGGTCCTATCAATTCATTTGTTTCGAACTTCTTTGTATTAGTTTCCATTTATACAAGCTTCTTTAACTAACATATTGACATTAAATTTCTCTTCGCATGAGTAAAAAAAAAAAAAAAAAATACTTATGTTATTCTTTAGCTTTTTATTGCGATTCGACACGAAATAAATTGGTTGAAGCCAGCTGGATCCCTTCATGTTCTTCTTCATTAGACTTGAGAAATCCAGGATAACTTGCTAGAAGAGGCTCACTCTCCATCCTGCATAAAGAGAGTAGTATAAATTATAAGGAGTACATAATTTTAACCATGAAGACTATTTTTTCCATTTGTACAAGTCATTATACATCCCCTCTATATATGTACCAACATCGTATCCGATTCCAGAAATTATTCACATTTTCATGTAGCCCATGTTATCAAACTCTTATAAGATCAATCCACATGATTATCATATCATAGCAAAGATTAACCTTATACATTTATATGTCAATCAAAATTTCACATAATGATGGGATAAGTTAATCTGCTTACTCAGCCACATTACTCTATTTACTCATAACAAGTTATCAGTAATAACTACTTTGTACCATATAACAAATTCGCGGATAAGTTAAATCTGCTCTTGTCCCCCAGTTCTGATTTTGGGGGAGTACAAATAAATCTCACCTACACCTTCCAGTTTTCCAATAAAACAGTCTTTAGGCAAAGGCTTAGTTTAGTAATAGGGACAACAAGGATGATGAGTAAATTAGCTTCACAGTTCCTACAAAAAGTTCCATTCAAGGCATCAAACTCTTCTTGAATTTACTTGTTCTTGTGATCTCCCTTGTAGTCATCAATCAGTCCTTCAATATCCTTCCAGAAAAGACCTTCAACGAGGATCCCATCCTTCGTGAACCTACATGAACGAAATTTGCAGTTAGAAAAAGGATCGTATTGGAATAAGCAACCAACCAAGACAGCTTGCCAGGATCAAAATTTTCCAGCGACATTATGTTACTGTGAGTACCTTCCTGGGTCTTCACTGGTAAATAAAGGGTTGCTGGTTATATAGTCCAAGAATTTTGAAAAAAATCTCACACTTATGAGTAATTGTTCAACAACAACTATGTCCATGGTAAACCAGGATTGAGCAAAGAAAAAAAAGGATCACGGGTGCTAATGTTCATGGCTTTTAGACGACAGAAGGAGAAGATTTAGATTTGGGATAAAGGTGGTCGTGGTTAAGATGGGGCCTTACCCCCTAATATCAAATATTTATCCTTTTCGGAACAAGTAAAAAAAATTAAAGCTAAAAATCCCCTCCTAAATTTCCAAAATTATGTATGCAAAGCATTTGGTAGCTCTCGGATCACTCTTGTAATGTGTCAAAGAGATGAATGTAATTTCCTAATACCAAATTGTATCATCCTCTTCGTCTAGATTTGTTGTAGTCTAGGGGTACTTGAGGGTGTTCTTGGGCTACACGAGCTTAAACTGCAAAGCAAATACGTCTACTTACCTGCAAACTGGCTACCTAGGTTAGTGGTAAGTCATTCTCATGCTTGTAGGTACCTTGGCTAAGAAATTGGTACCAACATAGAGGGTTGGCATCATGTCGACAGTCGGTCATAAAACTTTGTCAAAACTTGTATGGAGTTTTCTTAAGATCCATAGCCGACCGCATTCTAATGGGAGAAGGCTTGGATGATGATGATGAATGCATCTGGTGGCTTTAGAAATATTTAAAAATAATAATCTTAACTGTCATAACATATCAGAAGAACAAAAATGTTTTGCTAGAGCTGACCATTTCGTAACACTCTTGCTAAGCTTGACTGGTTTATTAGCAGAAATAGATTTGGGATCTGCACTTGCGATGGTCAGAGTGTACACGTCGGAGAACCTCGGCAACTTAGATGATACAACTAGTCCCGTGCTGGTGAATGATCCCTGAAACCACATCATAGATCAAAGTGACAATATGATAACAAACAACTACAGACTTGATGATCAGGATAAGCTAACAAAAAAACAGATAGACAAGGTATACACAAAACATTATAGATAAAACACTAGTCACCTAATGATGATCAAAACATTTTGAAATAAATATTGAACAGAAGTTATTAGTCGTCGTCGTCATCATCATCCAAGGCTCCTTCCACTAGAATGAGAGGCTTTTGATTTGACAGTTTTTGAGACAAGACTAACTTGGGCATTAACACCTCTTGTATGGTAACAAAGTTCTATTAAACCAGTGTACTAACATTAGAGAGTCGATATACATGGAGCCCAGTCTTGAAATTGACACAAGCCAATATCACTTCTATAGTAAACCAACTAGCACGAAATATTGTACATACATTTCTCACCAATAAACTAGATTAAGCAAAAGATAAACTGATATAACAAGGGATAAGCTTTATAATATGGGCTGGAACTCAAGTCTAAATGCACAGTTTTCATATTAAATCCCCAAACTCATATATCCAATGCAAGACATTATAAAGCTTTATTTGCAGCATTTATTGGTTAGCAGAAAAAATGACCACATATACACACACTAGTATATACTCAAAAGAACACAAAAGCCAATATGAATTAATGTGACAATCCTACTTCCATAAGCAAGGGCATGCCAAAGCTAGAGAGTATGATGTTTGATTGCAAATAGTCATGATTATGTTTCTTGGGATCTTCTATGTGGTCTAGTCTCACATGATTCCAGCAAACGGCCAAACAACATAGGAAATAAAGGTAGCACAAAATTAATTGAAAATAATCATACAAACATTAGCTTCATCTGTAAATAGCAAATTAATTGCCTTGAGGAGAGAAGAATGTCACTACAGAGTACAGACCACAGGCCTTCTTTGCATACTTACACTTAAGCAACTACAGATAGCATCATAAACTGCATAACTTAGGAAACAAGTAGGGTGCTCCTTGGTTGTATGAAGCTTAAACTGCTTCAGTAAAAGGTAGGTCTAGTACCCTCCTACAGATCATCTAGGTTTCATAGTGTGGCCTTCTCATGCTTATATCTGCATTGGCAAAGGAATTTGGGGCCAACATAGAGGGTTATCGACAGCCACTCATAAAAACTATAAGAATGTGTTTAGAATTTCAATAATACAAAGAATTATGTTGCACAGATAAAAAAAATGTATATGATCATAAGAATGTTTAATATAGAAGAGTAATTAAGGTTACCATTGGAAAACTGCATGACTAGTATATGAAATATAAACCCAGAGCAATTGGCAACCTGATTACATAAAAAGCTTTATCCTTCCAATAAAATTATGTATCCGCAATGCTGGTCCACAACAGAGAACCCAAAACCAGTACAGTTGTCAGAACTCCTACGACTGAGAAATAAGCGATAACAACTAGGTTCCTCGACCACATCGTGGCAGAATAATCAGCAAGAACAATTTAACAAAGAGTTGCGTTCCCTTGATACTAACAGATCTGAATTCAATACAAGTGTTACGAAATATCTTGTCCATGTTATCGTCCTCTAATTTCAGAAGACTAACTCCAACAAGGTACATGAAAATTACTAATTGGCCGATTTCATGACAGGTCCAAATACATCGGTCAACACCCATGCATCTTAGTCATCTGGTTCTACAATTGACTACTTATTCAGTGATGCATGGATGTTTATTCGATGTATTAAGACCTATCCTGATTTCAGCCAGCTTGCCTTTGGGTACAAAGGCAGGTTAGCGATAGCAATTTTCATGTAATTGTTGGAGTTAAGTCTTCTGATATTAAAGGGCAATAACATGGATATGATGTTTCCGAAAATTGTATTGAATTCGGATCGGTTAGCATCAAGGGGAGCTAACTCTTTGTTAAATTGTTCTTGCTAATTATTCTGCCCACGACGTGGTTGAGGAACCTAGTTGTTATCGCTTATTTCCCAGTTGTGGCATCAATATTTTTGTTGGGTTCTCCGTTATGGACTAGCATTGCAGATACATGATTTCATTGGAATGGAAGAGCTTTGAACGTAAGCAGGGTGACGACTACTCTGGGTTTATTATTCGTTTTGTATGTGCAGTTTTCCAATAATATATGCATCGTAGAAAGAGAGGACTCGATTTCCCAAGGTAACCTTAATTACTCTTCTATACTAAAAAAATTTATGATCATATACCATTTTTTTCGTGTCCGTGCAACATAATTCTTTACATTCTGCCTTAGAAACAGGATAATGCATTTAAATTTGCATTTTTCTTCCATTCTCACAAATACAAATTGCAATGAAAGTTGTCATGTTGGTTGTCATATACTAATACATCCTTTTTTCCATTTCATTGTAGGTGTTGCTAATCTCTTTTGTCCTCTGCACTTTCAGTTATCAGCAAATGGCAGTCTTAGGCTACCTTATGTATGGCAATGAGGTACAATATCAAGGGACGATAGGTACAATCTCATGTGACATTAGATCTTCATGCTGGAAAGCTTTATTCCAAGAAAGCGAGTTACGCTACTTTGATGGCACCATTCGCGAAATATGCATTAACGATCACCCCAGTTGCAATTGCTATAGAAGACAAGTTGGCATTTCATATTATAACCCATGTCCTTGTCAGAACTCTCTTGTTGATCAGTACAATATTTATTACATTAACAGTTCCATTCTTTGACTATGTTATGATATTCATCTGGTCATTTTGGAGTATCATGGTTTTAGTCTTGTTGCCTGTATATGCTACCTAAAGATTTACATGTCTTCTACAAAATTTGTTATTGAGCTTGTAAACATCATAGGTATCTTGATCGTCGAGGTTGTAAATGTTATGGGGTACTTGTTCCTCTGTTCAAAATATCATCAATAGAAACTAAAAGATACCAAAGGTTGAGCAACCGAGGCCCTTGCTAAGGGACCATCCTCGGACCGTGACCCGGAGGAACACACAATAATTCCCTCTTATCTCAATAAAGAAGGACAAATAGAATCTAACCAGTTCACTTTTGGTTGAATGTCAGTCACATAAATTTTTAATCATGGAAAGACAAATTGAGCTTTTTGTATTGTTGTTAGTTTGAGGCACAACTTTTTGCATTGTAAATGAGGACTACTTTTGGATTCTGAGCTTACAGAATAGAGAGCACGAACCACCAGGGGTGGTCTAATGGTAACACTAGTGAGGGAGGAGAGCAGGCGTGGGATTAAATCACAGCTTGTACAATAATTAAATGAGTGAGGCTCTTGGTGCTAGTAGCCCGGGACATGGACGATTATTGATGACCGTCCTTATCTCAAAAAAAAGGTAATAATAAAAAGAAAATAGAGAGCAAGAATATTTTGTTGAATAATGAGACTTGAACCCATCATTGGTTTCTACTGTTGGTAATAGTACTTGAACCTTTTTCTGAGATTTGTTATTATGTTTTTTGAGAAATTTACAATTCAATTTCAGCGGTACGATGATGTTTGTTGGTTCCATTTTATGGTGACATTGGCTTGCTCAGGGGTTAGGCTGGACAAAACTGCAAATCATTCTTGTCGGTACACTATTATTGTTCTTCTTATATCTTGAGTTTCGTTGTTGACATCATCAGACACCTAGCTTCCGGTTTTCTCTAGAGAGACAACTGTATAATTAGTTGGAAAATAATTGGATAAGTTGGAAAAAGACGGCCAGCAACCCAAAACTTTTCTATATTTTCTTAATACTATTGGATAAGTTGGAAAAAGGCTGCCACCTATACCCAAAACTCAAGTTAGAAATCATGAATATTAAGTGTTATCTTCAAATATCATAGCCAATTGTGATTCCAACTTAAAAAAAAATCAATACATATTTGCGGAAAAAAACTTGTTGAACTATAACCTAAGGCATAGTTAGGGATTACGCAGTGTTTCAAAAAGGACAAATGAAGCACTTTTCGAAAGTAGCCTCTTCTTGCTTTCAAAAGTCGTCACAAAAAATGAACTAGCTTATCCAATGTGTTAACAACCCGTTGCTTTTCAGAATAAATAAGCACAAGCATACAAAATAAGCAATACCAAACGTAGGTGTAGGCAATAAAGCTTTGTGCTAGAACCAATAACGGTTCAAACCTAAATGAAGACAAGGCTGCACTAATTGACTAATTTCCTGATAATTACCAGCTATACAGATGAGGTAGTTCAAACCAATGATAGAATAAATCAAAGATTGCACGCCAATTCTCAAGAGGAGTATTATCATAACACGACATCTCGTACATTGACAAATGCGTAAGCAGGCCTTACTAGAACACGATTTCTGATAATTTATGGAGTAATAAGACATGTTGTTTACTCAGTGTCTATCAATTCATCATAAACAAAGGAATATGCTATCGAACAAAAAGATTCATAAATAAATAAATAGATCTCATGCTCTATTCTTGACCACTGTGAATCTTTCCTAACCCCAAATAAGTCAAAACCAAAATCTGGAAGTATTTATTATATATATTTAAGATATATGGTTATTAAAGAATTGGTATCGCCTATAATTAGGATGTACAATTATAAAATCAACAAGGTTCGAAATATGGGTATCGGTTTCAGCCCTCTATGAGTATCGGTATCGACGGTTTAGGGTTGGAGTGGTTTCGGCAGTTTCGACATTTTAGGATTGGAGTGTGGGGTTATTCATTTCACAAAGACAAAAATGATAAAAAGGTTTTCTTTTAAAGCTAGAAAAATATTTGATACATTTAGACACAATTTTCTATATTATATGTTGCTTCTTGATAGTTTTAAATGGAGTAATATTAAGATGGATTAATGTTGTGAATTTATACATATACAACTTCAACAATGGTATGGTTACAATTTATCAATTAGGAATCAGATACACTGTAACATTGTTAATGAATAATTGTATTGACTATATTTTTTCATTTTTCATCTTTTCCTTCGATTCTCTCGCTGAATTGAGTGGTAAAGAGACCCCAACGTCGGTATCGGTCAGTATCGTTAGCGTTCAGTGCCATATCGGGACATGCCAAGATGTATCGGTATTGTATAGGTATCAGACGATATTGCAAACTATAATTTTTGTACATGAAACAACCATTTCCTTTGGAGACCGATCATAAGTACATAAGGAGCTTCTTAGGAAGTTTCATTATCTTCTTCTGGAGATTATGTGAACATGCTGGCTCATTTTCTTAAAGCAAGTAGGACTAGTGTCTCATATATGTATATATAAATAAAGAAGGAAGAAAGAAGGTAAACCCAATAATATATAATTATTGTTCTATTACCTTATTATTACGTCATCCAACTTGCCACCTTCATTTCGCAATTGCGAGATTCTCACTTCCCTATCTCAAGCCCTTACTACCTATGTTTTAGTATGGTGTCAATCCCAAAGAACGACTCTTTTAGGAGCTTGAATTTGCAATTTCGTCAACATATGATGATACCACCTTATTTTCATACCTTCTGTATTCAACAACATCATATAAGTATAGGATTGATTTAGGATTGAGTAAGGCTATCTTACTCCATATAAGTATTGGTCGTTCTAGTAGTTCTATACTCAAATGCTTTGGATGGTTTGTTTCAGAACAAAGTATAGGATTGATTTAGGACAAAAAGAACTTATTGAGGTTGGAGCACACATACAAATACTTTCAATCATGGTCCCTCATTGCTTCACCCGAGTTATAATCTTCTCTCATACTTCGCCATTTGCCACCACAGTTCTCTATTTTAATACCTTACGAGCTACAGTTTGTTCAGGTGGCAATCCCAGAGAATTTTATTTACTCTTGATGGCTAGAACTGGTAAATTCTTCAAAAACACCTTATCTTTAAAACCATTGGATCCAACATTGCCATGTGCCGATCAGGTATCCTATCGATGTACTAATGTTGGTTCTCTGGTCAATTTCTGCTCTAGATGGTCCGTTCTAGAATTGAGTATCATCTGGATTTCAGATAAACACATTGAGATCTGGGACTGAATAATACATCTAATTTTTTTCCAAGTTACATAGATGATAAGATGCATAACCTGTAGATTTGAGCTGATTTTCTTGCTTCTTGGTAAGAGTTCTGCACAACAAGACACTCATGAGTGTATAATATGTATTACACTATCTTAAATACTTCTTATTTTTTTCCTTCTTTCCTCCACCAGATCCCCACAAAGGATGAGTGTATAATATGTATTACACTATCTTAAATACTTCTTATTTTTTCCTTCTTTCCTCCACCAGATCCCCACAAAGGACTCTTCATACGCACAAGATATGACTACCAAAATAAATATAGCATATACACAAACATGACTACCAAAAATAGGTATCAAGTAGCCTTCAGAAGTTTCACATCATACAAGAAACCATAACTATTTCATCATTTGGGCACAAATCTAGGAAATGGCTGCCGAAGGCAAAAAAAATGATGCACAAGAGAGAAAGATTGTGTTCGGTTAGGTTCTAGTCAATGTTTCCCATTTGTTAAAATTTCGGAAGGAGAAATCTTTAATATTCCAGTTTGGGCCAGAGTAAAATTTCTAACTTTTATCTACCACCCTGAATGGACAAGAATACAACACAAACAAAATGGACACTGAGACACGGACACAACATCGTTTTTGGTGTGTCATAGTATACTTTTGATTGCCAGGTCCGTGCCCAATACATGTTCAACACGAATACCACAAGGCAACCATTTTGGAGTGACCATGCTTAGATTATGTACAAATTATTAGTAATCTATTAAGGATACCAAATGTATTCTTAATGCAACATAAACCTCAAATATCCTACAAAAAAAAAGAGCCCCAATTCAATGACTAATCACCAAGTAGCTTTGAGAATCTTACCACGGGAGGATAAGTGAAAAGAATGGCGTCTTTCTCCTTCGTGTAGCTGATGAACTGCAATATGCCATTCAGAACTACATACTTGCCAAAGTCAAGAAAAACCAAATCTTTTCCATAGAAGTCCATTCAAAACCATAATTTTCCAAAAACAAAAACAAAATTAACCACCCAATTGCAAGCAAAAAGATGCAAATTAGGAGAAAGTACCAGTTCAGAACTACTTACTTTCCAAAGTACAAGGAAAAAGAACTCTTCTCTTCCATAGAAACCTAGCCGAGGCCTAAATACTCAAAGAAAGAAAAATTAACCACCCAAAAAAAAAAAACAGAAGGATACAATACAATGTGAAGTTAAAGTAAAAAAAATCTTTTCCATAGAAACTCATCCAAAACCCCTATTTTTTTTTTCAAAAAAAGGCAAAACTAACCAAACCAATTCTAGAATCAAAAGAAGGATATAATATGATTGAACTAAGAAAAAAGTTCTTGCCAAAATCAAAGTAAAAAAAAACAAAGTATTCAGTAGAAACCAAATCAAAACCCCAACTTATCAAATATTAACCACCTAATTTGAAGCAAAAATAGAATGATGCAAGGATGTAATTTGATGCAAATCAGGAGAAAATCAATGTTTAGAACTGCATACTCGCCAAAGAACAGAAAAGAAAAAAAATCAATATTTTCCACGAAAACTCATTCAAAACCATCAAAAAAAAATCCTGAGAACAGAAAAATCAAGCTAGAATCAAAAGAAGGATATAATCTACTGCAATTAGGGAAAGAAAGAAAAACTTGCGAAAAAACCAATCTTTTTCAGTAGAAACCAATTCAAACCCCCAACTTTTCAAACAAAAACAAAATTAACCATCCAATTCGAAGCCAAAAAAAAAAAAAAAAATCAAAGGAAGGATATAGTCCGATGCAGATCAGGAGCAAATCTCTGTTCTCCGGGAACTTCTTCGGATACAACTGCGCGAGGAGCGCGACCGCTATGATGAGAGATCCGATCCCCAATCTGGCGTTGCTCGTCCTGAAATCCTCCGGGAACCCTTTTCCAGTCACGATCTGATCTCGAAAATTGGGGAAATTCAGAAAAAAAATCGTCAGAAACCCTAAAAGAAATTAATTTTTTTCCTTCAAAAATAATTAATTTTTTTTGAAGGAATAGGGATCGGATCTCTTACTTCCGTCACGGATTCGTCGAGGAGGTGCTTGATCGCGTGGGGATCTAGAAGATTCGCTTTCTTAGGGCTCTTTGTGGAATTCGTCATTTTTTTCTTTCAGTTTTCTTCTTCTTCGTCTCCTCTCTGTGGTCTTTGAGTGTTCTTGCTTCCGTTTTTTCTTTTTTTTATACGGGCGTTTCCATAATTGATGAGCTCTGCTGCTTCAGCAGTCGAGCCGGCGAGATCCGGCTCTTGTCGGATCTTTTTACCCGACCCGTTACACAGTGAGGCACCGTTTGGTTCGCGGAATGGTAGGGAAAGGAAATCAATTCCTCGTCATTTCCTTTCCTTTGAGAAATTCTATTTCCCATTGATTTTTCTTTCCGATGTTTGGAAATGTCAAAAAATTTGGAAAGGAAAGTGATTACTTCAATGTGGAAAAGTGATTTCTTGCTTGGATGGATGGAATCACTTTCCTTCCTAATTTTTCTTCCATTGGGAATCACTTTCCTTTCCTCCTCAATTCCTTTGGCACCCAAACATAGGAAAGTAATCACTTTCCTTTCCCAACCCGAAGATTCCGCGAACCAAACGAGGCATGACGGTAACCAATAACCCGATAAGCAGATACATCCATATTTTACCCAGTCTTGACTAAATATAGGTATGATACCAAATCATGACTAAGAGCATTTAGTAAGGCTCATTTCCGGTTTTAATTTTTAGATTCAGAAATTTGAAGCTCATTTTGTTGAATACTAAGTTCTATCTCCAGTTCCGATTTGTATATTTTCGGTCCTTGGAATTCCCAATTTCTAGATTCTAGATTGTAGGAACTCATTTTGTGGAATAGTAAGTTCTATTCCTGGTCTCACTTTCTAAATTTTAGATTTTACGTTTTTTTTCCATATCAATTTTTACCGCACAATCTTTAGGACTAGAGCTCACTTTATCATTTCCTAATATTGATGAATTTTTTTAGCACCATCTGCTAATGATGCCCTAAAGGTTTGGGATATAGAACAGATGCAATTACACCGAATAAAAAAATATTTTATCAAAATTCTGATTAGTATTGCATCTCAAAAAAAAAAAAAAAATCCAACACAACGTGTATGGACTTTTCCGGTTTCATTGACAGAAATATGGGCGGTGGAATGAAACATTCATGTATTTCTTGCTCACTTATAAAAAATGTAATAATATAACAGACCGTTTGGTTAACACGAACATCGTCTAAAATACTCGTAACAGAATATAATAGTCCTTCTCTAGCTACCGCCAACCCCTGCAAACACAACCAACCTCGACCGGAGTGCTCCTAAGATCATAGAAGCAATGCCGGAGAAAAGAAGACTTGCAAGCAAGGAGAGGCTATCACCCCAAGTGTGGTTATCCAAATCGTAGGGCTAATTAGCTTTTAGACCTTGAATTTTATACCAACTTAGAATTTAAGTCATGACGTATCCAATTGAAAATTTTGAAACCTACTTTTTTTTTAATACCTTCCTTGTCAGTTTGTGTTGATTATTTCCCTTGTACTTATGTTCAAAATATAATAATAATAATAATAATAATAATAATAATAATAACTCAGAATCCAAACTTTTCAATTGGATATTGTTAGGGCTTATTAGCCCTATACCTAGACTAGAAATTTGTTTGGTTGTGCATAGGGTTGTGCATACAATTTCTTGTCTAGCTTCCAAGAACGAGCAATAGCTCAGAAGCTGAGATCATATCCAAACTGATACACAGATACTGGAACACTACTTGTATCCCAAAAAAATTTAGGTACATGTACTGTATCTACTGCCACAAGTGGCAACTTCATGTAGAATACTGGAGAGCTACAAATGTTCGACAAACAAACATCACACAAGAAAAATCATTGATATGTTGCCCTAAGTTTCCATTTATTCATAATCACGCAATTGCATATAGACATATTCCATGAAGCGAAATAGAACTGCTATTTATTCACAACTATTATAGTATATTTAACTGGATAAATATACATAAATAGTGCATTCTTCAAGCTCTAAACTAGAGTCCCCATAACTGACCAATCCAGTTTTATGTAGGCTAATCACCAAATTATTGCTAACAAGCTCTTTTTGCAGTCTAATTTTCGTCGTACAAATTAACCACAAATGGCACTGTTTCCTCCGATTTCCTGTGTTCTTAAGCAGCAACAATTGGGTAGGAAGCACAAGTTGCAACACCTGACAAAAAAATTATGAATAAACTCGTAAATATATGAAATTTAGCTAATTCTGGAGAAGCCAGGGAAGTAACTATATTTTCTGTAGGTTTATTAATTTACAGTTTCGTTTATGTACTGTTAGTAAATGAGTTGATATGCTTACCACACATGTTTTTCCCGAGCTCCATTTTGAAGTAGCCATCGACACCCCAGTCTTCACCCCATGAGTTCTTGATTAGCCAGTACGGGACGCCATTCTCTACTCCGTAGCCGACAGCCACGACTGCATGGTTCACATCCTATGGACAAAAAACATTTGACATGCATAAATTATAAGATCATCATCCGTGTATTATGCCTTACGAGTAGGTGGTATCATAGTTTGCACTATCGGTCCATGCCGATACGATAAGGTCGATACAGTTTGGCATATCTTGATTCGATACCGGCCAATATCGATGCTCACCGATAGTGTTCGATACCAACATTGGGTATCTCTTCTCCCGTCAATTCGGCAGAAAAAAATGGAAAAAAAAAAAAACAATCTACAAAGATGTAAAAAAAAGAAGTAGTAAGATTGTAAAAGCATGTACATGAAGAAAAGGTAGACCAACCAGGAAGGGGTGACTATTATCTTTCAATTTCAAAACTACTGAAAAAAACAACACATAAAATATTTTAAATTATGCCTAAATATATAAAATATTTTTTCTAAATTTTTAATAATTTATTGATAATTTTGATAATTATTTGTTTTCCGATACCAATATCTATACTGCGAACCTTGGTTGGTAGCCAGTTAAGGAAACCCAAGCCTTAATCTATCAGTTATGAGGTAAAGTATAGGCAGATGGAGATGGCATGAAGTTCCAAAGTTTATTTTGTTTGGTTTTCCCTTTTATTTTATTTTTTTTCCCTTGTTTGGTTGCTACCTGGGAACTGTAGTAGTTTATAATTAACTGCGTTTAATCCTCCTACACTACCAAAGAATCAACACAAGTAGTGATAAGATGAACAAAACTGAAATCATAACCCCCAATCAACCCAAGTAGAGGAAAACCAACATAACTCAAACTCAAGATATAATTAATAGAACATAACTCAAACTCAAGGTATAATTAATAGACATCTTTCCTAATCGACCCAAGTAGAAGAAAACCAACATAACTTAAACTCAAGATATAATTATTAGCCATCTTCCCCAATCAACCCGAGTAGAGGAAAACCAACATAACTCAAACTCAAGATATAATTAATAGCCATCTTTCCTAATCGACCCAAGTAGAGGAAAACCAACATATTGATGCGGGCCCACCCATTATCACCTACACACGTCGCAGGAGACGTGGAGCCATTTAGGCCCACTTTTTAGGCCTTTCAGTTATTTTAGTCATGGAGGGGTATTGTGGTCTTTCACCACAATAATCCTCCTAGGGTTTGCTTTTCTTTTCTATTTATAGTCAGGGCTAGCCGTCATTACTTTTATGCTTGGATTGAGAAAACTCTCTCAAGTGTCATCAAGAAGGATTTTATTACTTTGTTCCGTTCAATCAAAGTTGGAAGTTTTGTTCTTTTCCTATATTAAAGATCATTCTGTTTCTATTCCTCTTGTTCTTTGTTTTATTTGCTTTCTTTTGTGAATCGATTGAGTCGATTCACAACAATTGGTATCAAAGCAAAATAACGATTCACAAATAATTAGAGAAAAGAACAAACTCCCAACTTTGATGGACGGACAAAGTCTAAACCCTTCTGAATGACGCTTGAGAGTTTCTTCTCAACACAAGCATAAACATAATGACGGCTAGCCCTGACTATAAATAGAAAAGAAAAGCAAACCCTAGGAGGGTTATTGTGGTGAAAGACCACAATACCCCTTTATGCCTAAATAACTGAAAGGCCTAAAAAGTGGGCCCGCATCAATACCGTCCCCTAAAAGAGCCACCTTGTCCTCAAGGTGGAAATCTGAGAACTGCGTCTGTTGCTATAGCGGCCTCTTCCTCCGTCGGATCCTCGCCCGTGGTGGTCGTCGTGGGGGTAGATCCCCTCTCTGGAAGTTGGCGGGATCCGTCGTTTCTCCAAAGAAATTGTTGCCTCCGGTGTTCCTCGTCCCTCCTGGCAGCTCCGTCCCTCCCGTCCGAGCCGGAACTCCAGCTAAGCCCCTTCCCGAACCCGTGAACCTATCACCGTAGTTCGAGTTCATCGTCCGACCCCCATAGGGGGCCCCAAGCCCTAGGGCCTCTCCCGGGTGTGGCGCCGGTCCGCCGGGACCGAAATGGTCGGCGGCGTCCGGACACAGCCGCTCGCCGGCGGCTCCCCTGGCGCCGGCTGGCCCTGGGTGGCGGTCGGGGGCCGGCCAGCGGCCGCCCACAGCAGCCGCGACCCCGCCTGGGCTCGCGCGGCCTGCTGTGGCGCTCCCGCGACCCTCGACTGCTGTCCGACGGTGATCGCCGGCCGCCAGGGCCCAGCCCGGAGGTGCGGCGGCGACGGCGGTTGCGGGACAGCGGCCGCCGGCCGCCGGCCGGTCCTTCCTCCTCGGTCTCCTCCCCCTCCGCAGGAGCAAACCCTAGTTGATCGCCTAGGGTTTGGGTTGTTACCGCCTCCGATTCCTCGCCGTTGATCTTCTTCGAGATGTTTTGTAAGAGAGTCATTATAGCCGTGAAGTCCTCCCGAAGACCTCGGATCTCGGCGGTGAAGTCCTCCCGAAGACCTCGGATCTTCTCCTCGATCGTGTTCCTCGTCTCGTGCGCCATGGATTCGTAGAGAGCTCTGATACCAATTGATGTGAATCAACCAGATCGATTCACAAATAATTTATAGAAAATAGAAATAGAAGGAAAATAACGATCTTTATTAGAGAAAAGAACAAACTCCCAACTTTGATGGACGGACAAAGTCTAAACCCTTCTGAATGACGCTTGAGAGTTTCTTCTCAACACAAGCATAAACATAATGACGGCTAGCCCTGACTATAAATAGAAAAGAAAAGCAAACCCTAGGAGGGTTATTGTGGTGAAAGACCACAATACCCCTTTATGCCTAAATAACTGAAAGGCCTAAAAAGTGGGCCCGCATCACACTGGTACACTAATTCGTATATGCCCAGTCTTTATAAAACTTTTACTCTTATTCTAGATCATCTTACATTTTAGATATTTTCAATATTATTATTCCTGACTCAGAAAGATGGCTATTAATTATGTCTTGAGTTATATTGGTTTTCCTCTACTTGGGTCGATTAGGAAAGATGGCTATTAGTTATATCTTGAGTTATGCTGGTATTCCTCTACTCGAGTCGATTAGGAAAGATGGCAATTAATTATACCTTGAGTTCGAGTTATGTTGGTTTTCCTCTACTTGGGTTAATTGGGAAAGATGGCTAATAATTATACCTTGAGTTATGTGTTGTGAATCGACTCAATCGATTCACAAAAGAAAGCAAATAAAACAAAGAACAAGAGGAATAGAAACAGAATGATCTTTAATATAGGAAAAGAACAAAACTTCCAACTTTGATTGAACGGAACAAAGTAATAAAATCCTTCTTGATGACACTTGAGAGAGTTTTCTCAATCCAAGCATAAAAGTAATGACGGCTAGCCCTGACTATAAATAGAAAAGAAAAGCAAACCCTAGGAGGATTATTGTGGTGAAAGACCACAATACCCCTCCATGACTAAAATAACTGAAAGGCCTAAAAAGTGGGCCTAAATGGCTCCACGTCTCCTGCGACGTGTGTAGGTGATAATGGGTGGGCCCGCATCAATACCGTCCCCTAAAAGAGCCACCTTGTCCTCAAGGTGGAAATCTGGGAACTGCGTCTGTTGCTATAGCGGTCTCTTCCTCCGTCGGATCCTCCTCCTCCTCCTCTTCCTCCGTGGTGGTCGTCGTGGGGGTAGATCCCCTCTCTGGAAGTTGGCGGGATCCGCCGTTTCTCCAAAGAAATTGCTGCCTCCGGTGTTCCTCGCCCCTCCTGGCGGCTCCGTCCCTCCCGTCCGAGCCGGAACTCCAGCTAAGCCCCTTTCCGAACCCGTGAACCTGTCACCGTAGTTCGAGGTCATCGTCCGATCCCCATAGGGGGCCCCAAGCCCTAGGGCCTCTCCCGGGTGTGGCGCCGGTCCGCCGGGACCGAAATGGTCGGCGGCGTCCGGCCACAGCCGCTCGCCGGCGGCTCCTCTGGCGCCGGCCGGCCCTGGGTGGCAGTCGGGGGCCGGCCAGCGGCCGCCCACAGCAGCCGCGGCCCCGCCTGGGCTCGCGCGGCCTGCTGTGGCGCTCCCGCGGCCCTCGGCTGCTGTCCGACGGTGATCGCCGGCCGCCAGGGCCCAGCCCGGAGGTGCGGCGGCGACGGCGGTTGCGGGGCAGCGGTCGCCGGCCGGTCCTTCATCCTCCTCGGTCGCCTCCCCCTCCGCAGGAGCAAACCCTAGTTGATCGCCTAGGGTTTGGGTTGTTACCGCCTCCGCTTCCTCGCCGTTGATCTTCTTCGAGATGTTTTGTAAGAGCGTCATTATGGCCGTCATCTCCTTCCGCATGTCCCGCATCTCCGTGCGGAGTTCCTGGTTCGTGGATGCTTGATCTTTAACGGAGGCCTCCATGGATTTCTTCAAGCTATCGATCTCGGCGGTGAAGTCCTCCCGAAGACCTCGGATCTTCTCGTCGATTGTGGTTCTCGTCCCGTCTGCCATGGCTCGTAGAGGGCTCTGATACCAATTGATGTGAATCGACCAGATCGATTCACAAATAATTTATAGAAAAATAGAAATAGAAGGAAAATAACGATCTTTATTAGAGAAAAGAACAAACTCCCAACTTTGATGGACGGACAAAGTCTAAACCCTTCTGAATGACGCTTGAGAGTTTCTTCTCAACACAAGCATAAACATAATGACGGCTAGCCCTGACTATAAATAGAAAAGAAAAGCAAACCCTAGGAGGGTTATTGTGGTGAAAGACCACAATACCCCTTTATGCCTAAATAACTGAAAGGCCTAAAAAGTGGGCCCGCATCACAGTGCAAATGACACCCTTCTTGTCTGTAGAAAAAGGGAAGGTATGTGATTCAAAATACAAGGTATCTAATTTCTGAAACAAGGAAGGATAAAATAAGGTTCACTAACATGATATTAAGAATCCGATAGTGATGATTATGTCTGGCATTAAGTAGGGAAGATAACAGGAGTGGTTCATATATTTGTTTTTGTTTGGGACCAGTCACCCAAAAGATCCACTAGTTGAAGCTTTTGGCAGCAAAGTGGTCTTAAACCAATTCTTAAGGCCTCCCTTTACCACTCACCTTGTTATCAAGGACCTTCCGAACAATAATGCATCAATAAAGGCAAGAAGAAAAAAAAATCAAATGGTGTTATACAAAGTCTAGAACTCACCATTGGGGAGGTACCACAGCTGTCACTGGTGAAAACTCCTCCTTTGTATAATTTGAAGCCTTTCACAACCTCAAATGCAACACTAACAGGACGAACCACCCCAACTGCATGCTTTAGTTCATCCTCAGCACCCTATACATGTTGGTATGGAGGAATATAGTAAGTAAACTCAGAGACATAAGAAACTTGTCCCTCATAAATATCAGAAGAAAATGATCTCGTCTCTAAAATTAATATAGTTATAGGCTAAATTATACTAATGGCACCCCAACTGGGCATTTTTTGTACCTTAACTTTTCACTGCTCGATTTTGACACCCAAACTTTATAAATTACTCTTTTTGAAATACTACATCAATTTTGAAACACATCGAGACTACTTCAAAAGCAATATCTTGCTGTACAAAAGACCAATTTAAATACTTGCATTGTCAGATATTCTTTTGAAGTGGTCCCGATATGCTTCAAAATTGACGAAAAGTGCTTAAAGAAGAACAATTTGTAAAATTGCGATGCCAAAATCGAGCAGTGAAAAATCTATAGTTGGGGTACTCTTTTGAAAGACTTCATCAATTTTGAAACACATCGAGACTACTTCAAAAACATATATTGATGTACAAAGCATAATCTAAATACTTGTATTGTCAGATATTCTTTTGAAGTGGTTCCGTTGTGCTTCAAAACTGACGAAATGTGTTAAAAAGAGCAATTTATAAAATTGTGATGCCAAAACCGAGCACTGGAAAATCTAATATTGGGGTACTCTTTTGAAAGACTTCATCAATTTTGAAACACATTGAGACTACTTCAAAAGCATATCTTGATGTACAAAGCGCAATTTAAATACTTCAGATATTCTTTTGAAGTGGTTCCGTTGTGCTTCAAAATTGACGAAAGGTGCTTCAAAAGAACAATTTACAAAATTGTGATGCCAAAATCGAGCAGTGGGAAACCTACATTTGGGGTGCCATTGATATAATTTAGCCTCTAGTTATATGAGGTGATAAGTAGCCAATAAGGATCACACTGTGGAAATTTGGTTTCTGATGCAATACTTGAGGCGAATCCAGAGCAGAAAGGATACAGGTTTCTCACCAGGGTGATGTTAACTGAATCGATAACCTTGACACCCACATTTTCTGGCTTGAAGCTGCAGATGCCATTGACTCCAGCATAAGGATACGACTGCTCTGTGTCGAGGCCCCCATTGTACTTGATGTACTCAAAAGCTTGGGAAGGCAACCCTCCGTTGCATCCGAAGTTATTGAAGGCTTTAGCACAGTCAACCAGCTGTTGCTCAGACAAGGAGATGCTCTTCCCAGTTGCCTGTGTGTATGCTGCCTCCAGTGACCCTGTTGTGCTGTAAAATTGAGGGGTTGGTTCAGTTAGAGACTTAAAATTAAGTATTCTTAAATTAGGTACTCCCAAGTAAAAAAAATTAAATATCAAAGTTGGAACAAATTGGTGTAATAATTGAAAATACTTTGGTCTAGCAATTAAAAATAGTGAAATAGTTCTTACTATCTATATGTACTTATGATCAGATATCTCATGCCCAAACCATAGTTTACACTATCGGCCGATACAGTTTTGTATGTCCCGATCCAATACCGAACGATACCAACATCGGGATCGCTTTTTCAGTCAATTTGACAAAAAAAATTAAACGAAACAGACCAATCAACAAGGTGCAAAAGTATAGTAAGATTGCAAAAGCATGTAAAAGAAGAAAAATTATCTGTTATATCTAAACCAATCGACAAGGGCGACTATTACTTCATCTAATTCAAAAATTGCTAACAAAATAATATAAGAAATACTTAAAATTATATATATATATATATATATATATATATATATATATATATATATATATATATATAATTCTAAAATTGTATTAATTTATTAATATTTATTTGTTTTTCGATACCAAAAAATTCGATACTCTGATCTGAAACCGCCAGTCCCAATACTCTTTAGAAGGATCAGATCCCGATACCGATACCGCAAACCTTGGCCCAAACACATCTAAATTGCCCCATCTCACGAGGAGCGTTAGCTCAAGCTATCAAGGAAACATGGTGGTACCCTTGGTTGCATGAACTTGAACTGTGAGATGATTCTTCTTTTATCAATGGAAATACAAAATAGTATGCCATTGAATGGAAGGAGAGAGATTTGCCAAAGATGAAGGGATAAATTCGTTTACTAAAATAAAAAAAAGAGAAATATGATAAATCATAAATATACATAGTATTTTGTGTCTTCTCCTGGTCATTATTAACACATTAATGATATGCCTGTAAATATCTGCTTTTAAAATTTATAACACATGTAAAATATATCTAGCCAGTGGGTATCTTGAAGTATCAGTGTCTAGGTATCCTATCTCTCTGGCAATGACACCAACAAATTGTTAATGACACGGGTACGACACCTCCATTGAAGTACTTATGCAACATAATTCGTGGACCTCATGCAACACTAAGTATTAAACTTATCTCTTGTCTGAAAAAAATTGTCCAGGTCCTTTTTAGTTCCAACATAAAAGAGATTATCACAAGTACCAACTATAACTAACAATATCAGCTCATATTAGAACATTTGTTAGTTTCCAAATTAACTCATAGAAAGAAACATCACCTGAAGGTCCAGCAAGACCCACAGTGCCCCTGGTTCTTCACCGGGCTCACTATTCCGGTCTCCCTCCAGTCTTTCTGCAAGGTCAAATCCGTCGTTTCAAAATAGTAACAAACACTTATAAACCAGATTGGAAAAAAAAATACAATAATTATCCAAAATATTACGATCATAAGTCAATGCCATACCGTTTCAGGAAGAACCACGTCAGTGAGCTGATGATTCCCCTTAAGTGTAGCCGAGCAGTTCTGAGCGGCTCCGAGCTTGCTCGCCTTGAACTCCTCCCAGCTCATATCCGCAAACTCTGGTATCCAAACCCAATATTGAATATCCAAACCCAATAAAACGACGACTAGTATTGATATGATAGAAAGGAAAGAGCAAAGAATTGATTTCCTTTCCGCGAACCTAACGAGGCCTAAGAGAAAACATACTGTTGATTCCGAGCCTGTAGGGGAGACGCTTCCTATTGGTGGATCGGACCAGGTCCAGACTCTCCCTAAATATGCCAAATCTCAGCTTGATTTCTTCAACGGATTCATAGGTCTTCCCATGTCTGTCCCAAAAGTGGAAAAATCATGTCAGCTATTAAACTCAAGACTTGTAAGAAATCGATGCAACATACAGCACTTAATCCCAAGATTTCGGGGTCGTCTGTTCTGTTTAATTCATCTTCTTCCATTCGTCTCTGTTAAGTGTTTAAGGGCTAAATTTATTTTTGTTGTTTTATTTCAGCCTGGCTAGATTATCCTAATGCACCCTAACTATAGTACTATAGTGCTCGGACGTTTTTGGCACCTTATCTTTCCGTTCCTCGATTTTGACACCAGCACTTTATAAATTGTTCTTTTGAAGTACATTTTGTCAATTTTGAAGCACATCGGGACCACTTCAAAAGAATATCTGACAATACAAGTATTTTGCTTTTGAAGTGGTCTCGATGTGCTTCAAAATTGACAAAATGTGCTTAAAAAGAATAATTTAGGAAGTTTGGGCGCCAGAATCGAACAATGAAAAGTTAAGATGCCAAAAAATATATGTACGCTGTCGTTGATGTGCAATTTAGGCTTTCAAGTTTTTCCCAAAACATAAAGAGAGATTCCAAGTTACCGTATTAAAAGCTCTACAAACTAGCAAGTCAGCCAAAAAAAAACCATATTAGAACTAAAAATGGATATATAAACAGAAGGAGCTTGTCCATTGAGTGACGACCCTTCCCACTCTGTATACGCAGACGCACCAATCATCTCGATTCATCGAATTGATGACAATATCAAATTGAAAAGAAAAAAAAAATCAAGGAGAATTTACAATTTTTCCCAATTTCTGATCCATTTCATCTATTTTTTTACACAATTAAGGATGCATAGATCACGATGAAGAAGCGTGCCGATCAATCGTTGATTTGATTAGCAGCTGACACTCTGAAACTCAACTCTACGTCATATCGTGTCGGATGCGTATTGAACACACACCACGGACACTCCAAAATAGAGTAGGACACACCGAACATCAGTGTCGTGACGGACACGTACCGGACACATCTCGGACACTCCAAAATACAGTAAAAAAAATTACTTGCTGTGTCTGTGTCACCGTGTTGTGGCCGTGTCCATGCAGCATATATTTAAAACTAGAATAATGACCTAAAATATAGTTTATATATATATATATATATAAAACTATAGTTTGCTAAATTACAGTAAAATAAAAATAAAAATCAGCCAAATAACCTCAACTACAGGTCGCGTCGTATCGGACGCATATCGGACACACACCACGGACACTCCAAAATATAGTAGGACACACCAAAACTGAGCGCTGTGCCCGTGCCACTGTGTAGTGACGGACACGTGTCAGATACTCCAAAATACAGTAAAAAATACTTGCTGTGTCTGTGTCATCGTGTTGTGCCCGTGTCCATGTAGCATATATTTGAAACTAGAATAATGACCTTATATATATATATATATATATATATATATATATATATATATATATATATATATATATATATATATATATATGAAAACAATAGTTTGCTAAATTACAGTAAAATCAAAATAAAAATCAGCAAAATAACCTCAACTATAGGTTATGTCGTGTCGTATCGGACGCATATCGGACACACACAACGGACACTCCAAAATAGAGTAGGACACACCGAAGATTGAGCGCCGTCCCCCTGCCACCGTGTAGTGACGGACACGTACCGGACACACCTCGGACACTCCAAAATACAGTAAAGAAAAAAAATCTTGCTGTGTCTGTGTGGCCGTGTCCATGCAGCACATGTTTAAAACTAGAATAATGATCTAAAATATAGTTTTTAAGAAAAAACTATAGATTGCTAAATCAGAGTAAAATCAAAATAAATAAATAAAAATAATAGGAAATAATTTTGAGGGTCAAGAACCTCACCTGACGGCGAATCGGGCGAAGCGGAGGGCTTCGCGGGTGCGGCCGAGGACGGAGAGGAGGGTGGACTCGAGGGATCCGGCCCGGTCGGTGACGGAGCGGATCGGGTTAGCCTCCTCGAAGCCCGAACCGGCGGCGGAGGCCGAGGAAATGAGGAGCGCGCCGAGGAGGAGGGACGCCGCGCCGAGGAGGAGGAGGCGAGCCATTTTTTTTTTTCTGAGATCGGAGTGGGAGTGGGGAGTGGTTCCCCCCCGAGATGAGAGGAGGGGTTCTTATTGGCGGATGCGCTGACGCACCTGCTGATGTGGAGCCGTACTACAATTACTATTCTGACCTCTCCTTGTGTATTTTTTATGTATAAGTATGCAAGTATTTGCTATTTGGTTAAAAGTCCTCCAAAAAAAGCTACTTAAGCATTTAGGCCATCAATTTAAGTTATGACATGTCCGATTAAAAAATTTTGACACTATATTTTTATTTTTTTATTTTCTTCTTCCATTATAATATGATTCATAAGTATGAGAACAACAACGAACACATGCTTGGAAAGAAGGATATATTAAAAAAAAATAAAAAATTATGATCTAAACTTAACAATTGAACATGTCATGACTTAAACTCTAAAGAGATATAAAATTCAGGTCCTAAACGATAATTAGCCATTAATTCTCATTTAGCAAATATATTTGGCTAAATTACAACTTGATACCCTCAATTATCCGAGTTTTCCAACTTGATACCCTAAACTTTGATAGGTATCAACTTGATATCCTAAATTTCGAAAAGGACGAAATTATCCCTCATCTCCCCCCACCAGCTGTCACCACCCCGCCGCCCCCTACCCACAGCTACACACCACCCCAGCGCCCCTGGCCTCGATCTTCACGCCACGGCTGCACCACACTCGCGGGGTGGTGAAAGCCGGGAGGGGGAGGGGAGAGAGAGGGAGGATAATTTAGTCGTTTTGAAATTTTGGGTATCAAGTTGATACCTATCAAAGTTGAGGGTATCAAGTTGAAAATTTTGAATAGTTGACGGTATCAAGTTGTAATTTAGCCAAAATATTTTTTCAATTTTTTGCCCTTCTAACTAGAGGTGTATCGTATGGATTTTATCATATTCTATTTATTTTCTAATAACAAATACAAACATTGTTCAAATTATAGAATATGGAACCATAGGATATATGAAGAATGAATATGGATTTTATAGAATATAATTTTTGAGAAATTGACATCTTGGATTCTCAACTAAAGTGACAATTCTATGGATGCCTAGTTACGCATTAATTAACTTGACTTTTGTTATGTCGAAGTAATGATATATACTTCCAATGCGATAGCTTTAGTCAGTAATATTGTATATAGTTTTGTAAGTGTTAAGAAGTCCAAAATATTATTATTGATGTACCGTTATATAGGTATCTTTATATCAAAATTCAAATTCAAAAATATAGTAAAAAAATTATTTGTATCCTTGTATGAATGTTTCACATTCAGAATGATGAGAAAATAATGAGTTCTTATGCGGTTGTGATTAGATTCAAATTTGGATATGAAATGGATAATTATGTTCTGAATGTCCCGGTATTTCTGACCTCTCTTATCCAATTTTTTTTGTCAATTACTTCAAGCACTTTGAAGAGATAGAGAAGATGAAGGAACCAGTTACGGAGGAAGAAAAAAGAAACATAAGACTAGTCTTTTATGATATTACTTAAAGAAATAGAATTAATTGATGACTTACCAAGACAAAAATGACTTTTATTTTGTCACAAAGTTGGTACATGTTAAGGAAATGGGAGAATATGGGGGATTAAGATACCATAGTGTAGAATGGAAAACTATAAGGGTATTTGTGTAAATCCCATGGGACGGATATTTGGAGGTTGAGAGTGACCGTGATGAGAGTTTAGTGGACGCACGCCATGGAAAGATTTAAATTGGTTTTGAAATATATGAGAGTAGGCTTGAGATTTATTTTAATTACTATAGTGGCCACTTTCATTATGTCTTATTATTGGATGCTTCAACAATGCATCGTGTCTTCGATCGAGATATTTCGCTCAATAATTGTGTTTTTTTTTATATTAAATAAATGACCAAAACAAAAGATTAGGTGTATTGGTCATTGTGATTGTGACTCAGGTAGGAAAGTATCTAGGCATTGTTTGGTTTGCGGAATCTTCGGAGTTGGAAAGGATTATTTTTTTATGTTTGGATATCAAAGAAATTGAGAAAAAAAAGTGATTTCCAATGGAAGAAAAATTAGAAAGAAAAGTGATTTCATCCATCCAAGTAAGGAATCACTTTCCCACATGGAAGTATTCACTTTCCTTTCCAATTTTTTTGGCATTGCCAAACATGGAAAGAAAAATCAATGGGAATCTTTAATTTCCCAAAGGAAAAGGAAATGCCAAGGAATTGATTTCCTTTCTCTTCCATTCCGCGAACCAAACGAGGCCTAAAGCACACCCATTGTACTTGCGGTGGTTTTCGGGTCGCATCGGATCGGGTTTGGTCGGGTCGGATCGGATAGTGCTAGTTATGGACACCTTATATATCAAGGTGTGTAGTAGATCAGTCTCGGCCGATTCGGATTCGATTTGATCGAATTTGACCAGATTTCGATCCGACAAGACCAGTCCGATCTTGAGTAGGATCATGTTGGACTTTAGATTAAAACTCTAAATTCAGTACGGATCGAGACGCGGATAGATTCAATCTGGACCGGCCCGTGCATCGTTAAGTTAAAAAATATATTAAAATTTACTATGTATACTATATTTATATATACTTATAACTCGAAAACTTTGAAGCTTAAAATAAATTTCTTAAGTGTGTATATATATAATATATGGATCGGATTTTTACCGGACTTATAATCGGAATTGAGATTTGATAGCCGGGTCGGTCCAAGTCTGCGGGTCTGAAAGACAAATCCGGTCGAATCATGTATAAGAGTTGGTTGGCATGGTCCGACTCCTTGACCGGATCCGAATCGATCCAGCACAAATTTGTCTATCGAGTCGAATTCGGACCGCCCGATCCATTAGACACCTCGAGTTATATATAAGAACATTCGAGTGAATTGAAAAGTTTGTTCCAACGTAAGATATGTCCAATAAGAGAGTGACAATTAAGCTACACAAAAAATATTATTTATGTTCGGGATATTTAGTTTTAGGGTCTCACATGTATATGAATATTAGGATTTGGGTTCGAAATTGATCGATGTTGATGTGAGAGTTTGGGTCTCGAAATCACTGTTCACGTAGGCTAATGAACAGTGATTTCGAGACCGAGATTCTAACGTCGGTCAATTTTGAAATCCAAACCCTAATATCCGTATATATGTGAGACCCTAAAACTAAATAGCCCTATAATGTACGACTCCCTCTGTGGAGGCTGATGAGTGATAACGAGTAACGAGATAAAGGTGTTGGTGTTTTATTCTATGTGTTGTGTGTGTTCACAATATTCTATTGTTAAAAGATAGTCCCACATCGGAAAATCACACCAATATGTATCTCTATATATTACTTATGAAGGAATAGAGAGATGCACATGGGTTGAGGCCCAATGGAGGGTGCCATGTGGGGGGATTTTACATAGAGGTGAGAATAAGAAACCAACTTTTGGCCAAAATGAAAATAGATTGGAGCTAAGCCCCGAAGGGGCTTAGCGACTCGGACTCGGACTCGGGCTTGGGCTTGGGCTTTTGAGGCTTATTGTGGCTTTTTGATGGCACTTTGCACTTAGCACGACGAGGCGTACGGAGCGTACGGAGCGTACGGGACGTACGGGTCGTACGGGTCGAGCGGGTCGAGCGGGTCGAGTGGGCCGTTCAAATTATGTAACGTCCGCGGGTCTTGTGGGCTCAGATCCGGAAATGGCTCAGATCCAGAAAATTCGGATCTGGCATTAAACCAGGGCGTGCGTTCAGAATTTGAAAAGCCCACCTCGTGCCTATAATATCAGGAGCATCTCCTCTCTCCAGGGTTACAGAAAATAATCAGAGAATTTCCAGAGAGAGAGAGAAGTGCTGCTGCTATTCCGAGGAGTCGTCGACATTTTTGGCCAGCGTTCTAAAGTTCTCTTCGAACTTGCTGGTTCCTGGAGGCTTGTCCGTAAGGCGGATATAGCTTTGAGCGCCGGTGATCTTTCACCCCAGCAGGCTTTCTTCTTCTTCTGTTGCCTTCGAGAATACCGTCGCTTCTCTTTAGAAGTTATACGGTTCTGTTGCCTTCGAGAATACTGTGGCTTCTCTTTAGAAGTTATACGGTTCTGTTGCCTTCGAGAATACTGTGGCTTCTCTTTAGAAGTTATACGGTTCTGTTGCCTTCGAGAAATATTACGAAATCTTTTTAGATTCCCGTAATACAACATCACCTTCTTTAAGGTGTTGTTGCTGGAAACATTGTCTTTACAATAGTTTCTGAATTCGTGGTTTTCCATCGATTGTTCGCCAAGGGACTAACAATCTCAAAGCTATATCGAGAAGATGGATAACTCACGTGCATCGCTGGTCAATACCGACTTTAACAAGTTGGAGAAATTCGACGGCGAACATTTCCAAATCTGGAAACGGAAAGTAACCTTAAACATTCAACTCGTGGAAGTTGATCACGTGCTGAATGAGGAAGAACCGATCGTTCCAACAACCAGAACCGCAGAAGTTATTGCAGCTGCTAAGTCCAAGCAGGCAAAATAGATTAGAAAAAACAGTATCTGTAAACTGTTGATTCTCAATAGCATGGAAGACTCTCTGGCAGAGTCCTATTCCAAGAAGAATTCTGCCAAAGAGATTTGGGACTCCTTGGGGAAATTGTACGAAGATGACGAGAATCAGTCCAAGATCTTCTTGGTTGAAAGATACCACAAGTGGACCTTCGAAGATGAGAAGGCTATGCTGCCCCAAGTAAAGGAGTTTCTGAAGCTGCGCCAAAAGTTGGATGACGAGAAGATGCCTCTTGTCGACAAGTTTGTCGTTGGAGGAATCGTCTCTAAACTTCCTGCGGGTTGGAGCAACTTATATGCAAGGATGCACCGTAAGAAGCTGGACATATGTATGGAAGATCTCCTGCAAGAGATCCATGTTGAGAACGAGATGCGCTCTCAACAGAAGATGGATTCTCTGTCCAAACAACTGGCGAAAGCAAATCTGGTCCAAACCAGAGAGTACAAGGGAAAGCAGGCGGCTTCTCCTCACAAGAAGAAGAAGGACTTCACTAATCTGAAAGTGAAGAGTCCTTCATTCAAGAATCAGAAGTCCAAGTCCCATGTGACTTGTTACAAATGTGGCAAGAAGGGCCACTACAAAAGTGACTGCAAGGAACCAGAAAAAGGTGAGCCTAGTAAGGTTTTTTTGGTTACTAATCTGGTTGCAATGATAGCGCAGGTTGCAAATGTGGGGATCGACTCGGACTGGTGGATAGACACTGGTGCGACATGTTATGTCTGCTCAGACAAGGAATGGTTCGACTCCTATGAGCCAACTTCCGAGAAAGTCATAATGGCAAACCAGGCACAAGCTGAAGTACTGGGGATCGGGACGGTGGAGCTGAAACTCACATCGGGGAACACTCTGACGCTTCAAGGAGTGAAGCATGTTCCTGCAATTGCTAAGAACCTGATCTCTGGGAGCCTGCTTTGTAACGCAGGCTTGAGGATAGACATCAATGCTGGCCAGATGGTGATATCCAAGAAGGGTACATTCTTCGGAAAAGCTTTCCAGACTGAAGGAATGTACAAAATTCAGCTTGTTGTAACCCAGAAAAATGATATTAATGCTATTTCTACTTTGAACTATTCTTTTGAGTTGTGGCATAATAGGCTAGGACATGTTCATTGTAAAAAGATTAACAAGATGTCTAGCCTAGGACTTATCTCCAAGTGTGGGGGTAAGGTAGAGAAATGTGAAGTGTGTGCTCAGACGAAGATCACAAGGAAACCCTTTCACAGGGTCCATCGAAGCACAGATCTTCTGGAGTTGGTTCACTCAGATATCTGTGATTTCAAGCAATTCTTTACAAAAGCCGGGATGAAGTATTTTATTACTTTCATCGATGACTTCTCAAAGTATGCTTTTGTCTACCTGCTCAAGTCTAAAGACGAAGCATTCGAGAAGTTCAAGGAGTTCAGGGCCGAGGCTGAACGGCAAACTGGACAACAACTCAAAAGGCTAAGGAGTGATCGAGGCGGGGAGTATCGGTCTCATGATTTCTCATCATTTTGTAAAGAACATGGAATCATAAATGAGACGACGGCTCCGTACTCTCCTCAATCCAACGGAGTAGCAGAAAGGAAGAACAGAACGTTGACAGAGATGATGAACTCTATGCTGTTGACTGCGGGTCTTCCAAAGAGCTTCTGGGGAGAAGCTGTATTAACGGCTACTTTCATTCTCAATAGAGTACCGTATGCAACTTCGGACATAACACCTCATGAACTCTGGTTCAAAGTCAGACCTAACTTGAATGTCATTCGAGTGTGGGGGGTGTCTGGCTTACGTGAAGCTCCCAGATCTGAAGATTCAGAAGCTGGGGACTAGGACCACTAAGGCTATCTTCTTGGGTTATGCCGAGAAGAGTGATGCTCGGAGATTCCTTGATATAGAATCAAATCATATCATTGAATCTCGTAATGCTGAATATTTTGAAGACAAGTTTGCAAGGCACAAAAATATTGTTCTCGCGGATCTTCCGGAGAATGATGAGAGTGCAAAGCAGACAGAAGTCCTTAAAGAACCAGTAGTCCAAGAAGAAGCTATTGTCGAAGAGACACCAGTTGAACCAGAACTCGCTGAGCCGTCAACTAAGCGAGTAAGGAGGCCGAAAGACTTCGGAGATGACTTCGTCACTTATCATGTGGAAGCAGATCCGCTTACCTACGATGAAGCGATGAAGACCAGAGATGTTGTATTCTGGAAGGAGGCGATAGACAATGAGATTGACTCAATCACCTCCAATAATACATGGGTGTTAGTTGACCTGCCAGAAGGAGCAAGACCCATCGGATGTAAATGGATCTTCAAGAAGAAGATGAAAGCAGATGGAACCATCGACAAATTCAAGGCCAGGCTAGTGGCCAAAGGGTTTGCTCAGAAACAGGGGATCGACTATTTTGATACTTATGCTCCAGTAGCTCGGATGACAACCATCAGATTGTTAATTGCTCTAGCAGCAATACACAAACTAGTGATACATCAGATGGATGTGAAAACGGCATTCCTTAATGGCAAGCTGACAGAAGAGATCTACATGCAACAACCAGAAGGTTTTGTCGTCAGAGGTCTGGAAGACAAAGTCTGCAAGTTGATGAAGTCTCTGTATGGTTTGAAACAAGCTCCCAAAATGTGGTATGAGAAGTTTGACAAAGTGATAAGGTCAAATGGCTACAAGATCAGTGAAACAGACAAGTGTGTCTATACTAAGTTTGCTGACGGAAGAGGAGTTATCGTTTGTCTATACGTTGACGACATGCTAATCCTAGGTACGGATTTAAGCTGTGTCACAGAGACAAATAAATTTCTCTCGACCAAGTTCAGTATGAAGGACTTGGGGGATGCCGATGTTATCTTGGGGCTCAAGATCATCCAGACAGGCACAAAAATAGCACTGTCACAATCTCATTACATTGAGAAAATGCTCACTCGATACGGGTATCAAGATCTTCCTATAATTGATACACCGTACCGGAATGATCAGAAGCTGGAGCCAAATTCGAGAGAAAGCGTCAAGTAATTGGAGTACGCCAGCGTCATCGGAAGCTTGATGTACGCTACTACTGCCATAAGGCCTGACATAGCTTTTGCAGTGGGAATGCTGAGTCGGTTCACTAGCAACCCAGGCGTTGAACACTGGAATGCTGTGAAACGTGTTATGAGATATCTTAAAAAGACTCAGACATTTGCACTATACTACAGCGGAGATCCGTCAGAAGTGGAAGGCTTCAGTGATGCTAGCTGGTGTTCAGAGGTGGAGAGCGAGTATTCTACAAGTGGATTCATATTCGCCTTGGGCGGAGCTGCTATATCGTGGAAATCGAAGAAGCAGACAATGTTATCTCGCTCCTCCATGGAATTTGAATTCTTTGCATTGGATGCTGCTACAGATGAAGCAGAGTGGCTTCGGGAGCTCATGTATGATCTTCCAGTGGTTGGAGCTCAGATACCGGCAATCTCGATATACTGTGACAACCAGGCGGCAGCAGCAGTAGCATCAAATGAACTCTTTAACGGGAAGAAGAGGACCGTACGGTTAAAGTACAGAGCAGTGAACGATCTCATCAAACGAGGCGTCATTGCAGTGATCGATGTTCGAAGTCAGGAGAACCTGGCAGATCCGTTCACGAAAGGCCTCAAACGACAGCTGGTCGAGGACACAGCAAGAAAGATGGGTTTGAAGGCATTCTAATATTGTATCATTATAATCCTATCAATAAATTTTATGTTATTGGTTCAAAGAGAAATCTACCAGATATCTAATTTTTGATTCAAAGGAGAACTATTGACTGGAAAAATATTAGTTAACAGTGGGTACTTGTTCTGCGGAACATGGAAGGGTTTCGAACCCAGAACCACTGTTGTCTACTATGAATTTTCTACGGAAAATTGATCCTGTGGGAAGGATGGCATAATGCCTTAATGAGTTCTCAGACTGAGTGAAGGTCTGTTATGCTTTACAGGAAGCATGGTAGCACAGCACTATAAGGAGTGTGACTCCATGCTATGTGTGGCGGTGACTCCACCATGAGGTTCTCGAAGGAGGTAAATCCTCGGCTATGTTAGCCAAGTCACAACAGCGTAGCACCGCAAATAGGCAGTTGGCCTAATGCTGTATATTGAATTAAAGAGGGATGTAGTCAGCACTACAAAGAGGAGGTGTTCCTCATGTTACGGGTGGCACGACACCACAATGAGGTAAACCCGGCTAGGGATAAAGCCTCGGCCTTGCAAGCCATGTCGTAGCGGCGTAACACCGCACAGAAGCGTAAGGCTTCATGCTGGGTAGTTTGGCACTACAAAGGGGCTAGACCTCATGCTACGGGTAGTATGACACTACGATGAGGTTCTCGGTGATTCGGGGTAAGGTCCTCGGCTTAAGGCCATGTCATAGCGGCGTAGCACCGCAAAGGAAGCGTTGGACGCTTCATGCCATGTCTCTTTAATAAAGAACTCACCTATAATGTATGGACAGAAAAATAGGCCGTTTCTTGAGGGTAAATTTGTAGACGCCCAAAATACATACATTGAAATCTAGGCTGGCACAAGGCCTTTAATGTGCAGCCAGAAGCACAGATAACTACATTATGTGAGTGGGAAAAAATTACAATTGTGGTACAGAATTCAAGGCGTAGTCCATTCTTGTATCATACTGTTGTTCAACCCATGCGGGAAGATTCAAGTCGTCAGCGACATCTATCCTAATGCATAATGGACAGTTATTATGTGAAACGCTTAACTCATATATATAGAGATATGTGAGGGATTGTTGGTGTTTTATTCTATGTGTTGTGTGTGTTCACAACATTCTATTGTTAAAAGATAGTCCCATATCGGAAAATCACACCAATATGTATCTCTATATATTACTTATGAAGGAATAGAGAGATGCACATGGGTTGAGGCCCAATGGAGGGTGCCATGTGGGGGGATATTATATAGAGGTGAGAATAAGAAACCAACTTTTGGCCAAAATGAAAATAGATTGGAGCTAAGCCCCGAAGGGGCTTAGCGACTCGGACTCGGACTCGGACTCGGACTCGGGCTTGGGCTTGGGCTTGGGCTAATGGGCTTTTGAGGCTTATTGTGGCTTTTTGATGGCACTTTGCACTTAGCACGACAGCTCGTCGCAAGGCGCATTGTGCGCTTTAGTTGCGTTCGTGCGCGAGCCTCTGCGCGGCGCTGCGTGGCGTGCGAGGCGTACGGAGCGTACGGAGCGTACGGGACGTACGGGTCGATCGGGTCGAGCGGGTCGAGCGGGTCGAGCGGGTCGAGTGGGCCGTTCAAATTATGTAACGTCCGCGGGTCTTGTGGGCTCAGATCCGGAAATGGCTCAGATCCAGAAAATTCGGATCTGGCATTAAACCAGGGCGTGCGTTCAGAATTTGAAAAGCCCACCTCGTGCCTATAATATCAGGAGCATCTCCTCTCTCCAGGGTTACAGAAAATAATCAGAGAATTTCCAGAGAGAGAGAGAAGTGCTGCTGCTATTCCGAGGAGTCGTCGACATTTTTGGCCAGCGTTCTAAAGTTCTCTTCGAACTTGCTGGTTCCTGGAGGCTTGTCCGTAAGGCGGATATAGCTTTGAGCGTCGGTGATCTTTCACCCCAGCAGGCTTTCTTCTTCTTCTGTTGCCTTCGAGAATACCGTCGCTTCTCTTTAGAAGTTATACGGTTCTGTTGCCTTCGAGAATACTGTGGCTTCTCTTTAGAAGTTATACGGTTCTGTTGCCTTTGAGAATACTGTGGCTTCTCTTTAGAAGTTATACGGTTCTGTTGCCTTCGAGAAATATTACGAAATCTTTTTAGATTCCCGTAATACAACATCACCTTCTTTAAGGTGTTATTGTTGGAAACATTGTCTTTACAATAGTTTCTGAATTCGTAGTTTTCCATCGATTGTTCGCCAAGGGACTAACAAAAGGCTGGGGGAAAAAAATTAATGCTAATAAAATTACACAAAATTTTGGTGGTTCTCGCTATTTTTTACAGTTCTATGTATAGTGAGGACTACATAAATTTTGGTTGACCTTACTAAACTTAGGACTATCAAAATTTGTACAGTCCTAGTCTGTCAAAGATTATCAAATTTTTGACAGTCTTATGTACAAGACTATTAAAATGGAGACAGTGCTTATACAAAACTACAAAAAATTAAAAATCTTATAAAAAAAATGATGATAACCGCTAACATTTTTTATAGTACTTTAGTATTGACAAAAAAGACTAAATCTCAACTTGATAGCCTCAATATTACAGTTTTCCAACTTCGTACAGTTTTTTTTTAATTAGACAACTTGATACCATCAACAATTTTTTTTTCATTTAGTACCATCTGTTAGTCAGAATTTTTTTCGATGTTTTTTTTTTTTTAAAATTGGACTAAAATATCCCCTCTTCCTTCCCCTTGCACAACATCCTTGCCCTCCCTCTGCCTCCACAACCATCCTCCTCCGCCGCGCTGCTCCGCTGCCCCCACCCCGGCCCATCCCTGCTGCCCCCACTCTCCTCCTACTGCACCCCACCCCACCTCCTGCCTCGAAGCAAACCCACTCCACCCCGTTGTCCCTCTACACACACACACCCACACCCACCCATCCTGTCACGCCCCATAACCAGAATGTCACTCCCACTTTTCACAAATAGGGGTAAAATGGTTATTTTTGCATTTCTGGGAATTTTAGAAATTTTTATTTAATTTTATTGTTATTTGGGGATTTTTAGAGTCGGGTTCAAATTTCAGCTCATTTCGACTTGTATCGGGGACCCGGGGTAGCTTAGACTCTGATCGGAACCCAATTTTAGGTTAGACAAGGCCCATAAAATCCCACAAATTAGTCTGGTACCTTTAGATAATTTTTTCGTGACTTAATCGACCAATTTGTGGATTTTAACTTGGCCGTTCCGAACCCGAAAAATTCCTAAGTCAAAATTTAGCCTAAAGAAGGCTTGGAGGGCATTTTGGACATTAGCCAAATGCCCCCAAACCCCCATTCATGGCCGGCCACCTATGGAGGTCCATCCCCACTTCATTTACTTCTTCTCCACTCAAGTTCTTCCCCAAAATTGATTTTTCCCAAAACCTAGACCTAGAAATTGAGATTTGATCTCTCAAACTTCCATTTTTCCCCAAATTTCTTCCATAGAATCTCTCTATACCATCAAGGGAGGGTGCTACCTAAGTTTGGAAGAGAAGTACAAGGTGGAAGTGTCCATTCTTCGAGAATCTTCGAATCGGAGAGAGTTTCATTAGGATTTACTCTTAATTGGTAATTACCTATTCTCTAAATCAATTTCTATGAAATTTTATTGATTTTGGAACCCATAGGAACCACCCCATGGTTGTGTCCCTTGTGTAGAGATTTGAGGCCTATGAGAGACTCCTAGGAGGATTAGGATTAGTGTTTGTGTCCTTGTGTTTGTGTATATTATATATATATATATATATATATATATATATATATATATATATATATATATATATATATGTGTGTGTGTGTGTGTGTGTGTGTGTGTGTGTGTGTGTGTGTCCATATAAAAAAATATATGTGTGTGTGTGTCCATATATATATACATATGTGTGTGTCCATGTGTGTGAGTGTGTGTGTGTGTCCATATATATATATATATATATATATTTTTTTTTTGAATATATATATATATATTTTATGTGTGTGAGTGTGTGTGTGTGTGTCCATATATATATATATATATATATTTTTTTTTTTTGAATATGTGTGTGAGTGTGTGTGTGTGTCCATATATATATATATATATATATATATATATATATATATATATATATATATATATATATATATATATATATATATATATATATATATAAAATATATATATATAAATATATATAAAAAATATATATAATATATATATATATATATATATATATATTTATATATATATATATATATATATATATATATATATATATATATATATATATATATATATATATATATATATATATATATATATGTGTGTGTGTATATATATATACATATGTAGATATGAATGTGAAAAAAAAAATATGAATGTGTGTGTGAGTGTCTCTCTCTCTCTCTCTCTCTCTCTATATATATATATATATATATATATATATATATATGTGTGTGTGTGTGTGTGTGTGTGTGTGTGTGTGTGTGTGTGTGTGTGTGTGTGTTTGTGAGTCTATATATATATATATAGATATGGATGTGTGTGAGATTTGTAACACCCAGTTTTTCAGAAGAGGGTAATTTTAAAATTTTGTAATTTTAGTCTTTTAATAATGATATTTAAATCATTATATAATTTTTGGTGATTTTTAATCATTTAAAACTATTTTAAATCATGACTTATGATTTTGGTATTTTGATAAGTGTAACCTTGGAGACTGGTTGACCTAGAGCCTAGCCTAGTGATTAGGGTATTGTGTTTATCATTTCTAGTTGAGGGTATTTTGTCATTTTTGGGGTTATTTGATTTTATTATAATTTATTTGAATTTATGGGAATTTTTAGAATTTATTTTGGAATTGTTTGAATGAGGGTTGACTAGGTTGACTTTGACTAGCAATGACCATGGTAGACCAACCTAGGAGCTAACCCTAGTTGAGTTTGGACTTGGTTAGGTTATGTAACCCTAGTTAGACTAGAGTTAACCTATGGTTTAGTCATTTAAACCCAAGTTAGAATAGAAGGCATTTAGACACAAGTCATGACTTGTGATTTGAACCATTGATTAATGACTAAGCCCAATCCTTTAGCCTTAACCTAATCCTAATCCATTAGTGGCCAGCCAACACTAGCCTTGGGAATCTCTCCCTATAAATAATCTCCTCCATTAGGGCTAGCCTCCTTAGAATTTCTCAAGTTTTGGAAGAGGTGAGTCTCCATCTTCATAAAACCATAGTAATTCCATTTTATCTCCTTTTTCCCTCCAATCAATTGCATTAGATCCTAATTTTAGTTTTCTTGCTGTTTGTGGTGTTCAACCTCAGCTTTGGGGAAATTTGGAGAAGTTTGCTAGCAAGAGGAAACCTCCTATTTGAGGCTTTTCTTGCATTTTGATACCAATAGGCAAATCAATGTAAACACCATTAAAATTCTAGTTTCTTTGCATGTAGACCTAGCCCTAGGTGTCCTTGTTCTGTAGGTATGCCTAGACCTAGGTTTTGTGTCCATTTCGTGTCCTAAATGGACACGTATCAGCCTACAGACCTAGGTGTTTGATGAAATGTTCCAAATGACATTTCGACCTAATTTTAGGATTGTATTTGAATAAAAAATTAGGGTTTGATCTCGCTTGTGTGTTTTCTGTGTCTTTGTGTAGTTTTAGTATCGTGTCGAGTCCACACGGACACGCGAACACGCGGTCGCGCGTGCGCGTGTACAGGCACTGTGCATGGCCTGTATTTCGGAGGACACAGCGCCCTGGACACGGCTCCCCGACACGTGAAACTTGGCATGTGTTACGGGGCCGACACTGACACGAGGCTCCCCAAGTTTCAGAGCCCCACGTGTCGTGTCGGACACGCACGAGGCTGTGCATTGATTTTATACTGTTTCGTTTCAGCAGTTTTTCGTGCACTGATACGCACTTCTGGACACGTCCCTGTGACACGTGGACCCGTGTCAGGCTGTATCAGACCTAGAGCTACACTAGGCGAACCCACATGCTTGACCACGAGGCTTGTGTCGTGCTGTGTCGAGTACAAGACACGCGTGTACACGTGCACTGCACAGTGTGCTGTTATGCACTTTTTGTGTTTGATTTCGTGTGGACACGCCGTGTCCGACTTTGGGTGACACGAAATGAAGTATGGGGCTCGTGCACATGTTGTTCTACCATTACCAACCATTAAATCTATATTTTAACTTGATTTTTATCATCATTTTCCATTTACCCTGATTTCTGAAACATAGTTCAAATTCCCGAATTTTCCCAATTCTTAAAATAAATTTTGACAGTTTAATTAACTTAATTCGATGCTGTTAATGAATGTTTAAGACCCTATTATAGTAGGCCTATAGGTATTCTAACTGTAGGATTGAATTTGGCATGAATTGGTTATGTATTGCATTCATAATTGGGTTTGATACTAGGGACTGATTTTGGACTGTGGTTTGATATTTCCTTTTTCCTGTTAAAACTGAATTTGAAATTTATGACTGAATTCAGTTTTCTGAATATTGTGACTGATTTCATTCCCTTCTTGCTGTCCCTATTTTTCCAGGATTTCACCCTCATACACACACCCTCATCCCCCTTGTATATACACTGTTTTACACAGCCACACACATATTTCTCACCCTCACTCCTTTCCCTGTCACATACACAATTTTTATACTGATTTCCACACACAAACTTGTGCACTTCACACATTGTATTAGGTTGGGTTTTTTCAAAATGTGCATTGACTGAAATGGTAGCTAACCTGGGAATAAAGTCCCTTTTTTTTTCTTCATTTCACTGAATTGGTTTACCCTCCATTATTTAACTGAGATTAAATGGTTCCTCATGTATAAATCTGTGAGTAGAGTATTTGACTGTTTTTGAACTGAGTTTGTTTTCCTTAAAACCTGAGAATGGAAGCTTGTCATACCTGAACTTGAATTGGTTTCCTGTCCTTTCTTCTTGAACTGAATTTCACTGATTCTTTTCACACTAATATTCCTATTAAATCTGAGAATTATTTGTATATGGTCCTGAGATTGTAAAGGAGATTTGGTTGTAATTTGTGATTTATATACAAAACTGGTTTTGATATGCTGTGGACTGTTTTGGTTGGGTTGATACTTTACTTTGTTTTCCTCCCTCTCACATGATTGATGTTAGGACTGAACTGTTTGTGCAAACATGAGAATAAAACTATTTTTCTTTCCCTTTCCTAACTATCTGAGCATTGACACTCACTGTCCAATTTTGGACTGAAATGGTTGCTGCACACTTTGCATCATCACTCATATCCATTGCATTGGTTTCACTCCCTTGCATTCATTCACATTGCAACACACACTTCCCTTTACACCCTTAACTTATTGAATGTGGTAGGTAGATTGTTTTAGTTTCCTTTCCTCTTGCTAACTAAAACTGCAAATATGAGATTATGAACTGAAACTGAGTTTGAGCTAAAAACTGAGAATACACCCTATCTCCTTTTACACCTATGCTCTTCACACACACATACATGTTATACACTCTCATATCACACTGTTTTCATGACACTCACATACACACACACTCTCATGTTTCACACACACTAGGTATCCCTCTCACTCTCACTAATTGACACTCATCACACACATGTTCTTCCCTCATTCTCATGACACACACACACACACACTTTCATTTCTCATGTAAATATATATATGTGTACCATATTATAAATATATTAGATATGAATATGTTGGGTGATATATACACATATATATAACCTATATGCTATAAATTCCTATATTAGATTATATTAATATTGTAATATGTGTATTATTTAAATATAGGTATAGTCTTTGTAGATGTGATTTATGGTTGGTTTTAGACATGGCTTAGCCTATGGCCTAGTCTCTTAGCCTATGGCCTATGTGAGTGTCTGTGTGTCAGTGTAGAGTCTAGATTAGACTTGTGTAGTCTTGTTAGACTTAGAATAGACTAGTTAGACTAGTATAGACTAGTTTGACTTAGTTTGACCATAGTTGACCTAGTTTGACTTCTAGGGTTGACCAGAGTTGACCAAGAGTTGACTTTGGCCTAGATTGACCTAGAATCATGTAGAATGTATAGTAGGACTTCATTATATCATTTTAGACTTGTTGTGACCTGTGCTATTCTGATTAGGAGCCAGACACCTCTCCTCGGACAGTACATTTCATCCGGACACTCAGATACAGGCGAGTACATTCTCTAATCATTTCATATCCTGCTTATAATTATTTTCTTGCATTAAATTACTTTACTTGTGTCATGCCCCAGTACCGAAATATGGAGACGGACTAGGCTACCTACTCCATATGAGGTACGTAACGTCATACGACAATCGTGGCTATCGAGAGACTAGGGGGTACATGCTACAATCAAGTCTCCTATGGTCCCCCAGAGTTCTATGTCTCAATCAACCAAGTCACATCAGCAATTAAATGAACATTAAAGATAAAGCAGTAAGGCGTCCCCGACGCTTCATCAAAATGATCATGAGAGACTAGCTTTATAATTTAGCTATCTCAGAGAGTCAGGAGTACAAAATTATACACAGCTACAGTCTGTTTATTTACAATTCTGTACTGACACAAAATATCAAGTAATCCGGCTAACAGGTGCCGGTGGCTAAATGTCGCACAAAATATAAGCAGGAGTGGTAGAGAAGAAACCCACTCGAGTCCCCGAACCGCCATGCTCCTAGTATGCACCATGGATGTCAGGAAGGAAGATCGTGTCCTCCGGCTTTGCTACGAGATCTGGCCAAACAAAAACCAGCGGGGTCAGCCCCGAATAGCAAGTACCGCCAAAGGGGCATAAGAGTTAAGATTAAACCTAGTTAATAGAATGATTGATAATAGTAATACTTATGCCACTATTATAGGGTAGCGCAACATCCTTGAACCCATATGGTACCCTTACAACCAAACAAGGACAAAAGGTGCCGCATGGAGTCGGGACGTGTCGTACTCTATAACTTTCACATAAGTTAAAAGGTAGAAACAATAAAATCTCCTGATCGTGACTTCGGTCGATAGCCTATCGTAGCACAATAACCAACCCAACAATCAAACAAGAACATGGGTTGGATCATGTACCATGATAGACCATGTTCCTCAGTCGTTCACAGAAGTAACACTTTACAACCAGAATAAGTCTTCCGTTCATAACTTCGGTCCACAGCCTGTCATAGTACGATAACCAACCCAACAATCAAACAAGAACATGGGTTGGATCACGTATCATAACAGTCCGCTTCCCTCAGTTATTCGCGGAAGGTAATTAGGATACAAGCAAGTCGTTTTCACGGCCAATCAAGTCTACGAGTTTCTAGTGGGACGAGGTTATCCTCGCGTCATGTTATTTCGAAATCCTCAGATCGTATCTTTCCAGCAAGGCTAGCCAACCCAGGGGTTCGCGTAGACAGATATTATTAAGCATAGGTCCCTCGTAAGGCCACCTTGCCAAAACATATAATATATAGCAGGAATTAATCGGATACAGTCGTCCGCTCGTTGCAGATGACACAGTATCCGTGGAGACCAGCCGGCGCGTCATGACAATATCTCAAGGCGGCTGGTGTAACACGATCTCGGGATTCTGCCCTCCCCATGCATCTAGTATATTTAGTTGCCTAGTTTAGCCCTAGGTAAAATCTTGGACTCACATGCTGTGGCCTGCATGATTATCCTCCTAAAAGTCGTACTCAAGTACAAGTACCCCAAGAGAGGATCCATGTCAATCAGTATGTCAACATGTTCTACCCTCCTTAGTGTAATGCATCATTGCAAATATGCCACGTGGAGTTACGAGTCATTTGTCGAGCATGAACAAGAACTGGGACATTCAGGTACATGTATCAGGTAGGAACACTTTGTTCACCGGGGTCACATTAGTGCTCATATCATGCTCAGGACAAAAGGCGTAAGGATATATAGCATACACAAACATTTACATATATATATACAATATAATATATATACATAAAAAAATATAAGGTATAGGAGAGTTCAGGTCAGAGCGCGCTGGGGTCAAGTGCGTGCAGGGATCAGAGCGCGCAGGGGATCAAGCGCTGTCACGCCCCAGAACCAGAATACTGGAGAGCGGGGGACATAATGCGCCCAAGGGGGGAGCAAGGGGTACTATGGCCAACAAGTGGCATTAGTCAAGTTGCGCCAGGGTAAGTAGGGTCAGGTCCAGTTGCGCCTAAACATCAGGTTGCGCCTGAGTCAGGCTGCGCTCAAGTCAGGCTGCGCTCAAGTCAGCGTATGCAAGACATACGTCTCCAAAAGGCAGCGTATGCACTCCATACGACTCCTCATCAAGGCAGCGTATGAGGTCCATACGACTCCTTGTCAAGGCAGCGTAGGCAAGACATACGTCTCCAAAAGGCAGCGTATGTACTCCATATGACTCCTCATCAAGGCAGCGTATGAGGTCCATACGACTCCTTGTCAAGGCAGCGTATGAGGTCCATACGACTCCTTGTCAAGGCAGCGTATGCAAGACATACGTCTCCAAAAGGCAGCGTATGTACTCCATACGACTCCTCATCAAGGCAGCGTATGAGGTCCATACGACTCCTTGTCAAGGCAGCGTATGCAAGACATACGTCTCCAAAAGTTAGCGTATGTACTCCATACGTCTCCTCATCAAGGCAGCATATGAGGTCCATACGGCTCCTTGTCAAGACAGCGTATGCAAGACATACGTCTCCAAAAGGCAGCGTATGTACTCCATACGACTCCTTGTCAAGGCAGCGTATGAGGTCCATACGACTTCCTTGTCAAGGCAGCGTATGAGTCAGACTGCGCTGTGCTAAAGAGCGCACGCAACTCAGTGGCGCAAGCTAAAAATCTCGTACACACTGCTCACTGTCTTCTCCAAATCAGCAAGAACTCCATGGTTTGAACCCAAAGCTTCAAAGTCCATAACTTGGTCAAAATAAGTCCAAATCCAACTTCTCAAAGGTCAAAATTTGGTAGAATAAAATTCTCTACAACATGGAACCATCAAAACTTGAAAACAAAGAAGTTTGATAGATCAAAACCACCAAAATCCGAAAATTACTAATTTCTAGATCTACAAAAATTAAAGCCTCAAAATGGAAAATGACAAGTTCTAATGTGTCTTAGAAACATGAGAAGAAGCTAATGGAACAATAAAAATGGGCTCTCTTGTGGAAGCAAGTTGCACTTGCCTTGGTTGGTGGAGGAAATAAATGAGAGGAGAGAGAATGAGATGAGTTATTATATAGAATCTTGAACCCATGGGTTCATGATGAACCAAAGGGTTCATGATGAACCTTTGGTGAACCAAGAATAGGTTACCCAAATGAGCCAAAACTGTAGGCCCAAATGTAGAAAATAAATTACGAAATAATATTTTGTCGAATATTTTTGGGAAATGCATGAAGAAATACAGCATAACAAATATCGTATAAATATAAGGTAAATGCAATTTATCGGTTTACGTATTAAAATACGTATTCCAGGATCGGGGAGTGACATGTCTACACTTCTTAGAAAAATTCTGTCCTCGAAATTTCAGCCAAGACATGATAGTGAAATCAGGACAAGCAAGGCACAATCATATACAAGTTAACTCTCATAGCAGTTATTATCATACATCACAAAGTGCAAACAAACAGGTGCAGATAAGCATGGAATCGTGTCAATAAGGCGTAAAAATATACCTTATTAGTCAAACAAATACGGATACCGAGATCTGATCTCGTCCTCGCGCTCCCAGGTTGACTCTCCCGAAGAGTGATGGTTCCAAGAAATACGGACAAGGCTTATCGTCCGATTCTTGAGTACCTTCTCTCGCCGGTCCAAAATAGACACGGGTTGTTCCTCGTAAGTTAGGTCGGTACCAACGACTAACTCAGAATGATCGAGGACATGACTCGGATCCGGGACATACCCATGTAATTGGGACACATAAAACATATCATGTATGCCAGTTAACGAAGGCGGAAGGGCAAGTCGATAAGCCACATCGTCTACCCGAGCGAGAATCTTAAAATGACCAACGTATCTTGGACTAAGCTTTCCTCGGGTTCCAAATCTGATGATACCCCGAGTAGGCAAAATTCGCAGAAACACTTGGTCGCCAACTCTGAACTCTAGAGGCCTACGATGCTGATCTGCCCAATGACGATGTCGGTCTTGTGCAACTCGAAGGCGCTCTCTGACCAACTTAACTATCTCCACAGTTTGCATGATCATCTCTGGCCGTAATAACTTTCGTTCTCCGACGTCGTCCCATGCCAAAGGGGACCTACACTTCCTTCCATACAATGCTTCGAACGGGGCCATCTGAATGCTAGCCTGATAGCTGTTGTTATAGGAGAACTCCACTAGATGAAGGTGATCCTCCCAAGATCCGCCAAAATCTAAGGTACACGCCCGTGGCATATCTTCTAACGTCTGAATGGTTCTTTCTGATTGCCCGTCAGTTTGTGGATGATAAGCAGTACTGAATCTTAACTTGCTTCCCAAACTTTGGTGTAAGCTCCGCCAAAAATAGAAAGTAAACCGCGTATCCCGATCTGATAGTATACTAACTGGAACACCGTGCTGCCTTACTATCTGCTTCATGTACATTTCTGCTAGCTGCTCAGTAGTCTGTCCAACTCGGAAGGGAAGGAAATGAGCGACCTTCGTGAGTCGATCTACTATTACCCAGACTGCATTCTTGCCAGCCGGGGATCTAGGTAAACCGGTCACAAAATCTATCGTGATGTGCTCCCATTTCTATTCTGGGATAGGAAGCGGCTGTAGCAATCCTGCTGGTCTCTGCTGCTCGGCTTTCACCTGCTGACATACCAGACACTTGGATACAAATCTCGCTATCTCTCTTTTCATGCCATTCCACCAAAAGTACTGCCTGATATCTCGGTACATCTTCGTTCCTCCTGGGTGAATGGAGTAAATAGAACTATGAGCTTCGGACATAACTTCTTGCCGAAGGTCTCCACTCGGTACACAGAGTCTGTTTCCAAACCTGAGCGTACCATCTTCATGAATCACTAACTCCTTCCTACGGCCTGATTCACACTCCGATTGCAATTTCTGAATCTGTGGATCTCCTGCTTGTGCTGTCCTTATCCTCTCTACTAAGGTTGACTGAATCTGTATACTGGTCATTCTTCCTATATCCCTTGGCAAAACTACTTCGATTCCCATACTCTGAAGGTCTTCTAGAATATGCTTCTGCGAGGTCAAGATAAAGGCACTGTCTCTCCGACTCAGTGCATCTGCAACTATATTCGCCTTGCCTGGATGATACTGAAGATCTAAATCAAAATCCTTCAGCAGTTCTAACCATCTTCTTTGCCTCATGTTCAAATCTCGCTGCGTGAATACGTATTTCAAACTCTTATGATCAGTGTAGATCTCTACCCGATCCCCGTATAAATAATACCTCCATAACTTGAGTGAAAACACCACAGCTGCTAACTCCAAATCATGAGTCGGGTAATTCTTCTCATGGTCTCGAAGCTGCCGAGACGCATATGCTATCACCTTTCCGTGCTGTATCAATACACATCCAAGACCCTTCCCTGATGCGTCACAATATACTGTAAAGCCTTCCGCTCCTACTGGAAGCGTCAAGATCGGGGCTGAGATTAATCACTTCTTCAATTCTTCAAATGATGCCTGACAGCTAGCTGACCAAACAAACTCTACGTCCTTGTGCGTCAAACGCGTTAAGGGCGCAGAGATCCAGGCAAAGTCCGCCACGAACCTTCTGTAGTAACCAGCTAATCCTAAGAAACTTCGCACTTCTACAACCGTTCTCGGGACCGACCAATGCTCTACGACCTCTGTAGTGCCCCGTCCCGCTCAGTCAATCGGAGGAATTGAAATGCCGACGGCGTTCGGCTTGGCCTTACAACGGCGACTCAAAGACATCGCTCAGGTGGGGTAGTTTTGGTGAACTTGCCTCATCTTTGCCTTCACATAATAATACGCATGTTTTCAACTCGCACAAGTAGGCTTAATAATAAAAGAGATGAATCCACATAGCTAAAGGGAATAATCCCGACGGGTCGAAATGAGTTAGAACATGGAAAAAGGTCCAACGGTTGGCATAGAGTTGGTGCACGGCGTGCTTTGAAAATGACACTCGGTCCTTCGTCCCGTGGCTTGGAAGAAGGAAATGTTGGTCTTCGGTGCAAAAGCTAAGAGTTAGCCTAAGTCATAGGCGTCGCCCACATAAACGCTTGATAAAGCGTGCACGGTCCCATTGAGCAAGGCTTGGCATAGCCTTTGCTCGTCCCTCGGGTTAAGTCGTAGGCTTGAGTAAGTTAGGCAAAGTTATGCCGGTCGACCTAAGTCGTTCCAAGTGCTGTCCCGCCCATTCTGCGGTTGTCAAGTTAAGTAGTCCTGCGATCTCAAGGCCCGTCGACTTGGGCAGGAGTATCACGTAGAGCACGATTGGCTTAAGGCACGATGCACGGGCTTAGTGTCTAAGGCAAGGACTACGATTCAAGGTGAGTTTTAAGAAAGGGATATCAAATAGGCATTTATGAGTTGAACCAAATGATAGGGTCTCAAGGAAAGAATGTTCGCGACCGTGGGTCGTCGAGGGGTCTCAAGGAAAGGAATGCTCGCGACCGTGGGTCGTCGAGGGGTCTCAAGGATAGAAGTCTTGGTTTTAGTAAAGGAATGACTGTGTGAGACGTCAGTTTGCATCGAGTCTTGCATGGTCATTTGACAACTTGTCGACAAGGGTGATGAACCCTCGAGCGGTAACCCCTGGGCCATGGGGGCCGACTCGGCCTAGGAGGGAACAGGGTATAGTCGTGCGTAAGGTTTTGGCACAGGTTAAGCGGGGACTTGCGACGGGGCTAGCTACTTGCGTCGAAAGGATCCCGATTAACAAAACTATACGTCAAGGTACAGCTTGTGATGCTGGTGGCCAAGTTCATATAGATGTCGGCAAATAGCGGCTAACCGCGTGTATGCCTTTAGATTGAGTTGAGATGAAGGTGTGGACAGTTAGAACACAAAGTTTGGGCCTAAGATTGGGTTTCAACATAGGCATCGTGCTTCGGCACGGGATGTGGCGTCAAGTCTTGAGTTGTCAGCATATAAGTTGCTTAAGTTGGTTGAGTTGTTTAAGTCGGGAAACCGCCGCAAGGCAAAGTTGGTTGAGCGACACTAAGATTCACAAGTCTTGATTTGGGTCAGTTGGTGGTCAAATTAGCAAGGGCCGCTAGGCGGCAGGGCCGCGAGGCGGCGATATGGTTAAGTCTTACTGAATTGCGAGGCACGGCCTCAGCAAGGGTTTGTAGCACGGTCACACAGAAAAGGGAGCTTCATCGCGTAGTTGCGTCTCTGATTTAAGCCGTAAGGCAAACACGACTCAATAGGTTAACGTTGTTGGCACGAGAAAGGTCTTGAGGCAAGGTATGAGTCGACATTGTTGTGCAAGCACGGGATGGTCTATAGACACAAAATAACCAAGGCGTCGGTCCTAAAACTGATCCTAAGGCAAGACTAGAAAGACAATGGATAAAAAGGGACTATGTTGCACAAAGTAAAATAAAATGTGCGGGTTTTGTATGGGTGGGCGAGGAGCTCATTCCACCAGTACAGTGGTACTGACACCCACATAGTTTACATGTGCAGGCACAGGTAGAAGCTCGTGGCGCGGAGCTCGCTTGGATGCGTCGAGGCACGGAGTTCCTTGGCGAATTCGAAGCTTGCGGCCGCATGGAGTAAAAGACTTATACAGGACATAATGTATGGACATCGCCTTCCGAAGCTTCCGCTGGATCAAGGCTTGTAATCGAGAGATGAGAGAGAGCTGAGTGGCTTGTAATGTGAGCTTGAGTGAGCTTGAGAGAATTGTAATCTTGGCCTTGCGCCCACAAATGTAACCTTGTATTCAGTATCAATAAAAGAGTTTCCTTTGAATGACTTGTGTTCATGTGTTTGCTTCAAATTCCGCTGCTATTATTCAATGTCTCTGCTCGGGACTTCTGTGCGACGACCCCGTCGCAGCCGTTGAAATCGGCCGTTATGGAACCCGCCTTGCACGAGCGCAATCTAGGCTCGTGCGGCATCACGCCTTAGCGAGGACGATCGCTCCTACGGGAGCGGGGCGTGACATAATGGTATCAGAGCACGGCTTTACGTCCTTGGACTATCGATTGAGTTCTTTAACTCGTTGTTCCGCGAACTCTGAATGTTACTTCTGCATATTGATGTCGTTGGCACGCTCTCTCTCAAATGTCCCACGGGATGTCCATACAATAAGTCTATCTATTTTGCAAAACGTAGGTGAACAGTTTTCAACAAAACAAAAAGGATGGTTTGCGTAAGCACGGTTGGCTAAGTCGGGCTGGGCATATACACCAAAGTTGCGTCGACCTTAGCAAAGTCGAGTGCGGGATTCGTAGTGTTCGAGCTAGAATGAGTTAAACTCAATTGAGTAAATGTGGGATGACTGTCGATAGGGGTGCTATCGAGCGACGGTATCGTCGATGCGATATAGGTGAGCGTGCTTGGAAATAGAGGAATGGGTCGAACGGGATTCAAGGAAGTCGATTTTGATTCGAACGGATGTGTTAAGGATTTGTTGAATGACTTCATCTCTGAGTGGTGTATGCGATAGCCTCAGGGATGTCGATCGATCGAGGATTTGAGGGTGTCGATGAGTCTATCAGCAAGCGTTGTATTGTGCAAAGCCATAGATTGAGTATCAATGAATAAGTCTTAGTCTTAAAGTTTGATGAGTGGATTCGAACAACTTAGAAATTGACGCGCACGGAACGTGCACGGGATTGAGGATTATGCGAAGTATGAAACGCAAGAATGATTGAGTAGGTGAAATCGAATTGAGAAAAAGTTAGGGTGTACAAATGGATGACTTGATCGAGAAAATTGATACGGATCGTATAGAAAAAGTTAGCACGATGAGACGATAACGTGCATGAAAAGTTTGGGTTTTGAAGTTTCACAATGACTCTAAGGATTGGATTGAATGTTGCTCGATGATTTGAGTTAGCAAGGAATGATACAAATTGAAGAAATACATTGGTTGATGACTTAAGATAAACGGATGAACGATACATGAATTTGGTTTGAGGAAAATCGATGTTGTGAATGATTCAAGGGATAATGATCGAACTTGATTTTGAATGTCGAGGAGATTATCCAGTCGGACAATAGTATCATTTGCACGACTCGAAATTTGGTTGCAAAGGAAGATCGTCAGGTTACGCATATCGTCGATGGTATTGAGGCGTATCAAAGATCGCTATGCGATAACTCGGGGGTACTCTAACTCGGCGAAAGACGATCGTGCAAGTGCTATTGTTCGATTGGATGCTGTGCTTTGTATTTTGATTGAGATGAATGTTGGATGGAAGTGATCGTGTCTTGATGGTTACGTAGATAGCCACAACGTCGACGATCTTGTCTTGTGCGGGCGCAACTCTAGCCTCGCACATGCGTTGCGTCGGATTTGGGGCGATCGTTTCGCGTGAGCGTTGACATGGTGATTCATGTCACGGGAACGATCGAACTCAGAAAAGTCAGGACGCGACAACTTTGATTGTCCCGACTTGTTGGCTTGATGCGAAGGTGAACTTGAGAATTCGTAGGACTTGCGATTGATGAATGAATGAAACTTGAGGATTGAGTAGGTCCAATCCGCACATCGAGAATGAATTAGTCTAGACGCAAAACAAGAGTTACGTCCCGATGAGGATAATTATCCCGCGGGAGCGTGCATGGTGATTCATGCCCACCGTGGATAATCTGACTCGCGTGAGATCGGGGCGCAACGTATTGTTAAGTCAGATGAGCTTGTGATCGATTTCGTGGATTGGGATAAATGACTTGGGAGTATGGAATGTAATTTATGGTTTAGCGATGTGTTGTGTCGTAGCGTGCTTGAATTGAGAAGGATTGATAGGTGGATTATAACGAACGTGTTTGAAGGGATAGACTATAAGAAATGGCTTGATGAAAGAGCAATGTGTTCATGTTGAGTATTGGTTGAACGTGAGTTGTCGTAGGATGGCTTTGCTGAATGACTCGGACCCCGTGCGACAAAATATTGGGATGTGTGTAGGCGATCTATGCTCGATGTTTAGAAATCGGAGTGATGCGAGCTTGGGTAGAAAACCCCGTACTATCAACTTGGTTTGACCTTAGGATGGGGTCAGTGTTGATATCGTTGTTTGGAAACTATGATTCCAATACTGACGGAAAGACATAGCCTAGCAGTTAGGCAGATGTTCCGGTGCAGAGCGATAGGAATGATGAAGGCACCACTCATGAGGCTCGGTTGACATGCATGTATATCAAGGACGCTTGAATGCGTGCACGATCCGACTCGAGTGGTGATGGCGGGATTCGCTATCACAAGGCTTGGTTGAAATGCATGTATTTTGGGGACGCCTAAGATATGTGCACGATCCATACTAAGTGATACGTTGAATTCAAGTGAGACTTGAGGAATGGAAAAGTGTCGAGGATGTTGAACTTATTTTGAAGAATGGATTGTGGGTACCACGAGCGTGGCTCGGATTTGGGAAAGGCATAGGAGAATTGTGTGCGAGAGTCTTGAATGTTGAGTAAAGTGACAAGTCGATAAGTGTACTCAGTTAGTTTCGAGGACGAAACTTTTTCTGAGTGGTGTATGATGTAGTGCCCCGTCCCGCTCAGTCAATCGGAGGAATTGAAATGCCGACGGCGTTCGGCTTGGCCTTACAACGGCGACTCAAAGACATCGCTCAGGTGGGGTAGTTTCGGTGAACTTGCCTCATCTTTGCCTTCACATAATAATACGCATGTTTTCAACTCGCACAAGTAGGCTTAATAATAAAAGAGATGAATCCACATAGCTAAAGGGAATAATCCCGACGGGTCGAAATGAGTTAGAACATGGAAAAAGGTCCAACGGTTGGCATAGAGTTGGTGCACGGCGTGCTTTGAAAATGACACTCGGTCCTTCGTCCCGTGGCTTGGGAGAAGGAAATGTTGGTCTTCGGTGCAAAAGCTAAGAGTTAGCCTAAGTCATAGGCGTCGCCCATATAAACGCTTGATAAAGCGTGCACGGTCCCATTGAGCAAGGCTTGGCATAGCCTTTGCTCGTCCCTCGGGTTAAGTCGTAGGCTTGAGTAAGTTAGGCAAAGTTATGCCGGTCGACCTAAGTCGTTCCAAGTGCTGTCCCGCCCATTCTGCGGTTGTCAAGTTAAGTAGTCCTGCGATCTCAAGGCCCGTCGACTTGGGCAGGAGTATCACGTAGAGCACGATTGGCTTAAGGCACGATGCACGGGCTTAGTGTCTAAGACAAGGACTACGATTCAAGGTGAGTTTTAAGAAAGGGATATCAAATAGGCATTTATGAGTTGAACCAAATGATAGGGTCTCAAGGAAAGAATGTTCGCGACCGTGGGTCGTCGAGGGGTCTCAAGGAAAGGAATGCTCGCGACCGTGGGTCGTCGAGGGGTCTCAAGGATAGAAGTCTTGGTTTTAGTAAAGGAATGACTGTGTGAGACGTCAGTTTGCATCGAGTCTTGCATGGTCATTTGACAACTTGTCGACAAGGGCGATGAACCCTCGAGCGGTAACCCCTGGGCCATGGGGGCCGACTCGGCCTAGGAGGGAACAGGGTATAGTCGTGCGTAAGGTTTTGGCACAGGTTAAGCGGGGACTTGCGACGGGGCTAGCTACTTGCGTCGAAAGGATCCCGATTAACAAAACTATACGTCAAGGTACAGCTTGTGATGCTGGTGGCCAAGTTCATATAGATGTCGGCAAATAGCGGCTAACCGCGTGTATGCCTTTGGATTGAGTTGAGATGAAGGTGTGGACAGTTAGAACACAAAGTTTGGGCCTAAGATTGGGTTTCAACATAGGCATCGTGCTTCGACACGGGATGTGGCGTCAAGTCTTGAGTTGTCAGCATATAAGTTGCTTAAGTTGGTTGAGTTGTTTAAGTCGGGAAACCGCCGCAAGGCAAAGTTGGTTGAGCGACACTAAGATTCACAAGTCTTGATTTGGGTCAGTTGGTGGTCAAATTAGCAAGGGCCGCTAGGCGGCAGGGCCGCGAGGCGGCGATATGGTTAAGTCTTACTGAATTGCGAGGCACGGCCTCAGCAAGGGTTTGTAGCACGGTCACACAGAAAAGGAAGCTTCATCGCGTAGTTGCGTCTCTGATTTAAGCCGTAAGGCAAACACGACTCAATAGGTTAACGTTGTTGGCACGAGAAAGGTCTTGAGGCAAGGTATGAGTCGACATTGTTGTACAAGCACGGGATGGTCTATAGACACAAAATAACCAAGGCGTCGGTCCTAAAACTGATCCTAAGACAAGACTAGAAAGACAATGGATAAAAAGGGACTATGTTGCACAAAGTAAAATAAAACGTGCAGGTTTTGTATGGGTGGGCGAGGAGCTCATTCCACCAGTACAGTGGTACTGACACCCACATAGTTTACATGTGCAGGCACAGGTAGAAGCTCGTGGCGCGGAGCTCGCTTGGATGCGTCGAGGCACGGAGTTCCTTGGCGAATTCGAAGCTTGCGGCCGCATGGAGTAAAAGACTTATACAGGACATAATGTATGGACATCGCCTTCCGAAGCTTCCGCTGGATCAAGGCTTGTAATCGAGAGATGAGAGAGAGCTGAGTGACTTGTAATGTGAGCTTGAGTGAGCTTGAGAGAATTGTAATCTTGGCCTTGCGCCCACAAATGTAACCTTGTATTCAGTATCAATAAAAGAGTTTCCTTTGAATGACTTGTGTTCATGTGTTTGCTTCAAATTCCGCTGCTATTATTCAATGTCTCTGCTCGGGACTTCTGTGCGACGACCCCGTCGCAGCCGTTGAAATCGGCCGTTATGGAACCCGCCTTGCACGAGCGCAATCTAGGCTCGTGCGGCATCACGCCTTAGCGAGGACGATCGCTCCTACGGGAGCGGGGCGTGACAACCTCAATCTTCTTCGGATCCACTGACACTCCTGCCCCAGAAATTACATGTCCCAGGAATGAAATATGGTCTAACCAGAATTCACACTTGTCGAGCTTTGCATAAAGTTGATGCTCCCTCAATGTCTGCAAGACAGTCCTAAGATGTTTCTCATGCTCCTCTTCACTGCTGGAATAGACAAGGATGTCATCTATGAACACCACCACAAATTTATCCAAATGCGACAGAAAGATGCGGTTCATTAAATCTATGAATACTGCGGAGGCATTGGTTAGTCCAAAGGGCATTACTAAAAACTCATAATGCCTATATCTAGATCTGAATGCTGTCTTCGGTATGTCTTGCTCCCGGACTCTTACTTGATAGTATCCCGACCGAAGATCGATCTTGGAAAAGACGCTGGCCTTGCTCAACTGGTCAAACAGGTCATCAATCCTTGGTAGCGGGTACTTATTCTTCACTGTTACTGTATACAGCTTGCGGTAGTCGATGCACATCCTCGTCGACCCATCCTTCTTGGGAACTAGAATCACTGGCGCAGCCAGGGCGATTTACTGTCTCGGATGAATCCCTTAGACTTCAACTCTTCCTCATGTTGATACAACTTATCCTGTTCTGACGGCGATATTCTGTAAACTCTGTCCACAATAGGCCTCGTTCCAGGGTTCAACTCAATGCTAAATTCTACCTCTCTGACTGGGGATATCCCTGGGAGCTCATCAGGGAAGACATCAAGAAAATCTTCGACCACTCTCGGAATCTGTCCTGGCTCTGACACTGCTGCTGAGATGACGCCTCCGGCCTGATTCTTCAAGGTTCGAGTAAAGATGAACTGTTCCATCCCAGGAACGCTGAATATGACCCTACCTCCTCTACAGTCAATTGTCGCATGACTGTCTCTCAACCAGTCCATGCCAAGAACAACGTCAAAATTCTCCATAGGGAATTCAATCAATGATGCGGGCAGTAAATGCCCACACACCTCTACCGGACATGAAAAGCGCACTCTGCTAACTTTTACGAGCCCATTGCCGGTGAGTATATCCATCATCTCTGACAATGCCTCAAACTCTAATCCAATCCGTGTAGCATATTGTGCAGAGATGAATGAATGAGTAGCGCCTGAATCAAATAATGCTACAGCAGAAAATGAGGTGACGAGAATTTTACCTGCCACCACGTCACTAGACGCTAGAGCCTCTCCCAAGGATAATGTGAGAGCCTGGCCCTGGCCCCGCGGAGCCCCTTGTTGCGGCCTTCCTCGACCATGTTGTTGCTGTCCCTGGGGGCCTCCGGCTCCCTGTGCTTGGCGAAACATCTGAGTCTGCGTTGGTAGACGCTGGGCTAGGGGCCTCACTGCTAATACTGGCCCTCCACTCGGGGTTACCACCGGAGCTGGCAACGCTAGAAACTGCTGAGCTGGCCCTCCTGGCCTCTGCATCATAGGACAAGTGGAAATACGGTGGTCTGAACTACCACACCTCAAGCATAAGCCATTCGCTGACCGACACACCTCCCTCGTGTGCCCTGCCTTCCTACAGAATGTACAGCCCTGGGGTGCTCCCTGACACTGCTGTTGGTTCCTCGGCTGCTGATGCCGAACTGACGCTGTATTAGTTGACATGGCCGTCCTCCGTGGTGCTCCTGCATCATGAATACGTACACCGGGTGCTGGTGCCGATGTTCGCTGTATTACTCCTCCTCCAACCTGGGAATGAGATCTCTTCTGACCCCCTGTCCTCGATGCCAACCTCTGCTGGGTAAGCTCGTGCCTCTGAGCGGCTGTCAAAACAGCGTCAAACGTCTGGTAGTCGTGTCCCTCCACAAGCTGTAATAGTTCCAAATGAAGTTCCTGCTGGAACCTCATAGCTTTCTCTGGCTCCATTGCCACCATTGCTGGTACAAAACGGCACAATCTGCAGAACTCTGCTGCATACCCATCTACGATCTTGTCTGCTTGCTTGAGACTAATAAACTTCTGCTGGAGCTCATATCGAGCTACTACGCCAAAATACTTGGCCTTGAATCTTTCACTGAAGGTGGTCCAACGAACAGGGCATCTTATACCAACTTCTTCTGATGCCCACCAGTCGCGGGCAAGATCCTGAAGTACTAATTTGACCTGATCAACCTTCTCATCATCTGGAACCTTGGTTGCCACAAGAATGGCTTCGATGTCTTGAATCCATGCATCCATAGTGATGGCATCCTCCGTGCCATCAAAATATCTCGGGTTCAAGCGACGGAACCTTCCTGACGCTCCCGAGTCAGCCCCGGCACTCCTCGCAAGAGATAACTGAATCCCTTGGTTCAGCAACACGTTCTGCTCCTGCTGCTGAGTCTGTTGCTGTTGGTGAGTGACAAGAATCCCCCGGATGATCTCCAGGAGTGCTTCGACATCTGGTACTACCGTCGCTGCTGGTGCTGCAGGAGTTTCAATAACCTGCAGCTCCACTGCCTCTGGTTCCACTTCTGCTCGTGTCTGCCCTGGAGAAGGTTCTCTCCCCTGTTGGTGCCCAGTCGAGCCGTGCTCTGACTGCTCTTCCTCATGGGCCTCACCCGCTACTGAGAATGAAGCACCCCGATAGAGAAAGATATAAGATTATCAAGTCCGAACGAGGAAGATTTCGAGGATGTAAGTCAGGTCAGAGATCAAGGCAAGGACAGAGAATTCGAAACAGAATTTCAAGGGGAACAAGTTTTGATTGAGACTCCTAATAATTCGCAATACCCCACAAGTCTGAAAAATAGACCTGCATGGGCCACCACTAAAACCTTGTCACGCCCCAGTACCGAAATACGGAGACGGACTAGGCCAGCTACTCCATATGAGGTACGTAACGTCATACGGCGATCGTGGCTGTCGAGAGACTAGGGGGTACATGCTACAATCAAGTCTCCTATGGTCCCCCAGAGTTCTATGTCTCAATCAACCAAGTCACATCAGCAATTAAATGAACATTAAAGATAAAGCAGTAAGGCGTCCCTGATGCTTCATCAAAATAATCATGAGAGACTAGCTTTATAATTTAGCTATCTCAGAGAGTCATGAGTACAAAATTATACACCGCTGCAGTCTGTTTATTTATAATTCTGTACTGACTCAAAATATCAAGTAATCCGGCTAACAGGTGCCGGTGGCTAAATGCTGCACAAAATATAAGCAGGAGTGGTGGAGAAGAAATCCACTCGAGTCCCCGAACCGCCATGCTCCTAGTATGCACCATGGATGTCAGGAAGGAAGATCGTGTCCTCCGGCTCTGCTACGAGATCTGGCCAAACAAAAACCAGCCGGGTCAGCCCCGAATAGCAAGTACCGCCAAAGGGGCACAAGAGTTAAGATTAAAACCTAGTTAATAGAATGATTGATAATAGTAATACTTATGCCACTATTATAGGGTAGCGCAACATCCTCGAATCCATATGGCACCCTTACAACCAAACAAGGACAAAAGATGCCGCATGGAGTCGGGACGTGTCGTACTCTATAACTTTCACATAAGTTAAAAGGTAGAAACAATAAAATCTCCTGATCGTGACTTCGGTCGATAGCCTATCGTAGCACAATAACCAACCCAACAATCAAACAAAAACATGGGTTGGATCATGTACCATGATAGACCATGTTCCTCAGTCGTTCACAGAAGTAACACTTTACAACCAGAATAAGTCTTTCGTTCATAACTTCGGTCCACAGCCTGTCATAGTACGATAACCAACCCAACAATCAAACAAGAACATGGGTTGGATCACGTATCATAACAGTCCGCTTCCTTCAGTTTTTCGCGGAAGGTAATTAGGATACAAGCAAGTCGTTTTCACGGCCAATCAAGTCTACGAGTTTCTAGTGGGACGAGGTTATCCTCGCGTCATGTTATTTCGAAATCCTCAGATCGTATCTTTCCAGCAAGACTAGCCAATCCAGGGGTTCGCGTAGATAGATATTATTAAGCATAGGTCCCTCGTAAGGCCACTTTGCCAAAACATATAATATATAGCAGGAATTAATCGGATACAGTCGTCCGCTCGTTGCAGATGACACAGTATCCGTAGAGACCAGCCGGCGCGTCAAGACAATATCTCAAGGCGGCTGGTGTAACACGATCTCGGGATTCTGCCCTCCCCATGCATCTAGTATATTTAGTTGCCTAGTTTAACCCTAGGTAAAATCTTGGACTCACATGCTGTGGCCTGCATGATTATCCTTCTAAAAGTCGTACTCAAGTACGAGTACCCCAAGAGAGGATCCATGTCAATCAGTATGTCAACATGTTCTACCCTCCTTAGTGTAATGCATCATTGCAAATATGCCACGTGGAGTTACGAGTCATTTGTCGAGCATGAACAAGAACTGGGACATTCAGGTACATGTATCAGGTAGGAACACTTTGTTCACCGGGGTTACATTAGTGCTCTTATCATGCTCAAGACAAAAGGCGTAAGGATATATAGCATATACAAACATTTATATATATATATATATACAATATAATATATATACATAAAAAAATAAGGTTTAGGAGAGTCCAGGTCAGAGCGCGCTGGGGTCAAGTGCGCGCAGTGATCAGAGCGCGCAGGGGATCAAGCACTGTCACGCCCCAGAACCAGAATACTGGAGAGCGGGGGACATAATGCGCCCAAGGGGGGAGCAAGGGGTACTATGGCCAACAAGTGGCATTAGTCAAGTTGCGCCAGGGTAAGTAGGGTCAGGTCCAGTTGCGCCTAAACATCAGGTTGCGCCTGAGTCAGGCTGCGCTCAAGTCAGGCTGCGCTCAAGTCAGGCTGCGCTCAAGTCAGCGTATGCAAGACATACGTCTCCAAAAGGTAGCGTATGCACTCCATACGACTCCTCATCAAGGCAGCGTATGAGGTCCATACGACTCCTTATCAAGGCAGCGTAGGCAAGACATACGTCTCCAAAAGGCAGCGTATGTACTCCATACGACTCCTCATCAAGGCAGCGTATGAGGTCCATACGACTCCTTGTCAAGGCAGCGTATGAGGTCCATACGACTCCTTGTCAAGGCAGCGTATGCAAGACATACGTCTCCAAAAGGCAGCGTATGTACTCTATACGACTCCTCATCAAGGCAGTGTATGAGGTCCATACGACTCCTTGTCAAGGCAGCGTATGCAAGACATACGTCTCCAAAAGGCAGCGTATGTACTCCATACATCTCCTCATCAAGGCTGCATATGAGGTCCATACGACTCCTTGTCAAGGCAGCGTATGCAAGACATACGTCTCCAAAAGGCAGCGTATGTACTCCATACGACTCCTTGTCAAGGCAGCGTATGAGGTCCATACGACTTTCTTGTCAAGGCAGCGTATGAGTCAGACTGTGCTGTGCTAAAGAGCGCACGCAACTCTGTGGCGCAAGCTAAAAAGCTCACGCACACTGCTCACTGTCTTCTCCAAATTAGCAAGAACTCCATGGTTTGAACCCAAAGCTTCAAAGTCCATAACTTGGTCAAAATAAGTCCAAATCCAACTTTTCAAAGGTCAAAATTTGGTAGAATAAAATTTTCTACAACATGGAACCATCAAAACTTGAAAACAAAGAAGTTTGATAGATCAAAACCACCAAAATTTAAAAATAACTAATTTCTAGATCTACAAAAATTAAAGCCTCAAAATGGAAAATAACAAGTTCTAATGTGTCTTAGAAACATAAGGAGAAGCTAATGGAACAATAAAAATGGGCTCTCTTGTGGAAGCAAGTTGCACTTGCCTTGGTTAGTGGAGGAAATAAATGAGAGGAAATAAATAAGAGGAGAGAGAATGAGATGAGTTATTATATAGAATCTTGAACCCATGGGTTCATGATGAACCAAAGTGTTCATGATGAACCTTTGGTGAACCAAGAATAGGTTACCCAAATGAGCCAAAACTGTAGGCCCAAATGCAGAAAATAAATTACGAAATAATATTTTGTCGAATATTTTTAGAAAATGCATGAAGAAATACAGCATAACAAATATCGTATAAATACAAGATAAATGCAATTTATCGATTTACGTATTAAAATACATATTCCAGGATCGGGGAGTGACAACTTGATACTGTCACGTTGGTCATACGGATTAGTACAATATGGATCCCTTCCTGAGATATTATCCCTTCAGGGAGCATCGGGTACTCTATGTTCTGTGCGTTTCACTTACATGGCGTATCACTATGCTCCTTTGGTTTTTTGATCACTTGTGACATATACTCTTATGATCACAGAGTCTTCTTTAAATCCTTATCCCATTTATTGGGTTTTCCAGAATCCCCATTTATGGGACTACTATGTACCACCCTTCGGGGGCTTACCACCCTTTGGGGGCTTACCACCCTTCGGGGGCTGTTACATAGAATCATAACATAACCTGGTTGGATCCTTGTGTATTAATTGGGGGGTACGGGGGAGTATAAATAGCCATGCGAACAATTCTAAAGTAGAATAGCCATGTACGCCTTTTTAGTATAGCCATGTACAAATCAAGCCGTTCACATGTCGATTTTGTACTCTAAATCACTAGTCACTGGTAGCTCTTTACTTAAAGTAGATATTTCTATTAAAGTCTCTCTCTCTGTTTACATACTACATTTCTTCAGTATCTATATCTTACTTTACTGCATGATTATATTTTCTAACCTGCTATGAACTGTTGAGATGTATTGTGCTCGTTCCTGTCCTGACTGGACCTGTTGAAAATATTACAGAGGACGAGGAGGAGGCCTGTGGGGATACCTTCTGTAGGACAGCTCTAGCTGACGACCTTACCTTACTGCCTAGACTAGCTTAGTTAGGCTTTATCTTACTTATGTTGTCTTCTGACTAGTAGTTAGACTTTATTTCTGTCCTTGAGATCTGGGTTGTATATTCTTTCACATTCAGTAGCTGAGACCTTGTACTCTGGATATCTGCTGAGATGTTATCTTAGACTATTGATCATCTGTATTTTTCTTGAGTTCTTTATTATATCGTGCTTCTTCTTCCTTAGTTGTGATTGAGTTTACTTCTATCATGTCACCCCCATTCGGGGAGTATAAACTGCTTAGTATATTACTGTTAGATGTTGTGACCTAGGACAGCGTTCTACCGTCGACACTGCGGCGTAGGCTGGACGTTGTTACGCTCTCGTACCCTCACAGTGGGTACGGGTCGTGACACGTTTTTAGTAGTGGCCCATGCAGGTCGAGTTTATGTAGTGGTATTCGAACTAGAGTATCACTACAGCCTGCAGTAGGATTAGGATATATTTTTTTGAGGGTACTCAATCACAGTTAGGATTCCTTGAAAGATTCATGGGACGACCCTTGAGAATCTTATTTAAACTTTAATTTGAAATCCTTTCCCTTGTTTTGTTCGCCCTTACTCCTTGATTATTGAATTTTATTTTGTTGGATCATTGTTGATTTTGATTTTCCTATCAAGATGAATTTTTAAGGCCTGAGTTACGATATTTTTCTGATAACATATGTTGACAAAAATACAGGGATGGTAAAACGTCTACTTGATTATGGAACTTGTAGTTTATCGCAGCCATATTAGCTGGCGTGGCGAAAACATAGAGACCTAACTTCGGATGTACGTATCTTGGTTATGAGATTTGGAATTTCTCGCAGCTATACTAGTCGGCATAGCGAGATTTCCAGACGACATGATTGTAGAGGTACATGCCCAGTTATGGAATCTATCGTTTATCGTAGCCTTGCTTACTGGCATGGCGAGGACTCTGAGTAACATAATTTTGGACAGACGCATATGATTATCAGATTGTATCTTGAGAAGGTTTTTTAAACATATCATCTCTATCGTACCATTCTGTTGTATAAATTGCACCCCATCATCAAATAACTTAGGAGTAGGAGTATGAGTAGGAGTGGCTTAGCTGTTATCATAAATCTAGTGTGACTTCTTGCTATAAATTCTTTCTAATACAATGAATCGATGATTTTGCTAGACCTTGACTTAGATTTGATATTGTAACTCTGGTTTCAAAATGGTTCCTTCTTTTAAACAGATAAGCAGAGCATATTTTATCATTATATTTTTTTTGCCATTATTTCTTGTATTACCTTAGAATATATATATATATATATATATATAGTGGACACAGATGCTTGCCTGACACGTATGTATGCTACACTTGATTTCTCACCTATCTAAATGCATAATAATATGTTGATATTAATTTCTCAAATCCCAAAAAAAAATTTCTAATATAGTACAGTCAATGACTAGTTCTCTGTTTTCCAGATTAAATTCGTAAATTAAATTTAAATTTCATGTTATTAGTTTTTTTCACATTACTACACAGGTATGTTATATACAAGGTTTCAATTCTTAAAGATATTGGTTGAGTTTGGTTGAGTTTTGTGTTGAGTTTGTCAAACCTAAGACTGTGTACATATTAGCCCTTTAAGTCTGAATTTTGAGTGATTAGTCAATTGGCAGTTTTCTTTAATGGTAATGTTTGAGCCGTATGCATTGTTGTTTGTAGGTAAATAAGTTAGGTTTCATACTCTTACATGTTAGGTTGTGGTTGTGGTAAACATTGAGTTGGTTTTGATGTTCGAATTTCTCCAAAATTTTGAAAACTGAATACATGTTAATATTTTACATTGCTTCCAAATGTGTATTTCAATTTCAGATCAAATATATAATGTTGAGCTAAACTGAATGATTGAACCTTTTCATTTCAGGTTTTAACCCATGTACACTTGACACTCTACACTAATGTTCATAACTGCCATAAAAATCTAACCCTTCATCTCTATGTTATGTTCACATAGCTATATATACTGTATACATGTTATAATGTATGTAGATGCAATTAAAATCTCTACCTTTCTATACATATAGGTATACTTATATATATGGTTAGCCATACATGTTATGAGTAAATAGCTTGTGCCTTATAGACTGCTTAACCAATATGCCATGAATAGTGTAACTTGATAGCTATAGTTGAGACACAGATCCTCTTATGCACTTTCATATATAATTCACACAAACCACATAACCTTTACATAATGATTAGCTTTTCCCTCTCTAACACTCTCTCTTTATATATATATTATATTGTGATTGGATTCAATGCTATTGACTTTCGTTCCTCAAACTTTTGGTTTGATTTTTCTTAAATAGTACCCCTTTATAGATGATTAGAAGTTATCTTATTTTATTTTTGATAATTACCAGTTTTCATATAGGATGGTAGATTGCCTTACAGCTTTGATGATTGTTGTTTTTGTAACTTTTCTAGTTCAACATCCTTGATTGCTTGTATGTTTTGATACCCTATGATTGTTTTGGTCTAGTGTGACTAGTATACCTAGATGAGACTTTTATTACCACCGTATGCCAAGATCCTGTATGCCGTCCTTTTAGATTGTATGATTGATTAAGCTTTGAGACTTTGATTGTGGGGGTTTGACCTGGAAGGGGTAGGAACATTTTAATTTCGAGGACGAAATTTTTATAAGGTGTGTAGGATTATAACACCCAGTTTTCCAGAAGAGGGTAATTTTAAAATTTTGTAATTTTAGTCTTTTAATAATGATATTTAAATTATTATATAATTTTTGGTAATTTTTAATCATTTAAAACTATTTTAAATCATGACTTATGATTTTGGTGTTTTGATAAGTGTAACCTTGGAGACTGGTTGACCTAGAGCCTAGCCTAGTGATTAGGTTATTGTGTTTATCATTTCTAGTTGAGGGTATTTTGTCATTTTTGGGGTTATTTGATTTTATTATAATTTATGGGAATTTTTAGAATTTATTTTGGAATTGTTTGAATGAGGGTTGACTAGGTTGACTTTGACTAGCAATGACCATGGTAGACCAACCTAGGAGCTAACCCTAGTTGAGTTTGGACTTGGTTAGGTTATGTAACTCTAGTTAGACTAGAGTTAACCTATGGTTTAGTCATTTAAACCCAAGTTAGAATAGAAGGCATTTAGACACAAGTCATGACTTGTGATTTGAACCATTGATTAATGACTAAGCCCAATCCTTTAGCCCTAACCTAACCCTAATCCATTAGTGGCCAGCCAACACTAGCCTTGGGAATCCCCCCTATAAATAATCTCCTCCATTAGGGCTAGCCTCCTTAGAATTTCTCAAGTTTTCGAAGAGGTGAGTCTCCATCTTCATAAATCCATAGTAATTCCATTTTATCTCCTTTTTCCCTCTAATCAATTGCATTAGATCCTAATTTTAGTTTTCTTGCTGTTTGTGGTGTTCAACCTCAGCTTTGGGGCAATTTGGAGAAGTTTGCTAGCAAAAGGAAACCCCCCATTTGAGGCTTTTCTTGCATTTTGACACCAATAGGTAAATCAATGTAAACACCATTAAAATTCTAGTTTCTTTGCATGTAGACCTAGCCCTAGGTGTCTTGGTTCTGTAGGTATGCCTAGACCTAGGTTTTATGTCCATTTCGTGTCCTAAATGGACACGTATTAGCCTATAGACCTAGGTGTTTGATGAAATATCCCAAAGGACATTTCGACCTGATTTTAGGATTGTATTTGAATAGAAAATTAGGGTTTGATCTCGCTTGTGTGTTTCCTGTGTCTTTGTGTAGTTTTAGTATTGTGTCGAGTCCACACGGACACGCGAACATGTGGTCGCGCGTGCGTACACAGGCACTGTGCATGCCCTGCATTTCGGAGGACACAGCGCCCTGGACACGGCTCCCCGACACATAAAACTTGGCATGTGTCACGGGGCCGACACTGACATAGGGCTCCCCAAGTTTCAGAGCCCCACGTGTCGTGTCGGACACACGAGGCTATGCATTGATTTTATACTGTTTCGTTTCAGCAGTTTTTCGTGCACTGATACGCACTTCTGGACACGTCCCTGTGACACGTGGACCCGTGTCAGGCTGTATCAGACCTAGAGCTACACTAGGCGAACCCACATGCTTGACCATGAGGCTTGTGTCGTGCTGTGTCGAGTACACGACACGCGTGTACACGTGTACTGCACAGTGTGCTGTTATGCACTTTTTGTGTTTGATTTTGTGTGGACACGCCGTGTCCGACTTTGGGTGACACGAAATGAAGTATGGGGCTCGTACACATGTTGTTCTACCATTACCAACCATTAAATCTATATTTTAACTTGATTTTTATCATCATTTGCCATTTACCCTGATTTCTGAAACATAGTTCAAATTCCTGAATTTTCCCAATTCTTAAAACGAATTTTGACAGTTTAATTAACTTAATTAGATGCTGTTAATGAATGTTTAAGACCCTATTACAGTAGGCCTATAGGTATTCTAACTGTAGGATTGAATTTGGCATGAATTGGTTATGTATTGCATTCATAATTGGGTTTGATACTAGGGACTGATTTTGGACTGTGGTTTGATATTTCCTTTTTCCTGTTAAAACTGAATTTGAAATTTATGACTGAATTTAGTTTTCTGAATATTGTGACTGATTTCCTTCCCTTCTTGCTGTCCCTATTTTTCCAGGATTTTACCCTCATACACACACCCTCATCCCCCTTGTATATACACTGTTTTACACAGCCACATACATATTTCTCACCCTCACTCCTTTCCCTGTCACATACACAATTTTTATACTGATTTCCACACACAAACTTGTGCACTTCACACATTGTATTAGGTTGGTTTTTTTCAAAATGTGCATTGACTGAAATGGTAGCTAACCTGGGAATAAAGTCCCTATTTTTTTTTTATTTCACTGAATTGGTTTCCCCTCCATTATTTAACTGAGATTAAATGGTTCCTCATGTATAAATCTGTGAGTAGAGTATTTGCTATTTTTGAACTGAGTTTGTTTTCCTTAAAACCTGAGAATGGAAGCTTGTCATACCTGAACTTGAATTGGTTTCCTGTCCTTTCTTCTTGAACTAAATTTCACTGATTCTTTTCACACTAATATTCCTATTAAATCTGAGAATTATTTGTATATGGTCCTGAGATTGTAAAGGAGATTTGGTTGCACTTTGTGATTTATATACAAAACTGGTTTTGATATGCTGTTGACTGTTTTGGTTGGGTTGATACTTTACTTTGTTTTCCTCCCTCTCACATGATTGATGTTAGGACTGAACTGTTTGTGCAAACATGAGAATAAAACTATTTTCCTTTCCCTTTTCTAACTATCTGAGCATTGACACTCACTGTCCAATTTTGGACTAAAATGGTTGCTGCACACTTTGCATCATCACTCATATCCATTGCATTGGTTTCACTCCCTTGCATTCATTCACATTGCAACACACACTTGCCTTTACACCCTTAACTTATTAAATATGGTAGGTAGACTATTTTGGTTTCCTTTCCTCTTGCTAACTAAAACTGCAAATCTGAGATTATGAACTGAAACTGAGTTTGAGCTAAAAACTGAGAACACACCCTATCTCCTTTTATACCTATGCTCTTCACACACACATACATGTTATACACTCTTATATCACACTGTTTTCATGACACTCACATACACACACACTCTCATGTTTCACACACACTAGGTATCCCTCTCACTCTCACTAATTGACACTCATCACACACATGTTCTTCCCTCATTCTCATGATACACACACACACTTTCATTTCTCATGTAAATATATATGTGTACCATATTATAAATATATTAGATATGAATATGTTGGGTGATATATACACATATAGATAACCTATATGCTATGAATTCCTATATTAGATTATATTAATATTGTAATATGTGTATTATTTAAATATAGGTATAGTCTTTGTAGATGTGATTTATGGTTGGTTTTAGACATGGCTTAGCCTATGGCATAGTCTCTTAGCCTATGGCCTATGTGAGTGTCAGTGTGTCAGTGTAGAGTCTAGATTAGACTTGTGTAGTCTTGTTAGACTTAGAATAGACTAGTTAGACTAGTATAGACTAGTTTGACTTAGTTTGACCATAGTTGACCTAGTTTGACTTCTAGGGTTGACCAGAGTTGACCAAGAGTTGACTTTGGCCTAGATTGACCTAGAATCATGTAGAATGTATAGTAGAATTATTATTTTAGACTTATTGTGACATGTGCTGTTCTGATTAGGAGCCAGACACCTCTCCTCGGACAGTGCATTTCATCCGGACACTCAGATACAGGCGAATATATTCTCTGATCATTTCATATCCTGCTTAGAATTATTTTCCTGCATTAAATTACTTTACTTGATACTGTCACGTTGGTCACACAAATTAGTACAATATGGATCCCTCCCTGAGATGTTATCCCTTCAGGGAGCATCGGGTACTCTATGTTCTGTACGTTTCACTTACATGGCGTATCACTATGCTCCTTTGGTTCTTTGATCACTTGTGACATATACTCTTATGATCACAGAGTCTTCTTTGAATCCTTATCCCATTTATTGGGTTTTCCAGAATCCCCATTTATGGGACTACTATGTACCACCCTTCGGGGGCTTACCACCCTTTGGGGGCTTACCACCCTTCGGGGGCTGTTACATAGAATCATAACATAACCTGGTTGGATCCTTGTGTATTAATTGGGGGTACGGAGGAGTATAAATAGCCATGTGAACAATTCCAAAGTAGAATAGCCATGTACGCCTCTTTAGTATAGCCATGTACAAATCAAGCTGTTCATATGTCGATTTTGTACTCTAAATCACTAGTCACTGGTAGCTCTTTACTTATAGTAGATATTTCTATTACAGTTCTCTCTCTATTTATATACTGCATTTCTTCAGTATCTATATCTTACTTTACTGCATGATTATATTTTCTAACCTGCTATGAACTGTTGAGATGTATTGTGCTCGCTCCTGTCCTGACTGGACCTGTTGAAAATATTACAGAGGACGAGGAGAAGGCCTGTGGGATACCTTCTGCAGGACAGCTCCAGCTGCCGACCTTATCTTACTGCCTAGACTAGCTTAGTTAGGCTTTATCTTACTTATGTTGTCTTCAGACTAGTAGTTAGACTTTATTTCTGTCCTTGAGATCTGGGTTGTATATTCTTTCACATTCAGTAGCTGAGATCTTGTACTCTGGATATCTGCTGAGATGTTATCTTAGACTATTGATCATCTGTATTTTCCTTGAGTTCTTTATTATATCGTGCTTCTTCTTCCTTAGTTGTGATTGAGTTTACTTCTATCATGTCATCTCCATTCGGGGAGTATAAACTGCTTAGTATATTACTGTTAGATGTTGTGACCTAGGACATCGTTCTACCGCCGATACTGCGATGTAGGCTGGGCGTTGTTACGCTCTCGTACCCTTACAGTGGGTGCGGGTCGTGACAAGATTAGAGAGAAGATTTTAGAGGAAGAGATTGAGAGTTTAGAGAGGAGGAATGAGAGGGTGAGAGAGGGGAATAGAAGGGAAGAAGGAGGGCAATAGCAGCTGCTGTGGGGGGGGGGAGGGGAATGGAGCTGCAGCCCCCCTGAAACTGAACAGCAGCAGCAACATTAAGCCACAGCAGCAGCAGCAGTAATACCAGCAGCAGTAGCAGCAACTTAGCAGCAGCAGTAGCACTAAGGACCCCCCTTTTTAGCCTATTAAACCCCCCTAAAAACCCCTATATATATACTTATATACCTATATATATACATATATATATCCATATATATATACATATATACTCCCTTATATACTCCCAAAATAATCCCCCAATTAGTTCTAAGAGTGTGTGTGTAGAGTGAGTTTAGAGAGAGTTTGTGAGTGAGTCGAAATTTAGTAAAAGGGGAAAATTGAGTTTCGAGTGTCGGAATGCGTCCAAAATTGGATGAGACTTAGATAATGTGAATTAGATTTTGTTGGTAGGCTCCCGAGTTGAAATCGGGGTTTCGTGTGGGAGTAGGAGGATGGTATCGTACGATATCATTGAGTATCTCGCGATACTCAAGATAATCGGTAAATCGACAACATGAGTCGTAAGATGGACTGGATGTCCACTCTACCTAGGAAGCTTGGTAGGTAATGATAGTGTAGTCTAGTATCCTACTACCCTAGGAAGTCGGGAGTGAAACTCCTACGGTAAAGCTACTTGGCCTTAGTACTAGAGTAGAAGGGTAAATAGGATAAAAAGGGATAATACCCAATTCTCAACATTGAGTTTAATACTCTAAGATATAGCTAAAATTAGGTTATTACGGTTGGTAATGGTTAGGAATAGTGGACTTGGACTAGCTTTGACCTTGGTTGACCACGGTTGACTATTTTGACCAAAAGTTAACCGAAAGTCAACCGAAGCCTAAAATAGCCTAGAACTTGACCAAACTTGACCAGTTGACCCAAAATCAATTGTTAGTCAACGTTAGTCAAGTTTGACCTAAAGTTGACCTATAGTTGACCAAAGTTGACCAGTTGACCAAAAGTTAACTGTAAGTCAACCGTTGACTTAAATCGACCTAGATTAATTCCGTTTGACTTGCATTGACCCAGTTTGACCTAGTTTGACTCAGTATGACTTAATTTCACTTCCAAACCATTATATTGATACAGTATTCCATCTATAGGTCATCGAGGCACTGTTATTGGACTCAGTCGATCTATCTATCATATTACAGGCGAGTACATTCTCTGATACTTTTCCAATTTACGATGATTGTTATAATTCATGTAATTAGTGTAGATATGCTTGTTCTTGACACATTGGTCACACGGATTGGTATTCATGGATCCCGACATGAGGTGTTATTCCTTGTTATCTTGGTATATCTTGTGTAAGCTCCCTTGTAGTTCTTGTGCAGTATATGGACGCTGATTCTCGAGGAGACTTGCTCCCTTCTCGTAGAATCCCGCGTCGTGACGTGTCTTATTTGGGTCCACTCTACCAGTCGGGGATGGAGAGTATTAGTGTAGATGTGTGGTCATTATCCACCTTGTTACTCTTGTAGATCTTGTGAGTGTTAATCATACACTCCACGTATGATTAACCAGGCCAGTAGACCTTGTGCAAACCCAAGCCGGCCACATGTTGAAATTAGTACTCACACACTTAGATAGATGATTCTTGATTCTTGTACATGCCATGATCAGTTTTACTTGTCTTGTTCTAGCTCTAGATTTACAGCTTATCTTGCCATGATACTCACATGTACATTCCATGATTTTCTTGTATATACTCTCTATTTACAGTCTTATAGCTTTTGTCATATCTTGTGAACTGTTGTTAGTTGATTGTACTCGTTCCATCCTGACTGGATATGTTGAAAAAATATTACAGATGCTGATGAGGAGGATTACAGTACCTACTACGGTCCGGATGACGTAGTGGACTTAGACTTGGAGACCTTGGTCCAGCAGGGCTTAGCTCCGCCCGACGAGCCTCTAGCTTAGTTTAGTTAGAGTAGATATTTTAGACTGGACCTTGTCTCCAGCTTGCTACTTATGTTATGATATTATATTTGGGATTTTATAACTATATTACTTGTGTCTCTCTCTCGTTGTTGGGTTGGATTTTGCACTTGTGATTATATATATCTAGTCTTCGTGCCATGATTTCTTCCTTCTAGACTGTGATTGAGTTTATCAGTATTTCATATTATATACCTCCGTACGGAGATGACATGTTATTATATACTGTTTGTTGGCTAGTAGACCTACAGCGTTCTACGCCATTTTTACGGTATAGGCTGGGCGTTGTCACGCACTTGTGCCCCTACCTAGGGTGCGGGTCGTGACACAGAATACTGGCAAGTGGGGACGGATAAGGCCAGCTACGTAATACCAAAGTACGCCAGTACTCTGAAATCACGTATAAGCTGTCAAGACCTGGGGGTTACTTGTACAAGCCAACAGTCGATCATAGGTCAAGTAATCCTAGGTATCTCAATCACAGGCAATTATACAAAGTACAAGAAGTATGATCATCAGACATACAATAGTAAAGCGTCCCAAAACATATATACATGGATGATCATGAAGCTAGTAATACAAAATAGAGAACTAGCAAGAGTAATAGTCATACATGATAAGATCTAGCTATAGTCTAGAATACGCACATCATGTTTAGGCCCGTAGGCTAAATGTCAAGAACCAAAACACGAGCTAAACACGTACTCGGAGGCTAAATGCCACAAAAGAATAATGTACATATCTAGTGGAAGAATGAAACAAGAAACCCACTCAGGTACTCTGGTGCCCCGGATGGTCACCGTCGAATAGATAGTCCGGAAGATCCTTCGGGCTCCTCTATCAGATCTGGCCAAACAAACCTGTGGGGTCAGACCCCAAATAGCAAGTACCACAAAGGAAGCCAAACTATGAACTAAAACCAGCTATAGCTAACATAGCAATGGTTAGAGATATAATTAAGTACAAGCAGATCGAAACTCGTGCACTACCAATGCACTTATCCCGAACCTAGAAAGACAATAAGTAAAGCATCTTGGAGCATAATGTAATTAACATGTGACGTAATATAAACTGTGGACTTGTTAAGTAAACGGAAGCTTGAGAGTATATAAAATCAACTGGTCATGTAAACATATGAGATAGCCGGGTCATGTGAACATGGTGACCCAGCAAAGGGATCATGTATAGCTTGTGAGATAACTGAATCATGTGAGTATGTGAGATAACTAGAGCATGATAGCGTGTGAGAACTATATAGAACGACAATGATATGATGACTTAGGAACTATTTCGAAAGTCAAGTTACAAACTGTAAACCAAACAAGGACCGGGGTTGTAACCATTCTTCTGAACAGAACTTAGTCTCTAATCATTGTATAGCATAAGGATCTTGTATAACTTGTGAGTACTGAATATGACAACAAATGATAAGATGACTTGAGAGCTATTTGGGAAGCCAAGTTACAACCCTTAAACCAAACAAGGACCGGGGTAGTAACCCTTCTCCGGAATAGAACTTAGCCTCCGATCATTCATTAGAAAAAGTAAAGCATAAACAATAATGTACTAAAATAAACATACAGACACTGCCTAGACAAATTAAACTAGACTGGACTGGACTGACTCCATCCATCAAATACGGCCAAGCAATGAGTACGGCTTGATACGTCAACTAACTAGGGTTATCACAAGCCTAGTTACTAACAAGATACAGTTTTGAGAAATCCATATCAGTTACCTACCCTACAGACTGCCCGAATTATCTAGGCCAAAAAGAAAAGTAAAGGTGGATACATCGCCCAGGAGACAAATGTATCCAAGATATAATAGTGGGTACATCGTCCAGGAGACAAATGTACCCTATAGACATATACAAGATGCAACACTCGGCGGTGCGCTGGAAGTGTGCTCATCATGACAGATAGCTCCAAATCCATTCAGATTGGGGCCAGGACAAAGGGCTTGCAAGTAACTGGGAATTTTCTCCTCCCAATGATCTAGATAATCAAGCTAGTTATTTAGTCCTTAGTGTTTTCTTGTTGGATTCTGGGTGTGGCATTCCGCAGAATCCATCCTAGACATGATATGCAAGACTTGACAATACAAGAAAGTGCACTATAACAAGCCACAATAAGAAAAAATAATAAGTTGGAAGCTAGGAGTGCGCTAAGACGAGCCACTATAGAGAAAATAGGAAGTGCGCCATGACAGGCCACTATCATGTAAGCAAGGAAAGACATGTACAAGAGTGTATAACAACGGATCACTATTTAGTAAGCAAAGAAGACATGTAACATGAGTAAGCCACGACGGACCACTATCAAGAATTATTATGTTAAGGTTTACTTGTCATGTTAAGAGTACTTGTCAAGAGTGTGCCTCTACGGGCAACTATCATGTAAGCAAAGAAAGGATATGTTCTAGAGTGCACCACATCGGGTCACTATCATGTAAAGGAAAGAAAAGGCATAAATCATGAGTGCACTGCAACGGATCACTATAAAGAAATTCTAAACATGACATAGATTGTAAAGTATAATAAATTCGGAAAAGCATGGAAACACATATCATATCATATAAGAAATATTCGAAAGGAAAGACATATCCTGACATGTGAGAAGGGATAAGTAAAAGTAACTAATTGGCATAAAATAATAATTGAATATGTGCTAGTGTTAGTTGTACAAAGGGTGTAAAATTATTTTCTAACTGTACAAGATCATCAAATCATGTTAAAAAATTTATTGCAGCCGAAGAAAACCTCAAAATGTCAACTACATAAAACATGCCAAAAGGAGCAAAACTATGATTAAAATTATCAATCGTATATGAACTCCAATTAAAGTGAAACAAAAAAATTCTTGAAGCCAAGACAAAGATCTACAACTTTACACTAAGAACCAAGGGGACAAGCATGTATAAATGTAACAAGAATTATCATGGCAAGAAATGGCGCAAAGGGTCAAAAGGGGTACCAGGGACAGCATGTGCCAGGGACAACATGCGCCAGGATAGCATGCTCCAGGACAACATGCGCCAGGGACCGCATGCGCCAGGGACAACATGCGCCAGGACAGCATACGCCAGGACAGCATGTGCCAGGGACAACATGCGCCAGGACAGTATATACCATAGGCCAAAAGGCACCATCCACAACATGCGTGTACCCAGGACAGCATGTGCCAGGGACAACATACGTCAGGACAACATGTGTGTCACGATCTGCTATCCAAATTATTGGGCCGGACCGAGTCATGTCCAGCCTACGCTTGAGATAAAGCGTAGTAAGCTGTTCTAAAGACAACAAGATAAGACTAAAAATGTGCTAACAGTTCTATATGTAATAAAGAGTCATAAATGTTCCAAACACAAAAGTCATCTCATATAATAGTAAGTTCCAAGTACAAGTCCAAAATGTAAAGCTGGATACAGGTCCAGTCACAAAATACATAGTCTAACAATATGACTACTCTCGGAACCCCGAGTAACTACGCAAACTAGACGAGTTTTCCTGCAGGTACATCCTCGTAAGATAAAGTCTGGTCCTCGGCAGCAACTCCATAATAGGAATCGCAAAGCAACTCCTCCTCAGTAAGTATACCTACAACATTATCCTGTCAGGATGGGAGCAAGTACTGAATCTAACAAACATATAATACTGATCATGTGATAGAAAGAGATAAAATGACAAATCTTATTTTATCCAGTTTTAGATACATTTCATCATGGCAATAATTATTTGTTTTAAAGTTTAAAATTATAGTAGGTGAGTGATCAGTCAATAGGTAATCAGGATGTACAGTGGTACATATCAATTTTTTGAAGTGTACATACGTTGTAGTGCCCCGTCCCGCAAAGTCAATCGGAGGAATCGAAACGCCGACGGCGTTCGGTCTTAGCCTTGCAACGGCTTGCTCGAAGACATCAATCAGGTGGGGTAGTTTCGGTGAACTTGCCTCATCTTAGTCTTCACTTAATAACGTGCATGGTTTCCAACTTGCACAAGTAGGCTAAACTAAAAACTACGAACGTACATAGCTAAGGGAGTAATCCCGACGGGTTGAAATATACTAGAACTTGGAAAAGGTCCCACGGCCGTCTTAGAAGTTTGTTCAGCATATTTTGAAAATGACACTCGATCCTTCGATCCCATGGCTTGGGAGAAGAAAATTGGCTTAAGTTGCTAAGTTGGCCCGACACTTGAAATAGCCTAAGTCATAGGCGTCGCCTGCGTGAATGCTTGGTAAAGCATGCACGGTCCCGTCGTTTTGCCCTAACACTCGAATCAGCCTAAGTCATAGGCATCGCCTGCATAAATGCTTG